>CM038672.1:387695365-388295365 GCA_021605145.1 Aegilops bicornis
GTGCCATGAGGAAAAGGTAGACTTGTTGCACTCTGCTTTCAAAGAAAGACTTAGCATTACAGAGCCTTATGACATTCCAGATGATCTCCTCAACTTGTTGGTGGCACACCCTGATTTGTCTTTCTTGGAAGTTCCATTTTCACATGAGGATATTGATATTGTTATCAAAGATATGCCCTATAACAAATCTCCAGGGGATGATGGATTCAACACTCACTTCATTAAGAAATGTTGGCCAATCAGCAAAAAATATTTCTATGACTTGTGTTATGACGCCCCCGATTCAATCGTACACTAATCATACAAGCAAACGTGTACAATCAAGACCAGGGACTCACAGGAAGATATCACAACACAACTCTAAACACAAAATAAAATAATACAAGCTTTATATTACAAGCCAGGGGCCTCGAGGGCTCGAATATAGAAGCTTGAAAACAAACGAGTCAGCGGAAGCAACAATATCTGAGTACAGACATACGTTAAACAAGGTGTCGTAAGATGGCTAGCACAGACATGGATACAGATCGAAGAGGCGTAGGCCTCCTGCCTGGGATCCTCCTAACTACTCCTACTCGTCGGCGGCCTGCACGTAGTAGTAGGCTCCGTCGAAGTAGTAGAAGTCATTGGCGGTGGCGTCTGGCTCCTGGACTCCACCATCTAATCACAACAACCGGGTATAAAGGGGGAAAAGAGGTAGCAAAGCAACCATGAGTACTCATCCAAAGTACTCGCAAGACTGACATCAGATCTATGCTACATATGCATCGGTATCAATAAAGGGGTAGTATCTGTGGACTGAACTGCGGAATGCCAGAATAAAGGGGGGAGAAGCTTGTCCTATCGAAGACTACGCTTCTGGCAGCCTCCATCTTGAAGCATATAGAAGAGAGTAGCTGGAATAATAACAAGTATCAACGTATAGCATAATCCTACCGACGATCCTCTCCTCGTCACCCTGTGAAAGAGCGATCACCGGGTTGTATCTAGCACTTGAAATGGTGTGTTTTATTAAGTATCTGGTTTTAGTTGTAAGAGGTCAGAATACAACTCAAGCGTCCTGTTACCATGGACACGGCTATTCGAATAGATCAACTTCCCTACAGGGGTGCATCACATTCCCCGACACGATCGATCACTTTGGCCGGGCACACTTTCCTGGGTCATGTCCGGCCTCGGAAGGTCAACACGTCATAGCCCTACCTAGGCCCAAGAGAGAGGTCGGCATGCCGGTCTAAATCCTAAGCGCGCAGGGGGGTCTTGGGCCAATCGCACTTTGCACTCCTTCACGTTGCAAGGGTGGGCGAGACCAGTCCTGGCAACCTCCATTTCAAAGGTGGTTGCTTTACGTGGACCACCCGGGCGCGCGCCGCTCAGTCGCTGACGTCTGCAAAGCTTCGGCTGATACTACAACGTTGGTTACCCATATGTTCTCCCACGTGGTGGTTAGTGCGTATATGGTCAACGACCAACTCAGATCAAATATCCAATCTCGTTGGGCGTGTTATTATGAAATAACCATGGACAACGACCAGGGACCAGGCCCACCTCTCTCCTGCGTGTCTCAACCTGCCCTGTCACTCCGCCACAAAGATCCACTCAAAGGGCCGTCGGGAAACATGTCCTTTCAGCCTCCAGTCCGTGAACCACTCATGGGTACTCTACGAGCCGACCCGACTTTAGTCACATCATTGTATCATGTATTGTAGTATAGTATATATATATACCCGTGATCAGCTCCTGAAGTGATCACGACCCGATAGTATAGCATGTCAAACGGACAAGAATGTATGGCTACTGATGGAATACTAGCATCCTATACTAAGAATTTACGATTGTAGGTAAAGGTATCAACAAGAATAGCAAAGACAGCAGTATAGGATCAACCCATAAGTACTAACAGCTACACTACTCTAATGCAAGCAGTAGAGAGAAGAAGTAGAGGGTATCGGAATGATCAAGCGGGTTTTGCTTGCCTGGAAGCTCTGTGGAGAAGGACGGGTCGTCAGGAGTGTAGTCGATGTCAGGAGCAGCGACGTCAGTCTCAAAGTCTACCAGAGAGAAGAGTGGGAAGAAACAATGCAAACAGATGCATAACGATGCATGACATGGCAATAAGCGGTGCTATGTGTGACCTAACGTAGTACTAGGTGATAATGGTGAAGGGGTAAAACATCTGGGAAAGTATTCCCAGTGTTTGGCATTTTCGGACAGATGAAATTGAGGGGGACGGTTCCATGTTCGCTATGCTAGGGGCACGTGGCAGACGAACATAGTGTGTATTTGGAATCGTCATGTTTTTTGAGCAACTTTCATGTATAAAGTATTTTCATCCGAGTTATTGATTATTTTATATTAATTTTCAAAGTTTTAAACAATTTCTGGAATTAGCAAATTTAATCTAAATCAAGTTTTGTTTATTGCATCAGCATGACATTAGTGGTCAACGATGACCGTTGACCGGCCAAACTGACGTGTGGGTCCTGCATCATAGGTACATTAACTAACCTAACAAATTAATTAACTAAGCTAAGTGATTAGGTTAATTAACTAGTTTTAATTAATTTAATTAATTCATTTTTATTTTTTATTTTTTATCTTTAAACGTTTCACAGGGGCGGCCCCACATGTCATAGGCCCATGTGGCCTACCGGACCGGGGGGGGGGGGCTTTGAAGGAAATATGCCCTAGAGGCAATAATAAAGTATTTATTTATATTTCCTTATATCATGATAAATGTTTATTATTCATGCTAGAATTGTATTAACCGGAAACTTAGTACATGTGTGAATACATCGACAAAACAGAATGTCCCTAGTATGCCTCTACTTGACAAGCTCGTTAATCAAAGATGGTTAAGTTTCCTGACCATAGATATGTGTTGTCATTTGATGAACGGGATCACATCATTAGAGAATGATGTGATGGACAAGACCCATCATTTAGCTTAGCATAATGATCGTTTAGTTTTTTTGCTATTGCTTTCTTCATGACTTATACATATTCCTTTGACTATGAGATTATGCAACTCCCGAATACCGAGGAACACCTTATGTGCTATCAAACGTCACAACGCAACTGGGTGATTATAAAGATGCTCTATAGGTGTCTCCAAAGGTGTTTGTTGGGTTGGCATAGATCGAGATTAGGATTTGTCACTCCGTGTATCAGAGAGGTATCTCTGGGCCCTCTCGGTAATGCACATCACTATAAGCCTGGCAAGCAATGCAACTAATGAGTTAGTTGCGACATGATGCATTACGGAACGGGTAAAGAGACTTGCCGGTAACGAGATTGAACTAGGTATGATGATACCGAAGATTGAATCTCGGGCAAGTAACATACCGATAACAAAGGGAATAAAGCATGTTGTTATGCAGTTTGACCGATAAAGATCTTCGTTGAATATGTAGGAGCCAATATGAGCATCCAGGTTCCGCTATTGGTTATTGACCGGAGATGTGTCTCAGTCATGTCTACATAGTTCTCGAACCCGTAGGGTCCGTGATGACCCACAAGTATAGGGGATCTATCGTAGTCCTTTCGATAAGTAAGAGCGTCGAACCCAACGAGGAGCAGAAGGAAATGATAAGCGGTTTTCAAAGAAGGTATTCTCTGCAAATCTTGAAATAAGTGGTAACAGATAGTTTTGTGATAAGATAATTTGTAACGAGCAACAAGTAACAAAAGTAAATAAAGTGCAGCAAGGTGGCCCAATCCTTTTTTTAGCAAAGGACAAGCCTGGACAAACTCTTATATAGAGAAAAGCGCTCCTGAGGACACATGGGAATTCTCGTCAAGCTAGTTTTCATCACGTTCATATGATTCGCGTTCGTTACTTTGATAATTTGATATGTGGGTGGACTGGTGCTTGGGTGTTGTTCTTACTACAACAAGCATCCCACTTATGATTAACCTCTATTGCAAGCATCCGCAACTACAACAAAAATATTAAGGTAAACCTAACCATAGCATGAAACATATGGATCCCAATCAGCCCCTTACGAAGCAACGCATAAACTAGGGTTTAAGCTTACATCACTCTAGCAACCCATCATCTACTTATTACTTCCCAATGCCTTCCTCTAGGCCCAAATAATGGTGAAGCGTTATGTAGTCGACGTTCACATAACACCACTAGAGGATAGACAACATACATCTCATCAAAATATCGAACGAATACCAAATTCACATGACTACTAATAGCGAGACTTCTCCCATGTCCTCAGGAACAAACGTAACTACTCACAAAGCATATTCATGTTCATAATCAGAGGGGTATTAATATGCATAAAGGATCTGAACATATGATCTTCCACCAAATAAACCAACTATCATCAACTACAAAGAGTAATCAACACTACTAGCAACCTACAGGTACCAATCTCGGACTTAGAGACAA
Source organism: Aegilops bicornis (assembly GCA_021605145.1). NCBI lineage: Eukaryota > Viridiplantae > Streptophyta > Magnoliopsida > Poales > Poaceae > Aegilops > Aegilops bicornis. Next base: position 387,699,768 of record CM038672.1, read on the forward strand.
GAATTGGATACAAGAGATGAACTAGGGTTTTGAGAGGAGATGATGCTGGTGAAGATGTTGATGGAGATTGCCCTCTCCCGATGAGAGGAGCTTTGGTGATGACGACGGCGATGATTTCCCCCTCCCGGAGGGAAGTGTCCCCGGCAGAACAGCTCTGCCGGAGCCCTAGATTGGTTCCGCCAAGGTTCCGCCTCGTGGCGGTGCAGTCTCGTCCCGAAAGCTTGCTTATGATTGTTTTTCTAGACGAAAGACTTCATATAGCAGAAGATGGCCACCGGAGGACCAACAGGGGGCCAACGAGGCAGGGGGGCGCGCCCTGGGGGGTATGGCGCGCCCCCACCCTCGTGGACAGGTGGTGGCCCCCCTGACGTATTTCTTTCGCTCAGTATTTTTTATTATTTCCAAAAATAACTTTCGTGGAGTTTCAGGACTTTTGGAGTTGTGCAGAATAGGTCTCTAATATTTGCTCCTTTTCCATTGAATTCCGATTCTTAGGCATTCTCCCTCCTTATGTAAACCTTGTAAAGTAAGAGAGAATAGACATAAGTATTGTGACATAACGTGTAATAACAGCCCAAATTACAATAAATATTGATATAAAAGCATGATGGAAAATGGACGTATCAACTTCCCCAAGCTTAGACCTCGCTTGTCCTCAAGCGGAAGCCGATAACGATAAATATGTCCACATGTTTAGAGGTAGAGGTGTCGATAAAATAAAATACGAACATGAGGGCATCATGATTATTCTCATAACAGAAACATATATGAATATTGTCATATGATTTCTTATGCTCAAGTAATAATCTATTCACAATGCAAAAGTATGAATCAGAAACTTTATTGAGAACTAACAAACTATAATCTCGATCCTTTGAAGCAATTGCAATTTATCATAACATCGAAAGAGTCTATGTCGAGCTTTCTAGCAAGTCCACATACTCAACTATCATTTAGTCTTTCATAATTGCTAACACTCACGCAATACTTGTGGTTACGGAGTTTTAATGGGACCTGAGAGAGAAAGATAGGGGCTTATAGTTTACGCCTCCCAACCTTTTACCTCAAGGGTAATGTCAACAATAATAACTCATGCTCCCCTACATCCAATTAGATATATCTATCAGGATCTTTCCAACATCCTGTGCTTGCCAAAGGATAAAATGTAAAAAGTAAAGGTGAAGATCACCATGACTCTTGCATAAGATAGAAGATAATAATAAATAGGCCCTTCGAAGAGGGAAGCAGAGGTTGCCATGCGCTTCTATGGTTGGATGCACAAAATCTCAATGCGAAAGAACGTCACTTTATATTGCCACTTGTGATATGAACCTTTATTATGTAGTCCGTCGCTTTTATTTCTTCCACATCACAAGATCATTATAAAGCTTATTTCCTCCACACCAATCAATCATACATATTTAGAGAGCAATTTTTATTTCTTGCACCGATGACAACTTATTTGAAGGATCTTACTCAATCCATAGGTAGTTATGGTGGACTCTCATGGCAAAACTGGTTTAAGGGTTTTTGGAAGCACAAGTAGTATCTCTACTTGGTGCAAAGAATTTGGCTAGCATGAGAGGGACAGGCAAGCTCAACATGTTGGATGATCCATGACAATATACTTTATCTCAGATATAAGAAAACATAACCCATTACGTTGTCTTCCTTGTCCAACATCAACTCTTTAGCATGTCATATTTTAATGAGTGCTCCCAATCATAAAAGATGTCCAAGATAGTATATTTATATGTGAAACCTCTCTTTCTTTATTACTTCCTATTAATTGCAACGATGACCAAAGCTATGTTTGCCAACTCTCAACAAATTTTAATCATCATACTCTTTCTATGTGGAGTCATTACTCTCCATAAGATCAATATGATATCTTTGTATTTTTTTTCTTTTCTCTTTTCTTTTATTCACTCAAGATCATGGCAAAATAATCAAGCCCTTGACTCAACACTAATCTTTATTATATAGCTCACGGACTCGATTACATAAAAAGATCATAAAGCAAAACTCAGAACTAGATCATACCAAAACTTTATTCTACTAGATCAAGATACTACTAATAGGATCGAACTAAGAAAAATGGTAAAGATAGGAGTGTGATGATGATACGATACCGGGGAATCTCCCCCAAGCTTGGCAGTTGCCAAGGGGAGTGCCCATACCCATGTGATTATGTCTCCTTTGTTGGTGAAGAAGGTGGAGGTGATGATGGATAGTCGCACATCGAGCGTAAGAGGTCCTCCCACTTGTGGATAATGCCCTTGAGTGCAACGATATGCTCCTTCAACAAAATATTTTCACGTGTGAGATACTTGTTACGTATCTGAGCTAACTCAATCATCTTGAAAGCTTGATCTCGGTTGGGGTAAGAAGATTGTGATCAAGTCGAAGGATGTCTCCTGCTGCGGAGCTTGATCCTCCGTGGCCTTCTTGATCCCTTCATCCTTGTTGATCTCCATGGGTTCTTCCCTCTTGACTCTATCTTCATTGGCCAAGCATCGTTGTCACCATTGTTGGAGGAGGGGGACGACATGATGCCTGGCCTTGACAACCCTGACAGGAAACAGCTCGAAACAAGAACAGAGGATATTTGCATGATAGAGGAGTCAAAACCTTCGGGAGATTATATAATGAATTTTTACCGACCAAAATACGTAGCGTGCAAGAAAACGGAGTTCGGAGAGCACACGAGGTGCCCACGAGGTAGGGGGCGTGCCCAGGGGGTAGGGCGCGCCCTCCACCCTCGTGGAGCCCTCGTGTCCTTCCCGGACTGCTTCTTATTTTTCTATTTTTTCTTAATATTCCAAAACGGAGAAATATTGCCATAAAAACTGTTTTGGAGTCGGTTTACTTACCGTACCACATACCTTTTTTCCTTTTCGGAGTATGAAACGTTCCGGAAAGTTTCCTTATGTATCCCTCCGGGGTTACGGTTTCAATAACATTGGTTTCAACATTTATGGGATTACCTGAGATATAATGTTTGATTCTTTGACCGTTCACCACCTTCGGATTTGTGCCTTCGAAGTTGTTGATTTTTATGGCACCAGAACGATAGACCTCCTCGATAACGTAAGGACCTTCCCATTTAGAGAGAATTTTTCCTGCAAAAAATCTTAAACGAGAATTGTATAGCAATACATAATCACCTACATTAAACTCACGCTTTTGTATCCTTTTGTCATGCCATCTTTTAACCTTTTCTTTAAACAACTTGGCATTTTCATAATCTTGGGTTCTCCATTCATCAAGTGAGCTAATATCAAATAACCTCTTCTCACCGGCAAGTTTGAAATCATAATTGAACTCTTTAATAGCCCAATATGCCTTATGTTCTAGTTTCGAGAGGTAAGTGACATTCTTTTCCATAAACCATTTTATACGGAGACATACCCATAGGATTTTTATATGTAGTTCTATATGCCCATAATGCATCATCAAGTTTCTTGGACCAATTCTTTCTAGATCTATTAACAGTCTTTTGCAAAATTAATTTGAGCTCTCTATTACTCAATTCTACTTGACCACTAGACTATGGGTGATAAGGAGATGCAATTCTATGATTAACATCATACTTAGCAAGCATTTTTAGGAAAGCACCATGAATAAAATGTGAACCACCATCAGTCATTAAATATCTAGGGACTCCAAACCTTGGAAAAATAACTTCTTTAAGCATTTTAATAGAAGTGTTATGATCAGCACTACTAGTTGGAATAGCTTCTACCAACTTAGTAACGTAATCAACAGCAACTAAAATATGTGTATATCCACTAGAGGCAGGAAAAGGTCCCATATAATCAAAGCCCCAAACATCAAATGGTTCAATAACGAGTGAATAGTTCATAGGAATTTCTTAACGTCTACTAATATTACCAATTCTTTGACATTCATCACAATATAAGACAAACTTACGGGCATCCTTGAAGAGAGTAGGCCAATAAAAACCGGATTGCAATACCTTATGTGCAGTTCTATCTCCAGCGTGGTGTCCTCCATAAGCCTCGGAGTGACAGTTGCGTAGGATCTGTTCCTGTTCATGCTCACGTACAAAACATCTAATAACACCATCTACTCCTTCTTTATAAAGATGTGGGTCATCCCAAAAGTAATGTCTCAAATCATAGAAAAACTTTTTCTTTTGCTGGTATGTGAAACTAGGTGGTATAAATTTAGCCACAATATAATTGGCATAATCAGCATACCATGGAGCAGTATGAGAAGCATTTATGACATTTAATTGCTCATCAGGAAAGCTATCATCAATAGGTAGTGGGTCATCAAGAACATTTTCTAACCTAGACAAGTTATGCATAGAACGGGGTTCTCATCTCCTTTTCTATCAACAATATGCAAATCAAATTCTTGTAGCAAGAGAACTCATCTAATAACTCTAGGTTTAGCATCTTTCTTTTCCATAAGATATTTAATAGCAGCATGATCCGTGTGAATAGTTACTTTAGAATCGACAATATAAGGTCTGAACTTATCACAAGCAAATACAACTGCTAAGAATTCTTTTTCAGTAGTAGCATAATTTCTCTGAGCATTGTCTAGAGTTTTACTAGCATATTGAATAACATTTAATTTCTTATCAACTCTTTGCCCTAGAACAACACCTACAGCATAATCACTAGCATCACACATAATTTCAAAGGGTAAATTCCAATCAGGTGGCTAAACAATAGGTGCAGAGATCAATGCTTTCTTAAGTACTTCAAATGCTTCTACACAATCATCATCAAAGACTAATGGTATATCTTTTTGTAATAAATTAGTCAGAGGCCGGGAAATTTTTGAGAAGTCCTTAATGAACCTCCTATAAAATCCGGCATGACCAAGGAAACTTCTTATACCTTTGATGTCCTTGGGACATGGCATCTTTTCAATAGCATCAACCTTGGCTTTATCAACCTCAATACCTCTTTCAGAAATTTTATGCCCCAAGACAATACCTTCATTAACCATAAAGTGGCACTTTTCCCAATTCAAGACAAGATTAGTTTCTTCACATCTCTGCAAAACTCGATCAAGGTTGCTCAAGCAATCATCAAAAGAGGATCCATAGACGGAGAAGTCATCCATGAAAACCTCACAAATATTTTCACAAAAGTCAGATAATATAGCCATCATGAATCTTTGAAAGGTAGCAGGTGCGTTACATAAACCAAAAGGCATACGTCTATAAGCAAAAGTACCAAAAGGGCAAGTAAAAGTAGTCTTTGATTGATCATTGGCTGACACAGGTATTTGAGAAAAAACAGAATAACCATCTAGAAAGCAAAAATGTGTATGTTTGGATAATGTTTCTAGCATTTGATCGATAAAAGGTAAGGGGTAATGATCTTTCTTAGTAGCCTCATTTAATTTGCGGAAATCAATTACCATCCTATAACATGTAATAATTCTTTGCGGAATCAATTCATCTTTATCATTAGGAACGACGGTAATACCTCCCTTCATAGGGACACAATGGACAGGACTTACCCACTGACTATCAGCAACGGGATAAATTATACCTGCCTCAAGGAGCTTTAGTATTTCTTTTCTTACCACTTCTTTCATCTAGGATTCAGCCGTCGTTGATGATCACGAACTGGTTTGGCATCTTCTTCCAAATTTAATTTATGTTGACATAGAGTGGGACTAATGCCCTTAAGATCATCAAGAGTATATCCAATAGCAGCACGGTGCATCCTCAGAGTTTTCAATAATCTCTCTTCTTCATGCTCTGAAAGGTTAGCACTAATAATAACAAGATATATCTTTTTCTCATCAAGATAAGCATATTTAAGAGTATCAGGCAACGGTTTAAGCTCAAACACGGGGTCACCCTTGGGTGGAGGAGGATCCCCTAGGATTTCAACAGGCAAATTGTGTTTCAGGATCGGTTCCTGTTTAAAGAATACTTCATCTATTTCCCTTCTTTCATTTATAAACATATCATTTTCATGGTGTAGCAAATATTGTTCTAAAGGATCACTAGGAGGTACGGCAATAGAAGCAAGACCAATAATTTCATCATTACTAGGCAATTCTTCTTCACGGTGTTGTCTACTAGATTTAGATAAATTAAACTCATGAGACATATCACCTAAACCGATAGTAACAACATCCTTTTCGCAGTATATCCTAGCATTAACGGTGTTCAAGAAGGGTCTACCAAATATAATGGGACAAAAGCTATCTTGTGGGGAACCAAGAACAAGAAAATCAGCAGGATATTTAGTTTTCCCACACAAGACTTCAACATCTCTAACAATTCCCATTGGTGAAATAGTATCTCTATTGGCAAGTTTAATTGTGACATCAATATCTTCTAACTCAGCGGGTGCAATATCATGCTTAATTTCTTTGTATAAGTCAATGGGTATTGCACTAGCACTGGCACCCATATCACATAAGCCATGATAACAATGATCTCCTATTTTAACAGAAATAACAGGCATGCCTACCACAGGTCTATGGTTATCTTTAGCACAAGGTTTGGCAATTCTAGCAGTTTCCTCACAGAAATAAATAACATGCCCATCGATATTATCAGACAAGAGATCTTTAACAATAGCAATATTAGGTTCAACTTTAATTTTCTCAGGAGGTGTATAAGTTCTAATATTGCTTTTACGAACCACAGTTGAATCTTTAGCATGATCCTTTATTCTAATAGGGAAAGGTGGTTTCTCAACATAAGAAGTAGGAACAACAGGATCATTATAAGTGATAGTCTTTTCTTCAACTTTAATAGGTGCAAATACTTTTACTTCTATGGGAGGATGATATTTAAACCACTTCTCCTTGGGGAGATCAACATAAGTAGCAAAATATTCACAGAAAGAAGCTACTATCTCAGAGTCAAGTCCATATTTAGTGCTAAACTTACGGAAAACATCGGTATCCACATAAGATTTAACACAATCAAACTTAGGTGTCATACCTGACTCCTTACCTTCGTCGAGATCCCAGTCTTCGGAGTTGCGTTTAACTCTATCCAATAAATCCCATTTGAATTCAATAGTCTTCATCATAAAAGAGCCAAAGACAAGAAGTATCGAGCATAGTGCGATTGTTATCAGAAAGCCGAGCATAAAAACTTTGAATAATTATTTCTCTTGAGAGCTCATGATTGGGGCATGAATATAACATTGATTTAAGACTCCCCCAAGCTTGAGCGATGCTTTCACCTTCGCGAGGCAAAAAATTATATATATAATTGTGATCACGATGAACAAGATGCATAGGATAAAATTTCTGATGAAATTCCAATTTCAATCGTTTGTAGTTCCATGGTCCCGTATCATCACATAGCCTATACCATGTTGATGCATCTCCCTTCAAAGATAAAGGGAAGACCTTCCTCTTAATAACATCATCGGGTATACCTGCAAGCTTAAATAATCCACAAACTTCATCCACATATATTAGGTGCTCATTAGGATGCTTTCTTCCATCTCCTGCAAAAGGATTAGCTAGCAGTTTTTCTAACATACCCGAAGGAATGTCAAAGTGAATATTTTCATTTTCATTTTCAGTAGGTTCAGTAGGTTGAGGAGCAACTCTTTGCTCTACTGGTCGGGGTGAAGATACCTCGAACAAGTCCCTCAGAGGATTACTTTCCATAGTAACAATGACGATGAAATTTCAGCACACTATATAAATTTTTCCTTACCAAATTCCACCTACCAAAGGCGCTTCACTCCCCGGCAACGGCGGCAGAAAAGAGTCTTGATGACCCACAACTATAGGGGATCTATCATAGTCCTTTTGATAAGTAAGAGTGTTGAACCCAACGAGGAGCAGAAGGAAATGATAAGCAGTTTTCAGCAAGGTATTCTCTGCAAGTATGAAATAAGTGGTAACATATAGTTTTGTGATAGGATAATTTGTAACGAGCAACAAGTAACAAAAGTAAATAAAGTGCAGCAAGGTGGCCCAATCCTTTTTGTAGCAAAGGACAATCCTGGACAATCTCTTATAGAGAAAAGCGCTCCCGAGGACACATGGGAATTATCGTCAAGCTAGTTTTCATCACGTTCATATGATTTGCGTTCGTTACTTTGATAATTTGATATGTGGATGGACTGGTGCTTGGGTGTTGTTCTTACTACAACAGGCATCCCACTTATGATTATCCTCTATTGCAAGCATCCGCAACTACAACAAAAGTATTAAGGTAAACCTAACCATAGCTTGAAACATATGGATCCCAATCAGCCCCTTACGAAGCAACGCATAAACTAGGGTTTAAGCTTCTGTCACTCTAGCAACCCATCATCTACTTATTACCTCCCAATGCCTTCCTCTAGGCCCAAATAATGGTGAAGTGTTAGGTAGTTGACGTTCACATAACACCACTAGAGGATAGACAACATACATCTCATCAAAATATCGAACGAATACCAAATTCACATGACTACTAATAGCGAGACTTCTCCCATGTCCTCAGGAACAAACATAAATACTCACAAAGCATATTCATGTTCATAACCAGAGGGGTATTAATATGCATAAAGGATCTGAACATATGATCTTCCACCAAATAAACCAACTAGCATCAACTACAAAGAGTAATCAACACTACTAGCAACCTACAAGTACCAATCCCGGACTTAGAGACAAGAATTGGATACAGGAGATGAACTAGGGTTTTGAGAGGAGATGGTGCTGGTGAAGATGTTGATGGAGATTGCCCTCTCCCGATGAGAGGAGCGTTGGTGATGACGATGGTGATGATTTCCCCCTCCCGGAGGGAAGTGTCCCCGGCAGAACAGCTCTGTCGGAGCCCTAGATTGGTTCCGCCAAGGTTCCGCCTCGTGGCGGCGGAGTTTCGTCCAAAGCTTGCTTATGATTTTTTTTACGACGAAAGTCTTCATATAGCGAAGATGGCCACGGAGGACCATCAGGGGGCCACGAGGCAGGTGCGCATACAGGGGTAGGGCGCCCCCACCTCGTGGACAGGTGGTGGCCCCCGACGTATTTATTTCGCTCAAGATTTTTTATTATTTCCAAAAATAACTTTCATGGAGTTTCGGGACTTTCGGAGTTGTGCGAGAATAGGTCTCTAATATTTGCTCCTTTTCCACCCTGAATTCCAGCCGCATTCTCCCTCCTTATGTAAACCTTGTAAAATAAGAGAGAATAGACATAAGTATTGTGACATAACGTGTAATAACAGCCCAAATTGCAATAAATATTGATATAAAAGCATGATGCGAAATGGACGTATCAGTCCGCACGCTTAACGTTCGATGATGATTTTTATTATGAGTTATGTGATTTGATGACCGAAGTTGTTCGGAGTCCCGGATGAGATCACGGATATGATGAGGGTCTCTAAATGGTCGAGAGGTAAAGATTGATATATTGGAAGGTAGTATTCGGACACCAGAAGGGTTCCGGAGTGTATCGGGTACATACCGGAGTACCGAAGGGGTTACCGGAACCCCCCAGGGACAGATATGGGCCTTATGGGCCATAGGAGGGAGGCTAACCAGCCCACAAGGGGCTGGTGCGCCCCCCACAAGGGAGGAGGCGAATTGGACTTGGGAAGGGGGCGCCACCCCCCTTTCCTTCTCCTACTCCCTCCCCTTCCCCTTTTCCTCCTCTGGTAGAAGGAAAAAGGGGTGGGGCCGAATCCTACTAGGACTGGAGTCCTAGTAGGCCTCCCCTCTCCCTGGCACGCCCCTTGTTGGCCGCCTCCTCCTCCCCTCCTTTATATACAGGGGCAGGGGGCACCCCAAAGGCACAACAGACAATCTCTTAGCCGTGTGCGGTGCCCCCCTCCACAGTTCAAACACCTCGGTCATATCGTCGTAGTGCTTACGAGAAGCCCTGCGCCGGTAACTTCATCATCACCGTCGCCACGCCGTCGTGCTGACGAAACTCTCCTTCATCCTCAACTGGATCAAGAGCTCGAGGGACGTCATCGTTCTGAACATGTGCTGAACACGGAGGTGTCGTATGTTAGGTACTTGGATCGGTTGGATCGTGAAGACGTTCGACTACATCAACCGCGTTACTAAACTCTTCCGCTTTCGGTCTACGAGGGTACGTGGACACACTCTCCCCGCTCATTGATATGCTTCTCCTAGATAGATCTTGCGTGATCGTAGGAATTTTTTTGAAATACTACATTCGCCAACAGTGGCATCCGAGCCAGGTCTACGCGTAGATGTTATATGCAGGAGTAAAACACAAAGAGTTGTGGGCGATAATAGTCATACTGCTTACCAGCAACGTCTTACTTTGATTCAGCGGTATTGTTGGATAAGGCGTCCCGGACCGACATTACATGAACGCGTTCATGAGACTGGTTCTACCGACGTGCTTTGCACACAGGTGGCTAGCGGGTGTCTGTTTCTCCAACTTTAGTTGAATCGAGTTTGACTACGCCCGGTCCTTGTTGAAGGTTAAAACAGCACACTTGAGGAAAAATCATTGTGGTTTTGATGCGTAGGTAAGAATGGTTCTTGCTAGAAGCCCGTAGCAGCCACGTAAAACTTGCAACAACAAAGTGGAGGACGTCTAACTTGTTTTTGCAGGGCATGTTGTGATGTGATATGGTCAAGACGTGATGAGATATAAATTGTTGTATGAGATGATCATGTTTTGTAACAGGTATCGGCAACTGGCAGGAATCATATGGTTGTCGCTTTATTGTATGAAATGCAATCGCCATGTAATTGCTTTACTTTATCACTAAGCGGTAGCGATAGTCGTAGAAGCAATAGTTGGCGAGACGACGACGATGCTATGATGGAGATCATGGTGTCAAGCCGGTGACGATGGTGATCATGACGGTGCTTTGGAGATGGAGATCAAAGGCACAAGATGATGATGGCCATATCATATCACTTATTTTGATTTCATGTCATGTTTATCCTGTATGCATCTTATTTTGCTTAGTACGGAGGTAGCATTATAAGATGATCTCTCACTAAATTTCAAGGTATAAGTGTTCTCCCTGAGTATGCACCGTTGCTAAAGTTCGTCGTGCCGAGACACCACGTGGTGATCAGGTGTGATAAGCTCTACATTCACATACAATGGGTGCAAGCCAGTTTTGCACACACACAGAATACTCGAGTTAAACTTGACGAGCCTAGCATATGCAGATATGGCCTCGGAACACTGAGACCGAAAGGTCGAACGTGAATCATATAGTAGATATGATCAACATAGTGATGTTCACCATTGAAAACTACTCCATCTCACGTGATGATTGGACATGGTTTAGTTGATATGGATCACGTGATCATTTAGATGACTAGAGGGATATCTATCTATGTGGGAGTTCTTAAGTAATATGATTAATTGAACTTAAATTTGTCATGAACTTAGCCCTGGTAGTTTTTGCATATCTATGTTGTAGATCAATAGCTCGCGTATAGCTTCCCCGTTTTATTTATGATATGTTCCTAGAGAAAACTAAGTTGAAAGATGATAGTAGCAATGATGCGGACTAGGTCCGTGATCTGAGGATTATCCTCATTGCTGCACCAAAGAATTATGTCCTTAATGCACCGCTAGGTGACAGAACTATTGCAGGAGCAGATGCAGCCGTTATGAACGTTTGACAAGCTCGATATGATGACTAATTGATAGTTTAGTGCTGTTGGGGAACGTAGTAATTTCAAAAAAAATCCTACGCACACGCAAGATCATGGTGATGCATAGCAACGAGAGGGGAGAGTGTTGTCCACGTACCCTCGTAGACCGAAAGAGAAAGCGTTAGCACAACGCGGTTTATGTAGTCGTACGTCTTCACGATCCGACCGATCAAGTACCGAACGTACGGCACCTCCGAGTTCAGCACACGTTCAGCCCGATGACGTCCCTCGAACTCCGATCCAGCCGTGTGTTGAGGGAGAGTTTCGTCAGCACGACGGCGTGGTGACGATGTTGATGTTCGACGTAGGGCTTCGCCTAAGCACCGCTACGATATTATCGAGGTGGATTATGGTGGAGGGGGGCACCGCACACGGCTAAGAGATCAATGATCAATTATTGTGTCTCTAGGGTGCCCCCTGCCCCTGTATATAAAGGAGCAAAGGGGGGAGGTGTGGCCGGCCAGGAGGGGCGCGCCAGGAGGAGTCCTACTCCCACCGGGAGTAGGACTCCCTCCCTTCCTTGTTGGAATAGGAGAAGGGGGGAAAGAAGTGGAGGAGAGGAAGGAAAAGGGGGGTGCCACCCCCTTCTCCTTGTCCTATTCACACTAGGGGGGAGGGGCGCGCAGCCCTTGCCCTGGCCGCCTCTCCTCTTCTTCACTAAGGCCCACTATGGCCCATTAAGCCCCCGGGGGGTTCCGGTAACCCCTCGGTACTCCGGTAAAATCCCGATTTCGCCCGGAACACTTCCGATATCCAAATATAGGCTTCCAATATATCAATCTTCATGTCTCGACCATTTCGAGACTCCTCGTCATGTCCGTGATCACATCCAGGACTCCGGACAAACTTCAGTACATCAAAAATAATAAACTCATAATATAACTGTCATCGAAACTATAAGCGTGCGGACCCTACTGGTTCGAGAACTATGTAGACATGACCGAGACACGTCTCCGGTCAATAACCAATAGCGGAACTTGGATGCTCATATTGGCTCCCACAAATTCTATGAAGATCTTTATTGGTCAGACCGCATAACAACATACGTTGTTCCCTTTGTCATCGGTATGTTACTTGCCCGAGATTCGATTGTCGGTATCTCAATACCTAGTTCAATCTCGTTACCGGCAAGTCTCTTTACTCGTTCCGTAATAAATCATCTCGCAGCTAAACCATTAGTCAAGATGCTTGCAAGGCTTATAGTGTTGTGCATTACCGAGAGGGCCCAGAGATACCTCTCCGACAATTGGAGTGACAGATCCTAATCTCGAAATATGCCAACCCAACAAGTACCTTCGGTGACACCTATAGAGCACCTTTATAATCACCCAGTTACGTTGTGATGTTTGGTAGCACACAAAGTGTTCCTCCGGTAAACGGGAGTTGCATAATCTCATAGTCATAGGAACATGTATAAGTCATGAAGAAAGCAATAGCAACATACTAAATGATCAAGTGCTAAGCTAACGGAATGGGTCAAGTCAATCACATCATTCTCCTAATGGTGTGACCCCGTTAATCAAATGACAACTCATGTCTATGGCTAGGAAACATAACCATCTTTGATCAACGAACTAGTCAAGTAGAGGCATACTAGTGACACTCTGTTTGTCTATGTACTCACACATGTATTATGTTTCCGGTTAATACAATTCTAGCATGAATAATAAACATTTATCATGAAATAAGGAAATAAATAATAACTTTATTATTGCCTCTAGGGCATACTTCCTTCAAGTGCACCATGCTTTACGGCTTAGAAGCGGGACTTCAAAAATGTTTTGAACGACAAGGAGCATATGATATGTTCCAAGAGTGGAAATTGGTATTTCAGACTCATTTCCGAGTCAAGAGGTATGCGACCTCTGACAAGTATTTTGCCTACAAGATGGAGGAGAATAGCTCAACTAGTGAGCATGTGCTCAGAATGTCCGAGTACTACAATCGCTTGAATCAAGTGGGAGTTTATCTTCCAGATAAGATAGTGATTTAGAAAGTTCTCTAGTCACTATCACCAAGTTACTGGAACTTTGTGATGAACTATAATATGCAAGGTATGCGAAACAATTCCCGAGCTCTTCGTGATGCTGAAATCGACGAAGGTAAAAATCAAGAAAAGCATCAAATGTTGATGGTTGACAAGACCACTAGTTTCAAGTAAAAGGGCAAGGGAAAAAAAGGGAACTTCAAGAAGAATGGCAAGAAAGTTGCCACTCCCATGAAGAAGCCTAAAGCTAGACCCAAGCCTGAAACTGAGTGCTTCTACTGCAAAGGAAATGGTCACTGGAAGCGGAACTGCCCCAAATACTTGGCGGATAAGAAGGATGGCAAAGTGAACAAAAGTATATATAATATACATGTTATTAATGTGTACTTTACTAGTGTTCATGGTAGCCCCTGGGTATTTGACATTGGTTTAGTTGTTATGATTAGTAACTCGAAACATGAGTTACAAAATGAACAAAGACTAGTTGAGAGCGAGGTGAAGACGTGTGTTGGAAATAATTCCAAGGTTGATAAGATCACCATCACACACTCCCTTTACCTTCGGGATTAGTGTTGAACCTAAAATAAATGTTATTTGGTGTTTGCATTGAGCATAATATGATTGGATCATGTTTATTGCAATACGGTTATTCAATTAAGTCAAAGAATAATTGTTATTCTGTTTATATGAATAAAACCTTATGTGTCCATACACCTAAGGTGAATGGTTTAATGAATCTCGATCGTAGTGATACACATATTCATAATATTGAAGCCAAAAGATGCAAAGTTAGAGCCTGTTTGGGACTGCTCTGCTCCTTAAAATTCAGCTCCGCTCCAGAAAACACGAGCCAAACAGGGTAGCTCCACGATATGCCGCTCCACAAAAAAACTAGAATCTGGGGTAGAACTTTTAATTTTTTATGAAGCTCTTTAGGGGGTGCTCCAAAAAAATCTAGAAGTTGGAGTTGGGTGGAAATTACCCACTTGCCACCGATGAAGTGGATACCCTTCGTTTCTCCCCCCTCAACCAATCAAATAGATCCTTTCCATCAAATTTTCCATTCTTGAAGCTGGAGCTAGAAGGAAGCCAAACATTTTCTTGGATAGTGCTACAACTTCTGGATGAAGCTGCTGCAAAGTGAATTTAATGAAGCGAAACTGATTTTGGTGAAGCGGAGTGGTCCCAAACTGTCGGTGTACTAGAGTAGGGGTACCCTAGTATCCCGAACTTCGTGCCGCAGGCGATTCTTGACACCCATGGCAAGGCTTGCCTGGTCACCGCCAAGATCCTCCGTGGTTCCTTTGGAGCCATTCAAGAACAAAGTATTTAACCAAGAAGACAAGACCCCGGCAAGAGGAGCTTGCCGGGAAGGCCACTCAAGGCACGCAGAAGACAAGGCCCCGGCAAGAGGAGCTTGTCGAGAAGGCTCGGAGAGCGACAAGCCTCCAGACGCGACAAGGATTCAGCCGCGGCAAGGCACTTGCCGCGGCAGGCAACCTCTCTTCATCTCCGCTCCAGCTCATCCACCAACGTGTCGCCATGGGACCATTCCATGCGCGCGTGTCAAGAGGCTGTGCAGCCAGCGGGGAGCAGCGATAAGCGGCGCTGACAAGCTTGCCATCGTGGCGAACGGTGGCGCTCCTGGCGGTCCCTGTTGCACTGTTTAGGCGACAGGGACGGGCATTTAATGCTTTTGTCCCTTGCCGTCAGGATTAGGTAGAGTACACTGTACACTGTACAAGTAGGTGTACCAACCACTGTTTTTCCATTTGTACCCCCATCTACGTTGCCACCTGTCGGAGCCCCTTTGTGCATATAAAAGGAGGCCCATGCGCAACGTAGAGGGGGGTTCGAACTCTCTCACGCTAGGTCTCGTTAGCAGCTGGAGTATACTGTAGCTCTCCGCACTCCCTAGCAAGAACACAATACAAATCATACAAGCAGCAGTAGGAGTATTATCTCTCCGGAGATCTCCGAAGCTGGGTAAACCGCTCGTGTGCTTCGCCTCGATCCGCTCTTCGTGCGATCTCCGCCCCCCTCCGAACCAAAAGGGACTCGGTCCGCCCGGTCCCATAGGTGTTCGTGGGTCCGATCAGCCTCCCGACATCTTTGGCGCGCCCGGCTAGAAGGCGTCGAGGCTGTGTGAACCTGATCCGGCGTTCACACGAGCAACATCTTCATCATCTTCAACATCTTCATCAACATGCCACCGAAGAAGAAAGCTTGGCGGCAGGAGCCGTCAGCGTCGAACCCACCATCACCGGAGCAAGCGGGTGGTGGAGCAGAATCTTGGCGGAAGAACGGGCGCCGGCGAAGGAGTTCGTGACGCTGCCAAGTCCAAGGACAAGGCCGCACAAACCTCGGCGTCCGTACATGTCCCGCGCCCATCTCAGGAGCCGCGGGACCAACAGCGTCATGGTATTCACAATACCATACGCTCGTTGGATCAAGACCGAGCTGGAGGATCTCGGGGCCCTCAAGACCAGCGTGCACGCCAATATGCCGGCCTGGCGAGAATGCAGTCGCTGGGCGGGATGCTGCTCCTTCTAACATAGTTAGAAGTCCGAGCATATCCGCTCCTCGCACCGTTCACCATTGCCACCCACCACTCCGGCGGAAGCTCTGGCGAGAGCTCAAGCGCTCCTCGACTACCCTCCAACGATCGACAAGGTTGGCGAATGGAGGCCACCATCAGTCTCATCGGCTTTGCTAACGGCGGCGCTCATGGCAACCAACTACATCACTGCCGCGGCAAGATGACAAGGCACGAGCCGGTGGCGACGAGACTTGTGGAGCTGCAACCACCATGCACTCTCCACCCCGAAGGCCAAGATCGCCGACTCGCCGGATCCACCTCGACAGCGACTCCACTGCGTCATCGGATCCACGAGCTCGCCGCGATCAGCGCCAAGTTCTTCATGAACGACAACAAGAAGACGCTCGAACTCGCATCGAGCACCAAAGAGCAGCGCGGCGTCAGTCAGACCAGCGCGCTGGGCCTTCTGTCGATATGCATGCGCCAGGGGAACCAGGCGACTTGCCGTCTGTGTAGGTTGCCCTGCGTTCACTTTCGTGAGCTGCGGCAAGTCTAGTGGCCCGGCAAGAAGAATTTCAAGCCGAGCGTGCGGAGAAGTACGATGGCAGGACGCATCCATCGGAGTTCCTCAGCATCTACACCATCGCGGTGCAGGCTGCCGGGGGGCGAGACGACAAGATCCTTGCCAACTACTTCCCACTGGTGCTCAAGCCCAATGTCAGGTCCTGGCTCATCCACTTGCCGGACAACTCCATATCTTCTTGGGCAGATCTATGCCATCAGTTTGTTGGCGCCTTCACGGTGACCACAAGCCTCATGGCCAAGAAAGTGACCTTCATCTGCCGCCCGAGAAGGAAGGAGAGTCCCTGCGCAAGTTCATTCAGAGATTGTTGTGTGCACTACAACATCCCAGATGTCCACCCCTTGGTGATCGGCGCGTTTCATCGAACGTGCCGAACCGCAGGATGAGGAGGAGATGGCGATGTGCAAAATCGAAGACGTCGATGAGCTATATGCCCCGGCCGACAAGTGTGCACGTCTTTGAAGAAGGGAGGAGACTCCGGAGAGAATACGAAGCGGGGATCGGCGGTGAGGATACCGCTCCGGCAAAGAAGAGCCGGCGGCGGGGCAACAGGAAAAAGAAAGGCAGAGATGTGCTAGTTGTTGAGCAGTCCGGCGACGGAGGTGGCGACAAGAACGCCAAGGCTGGTAGCTCCGGCAGGGAAATTGCCGCTGACGCCAACCACCAGTCTGTGGCGGCCGCTGACAAGCAGGACGGCTCCGGCAAGCAGTACTGCAAGATCCACCGCACCAAGGGCCATGACCTCCAGAGCTGCAAGAAGGTTGAGCAGCTTGTTGAACAGCAGAAGGCTGAGTACGAGAGACGCGACAAGGAGAAGGCCCAGGAAGGTCTTTGGAGGAGCCAAGAAAGCGTCCGGCCGGGAGGACGCGCGGCAAGGCCAAGCAGCGGCAAGGAGACAGACCTCCCGGCGCGACAAAGATGAAGATGACGACGACGATGAAGATATGGAAGGCAGCGAGACCGATGAGCAGGAGTTTCGTAAAGCTACATAGGTCCTCTGCGTTGACGGAGGTGCTTCCTGCATACTTCCCACCGCCAACTCAAGCGGTGGATGCGGGAAGTTAATGCATTGAACCATCCGTAGAGTCACGGAAGCCTCACGAAGTGGTCCAGCCGCCTATCATCTTTGATATTGAGGACCACCCTGATCGCATAACTGCGGTCGGGTGCCTGCCGATGTTGGTCTCACTAACTATCCGCAACCTCAAGGTCACCAAGATGCTAGTTGACGGCGGGGCCGGCTTAAACCTGATCTCCTCCGCGGTGCTCCAGAAGCTTCAGATCCCTGACAGCGAGCTCGAAGAGACTGGCGCATTCCAACGAGTCAATCCGGGAAGGAGCAAGCCGAAGGGGAAGATCACGTTGCCGGTAACATTTGGCAGCGAGCTGAACTTTAGGACTGAGAGGGTCACATTCGACGTTCTTGATTTCCCATTGCCTTACAATGGGATACTTGGTCGTCCAACACTCGCTAAGTTCATGGCAGCCTCTCATTATGCATACAACTTACTCAAGATGCCAGGCCCGATAAGCATCATCTCTGTCCACGGCGACAAGAAGGATGCTCTTATCTGTGCCGACAAGATCTACCGGAAGCGATGGCTGCAGCGAAAGCAAAACACTTGTCATTTGAAGCTCCGGGGAAGAAGACCAAGTCCGACAAGAGCTCTGATGCCCACTCCGGCAAGCGCACCTCCTCGGAGTGCTGCGCTACCGTCGAGGACGCACCATCGAGCTCCACCGGCAAGTGCAAGAAGACGATGGTAGCTCCGCCAAAGACCAAGAAGGTGTCCGGCAAGGAGGACGGCACTGGTGGTACCTTCACCATCAGTGCCACTCTCGACCCTAAATAGGAAGGCGCGCTCGTTGCTTTCCTGCGGGCGAACGTCGACGTGTTTGCATGGCAACCGTCTGACATCCCCGGTGTTCCCAGGAAAGTAATTGAGCATCACTTAGCTGTCTGTCCTCATGCGCGACCCGTCAAGCAGAAAGTCAGGAAGCAGGCAGTGGAGCGCCAAGAATTCATCACAGAAGAGATCAAGAAATTGGAAGCAGCAGGCCTTGTCAGAGGAGTGCTCCATCCTACATGGTTGGCCAATCCTGTAGTTGCGCGCAAGGCAAATGGGAAATGGAGACTTTGTATTGACTTCACGGATGTTAATAAAGCTTGTCCCAAAGACCCGTTTCCCTTGCCGCGCATCGACCATATTGTTGACTCCACGGCTGGATGTGATTTGCTTTCATTTCTTGATGCATACTCAGGATATCATCAGATCTTCATGGCGAGAAGAGGATGAGGAGAAAACCGCATTCATTACTCCATGTGGCACATCTTTGTTTCATACGGATGCCTTTCGGTTTGAAGAATGTTGGTTCAACGTTTGCAAGAGTAGTCCATGACGCTTTTGAGCCGCAAATACACAGAAATGTAGAAGCCTACATGGATGACATAGTGGTCAAGAGCAAGGACAAAGCAACTCTGGTTCAAGATTTGGACGAGACCTTTGCAAATATGCGCAAGATCAACCTCAAGCTCAACCCCGAGAAGTGTGTGTTCGGAGTCCCTTCCGGCAAGCTTCTCGGGCTCTTCGTGTCTCAGCGGGGAATTGAAGCCAAACCCGACAAGATCAAGGCCATTGAGCAGATTGAAGCACCAAAGCGCGTCAAGGATGTACGAAGACTTGCGATTCGTGGCTGCTCTCAGCAGGTTTATCTCTAGGTCTGCTGAACGCGCCCTGCCATTTTTCAAGATTTTGAAAAAGGCAGGTCCAATGAAATGGACTCCCGAAGCGGAGGTTGCGCTGCAGGACTTAAAGAGGTACCTGTCCTCCACTCCAATACTTGTCGCACCTAAGCCACAAGAGAAGTTGCTGCTATATATAGCGGCAACCAATCAAGTGGTTAGTGCTGTGTTAGTAGCGGAGAGGGAGGCGGACGATGAGCCGGCAACCATGGCAGATACATCCAGCGACAAGCAAGGCACTTCACCGACAAGCTCTGGTCCCGACAAGGACGGATCTGTGCAGGCATGCGAGAAGATGCAGAAAAGGATGGTGCAGCGCCCAGTTTACTTTGTCGATTCCCTCCTGCAGGGGCTAGGTCAAGGTACTCTGGTGTGCGAAATTGCTTCGGCCTCCTCATGGCCTCGAGAAAGCTGCGCCATTACTTTCGAGCACATGAGATAACAGTCATCACTCACTTTCCGCTGAAGAGGATCTTGCAAAATCCAGAAGCGGCAGGCGGGATTGTCGAGTGGGCCTTTGGGCTGTCAAGCTTTGGCCTCAAGTTTGAAAGCACATCAACTATCCAAAGCGAGCATTGGCAGAGTTCATAGCGGAATGGACCCCAACGCAAGATGAAGAAATTCCAGAGACAAGCATCCCGTCAAGGAAGCGGGCAAAGAGTGGCTGATGTACTTTGATGGTGCCTTCTCGCTGCAAAGGCGCCGGTCTTTGGCGTCTGCTTATAGCACCCACCGAGAGCACCTCAAGTACATAGTCCAAATGCATTTTCCCAAGGAGCAAGCAACAAACAATACAGCAGAGTATGAAGGTTTGCTTGCGGTCTCGAGATTGCGATGAGACCTTGGGATTAAGAAGCTTATTGTCAGGGGTGATTCGCAGCTTGTCCTCCGCCAAGTGAACAAAGATTATCAGAGTCCATTGATGGAAGCCTACGTTGATGAAGTGAGAAAGCTAGAAGAACACTTTGACGGCCTACAAATGGAACATGTTCCAAGAGCTCAGAATGATATTGCTGATGGCCTGTCAAAGTGCGCTACACTTAAGTTGCCTGTGGAACCAGGGATTTTTGTGCTCAAGCTAACTCAACCAACTGTAACACCATCAACTGGACAGAACAAGAAGAGGAAGTTGATTTCTGGTGACTATTTTCCGGCAGAGCTTCCCGAAGCCGCCACCAAAAAGGTCCCGGGATCAACACCAAGAATCTTGAGGGCGATCTGCTCAAACAAGCCCAAGGGTTTGTTTCGTTGAAGCAGACGCTCCCGACAAGCATTGCTCCGGCAAGCTTGCCGGGGAACATCAAACTCCGGCCGAACCGCAGGTTCTTGCCGTAGAAGCGGATGTTCCCGCAACAGAAGATGTGCCTTTAGTCCTTGTTGTCGAGCCACAAGCTCCAGCATGGGCACAGCAGATTGTCCATTTCCTTCAGACAGGAGAACTTCCCGAAGAGAAAGAAGAAGCTGAAAGAGTAGCCCGGCGGTCAAGTATGTACCAGTTTGTCGACAAAGACACTGCATGTAAGAAGACTCAACGGTGTGAAATTGAAGTGTATTTGCCGGGAAGATGGACAAAAGCTGTTGGCAGAGATACATGGAGGCATATGTGGTCACCACATTGGCGCAAGAGCACTTGCCAGCAAAGCTTTCCGGCAAGGTTTCTTCTGGCCGACAGCCCTCCAGGATGCAACTGCACAAGTAACCAAGTGGAAGTGTGCCAGTTCCATTCCAAGCAGATACACCAGCCAGCTCAAGCTCTCCAGACGATCCCTTTATCCTGGCCATTTTCGATGCAGGGGCTCGACATTCTCGGCCCCTTTCCTCGTTGTCGGGGCTTTGAGTACTTATGCGTCGCAATCGACAAGTTCACAAAGTGGCGGAAGTGGAAGCGATGAGGAAGGTGACTGACACGATCGTGATCAAGTTCTTCAGGTCGAGTGTTTGCCTTTCGGAATCCCCAACAGGATCATCACCGACAACGGCACACAATTTACGAGTCGCACCTTCATGCAGTACGTCCAAGATCTTGGCGCCAAGGTTCGCTTTGCTATACATTGCTCATCCGAGAAGCAACGGTCAGCGAGAGGGCAAATCTTTGAAGTGCTGCTGGGTCAAGACCAGAACTTTCGACAGTGCTGCACAAGTGCGGAAGAAAGCTGGATTGAGGAGCTGCCGGTGGTTCTTTGGTCGATCAGACGACGCCAAATCGAGCCATGGCGGACACCTTTGCTCTAGTCTATGGAGCAGGCAGTTCTCCCCACGGAACTCGTATCACGGTTCACCTCGAGTACTCGCTTATGATGAGCTTGAGCAAGAGCAGCTGCGACAAGATGACGCTACTCCTTGAGGAGGACCGTCTTGAAGTCATTGTCACGAGCTGCTCGTTACCAGCCAAGCTTTGCGTCGCTACCATAGCCGCAAAGTTAGTGCGGAAGCCTCGAGGAAGGCGAACTTGTTCTTGGTAGCGTTCAGTCCGCCAAGAATTCAAACAAGTTGACGCCAAGTGGGAAGGCCCTTATCGGGTGAAACGAGTCACTAGGCTTGGCGCTGTCATGCCTTGAGACCGAAGATGGCATTCCGGTGAGCAATTCCTGGAACATTGAGCATCTTCGTAAGTTTTACCCGTGAAGCGCGGTTCTTGAACTGTTCCGCAACCACCTTTTGTACAAGTCTTGCCGATGTTGCATGTAATCCTTTGTACAAAGGGCGCAGACCCCGTGCATAAGTAAAGCTCATGTGTTGCGCACAACTTGTCAAATTCATGCTTTCATCATTTTATTGCATGTTTTGGCTAACACTTTGTGCAGCACCCACACCCGGTAAGCAATATCGAGCCAATGGGCTCCATAACTTTATTTTCTCTTCTTTCTCTTTTCTCAAAGAAAGGAAGGTTCCCTCGCGCACAAGTTAACCAGGGGGGAAGGAGAAGATAATACTATGGACCAAGCGTTGCTCGAGGAAGTTTCGCCTTATCGGAAGCAAACGACAGAAAAGCTAAGTTGCCCAAGTTTGAGCAATCAGTTCTTAAATTTTTAAGTTATCTTCCTCGAACGATAGTACTTTGTATGGAGAACTCATGCTTGTGAAGGAACCAACTCAAGACTAGTCGGCGCCCTTACTTTGTTTCAAGTCCGCTCAACAAATTAAGTGAGTTGCAGCTAGTCGCGACAAGGTTGCTTGTCGGAGGCGGCACCGCTTGACGCCGACGTTCGCACTCGGCTTCATGACAAAGGTGCTGCACCGACAAGTTCCCTAAAAGCGTAGGGCAAAACGCATTACAAAGGAAGGAATCAAGTAAAGGAAATAACATTGCAATCATCGCCTAAGATAGAGTTATATTAAAAAATAGCTTGTCGCAGATCTAATAAATTGTTCTAAACATGATCAGCAGCGACAAGGGAAAGATAAAATTGGCGGCCTAGTCTACGCGGTTGCCATCAACTCGCTTGATCTTGCCCACCTTGTCCACAATGGGTGCGACAAGGGCTTTGAGCGCCTCCACATCGGCATCTGGCGGCAAGGATCTGAGGACGCCGTTGAGGTTGAGGCCTGGATTGCGGAAGGCCACCTTCATCAACACCTTCTGGAGGGCTCCTGCACAGATCTGGCGCGATTCCTCGGCCAGCTGCTTTGGGATCTCTTCCCGGAGTCGCTGGAGACCCGTCACCACGCCCTTGAAGAATAAGCTAAGCTTGGCGCTGGGTTGGAGGTGCTCGTCGGAGGAGTATCCAAGATCCACCATCCCCAGCTCCATCACCTGTGGATGGCGGCAGCAGTATCCACGAGACCTTCGGTCGATGCTCCACACTCTCCCTCAAGGCGCCTGGGTGGCAACAAGATTCGCCAGCTCCTCGTTGGCCTTGATCTTCTCCAACAGGCCCACCTCCCGCTCCTTGGCGCCGTCCAGCGTCTGCATCAGGGTGGTCAGCTTCAGTCAAGATCTGCCTTGGAATCCTTGGCGGCGTCGAGCTCCTTGCTCCTATCGGCGAGACGGCCCTGCAACTCGCCAAGAGTGTAGGCGTCCTTCTCGTGCTCGTGCTTGAGCGCAGCAAGCTCCTCGCCGCTCTTCCGAGGCGGCCTCGGCTGCATCACCTTCGTCTCCAACTCTTTCTTGGCGGCCTCGGCGGCTGCGGCAGCATCCTTCGCTTCCTTAAGAGCCCCGCCAAGTGACTCCTCGCGCGACAAGCTCTTCCTCATAGCTGTCAAGATTGATCTTCCGCTGCGCCAACTTCGCCTTCTTGCGCAGATAGCTTCTCGGCAGCAAGCCTTTGCTGCTCCTTGACCTCAGCCTTCTCAAGGATGAAGGTCATGCGCTCTTGACAAGTCGCTCCCGCTCTTACGCTTTCGTTAGGAGAGTTTCTTGGTTGGCGCCCGGAGCTCTTCTGTAGCGTTTCTCCATGTTTGCTCCGCCCTCGCGACAAGTGCTTCCCGGGACTCCAACTTGGCTTGTCGAGCACGGTAGAGCGACAACAGCTTCTTCAAGAATGCTCCTCCTCAGACTTCGCCGCTGCTTTGCTGCTTGGCGCGTCCACCAGGCCCAGCCAATGGAGGCGAGCAGCTCCCCATCGAAGGTCTCTCCTTCGACCGGCGCCTGAGCTCGACGCCTGTGGAGCTTGATGAAGACGCCGTCGCCGGCCTTGAGATAGGCGTCGGTGGGGGCTCTTGAGCCCGACGCTGACCAGTGGCGGAGGGATCGGCGGGCCGCATAGCGCTGGCGCTCCCTGCGGTCTCGTGGTCGTCGGTCACGATCGCCCGACCCCTCGCCAGCCTTCGCGGCGGCAGCCTTGGCGGCCTCTTCGCCCGGCCGGATCCATCGGCGCCACCTCTTCCTCCATGGTGGCGGCGTCGTCGATATTGCCTTGTAGCGTCCTCCTCGCCGGCGACCTCGGTCTCCATTGGCTCTGCAGCGGATGGATCTCGACGATCGACAAAGAAAGAAACGATCAAGCAAATGTTCAAAAAGAAAAACAGAAAAGCAGGCCCAAAGGGAAATTTTCGCAAGAAGAGGATTACTGCAATGGGATCTGCAGCCATGGTCTCGACCACTTTGGAGGATCACTGGTGTTGCCCCTTGCCGAGTAGTCTCCCTTGGGAGAACGCTCCTTGCCGGAGAATCCTCCCTTGGCGGCGTAGTCGAAGCAGATAGAATTTCGGGCTTCCGCCCTCCCGATGAGGCTGCTCTGCTCCTACACAAACCAACAGTCGAGATATCAATGAAGAAGGAGCACCCATGCACACCTAATAGTAAGGAGAAAACTGCATACTTACTGCAGGGCTGGCTGGGGCTGCTGAAGAAGAGTTGCCGGGTCCGCAAGGGGGTCTCGACGCGCCTCCTGTTGCCATGGGTGGATCGTCCTCAATGACGACCACGGGGTCTTGCTCTCTTCGACGCTCTGGGCAGCTTCACGAAAAGGAAAGGGTTCGTAACAAAGCAAATCAGATTCAAGATGAAGCAACAAAATTGAAGAAATACAAGCACAATGTTGAAGCTTACTCTTCTTCTTCCTCGTCGGAGCTGGGCGAGAGATCAAACTCCGGCTCGCCTCCGGTGCGACGAGGCGGAGGAGTGGGCTCTCTTGACCTCTTGGCGGAGGTGTCGGCGGTGGCCTGGGAGGATCCCGCCCCAGTTGTCGCAGCAGTGTGGGGTACTCCTGCGGCAACATTGCTTGTCATGTAGAGCGCGCGTCATGCCGCTGCAGTTAGCCCGTCTGCCGCCCGTCTCGTCCCGGCCTTGCGGAGACGCCTCTTTGGCGGAGCCGGGGGCTCCGTTTGCGGCAAGCAGCTGGAGGGTGGGGAAGAAGTGCCCTCGGCTGGTACGCTCGACACGGCCTTGGATTCGGCAAGCTATTCCTCACCGGCGACCTCCCTTCGCCGGCAAGGCTTGCCGCCTCTGCTGCATCTGCCTCCACGGTGTACCGAAGACGCCCGGCAGTTGCCGCCGCCTCCTCCACTGGTGGCAATGCGCTGCATCTCATCGTCGGTGGTGTCGCGGGTGAGCTTCTTCTACTCGTCGGGGCGGATCGGCCTTTCTTCCAAGCTGTCGAAGAATTGCCGCACGACGTCGTCCACAGGCTCTTGCCAGGTTGGAACGATCCCATGAGAATCACACAACGGCATCATGGCACGGATGCGGTCGAGCGCAGAATTGTTGCACAATGGGACGACCCCCCTCGGCAACCTAAACCACTCGGGGTGATCGGGGTCATGCTTGCACAGCTCTAGCAGCATCGCATCCAACTCCAAGACAGTGAAATTCCAGTTGAGGCCCGGGTGCAGCCTCATGATGTCCGCTATGCTTTTGGAACTCCCAAGCAGGTCTCCTCCTCTCCTGCAAGGGAAGCGCGGGCGGCGGCGAAATCTGCGCCAACCGCGCTTACAAGTGAGTCCGGCAAGCCCGAGGCGCAAGATCCGGTCACAGCAATCTTCAACCTAGCATCTTCCGGCGCCAAGTTGCTCCAATCGCTGCCGCCAAGACTATTGGGGTTTGGCGCAGGCGATGAAGGGCTGCGGGTTCTCCTCAACGATCCAACACCAATTGGCTCTCCACTCCTCCCATTTGCTGCGGAGCTCTCCTTCCAGATAAGCTTCTTTCTTGCCGATCCTGGAGATCCAAGCAATCCCTCCGACAAGCGGCTCCCCTCTCTCAACGCGGGGCATGAAGTGGCGGAAGAGGGCTACGTTTGGGTGGATCTCGACAAAGTTTTCGCAAAGGTGTGCGAAAACTGCCATGGTCAGGATAGCATTGGGGGTGAAATCAAGGAGGCGAAGCCCGTAGGTGTTCATGATCTCGCAGAAGAATTGAGAAAAGGCGGGCGAGCCCGCAATAGAAGAAAAGCGCAAAGAAAGGGTACCCAGTTGGGGCTAGTTCCGAAGCGGTGGCGGGGAGTACCTTCATGCGCGGATGCGCACGCGTCTCCGTCGACTAGAAGAGGTAGTAGCCCTCCCTCAGCTCCTTTGCGTCAAGCTGGGGGGGGAGATGGCCCGCTCCTTTCGCAGCACCGCGAGCCGCTGCGCCTCGGCTGACTTCACGCCCTTCCCCTTGTCGGCTTTCGGAGCCATGGCGGAGGCGGTGGAGGAGACCGACGGCGTTGATGGCGCTATGGCGAAAGGGGGCGGAGCGCTGCTCTCTTCGCACTAGAGAAGAAGGGGAGCGGCGGTGGTTTTGAGACGAGACAGCAATGGCGAGGTGGGCGACCTGCCCCTGTTTCCCCTGTTTATAAGGAGGGAGAGGCGGACGTTCCGCTTTTCTAATAAAGAAGCCCCCACGATCTCTCCCACGACGCCACGCTCAACGCAGGCTTTGTTCATGGGGGACGTGGTGGGTCCAGAGCAAGTGCAGGCGTGATCAAGGCCGCGTGTGACTGCAGCTGTTTTGGGCCTGCCCCAACAGCGCTCGGCACCGTGTGTGGCCCAGCCGGGGGCTCTGCCGGTGTACTAGAGTAGGGGTACCCTAGTATCCCGAACTTCGTGCCGCAGGCGATTGCAGCACCAGCGGCAAGGCTTGCCTGGTCACCGCCAAGATCCTCCGTGGTTCCTTTGGAGCCATTCAAGAACAAAGTATTTAACCAAGAAGACGAGACCCCGGCAAGAGGAGCTTGCCGGGAAGGCCACTCAAGGCACGCAGAAGACAAGGCCCCGGCAAGAGGAGCTTGTCGGGAAGGATCGGAGCGCGACAAGCCTCTGGATGCGACAAGGATTCAGCCGCGGCAAGGAACTTGCCGGCAGTAACCTCTCTTCATCTCCGCTCCAGCTCATCCACCAACGTGTCGCCATGGGACCATTCCATGCGCGTGTCAAGAGGTCTGTGCAGCCGGTGAGGGAGCAGCGATAAGCGGCGGTGACAAGCTTGCCATCGTGGCGAACGGTGGCGCTCTGACGGTCCTGTTGCCTTTGTTTAGGCGGCGAGGGACGGGCATTTAATGCTTTGTCCCTTGCCGTCGGGATTAGGTAGAGTACACCGTACCTTTGTACAAGTAGGTGTACCAACCATCGCTTTTTTTTCATTTGTACCCCATCTACGTTGCCACCGCCGGAGCCCCTTTGTGCATATAAAAGGAGGCCCATGCGCAATGTAGAGGGGTTCAACTCTCTCACGCTAGGTCTCAAGTTAGCTTGGAGTATCTTTGTAGCTCTCCGCGCTCCCTAGCAAGAACACAATACAAATCATACAAGCAGTGAGAGTATTATCTCTCAGGAGAGCTCCAAGCTGGGTAAACCGCTCGTGTGCTTCGCCTCGATCCGCTCTTCGTGCGATCTCCGCCCCCCTCCGAACCAAAAGGGACTCGGTCCGCCGGTCCCATAGGTGTTCGTGGGTCCGATCAGCCTCCCCGACACAAACAGGCCCTTAATAATGATAGTGCAACTTATTTGTGGCACTGCCGTTTAGGTCATATTGGTGCAAAGCGCATGAAGAAACTCCATGCTGATGGACTTTTGGAATCACTTGATGCTTGCGAACCATGCCTCATGGGCAAGATGACTAAGACTCCGTTCTCTGGAACAATGGAGCGAGCAACTAACTTATTGGAAATAATATATAGTGATGTATGCGTTCCGATGAGTGTTGAGGCTCGCGGCGGGTATCGTTATTTTCTGACCTTCACATATGATTTAAGCAGATATGGGTATATCTACTTAATGAAACATAAGTCTGAAACATTTGAAAAGTTCAAAGAATTTCAGAGTGAAGTGGAAAATCATCGTAACAAGAAAAAGTTTCTACGATCTGATCGTGGAGGTGAATATTTGAGTTATGAGTTTGGTCTTAATTTGAAACAATGTGGAATAGTTTCACAACTCACGCCACCTGGAACACCACAGCGTAATGGTGTGTCTGAACGTCGTAACTGTACTTTATTGGATATGGTGTGATCTATGATGTCTCTTATCGATTTACCACTATCGTTTTGGGGTTATGCATTAGAGACAACTGCATTCACGTTAAATAGGGCACCATCTAAATTCGTTGAGACGACACCATATGAACTGTGGTTTAGCAAGAAACCTAAGCTGTCGTTTCTTAAAAGTTTGGGGCTGTGATGCTTACGTGAAAAAGCTTCAACCTGATAAGCTCGAAGCCAAATCGGAGAAGTGTGTATTCATAGGATACCCAAAAGAAATTGTTGGTACACCTTCTATCACAGATCCGAAGGCAAGATCTTTGTTGCTAAGAATGAATCCTTTCTAGAGAAGGAGTTTCTCTCGAAAGAAGTGAGTGGGAGGAAAGTAGAACTTGATGAGGTAGTTGTACCTTCTCCCGAATTGGAAAGTAGTTCATCACAGAAATCAGTTCCAGTGATTCCTACACCAATTACTAAGGAAGCTAATGATGATGATCATGAAACTTCAGATCAAGTTACTACCGAACCTCATAGGTCAACCAGAGAATAGTCCGCACCAGAGTGGTACGGTAATCCTATTCTGGAGGTCATGTTACTTGACCATGACGAACCTACGAACTATGAGGAAGCGATGATGAGCCCAGATTCCGCAAAATGGATTGAGTAGGCCATGAAATCTGAGATGGGATCCATGTATGAGAACAAAGTATGGACTTTGGTTGACTTGCTCGATGATCATCAAGCCATTGAGAATAAATGGATCTTCAAGAGGAATATGGACGATGATAGTAGTGTTACTATCTACAAAGCTCGAATTGTCTCAAAAGGTTTTCGACAAGTTCAAAGTGTTGACTACGATGAGATTTTTCTCACTCGTATCGATGCTTAAGTTTGTCCGAATCAAGTTATCAATTGCCACGTTTTATGAAATCTGGCAAACGGAAGTCAAAAACCTGCATTACTTAATGGATTTCTTATAGAAGAGTTGTATATGATGCAACCAGAAGGTTTTTGTCAATCCTAAAGGTGCTAACAAATGTGCAAGCTCCAGGGATCTATCAATGGACTGGTGCAATCCTCTTGGAGTTGGAATATACGTTTTGATAGTGTGACCAAAGCATATGGTTTTATACAGACTTTTGGAGAAGCCTATATTTACAAGAAAGTGAGTGGGAGCACTACAGCCTTTCTGATAAGTATATGTGAATGACATATTGTTTATCGGAAATGATGTAGAATTTTCCGGAAAGCATAAAGGAGTGTTTGAAAGGAGTTTTTCAAAGAAAGACCTCGGTGAAGCTGCTTACATATTGAGCATCAAGATCTATAGAGATAGATCAAGACGCTTGATAAGTTTTTCAATGAGTACATACCTTGATAAGATTTTGAAGTAGTTCAAAATGGAACAGTCAAAGAAGGAGTTCTTGCCTCTGTTGCAAGGTGTGAAGTTGAGTAAAGACTAAAAACCCGACCACGACAGAAAATAGAAAGAGAATGAAGGTCATTCCCTATGCCTCAGTCATAGGTTCTATAAACTATGCTATGTTGTGTACAAGACCTATTGTGTACCTCACCATGAGTTTGGCAAGAGGGTACAATAGTGATCCAGGAGTGGATCACTGGACAGCGGTCAAAATTATCCTTAGTGGAATAAGGATATATTTCTCGGTTATGGAGGTGAAAAAAGTTCGTCATAAAGGGTTACGTCGATGCAAGCTTTGACACTGATCCGGATGACTCTAAGTCTTAATCTGGATACATATTGAAAGTGGGAGCAATTAGCTAGAGTAGCTCCGCAAGAGCATTATAGACATAGAAAATTTGCAAAATACATACGGCTCTGAATGTGGCAGACCCATTGACTAAACTTCTCTCACAAGGAAAAACATGATCACTCTTTGGGTGTTAATCACATAGCAATGTGAAATAGATTACTGAATCTAGTAAACCCTTTGGATATTAGTCACATGGAGATGTGAACAAATCACATAAAGATGTGAACTATTGGTGTTAAATCACATGACGATGTGAACTAGATTATTGACTCTAGTGCAAGTGGGAGACTGAAGGAAATATGCCCTAGAGGCAATAATAAAGTTGTTATTTATATTTCCTTATATCATGATAAATGTTTATTATTCATGCTAGAATTGTATTAACCGGAAACTTAGTACATGTGTGAATACATAGGCAAAACAGAATGTCCCTAGTATGCCTCTACTTGACTAGCTCGTTAATCAAAGATGGTTAAGTTTCCTGACCATAGACATGTGTTGTCATTTGATGAACGGGGTCACATCATTAGAGAATGATGTGATGGACAAGACCCATCAGTTAGCTTAGCATAATGATCGTTTAGTTTTTTTGCTATTGATTTCTTCATGCCTTATACATATTCCTTTGACTACGAGATTATGCAACTCCTGAATACCGAGGAACACCTTGTGTGCTATCAAACGTCACAACGTAACTGGGTGATTATAAAGATGCTCTACAGGTGTCTCCGAAGGTGTTTGTTGGGTTGGCATAGATCAAGATTAGGATTTGTCACTCCGTGTATCGGAGAGGTATCTCTGGGCCCTCTCGATAATGCACATCACTATAAGCCTTGCAAGCAATGAAACTAATGAGTTAGTTGTGGGATGATGCATTACGGAACGAGTAAAGAGACTTTCCAGTAACGAGATTGAACTAGGTATAATGATACCGACGATCGAATCTCGGGTAAGTAACATACCGACGACAAAGGGAATAAAGTATGTTGTTATCCGGTTTGACCGATAAAGATCTTCGTAGAATATGTAGGATCCAATATGAGCATCCAGGTTCTGCTATTGGTTATTGACTGGAGATGTGCCTCAGTCATGTCTACATAGTTCTCGAACCCGTAGGGTCCGCACGCTTAACGTTCGATGATGATTTGTATTATGAGTTATGCGATTTGATGACCAAAGTTTGTTCAGAGTCCCGGATGAGATCACGGATGTGATGAGGAGTCTCTAAATGGTCGAGAGGTAAATATTGATATATTGGAAGGTGGTATTCGGACACCGGAAGGGTTCCGGAGTGTATCGGGTACATACCGGAGTACCGTAGGGGTTACCGAAACCCCTCGGAGAAAGATATGGGTCATATGGGCCATAGGAGCGAGGCTAACCAGCCCACAAGGGGCTGGTGTGCCCCCCACAAGGGAGGAGGCTGAATTGGACTTGGGAAGGGGGCGCCACCCCCCTTTCCTTCTCCTACTCCCTCTCCTTCCCCTTTTCCCCCTCCGGTAGAAGGAAAAAAGGGTGGGGCTGGATCCTACTAGGACTGGAGTCCTAGTAGGCCTCCCCTCTCCCTGGCACGCCCCTTGTTGGCCGGCCTCCTCCTCCCCTCCTTTATATACGGTGGCAGGGGGCACCCCAAAGGCACAACATACAATCTCTTAGCCGTGTGCGGTGCCCCCCTCCACAGTTCAAACACCTCGGTCATATCGTCGTAGTGCTTAGGAGAAGCCCTGCACCGGTAACTTCATCATTACCGTCGCCACGCCGTCATGCTGACGGAACTCTCCCTCATCCTCAACTGGATCAAGAGCTCGAGGGACGTCATCATGCTGAACGTGTGCTGAACACGGAGGTTCCGTATGTTCGGTACTTGGATCAGTTTGATCGTGAAGTCGTTCGACTACATCAACCGCGTTACTAAACGCTTCCGCTTTCGGTCTACGAGGGTACGTGGACACACTCTCCCCGCTCGTTGCTATGCTTCTCCTAGATAGATCTTGCGTGATTGTAGGAATTTTTTGAAATACTACGTTCCCCAACAGGCTTAGCGGGCGCAGGTGCCCATCGGGGCGGATCCAGGTGCGGTGCCGGGCACGGGCGTGGCCGGTGGAGGCACGCAGGCGGCGGCGCGGTTAGGGGCAGGCGGGGTCGGCCAGCGGTGAGCAGCGGTGAGGGTGAGCGGGGGGGCGTGCGGCAGCGCAGGGGGTCCCGGGCCAGAGTGAGGTGTGTGCGGACGACGATGGCGAGCGGCGCGGCGGGGAAGTGGCCGGAGCGGCGAGGGAACGGGAACATTGCAGGGGAGGCTGCCGGCACGGGGTAGGCGGAGGCGAGCGGGACGAGGGTGCCAACGAGGAACGTGGTCAGCGCGCGGGGCAGAGCAGCGAGCGGGAGCCGGCGGGGTGCGGGCATGGGGGTGGCGCTATCGGGGGCTGCCTGGGGCGCGGTGACTACGAGCTGCAGGAGCACCAGAATTGGCGAGCACGGGCGAATGTGGGCGACGGAGGGCGCGGCAGCGCGGTGGCCGCGACAGAGGTGACGAGGGAGGCAGAGAGAAGGGGATGTGGCGCTCACTTGTGAGGAGGGAAGGGGGACGGCGAAGCTCGGTGTGGTTGTTTAGGAGGAGGACGAGGAGGGGTTGTGACGCCTGGATAGTTAAGCTACAGTAATTCCCTGCTAATGATGCCACATCACCATGATTACCGTTAATTAAACCCGCGTTGATTCAAACGTTCAAATTCAAATTTAAACTAAAGCCAAATCACAAAAGTTTTCAAGTATTAAAACTAAAAATGTTCCGGATGTGCCAAATAATTCATAAGTAATATTGGTGGAGAACAAACATTTTTGTAAAATATTTGACTGCCTTGGTCTAATTAAAAGACAGTGACTAAAATAATAATTTAATTGCTTTTGAAATTATGAAAATACTAAACTAATATATTTTGGCTACAAACTAGGTTTGGCAGTGGCCTATATTCACGATACTAATTTAGGTGCTAACTTGGTTTTTCATAAAATTAATATAGAAGAAACTATAAATAAAAATAGAAAAGAATAAAAAAACAAAGCAAAAAAGAAACAACAGACCCCTTCATTGGGCCTCGTGGCCTACTGGCCACCAAAGTCGCCCCACGGCCCACCGCCCCCCCACTCACTCCCTTAACCCCCACCCCCACCGAACCCTAGCCCACGTTCCCCACTAGCTCGTTGTCCCCCCCCCCGATCTGGATCGAGATCGAGGCGAAGACCCGAAGTCGCCTGACGCCGCCCCGCTGTCGTCGCCGTCATATCGCTGCCCGAGCCCCCCCATTGCCGCTTGTCTTCCTCGTCTCCGCCTCGACCTCCCCCGTCCTCGACCGCCCCGCGTCGTCCTCTGCTCGTTGGAGGGCCGTGACACTGCTGGCATGCCTCCTCGCCTCCTCGTCCCTCTCCTCCCAGAGCGTCGTCCCCGTCACCCTCCTCGACCCCCCTACGGCCACCATGAGCTTCCTCCCTTCCCCTCTCTATTGTCGGCGCCGGCCACCCCGCTCGTCGCACCGTTTCCGTGCTCCAGCACCACCGCGCGCGCACCACCCCGCGCGTCGCGCCTGGGATGGCACCCCGTGCCATGCTACGTCTCGAGCTTGCGTTGGTTTTCCTCGAAGAGGAGAGGGTGATGCACCAAGTGTAGCGTAAGTATTTCCCTCAGTTTTTTAGAACCAAGGTATCAATCCAGTAGGAGGCTCCTCAAAAGTCCCACGCACCTACACAAACAAACTGAGAACTCACAACAAAACGCAATAAAGGGGTTGTCAATCCCTTCACGGCCACTTGCGAAAGTGAGATCTAATAAAGATAGTATGATAAGAAATATATTTTTGGTATTTTATAATATAGATGCAAAAAGGTAAAGATGCAAGTAAAAGTAGATTGAAAGCAAATATGATAAGAGATAGACCCGGGGGCCATAGGTTTCACTAGTGGCTTCTCTCAAGATAGCATAAGTATTATGGTGGGTGAACAAATTACTGTCGAGCAATTGATAGAAAAGCGCATAGTTATGAGATTATCTAGGCATGATCATGTATATAGGCATCACGTCCATAACAAGTAGACCGACTCTGCCTGCATCTACTACTATTACTCCACACATCGACCGCTATCCAAAGATGCATCTAGAGTATTAAGTTCATAAGAACAGAGTAACGCATTAAGCAAGATGACATGATGTAGAGGGATAAACTCATGCAATATGATATAAACCCCATCTTGTTATCCTCGATGGCAACAATACAATACGTGCCTTTGCAACCCTTTCTCACACTGGTAAGGACACCGTAAGATTGAACCCAAAGCTAAGCACTTCTCCTATGGCAAGAAAAACCAATCTAGTAGGCCAAACTAAACTGATAATTCGAAGAGACTTGCAAAGATAACTCAATCATACATAAAAGAATTCAGAGAAGATTCAAATATTATTCATAGATAAACTTGATCATAAACCCACAATTCATCGGGTCTCGACAAACACACCGCAAAAAGAGATTACATCGAATAGATCTCCACAAGAGAGGGGGAGAACATTGTATTGAGATCCAAAAAGAGAGAAGAAGCCATCTAGCTAATAAGTATGGACCCGTAGGTCTGTGGTAAACTACTCACGACTCATCGGAGGGGCAAGGATGTTGATGTAGAGGCCCTCTGTGGTTGATTCCCCCTCCGGCAGAGTGCCGGAGAAGGCTCCAAGATGGGATCTCGCGGATACAGAAGGTTACGGTGGTGGAAATTGTGTTTCGTGGTGCCCCTGGATGTTTTCGGGGTACATAGGTATATATAGGGGGAAGAAGTACGTCGGTGGCCGCCCGAGGGGCCCACGAGATGTGGCGCGCCTATGGGGGCGCGCCTCCTATCTCGTGGAGGCCTCGGCTGCTTCTTGACTTGCACTCCAAGTCCTCTGGATCACGTTTGTTCCAAAAATCACGCCCCGAAGGTTTCATTCCGCTTTGGACTCCGCTTTGATATTCCTTTTCTTCAAATACTGAAATAGGCAAAAAACAGCAATATGGGTTGGGCCTCCGGTTAGTAGGTTAGTCCCAAAAAATGATATAAATGTGTAAAATAAAGCCCATAAACATCCAAAAAGGGTGATATAATAGCATGGAACAATCAAAAATTATAGATACGTTGGAGACGTATCAAGCATCCCCAAGCTTAATTCCTGCTCGTCCTCGAGTAGGTAAATGATAAAAAGAGACTTTTTGATGTGGAATGCTACCTAGAATAATTCATAATGTAATTTTCTTTATTGTGGCATGAATGTTCAGATCCAAATGAATACAAAGTAAAAGTTCATATTGATAAAAGAAATAGTAACACTTCAAGCATACTAATCAAAGTAATCATGTCTTCTCAAAATAGCATGGCAAAAGAAAGTTCATCCCTACAAAATCATATAGTTAGGCTATGCTTCATTTTCGTCACACAAATATGTTCCCAACTTCTATACCCCGATGACAAGCCAAGCAATTGTTTCATACTTAAATAATCTCAAACTTTTTCAACCTTCACGCAATACATGAGCGTCAGCCATGGATATAGCACTATGGGTGGAATAGAATATGATGATGGGGATTGTGTGGAGAAGACAAAAAAGGAGAAAGTCTCATATTGACGAGGATAACCAACGGGCTATGGAGATGCCCATCAATTGATGTCAACATGAGGAGTAGGGATTGCCATGCAACGGATGCACTAGAGCTATAAATGCTCAACAAAAGAAAACTAGTGGGTGTGCATCCAACTTGCTTGCTCAGAAGACCTAGGGCATTTGAGGAAGCCCATCGAGGAATATACAAGCCAAGTTCTATAATGAAAAATTCCCACTAGTATGAAAAAGACAACTTATGAGAATCACTATATGAAAAACATGGTGCTACTTTGAAGCACAATATATGAGACTCACTATATGAAGAACAAGGTGCTACTTTGAAGCACAAGTGTGGAAAAAGAGATAGTAACATTGCCTTTTATTCATTTTCTTTTTGGCCTTTCTTTTTTATTGGGCAATGCTCTAATAATGATGATCATCACACTTCTATTGATTACAACATAAGGATTACAACTCAAACTAGAACAAGATATGACTCTATATGAATGCCTCCGGTGGTGTCTTTGGGATGGTACAATGAATCAAGAGTGACATGTATGAAAAATAATGCATGGTGGCTTTGCCACAAATACGATGTCAACTACATGATCATGCAATGGCAATATGACAAAAGTAAAGTATGTCATGATGATGATGAATGGAACGGTGGAAAGTTGCATGGCAATATATCTCGGAATGGCTATGGAAATGCCATAATAGGTAGGTATGGTGGCTGTTTTGAGGAAGATATAGGGAGGATTATGTGTGATAGAGCGTATCGTATCACGGGGTTTGGATGCACCGACGAAGTTTGCACCAACTCTCAAGGTGAGAAAGGGCAATGCACGGTACTGAAGAGGCTAGCAAAGGCGGAAAGGTAAAAGTGTGTATAATCCATGGACTCAACATTAGTCAAAAGAACTCATATAATTATTGCAAAAATTTAGAAGTCATCAAAAATCAAGTACTACGCAGATGCTCCAGGGGATAGATTGGTAGGAAAAGACCATCGCCGTCCCGACCGCCACTCATAAGGATGCACAAGCCGTGTACACTTCATGTTTCAAATTTGTTACACAACTTTAACCATACGTGCATGCTACGGGACTTGCTAACTTCAACACAAGCATTCTTTAAATTCATAATCACCCAACTAGCATGACTTTAATATCACTACCTCCATATCTCAAAACAATTTATCAAGTATCAAGTTGATCATAGCATCCAATTCACTTCCTATGATAGTTTTTATTATACCCAATTTGGATGTTCATCATTCTAGGACCAAATTTATGACCATAGCAAATACCATGCTGTTCTAAAAGACTCTCAAAATAATATAAGTGAAGCATGAGAGACTAGCAATTTCTTCAAAATGAAGACACCACCGTGCTCTAAAAGATATAAGTGAATCACTAGAGCAAAAACTATCAAGCTCAAAAGATATAAGTGAAGCACATAGAGTATTCTAGCAAATTCTAATCAAATAAGCTTCTCCCAAAAGGTGTGTACAGCAAGTATGATTGTGGTAAACTAAAAAGCAAAAACTAATATAATACACGACGCTCCAAGCAAAACACTTATCATGTGGTGAATAAAAATATAGCTCCTAGTAAAGTTACCAATGAATGAAGACGAAAGAGGGGATGCCTTCCCGGGACATCCCCAAGCTTAGGCTTTTGGCTATTCTTGAATATCTTGGGGTGCCATGGGCATCCCCAAGCTTAGGCTCGTGCCACCCTTTATTCCATAGTCCATAAAAGCTTTACCCAAAACATGAAAACTTCACAACACAAAACTCAACAAAAAAACTTATAAGCTCCGTTAGTGAAAGAAAACAAAACCACCACATAAGGTACTGCAATGAACTCATTATTTATTTAATTTTGTGTTAAACCTACTGTATTCCAACTTCTCTATGGATTATAAACTATTTTATTGGCCATAGATTTATCAAAATAAGCAAACAACACACGAAAAACAGAATCTGTCAAAAACAGAACAGTCTGTAGTAATCTGTAACTAACGCAAACTTATGGAACTCAAAAAATTCAGCCAAAATAGGAAGACCTAGGTAATTTGATTATTGATCAGTAGAAATTGGAATCACTATTTTATCACCTTCTGGTGATTTTTAACAATTATTTTCGTGAGCCGAAAGTTTCTGGAAATTACAGCAAGATCAAATAACTATCATCCAAGAAGATCCTATAGGTTTAACTTGGCACAAACACTAAATAAAACATAAAACCACATCTAAACAGAAGGTAGATGGATTATTTATTACTAAACATAAACAAAAACAAAGAAAACTAAAAATAAAATTGGGTTGCCTTCCAACTAGCGCTATCATTTAACGCCCCTAGCTAGGCATAAAAGCAAAGATAGATCTAAGTAGTGTCGTCTTTGGCACTAAACTCATAAGTAGCACGCATGCTAGATTCATAAGGTAATTTTACTTTCTTTCTTGGAAAGTGCTCCATGCCTTTTTTAATGGAAATTGGAATCTAATATTCCCTTCCTTCATATCAATAATCACACCAATCATTCTGAGGAAAGGTCTACCAAGAATAATAGGGCAAGAAAGATTACAATCTATATCAAGAACGATAAAATCTACGGGCACCAAATTTCTATTTGCAACAATAAGAACATCATTGATCCTTCCCATAGGCTTTTTAGTGGTGGAACCCGCAAGGTGCAAATTTAACGAGCAATCATCAATATCATGGAAACCTAGAATATCACATAAAGTTTTCGGAATCATGGAAACACTAGCACCCAAATCACACAAAGCAAAACACTCATAATCTTTAATTCTAATCTTTATAGTAGGTTCCCACTCATCATTAAGTTTTCTAGGTATAGAAACTTCCAAATTAAGTTTTTCATCATAAGATTACATCAAGGCATCAACAATATGTTTGGTAAAGGCTTTCTTTTTTACTATAAGCATGAGGAGAATTAACAACGGCTTGCAACAAGGAAATACAACCTTTTATAGAGCAATTATCATAATTAAATTCCTTGAAATCCGAGATAGTGGGTTCAACATTATTAGAAGTTGAGGATTCTCCAATCTCACTTTTACCAAATTTAACATTAAGATCTAAAGACTCAATTCTTGGGACGCCTTCTAGGCAAAGTTGATTCATCATCAGTCCCATAATCATCAACATTAATATTGCAAAACATAGATCTAATCGGAGACGCATCAATAACTTTAAGATCCTCATCATTATTTTCATGTAATTTTTCTGGTTTAGCGGCCATCTTATTGACTAAGGTGGCTTGCTTGTCAGAAATTTTGGCTATAGCATTTTCAAGCCGGGTAATTTGAGCGTTAACACCATAGAATTCTTTATTCATATCATCAAGCTCTTTGTTCATAAACCCCAAAAAACTTTTTTGTTTCTTAAGCTCTTTTCTAAAGAAATTATTATGCTCAAATTGCAAATTCATAAAGCCTCTAATATTTGATTCAATCTCATCCATCCTTCTGAGAAGGTGGTCAGGACCCTTAGGC
Organism: Aegilops bicornis; assembly: GCA_021605145.1. Lineage (NCBI taxonomy): Eukaryota > Viridiplantae > Streptophyta > Magnoliopsida > Poales > Poaceae > Aegilops > Aegilops bicornis. The sequence goes on from CM038672.1 coordinate 387,739,002, forward strand.
GCAGCCATAAGGTCAATACAAGCAAACAAGCACACAAAAGAAGGTAAGCGAAAAGAGAGGAGAAGATTGGGAAAGAGAGGGCGAATAAAACGGCAAGGGTGAAGTGGGGGAGAGAAAAACGAGAGGCAAATGGCAAATAATGTAAATGCGAGGGAGACGGGTTTGTGATGGGTACTTGGTATGTCTTGACTTGAGCGAAGACCTCCCGCAACAGCGGCGCGAAATCCTTCTTGCTACGCCTCGAGCTTATGCGTTGGTTTTCCTCGAAGAGGAGAGGGTGATGCAGCAAGTGTAGCGTAAGTATTTCCCTCGCTTTTTGAGAACCAAGGTATCAATCCAGAGGAGGCTCCTCAAAAGTCCCACGCACCTACACAAACAACCGAGAACTCGCAACCAACGCAATAAAGGGGTTGTCAATCCCTTCACGGCCACTTCATGAAAGTGAGATCTGATAAAGTTAGTATGATAAGATAAATATATTTTTGGTATTTTATAATATAGATGCAAAAGGTAAAGATGCAAGTAAAAGTAGATTGAAAGCAAATATGATAAGAGATAGACCCGGGGGCCATAGGTTTCACTAGTGGCTTCTCTCAAGATAGCATAAGTATTACGGTGGGTGAACAAATTACTGTCGTGCAATTGATAGAAAAGCGCATAGTTATGAGATTATCTAGGCATGATCATGTATATAGGCATCACGTCTATAACAAGTAGACCGACTCACCTGCATCTACTACTATTACTCCACACATCGACCGCTATCCAAAGATGCATCTAGAGTATTAAGTTCATAAGAACAGTAACGCATTAAGCAAGATGACATGATGTAGAGGGATAAACTCATGCAATATGATATAAACCCCATCTTGTTATCCTCGATGGCAACAATACAATATGTGCCTTGCAACCCTTTATGTCACTGGGTAAGGACACCGCAAGATTGAACCCAAAGCTAAGCACTTCTCCTATGGCAAGAAAAACCAATCTAGTAGGCCAAACTAAACTTATAATTCGAAGAGACTTGCAAAGATAACTCAATCATACATAAAAGAATTCAGAGAAGATTCAAATATTATTCATAGATAAACTTGATCATAAACCCACAATTCATCGGATCTCGACAAACACACCGTAAAAAGAGATTAAATCGATTAGATATCCACAAGAGAGGGGGAGAACATTGTATTGAGATCCAAAAAGAGAGAAGAAGCCATCTAGCTAATAACTATGGACCCATAGGTCTGTGGTAAACTACTCACGACTCATCGGAGGGGCAAGGATGTTGATGTAGAGGCCCTCCGTGGTTGATTCCCCCTCCGGCAGAGTGCCGGTGAAGGCACCAAGATGGGATCTCGCGGATCTGACGAAGGTTACTGCGGTGGAAATTGTGTTTCAAGGTGCCCTGGATGTTTCGGGCACGTAGGTATATATAGGAGGAAGAAATGCGTCGGTGGTCACCCGAGGGGCCCATGAGATGGGGCGCCCTATAGGGGGCGCCCTATCTCGTGGAGGCCTCGGCTGCTTCTTGACTTGCACTCCAAGTCCTCTGGATCACGTTTGTTCCAAAATCATGCTCCGAAGGTTTCATTCCGTCTGCTTGATATTCCTTTTCTTCGAAATACTGAAATAGACAAAAAACCAGCAATATGGGCTGGGCCTTCGGTTAGTAGGTTAGTCCCAAAAATGATATAAATGTGTAAAATAAAGCCCATAAACATCCAAAAGCGGTAATATAATAGCATGGAACAATCAAAAATTATAGATACGTTGGAGACGTATCATGTCACCACGCCTCCGAGCCCGCCCGGCTCCCTGCAGCTGTTCACCACCGCGCTTCACAAGCTACTTCTCGCTCATGACCCCTTGCTTTCACGGTCGGCGCTGCATTCGACCTTTACAGTGGCTGTTCGGGCGCGGCGCCATGCGGTATGGGCAAAGACACGCCAGCCGCTTACCGGCGCCTGTTAGGCCCTCAAGGCATATGACATGCGGGGCCCAGCCCCTTGAGCGTTAAAAAATATGGTAATTAAATTAATTAATTAATCAATTAACTTAATTAATCATGTTTGGTTAAACTAATTAAACTTAATTAACCTAAATATCTAATTAAACTAACTAATCTGTTAGTTAGGGCAATGTGTCAATGACGGATGGGACCCACACGACAGTTTGACCCAGTCAACATCCTGTTAACTGCTGATGTCATGTTGACATCATGATGACATCAGCCTACACTATTCTGGATTATGTTGAATTAAATTAATTAAATTAATTAAATAAAATCTAAAAATGATTTAAAACTTTAGAAAATACTATAAAATAAACCGTAGTTCAGATGAAAATACTTTCTACATGAAAGTTGCTCAGAACGACGAGACGAATCCGGATACGCAGCCCGTTCGTCCGCCACACACCCCTAGCATATCGAACATGCAACTTTCCCCCTCCGGTTCATCGGTCCGAAAACGCGAAACACTGGGGATACTTTCTCGGATGTTTCCCCCCTTCGTCGGTATCACCTCCTACCGCGTTAGGGTATACCTAGCACTGCGTATTGCCTTGTTATATTTTGTGATGCTATTATTTTCTCTGTTATTTATTTGTTTCCCCTTCGTTGCTTCTTTTCGGTAGACTCCGATACTGCGATAGACCCCGAGACCTTTGATGCTTGATTGTTCGACTACGGCCACGCTTTCAAGATTCCTTTCGTCTGCAGAGCTTCCGTGCAAGCCCCCCTTGATCACCAGATATCGCCTATTCTTCTCTATACCGCTTGCATTAGAGTAGTCTAGCATGTTCTCGCTCGTTAAACCTATCCCGATGCATAGCCTGTCCTTGCTACTACTGTTGTTACCTTTACCTGCAATCCTACATGCTTAGTATAGGATGCTAGTGTTTTATCAGTGGCCTACATTCTTGTCCGCGTGCCATGCTATACTATCGGGCCGTGATCACTAGGGAGGTGATCACGGGTATATACTATATACTTTATACATGATACATGTGGTGACTAAAGTCGGGTCGGCTCGTGGAGCACCCGCGAGTGATTCACGGATTGGGGGCTGAAAGGACCTTTGTCCCGACGGCCCTCTGGGTGGATCTTTGTGGCGGAGGCAGGTTGAGACCGCCTAGGTGAGAGGTGGGTCTGGCCCTGGTCGGCTTCTGCGGATACTTAACACGCTTAACGAGATCTTGGTATTTGATCTGAATCTGGCCACTGGCCTATACGCACTAACCAACTACGTGGGAACAGTTATGGGAACTCGATGTCGTGGTATCAGCCGAAGCATTTCGTGACGTTAGCGACTAAGCGGCGCGCGCCGGATTGGACTAGAACGCCTGCTAGGCTAGGTCTACTTCCGGCCGCCCTCGCAACATGCAGGTGTGCAATGGGCGATGGGCCCAGACCCCTGCGCCATAGGATTTAGACCGCGGTTGACCTCTCTCACAGACTAGGTGGGGCTACGACGTGTTGATCTTCCGAGGTCGCATGACCCGTAAAAGTGTGTCCGCCAAATGGGATCGAGCGTTTTGGGTTATGTGGTGCACCGGGAAGTTAATCTATTCGAATAGCCGTGATCTTCGGTAACAGGACGACTTGGAGTTGTACCTTGACCTTATGACAACTAGAACCAGATACTTAATAAAACACACCCTTCCAAGTGCGAAATAGAACCCGGTGATCGCTCTCTAACAGGGCGACGAGGAGGGGATCGCCGGGTAGGATTATGCTATGCGATGCTACTTGGTGAACTTACCATCTACTCTCTTCTACATGCTGCAAGATGGCGGTGGCCAGAAGCGTAGTCTTCAACAGGATTAGCTATCCCCCTCTTATTCTGGCTTTCTGCAGTTCAGTCCACCGATTTGGCCCTTTACACATATACCCATGCATATGTAGTGTAGCTCCTTGCTTGCGAGTACTTTGGATGAGTACTCACGGTTGCTTTCTCCCTCCTTTTCCCCTTTCCTTTCTCTCCGTTGTCGCAACCAGATCTGGGAGCCCAGAGCGACGCCACTGCCGATTTACTTACCCCTACTACATCGGAGGTGCCTACTACTACGTGTAGCCCACTAACGCATTTACCAGTGAGTAGTTTAGGAGGATCCCAGGCGGGTGAGGCCTGCGCCTCTTTCAATCAAGATCCTGGTTTGTGTTAGCCATCTTATGGCAACTTGTTTAACTTATGTCTCATTTCGGATATTGTTGCTTCCACGACTCGCGTCTATGATCGAGCACTTGTATTCGAGCCCTCGAGGCCCTGGCTTGTATTATGATGCTTGTATGACTTATTTTATTTTTAGAGTTGTGTTGTGATATCTTCCCGTGAGTCCCTGATCTTGATCGTACACGTTTGCGTGCATGATTAGTGTACGATTGAATCGGGGGCGTCACAAGGGTGGTCTGGCGGGGTGGCGGTCCAGCGAGGTGGCTCCGGGTGGTGGCGAGGTGGCACGATCGGCGACGGGGTCGGGGCACCGTTGCCCGATCCAGAACGTGGGAGGGAGGGAGGGAGGAGCGAGCGAGCGAGCAAGAGAGAGAGAGAGAGAGAGAGAGAGAGAGAGAGAGAGAGAGAGAGAGAGAGACGTGGGGGAAGTGGGGGTGGTTGCCTGTTAGGGTTCGGGAGTGTGGGGGATAAGGGGGAGAGGTGGGCCGACCTGGTAGGCGCCCGGCTGGGCTGAGGCCCAGTTTGGCCACAACCCACTGGGGGGTGGGGCTTTGCCCTTTGTTTTATTTTTTGTCAATGTTTATTTTTCTTATTTGCCTTTTATGTTTTCTTTTAACCTTTAATTTATTAGAGTTTTATTAAATATAGAATGTGTTCCTAAATTACTATCTCTAATTATACCATTGCCAAAAATAAGTTTGACCCCTAATCAAAATAGTTTAATAATATAATATTATTAAACGCATTTATTTAATTATCTAAGCCACCGTTTTAATTATTTTTTAGCATGTAAACCTTTTACAAAAATTTGGTTCTCTACCGTTATTACTTATGAATTATTTGTCACATTTTGAACATTTAGGTTTTGATATTTGAAAACTTTTATTATTTAACTTTATTTTAAATTTGAATTTAGACTGGATTTGAATCAACGTGAGGTTAGCAACAGTAATAGTGGTGACATGGCATCATTTAAGTGTGGTTACTGTATCGTAACTACCGGGGTGTTGCATGTGTGACCAATTTCACAAAGGAGATCTAAACTTGGAGAGCATTAATAGTTCCTTCATCTCATTGATTCCTAAGAAGCAAGGGGCATCTTGTGTAAATGATTACATGCCTATTTCTCTATTAAGTTCCACAATTAAGCTTCTTACCAAGTTACTTGCTAACAGATTACAAACTATTATCTTGGACTTAGTTCATGTTAATCAATATGGATTTATCAAATCAAGAACCATTAAGGATTGCATTACCTGGGCTTATGAGTACTTGTACCGATGTCACAGAATCAAGATACCAACTGTTGTGTTGAAGTTAGATTTTGAAAAGGCTTCTGACAAACTAGAACATGCAATGATTTTGACAATCCTAAAAAGGGGGGCTTTGGTGACAAATGGTGTTTCTAGATTAAGCAAATTCTGGATTCTGCTACATCTTCAGTGTTTCTTAACAGTGTCCCTCGCAAATTGTTCAGATGTAGAAGGGGTGTTAGGCAAGGTGATCCCATGTCTCTACTTTTGCTTGTCATTGCTGCAGATTTCCTCCAAAGAATTCCAAATGATGCTATGAGCAGAGACACCATCAGACCTCCCATCAGTTTTTCTTCTTGTCCACAATTCCAAATCCTCCAATATGTTGATGATACACTTATCGTTCTACCTGCCTACTCTGAATAACTGCAAGAGCTAAAGCACCTAATTGATGTTTTTCTAAAGCTTCAAGACTCAAGGTTAATTGCCAAAAAATAAACTTAATTCTGCTGAGGAGGATCTCGAAGGTTTATCTGCCATTTTGAATTGTCAGATTGCTACATAGCTATTTACTTACCTTGGAACTCCTCTCAGTTTTGGTAAACCAATATTAGAACACTTTATGTACATCATTGAAAGGATCCAGAAAAGATTGAGTACCTGCTCCCAATTTTTAAGCTATGATGGCAGGCTGCTGATGGTTAATGGGGTTCTATCTTCACTACCTATATTTCCTATGAGTTCTCTGCTCCTCTATAAAGGCATCATTGCCCAGCTGGATAAATATAGGAGCCACTATTTTTGGAGAGGCAAATATCTGGAAAAGAAGAATGTTCCTCTTGCTTCTTGGGAACTTGTATGCAGACCTAAGGAAAAAGGGGGTTTGGGAATTATCAATCTACGCACACAAAACATCTGCCTCCTCCTTAAGATGGTCCATAAATTTCTCAACAAAGCTGATATACCTTGGGTACATTTAATTTGGGAAGCCTATTACACTCATAAAATTCTAGGTGATCAAATTTCACGTTGTTTGTTTTGGTGGAGGGATTGCCTTAAGCTCCTGGACACTTACAAATCACATGATGGATGCTCCATTCGAAATGACCAAACTTTTGACTTTTCGCCCAACAAATGGGATCTCTCCATGATTGCAACCAATTGACCCCACCTACATTCCATTGCTAAGAGGGAGCATATATCTCTATAAAAGATTTGGATCTCGGAGGACACTGCTGAACATTTTCATACACCTATGTCCAAAGAAGCTTATGAACAATTCTTCAACTTGAAGATATGCTCGCAAGGATGGAACTGAATTCCCAACTAGATGTTTGGGCTTTACCCCCAGGAGCCACATCTTTCAAGGTTTCTAAATCATACCAACTGCTCACTCGAGATCATCAAGGCATGCGAGCTCTTAAATGGATTTGGAAAACATGCTACCAGCTCAAGCATATTTTTTCTAGTTCCTACTCCAGAACAGGTTAAATACTCAGGGTATGCTCCTTAGAAAGATTTTTTTATCACTAACTACTCTTGTGTGATGTGCGGGTTGCAGGTGCTTGAAACTAGAGACCATCTCTTCTTTCACTGCCCTTTTGCTAGGATATGTTGTTGGGTAACGTGATACGTCTCCAACGTATCTATAATTTTTTATTGTTCCATGCTATTATATTATCCATCTAGGGTGTTTTATATGCATTTATATTCTATTTATATGATTTTTGGGAGTAACCTATTAACCCAGAGCCTAGTACCATTTTCTGTTTTTTCCTTGTTTTTGAGTATCGCGGAAAAGGAAAACCAAACGGAGTCCAATTGACCTGAAATTTCATGGTGATTATTTTTGGACCAGAAGAAGCCCACGGAGTATCGGAGATGGGCCAGAAGAGTCCCGAGGCACCCACGAGGGTGGGGGGGGGGCGCCCCCTACCTCGTGGCCGCCTCGGAGACCCCCCTGGCTTGTTCCCGACTTCAACACCTCTTATATATACCCAAACTTCCAGAACATAACCTAGATCGGGAGTTCCGCCGCCGCAAGCCTCTGTAGCCACCAAAAACCAATTGGGACCCTGTTCAAGACTGCGGAGGGGGGATCCTCACCGTGGCCATCTTCATTATCCCGATGCTCTCCATGACAAGGAGGGAGTAGTTCACCCTCGGGGCTGAGGGTATGTACCAGTAGCTATGTGTTTGATCTCTCTCTCGTGTTCTTGATATGGCACGATCTTGATGTATCGCGAGATTTGCTATTATAGTTGGATCTTATGATGTTTCTCCCCCTCTACTCTCTTGTAATGGATTGAGTTTTCCCTTTGAAGTTATCTTACCGGATTGAGTCTTTAAGGATTTGGGAACACTTGATGTATGTCTTGCGTGGGATACCCGTGGTGACAATAGGGTATTCTATTGATCCACTTGATGTATGTTTCGGTGATCAACTTGCGGGTTCCGTGACCTTGGGAATCTATGCATATAGGTTGGCACATGTTTTCGTCTTGACTCTCCGGTAGAAACTTTGGGGCACTCTTTGAAGTTCTTTGTGTTGGTTGAATAGGTGAATCTTAGATTGTGTGATGCATATCGTATAATCATACCCACGGATACTTGAGGTGACATTGGAGTATCTAGGTGACATTACGGTTTTGGTTGATTTGTGTCTTAAGGTGTTATTCTAGTACGAACTCTATGATAGATCGAACGGAAAAAATAGCTTCATGTTATTTTACTACGGACTCTTGAATAGATCGATCAGAAATGATAACTTTGAGGTGGTTTCATACCCTACAATAATCTCTTCGTTTGTTCTCCGCTATTGGTGACTTTGGAGTGATTCTTTGTTGCATGTTGAGGGATAGTTATATGATCCAATTATGTTATTATTGTTGAGAGAACTTGCACTAGTGAAAGTATGAACCCTAGGCCTTGTTTCCTAGCATTGCAATACCGTTTATGCTCACTTTTATCGCTTGTTACCTTGCTGTTTTTATAATTTCAGATTACAAAAACCTATATCTACCATCCATATTGCACTTGTATCACCATCTCTTCGCTGAACTAGTGCATCTATACAATTTACCATTGTATTGGGTGTGTTGGGGACACAAGAGACTCTTTGTTATTTGGTTGCAGGGTTGTTTGAGAGAGACCATCTTCATCCTACGCCTCCCATGGATTGATAAACCTTAGGTCATCCACTTGAGGGAAATTTGCTACTGTCCTACAAACCTCTGCACTTGGAGGCCCAACAACATCTACAAGAAGAAGGTTGCGTATTAGACATCATAACGTTGCATGGAAAACAAAAAAAATTCTATGCACACGCAAGATCTATCCATGGAGATGGATAGCAAAGAGAGGGGAGAGTATGTCTACGTACCCTCGTAGACCGTAAGCGGAAGCGTTTATTAACGCGGTTGATATAGTCGAACTTCTTCGCGATCCAAATGATCGAGTAACAAACGTACGACGCCTCCATGTTCAGCACACGTTCAGCTCAGTGACGTCCTCGCCTTCTTGATCCAGCAAGATGGCGAAGTAGTGGATGAGTTCCAGCAGCACAACGGCGTGGTGACGGTGGTGGTGATGCTATCTCCGCAGGGCTTCACCTAAGCACTCTGAAAATATGATCGAGGGACGAAACTGTGGAGAGGGTCGCCTCACACGACTAAGAGATTGTTGTGTGATGTGTGGCGCCCCCTCCCACATATATATAGGTGGGGGAGGGAGGCATCCAGAAGGCGCCCCAAGTGGGGCCGAATCCCACTTGGGCTCCTGCCCCCAGCCCCCCCCCCCCCCCTTCCATATTTGTGCCAGAGGGAAAGGAAAGGGGGGAGAGGGAAGTAAGGGGGAGGCCGAATCCCCCTCCTTCCTTTCTCCCGTAGGCCGTCTGCCATAGGGGGGGTGCCCCAGCCCCTTGTGGGCTGGTGTGTTCCCCTCTATTGGCCCAATAGGCCCATCATCCTCCCGGGGCTTCCCGAAACCCCTTCCGGTGATCGGATGACTACCCGGTACCTCCTGAAACTCTTCCGGTGTCCAAATATCATCATCCTATATATCGATCTTTACCTCCGGACCATTCCGGAGCTCCTCGTCATGTCTGTGATCTTATCCGAGACTCCGAACAACATTCGGTCACCAAATCATATAACTCATATAACACTATATCGTCAACGAACGTTAAGCAGGCGGACCCTACGGGTTCGAGAACTATGTAGACATGACCGAGACACCTCTCCGATCAATAACCAATAGCGGAATCTGGTTGCTCATATTGGCTCCTACATATTATACGAAGATCTTTATCGGTCGAACCTTATGACAACATACGTAAGTCCCTTTGTCTGTCGGTATGTTACTTGCCCGAGATTCGATCGTCGGTATCTTCATACCTAGTTCAATCTCGTTACTGGCAAGTCTCTTTACTCGTTCCGTAATACATCATCTCATAACGAACTCCTTAGTCACTTTTCTTGCAAGCTTCTTGTGATGTGTATTACCGAGAGGGCCCAGAGATACCTCTTCGGTACACGGAGTGACAAATCATAATCTTGATCTATGCCAACTCAACAAACACCTTCGGAGATACCTGCAGAGCATCTTTATGATCACCCAGTTACGTTGTGACATTTGATAGCACACAAGGTATTCCTTCGGTATCTGGGAATTGCATAATCTCATAGTCGAAGGAATATATATATTTGACATTAAGAAAGCAATAGCAATAAACTGAACAATCATATGCTAAGCTAAATGATGGGTCTTGTCCATCACATCATTCTCCTGATGATGTAATCCCGTTATCAAGTGACAACACATGTCTATTGTTAGAAAACATTAACCATCTTTGATCAACGATCTAGTCTAGTAGAGGCTCACTAGGGACACGATATTTGTTTATGTATCCACACATGTATTTTCAGTTTTCAATCAATACAATTCTAGCATGAATACTAAACCTTTATCATGAATAAAAAAATATAAAATAACAATTTTATTATTGCCTCTAGGGCATATTTCCTTCATACGTTGGACTCACCTTTGCCCGTTATGGACTCCAACATATAATGGTATTCAAGCAGAAATAACCAACATCAAGAATCTGCTAGGAGCACCGTTTTTCCTGGAGATGATTATCTTGGCGGCTTGGGCAATCTGGACAACCAGTAATGACTACATTTTCAAGAATCATGTACCAAGCCTATACACCTGCCGAAAGAAGGTCAAAGAGGGAATAAAATGGCTCATCTTCAGAGCCACCCGGAAGGATTATATGCATTTTGAAGACTGGGTCAACTCTTTTAGATAGTTGCTCTCGGCTACATTATGTGTTGTTGTTGTAACTTACCTGTATAGCTTTTCTTTTCCTGCCTTTTCTTGTTTCTTTCCATTTGTTTTGCTTTCTTCTTTCCTGTAAGACAATTTTCTTGTAACCTATTTTCTGAAAATGAATAAAAATACGCAGCAGAGTCCTGCTGTTTCCCTAAAAAAATCGGACGTGGGGATGTGTCCCACGTCCTACTCTTCATCGGAGTCTGTGAGGCCTTAGACGTCATTGGTGAAGGTGAGGTCGATGATTGAGCCGAAGGAGCTAAAAGATCGACGACCTTAATACCTGTTTCAAACATGGATAATTTCATATCTAACTCGATAAAGGCAGGCGCAGATCTATGAATAGGGGCCTTGTCATCGTTGCGGCACGATGCGGAAGATGTAGAGCTGACGATCCTGGCATTGGTTGTGTCCGCCACAGCCTGTGCCTCCTTCACGGTCTCCGCCTCGTTAACATAGAGCTGCCACTGCTCGCAGCGAACGGTGCGAGTGTTGCGCACGGACTCGAGCACTGCCGCTGCTCATCGATGAAGCCCGGATCCGCTGCGACCATGGTCGTGATGGTTTGACCGGGCGCCTGCTCGTCCGCTATCTGGCCCTCCACCAGCCGGTGCTCTGAGAGTAGTTGCAGGTTGTACTGCCTGTAGCATCCGGAACACGGACACAGGCGGGCCTGCTCCTCCTGTAAGCGGTTATAGTGCGCCTCCATCTGCTGCTGCAGGGTGAACTCAACCACCGGCTTGGGTGCCCACTCTTCCTCCATTGTCGTGTCCTCCTCCTTCGAGTTCTCCGAAGATCTAGGAGGTTGTCTAATAGAAATGTGGTTCGTGTGCCGGGCTTCCCAATAGTGCACCTCCCGTGATTTCGTGGCGGCGTCGGGCTTTTCCTCCACCACCCACGACGGGTCCCGGCTATTGTTCGTGGTGGTCAAAGGAGGTAGGAAATGGGTGGTGTGTCAACAGCTTGGAAAAAGAGAGATGGGCCTCGGAGGTGGTAGGGTTTGTGCCATAGCAGGCGTTCTTTAAATAGTAGTGGGCGCTTAGGCAGACAGAGTGATGGCTTGAATGTGTTCACCCAGAGGTGGCTTCTTGTTCGCCTAGCCAACATGAATGTCGGTCTATTGCATGGACGGTCAACCCGCTTGAACGTGGTTGGAAGTCGTCTCATAGCCCCATCCGGTCACATCTGCATGCCGAAGTAGGTTTCTCGGCAGCCACACCAATGTGAATGTCGCATCGTTCGGCCAACATGCAATAGTGGCCGGTCACATTCGCTCTGGATTTGCGTCCACCGAGATCGGAGTGGCAGTTGGAGCAGAACAAAAGATAGGGTTTTGTGTGGGTCCTAATTGTCGAACGCCTACATGACGTAGCCCAGACGCCCGCAAACCCCCCCCCCCCCCCCCGGTTTTGCTTCTAGCTTGTGGGGTTTCAAACATTTACGAACATTTAATGGATGCATGACATTAAATGGCAAAAAGTGTCGACACTGCATGGTGTGAGGCATTTTGGCGCATGGAGTTGGAGTTGTGCCCTTAGCAATACCGAAAAGCCGAAGGTTAAATACCAACTTAAGGCCTCCTTTGTCTTGTAAGAATTTCATAGAATAGGATTTCTATAGAAAAAATTCCTTTAGAACCCTTTGGTTTATAGGAATGGAATCCTATTCCTATGGACGAATTCTTCCTATCCACCACATTTCATAGGAAAATAAACATTAGCCTAGACTCAATGAAAAAAATCCTACAATATGAATCAAAGGGCATCTCTTTTCCTATTCCTACTCATACTCAGAATTTGAGATACATGTCATCTCATTTCCTATGACTTTCCTATTCCTATGATTTTCCTACCCTATGAACCAAAGAAGGCCTAAATAGATGTGTGGCAACAGTTGAGACATGGAGTTTTGCTCTCGAGCTTACTCCATCTAGATGAATAGTAAAAATAAGAAAACAAAGTAAAATAAAAATAAAAACATTTTTTTTTCAATGTTGCTAAATTCATCTGGATGAATAGTTATAAGAAAACAAAGTAAGATAAAAATAAAAAGATATAATTTTTTTTCAATCTTGCTAAATTTCGGTAAACAGAGACTTGGTTATGTCTAAGTCAGATGCTATATTCATGAGCTTTTACATCAAAAGCATGTGCAGAAAAAACTTTTTTTCTTACACGTTATCTCACTTGACTAAGACTTGGCTAGTCTCAGGTCGACTGAGTCCTAACCACACCCTTTTTCATAACATTGATGAATTTTTCACCAGTGTGTCACATGAATGTCATTTCAGCGCAAGTTACAAAAAACTTGTACGACATTTGAAACATTCATCTCTGTTTATATAAAAAACGTGATTTTTTTTAGCTTTTTTTTTTGAAATTTACTATTTGAAAGAACACATTCACAGTTCACGGTAGCAGAAAGGCTCATAATTTTGTCTCAAGAAAAACTTATAAATAGGTTTATCTTTCTCCGATTTTACCCATTTCTAGTTTTGAGAAGGGAAAACTACAACTGTATAGTTAGTCCTTGCTCCTAAAATCTTTCTTTGGTACCTTTACCTATAGACACGAAAGCTAGAAACGCAAGGTGTCTATGTAACTTTACAAGGTAGATGTATACTATTACGATGGTCATGTTTGTGAACATCAACTGGGTTAACTCTTCTTTTGCTCCTAGTTAAATGATGATCATCTGTATGGTACTGTAAGTCTCAGCGGGTCCTAGCATGAAGTGGTGGGAACTGCTCTTCATCTCCTATTCTGTAAAATCCTGACGACCTGAAACAGTGTCAAAGTTAACAGATTAACCATATTAAGGTAGTAGTAGTACAGGGTCAATGGACTGGATGCAGAAGATAAATAAGCATGCGAAGTTGACCATTGAACAAAACCAAACCTAGTGTTATTTTATACTCCTAAATAAACACAAATTACTACTCCCTCCGTCTCATAATGTAAGACATTTTTTGACACTACAGTAATGTCAAAAAAGGTCCTATATTATGGGACAGAGGGAGTACTATTTTGTGACATCATTCTTAGATGCTTGACCTCTAGCATATTTCAAGGCTGAAGGCTACATTAATATTTCGCTCTGTAAGATCCTTTGAGGTTACCTGCTTTGGGTTGCACCGGCTCTGTAGCTCTGTAACGCCAACGCAGAGGCGTCTGCACATGCCTTTGGTGAGGCCTTGTTTGACTTTGGAGAGGGAGATGTCAATGAGAAAGGACCCAAAGAACCAAACTCAATAATCCTATCTGGTTGTGTCTCCAAGGCACCAGATTGACAATATCCTTTTGTGACAGGGAAGGAGGGGTGACAAGTACTAGGTGCCAGAAGCATCCGTTGGTTATTCCCGCTGGTATCACGAGGAATGAAAACATTTGGCATTGGTTTAGTTCCATTTTCAACCAATTCTTCCTTCAGGGCAACCTCCTTTGTCGAACCATTTAGAATGGTCACAACTTGGCCATTCGGTGCATGCTTTGTATCTCTCACAAAAGAATTTGGGTGCCCACTGTGATTATCATATTTTGGTTTTGCAGGCAAGTTCTTTTTCGAGAAACCCCTTCCTCTTATGCTGCTTTGAGGTTTTAATGGCTCAGAGGCCAGTCTTCGACTTGTCCCATACCCTTTAGGAGTGTCACAGCTTTGGTTTCTTGCCAAGTTGTTGTTCATGTATGTGCACTCATCTGGAGTACCCTCAACTTCAGGTGGCTGATATTTTGGACTAACTGGTCGTGCACACTCCATGCCAGTATCATAATTTCGCTTCTGGAAGAAGGTTTTGTTCGAGCCGACATCCCCATAGGAGCTACGTGTGTGCCTTGCTTCGTAGTAAGGTTTGACAAATTCCTTTCGAGTATGACCACTGTGCTTTTCAGTCGTCTTCATACCTAAGCGAGTATATCCATTTAGACCATCGCCAGTTCCCAATGACCGACTTATCCTTATTTCCTTGGTCCCACTGTCTGGCGCTACTTGCTCCTGGCAAGGGACAAAACTTCGTTTTGGAATCGTGGCCTGGTTGCTTTTAATCTTCACTGGTTGATTGATCAAGATCTTCCCTTTCTCTCCTATAGATGTCATGTGCTGTGGTACAGAAACGGAACTTGTAACTATCATATACAACAAATAATAACTAACAGACAGATATATTTTAGAGGAATGTAGCAATACATGTTTTCTAAAGTGAACACAGGTTTAAGTTGATTTTCCCGCTTACCAAAAACAATAAACCATATTCCCTTTTAATCCTAAGAGGACAATAACAGAACGACCAGATAAAACTAGATCTATGTAGGCAAAAGCCAGTACATACAGTGAACATAAAAATGCTTTGAGACCTTTTACTGAACACAGGAATGATCAATGCATGAGATATCCAACAGTGAGAATTGAGGGTATCTATTCCTACCTTTTCACGAATATATCCGACTGTTTCACGCATATTGGATATAGCCTCTGATCTATGCCACCACGAAACAGAAATATCTGAATCAGCAATATAAGATGGCGATAATCCATTAGATGGGACGTCTATTCCACAGGCATTCAACTGAAAGGGCATACCCCAGTTGTCCTCGTCCTGTGATTGCTGTGAAACTTCAGTGCTATGAGAAGAAACTGGAGATAACTTCATTCCATTCATTTCAGCATATGAAGGCGGCAATAGCCCAGGTAGCGCCGTATCAGTACTTAACAGGATGCCACGATTTAGAATGTCAAACAAATCCTTGTCAACCTTACCGTCAGAAGATGCTTCTTGGACAGACTGCGAAAACTCATCAAACAAGTATTCTAAGTTGTACTGAACTTGACGGAGGCATCTCAACTGTGATTCCAAATCCCCTGATAGGTCCAACAAGTTCAACAATGACAGTGGATGGAGATGTTCTTCCACATGGAGTGAAGTTCCAGTTAACTTTTCCCTTTTTATGGGACCAGGTTTTGGAAGTCCTAAATCACTGCCATGGATAGAGCTCAATATGTTTGACGAATGGTGTGCATGATGCTGTGGTTGTATCAGTGATTTGTCACCCATATAGGCTTCAGCTGCATAGCGAGATTCCTGTCCATCCATCTCAGGGGCCACATAGTACTGTTCAGTGACACCATTTCTATTTTCGTGAAAAACATACACATGGTCATTCAGTTCATGACGGACACAGTGGGATAATCTTGCACTCAGATCAGTACTTGGTGCAAACGAGTCATCTCCTGAAAAACATCCACCCTGTGTAGGCACGTTTATTCTGACACTTACTGCATGCTCAGCTAAGTTCTTTGAAACACGAGGACGACTTTTCTCTTCCTCCTTGTAAGAAATCTGCATGCATGACATGCCATCTAAGAGTTGATTGCTGGGACCAAGGAAGGGCTGACAATGAAATGCGCCAACATGGTCAATATCTGACCTTACTCCGTTTTCATTCCTCTCCAAGGTGTTTTTGAAAAATGCGAAAATATCATCAGGAATAAGTTCTGATGGTAGCATAAGAATTTGACCAAGCTTTCGAGCACCAAACAAGAAAGCAGCTCGAATACGATGGAAATTCGCTGCACAATAATAAAATGTCAAACAAGACTCGGCAATCCCTCTCCAGCAAAGAAATATAGAAAGAAAATATTCCATATAATAGACATCACTCAAACAAAACCCTACATATGTTCGGTATGAGATCATGCTGTTTACGGATTTATGCACAACTACATGTACACATCAGCACATCACACATACGATGCTAAAGGCAGACAATATATGTTCGTCAAAGTTTCGGAAGAAAATTTTGGAAGGGAATCAGTTCATATATTTTGGTTAGTTCAAACCTCTGTTCACACTTCTGCCAAGATTGTTGCACTCCTTCAGTGGATCAATTATGTTTAGACATTTCACACGGAATTTGGAACAGCGTGCATCAGAATTTCTTGGAGGTGCAGATGCTTTTTCCACTGAGTTCTCAAGGAACTCTTTGTCAAACAGCAAGTCATCGCCAGGCACATTTAAACCTTCAACTGCAAGAGATACATGTATTAGGATTGAAACAAAATAGGAATAAGGTGATAACTCTGCCAAGAAATAGATTACAAGGTAACGCACCAATTAGGTTAGGCAAAGACGATAAAGCAACAGGGCCATTTAGACTTATGCAGTATTTGTCCCAGTCAAACTTGCTAAAATATTCCAGAAACCTATACAAAACCTATTAAATATAAGAAAAGATGGAGACAAAATGGATATCAGTTTTTGCATTATCTAAAGATGTTTCCAAATGTCTGAGATAAGTCATTCCTTCCAGGACTTACCTCCAGGGGTCCATGGAGAGATTTGTGGAATAGATTAAAGACGTATAGGATAAGTGTCTCCAATGCATAAGTTGATATAAGCCCATGATGAGCTCCTAGTAGGCGACTTTCATAATAACACCATCCCTTGATTAATATAATGCTCCGTTTAAATAGATGATTTTTCCCAACTTTGCGGTCAACCTGAAGAAGGAAGTAAGGAACACTCCTTTATTTTTCCAGGACTAGGCATAGTAATAACCAAATAAAAGAACACCTAGACTAGCACAGGAACATGTTGAGCATTCTATTCCACATATTCAGCAACTTCAGTATAAAGACTGAAGCAGAACAACAAGCATAAATTGCATTATTTTTCCAAAAATAAAATCACAACACATTACCAGCTCAAGGAAGGAGACTGCACAGATTCCTCCAGTTTGGTTGAATGAGATATCAACGATAATATTTCCAATAGTGCATTTAATGAGTCTGACCTGGATGGAGGAATATTTGAACATTTAGAGGCAGCTAGCATGTGCAAAACAATAACAGACTAAAACTGCATCAGAAGGAAGAAACATGTATATGGTTGTTAAGCCTGAATTCCTTGTGTACCAAGGATTTGTAAAAGAGAAGAAATGTATGCAAAGGACAAAAAAGGTTTAGGAGTGCAATATCATAGTTTTCCCAGACTTCTGTCCAGAATGGAAGAACTATAAATGTGTATTGAGGAGCAAACAGGATAGCACACCTCTGCATCAATGTGTTCCAAGTCCTTCACTTCAAATTCAGCATCACCATTCTCCTCCCCCGACCCAAGGATGTAGTAAACATCATCAACCAAAGTACTGCCGCAAGATGTATTTCCAATTACAGTTAAATCAATGTCCCCATCGGGAAGATAAGTCTTCAATGGAACCGAACCAAATACAAAGACCTAACCATTAAAATAAAGAAGAGATCATGTCACATTAGAAAACGGCAGCTCAAAAGTTAATACCAGACAAAAATGTTATGCGGAACTAGCATAATGCACGTGTGTTGCCACAGAACTACAAAATGATTGTTGTTGTATTGGATTAGTATGGTATACCAACCACCAATGCACTCGCGGCATTGCAGAGAAAAAACTCAAGCAAGCAGACAACACTGCACTTGCATAACTGCAGCAGCCATGGCAGCACCATTACAAGATTTGAAGCACCATGGCCAGATTTTGAAAATTCAAAGTTATGACAATGGAAGTTGAGAGGAGTGGCGGTATCCAGAGGATGCATGTCTGGAGGAGCAGGAACCGAAGAATGCATATCAGGGAGGAGCCGCGGCAGGGAAAAATATTTGGTGGATTGACTGGCTAGTTAGTGCCCCAGTAAGAACAATTGCGTACTGTCATGTGATTATAATGTACCTTCCCATTCAAAATAGACACTAGTTTGCTGGTTTGACAGAGTTATGTGTAGAGGTAGGTGTGGCTCCCCAACTACATATTTTTCTCTGTTTCGTTTATAAAAAAAATCAAGACGGATGGGGTCTAGTGGGTCCTAGATGGGCAAGGGAGATTGGAATGGAGTGGGGGGAGTGAACTTACCATCACTGCTTCATACTGCAATTTATAAGATATATATAGTAGAGATAGAAAGCATTGTTTCAACATACACAAGTTGTACTACAAGAACCATGATGTTGGCAGTAGGATTAACTGTTTGCTACCATTGGCCTTACAATAGGAAGTTCAAGGCTAATCAGAGGAACTGATCTAGATTCTTTGGTGGGAGGTGTGGGTATTTTCGGCTCGGATTTGGGTGCCTATTTACTTTCTTGTTAACTGATATAGTACCTAGTCCTCCTAGCTATTCATATTTTCCATCTGAAATAACTCAGTATGTAGTCTCCACAATGGAATAACATCCCATGATGTCACGAAGTGAGTTGATCACATGATTCACAAAGTGACCAATCAACCAGTACAGGTAACTAAGACACACTCCAATTCTTACCTTCACACACAATTCGATCACAAAAGTCAACAAGTGCAAGAATAGAGAACTGGTCTGCAATAACACAACTTACGGGAGGTAATGAAGTATAGTATCATGCAGTGCACGGGTCCTCGTTTTGATTGTTTTACACGCTTACGGGAGGTAATGAAGTATAGTATCTTGCAGTGCACGGGTCCTCGTTTTGATTGTTTTACACACTTTTGGCATCACATAAAAAATAATGGACCGCTAGAACAATGTCCCATCTCATATACACGCATGTGACGATAATCCAAAAAGAACAGACATCATTACACCAATCATTTTCGAGAAGCACCAAATGCTAGGAAACATTTATGACACGATTCCGACTGCAGAAGTAGTGCCTATAAGATATAACAGCCACACACTTTCAAGCAATTCCAGCTATACAAGTACAAAAACATCACGTACACATTATAGTGATCAGCATAATACTAGCCAAAAGGACCATTTTCCAGATCTACCATCTCTATGGCTACGTAGTAAAGAGCTTCCATGTAAATAAATGAGCCCGTGGGCACACGTCAAAGTACGATTCAAACAGTGGACCGCGGAATGCTCGTCAGTAAATAAGGATGGACTTTGAGTTCATACTATCTAATGCGATCTGGGAACATACAGATCGCGGCGGAGTTGAATGCAGGATGCTGGCAGGCAGCTGTCGGTGAATGGCTATACTAAATCTCACTAGTGCTATGTCAAAATCCTCTGCAAGCTGTGATGGTGACAGAGAACCACAACAAGATTCAACTACAGCAGCATTGATCAGTTGCCACACTGTTCGGTAACCACGTGGATGGGTCACCGTGTATGAAGTGTACGCATCATGGCCTGCCAGTCAAGCATGCGATCACGGGCAGAACCAAAACAAAAAGGCTTTAATCTTTTTGGCAAAATGCCAAAGTTTGTTTCCCCTCTGAAAGAAAGCCTGGTGAGATGGTAAAAGTTGGATTTCGTAAAGCATACGGTGCCTTTTCTAGGGTTAAAAGCGAAAACGCATAGATCAGAGCAGACAGAAAGCTTATTTCTGATTTCTAAACGGATGAAGTTGCTTTTGTGAGACCGTGACAAGCAGAACAAAGGGCCGACTTGGTCTAACACAAGTCTGTTAGTCAAATAGTCCTACTCTACAGTAGATAACAGAAATCCTTGTGGAAGCCAGCAGATAGTAAAACTAGTCACGGAATCGCAGAGACGCGCCGCCACCGATTGGTTTAGCCCCTCGTCCGTACGAAGCAATTAATCAAGGAATAATAATCCTACCCTAACCTGATGGCTTTGAAATGTACTAGTAGTACTAGTACTAGTCCGGAGGAGAGAGAGCGACGGAAGCAAAGTAAACAAATCTAAAGGAAGAATAATGTAACAAGCACGAGGATCCCCAGACGAGACGCCGCAGGATTACCCCTACCCAGACAAAACCGGAAACTGAAGAAGAAAAGAGCGTTTCGCGAAACGGAGGAGGAGCACGCACCTCGCATCCGAGCGCGGTTCCGACGATCCTCCGCGCGTAGTCGACGACTTCGGCGCGGCGGCGCTCCGAGGCCTGGGTGGGCTGGACGCGGCGCACCACCTCGGCCGCCGCCGCCTCGGCGCTGGCCATGGCCGCGGCCGGGATCGCCGCGGGCCCAGGCACATCCCGCGCCATGACCGCCGGCAGCGCGCCCCCTCCACCCGGTGCCATGGGAAGGCTAGGCTTAGGCGGCCGGCAGAGGCATGCGAAATCGGAGGACGGTAATGGAAGGGGTTTGGGGAATCGCTTGCTTATTCTGGGGGTTTGGGTTTTTGGCGAGGCGTTACTGGCGCGAGAGCGAGGAGGGGAAGTGAGGCGGGGTGGGGTTGGGGTTGGGTGGGTACGCGTACGCCGAAGTCCGCGAGTTTCCGAGTCCGACGAGATGAACCGGGAGAGGAGGAAGGGGCGGCCGTCCCTATCTGCTGCCGCATTTATAGGGGAAGGTAGTGTGTGCCGTGTGCCCGTGCGCGTTTGTGGTGGCGATGCACGGGGCGTGCCAGGTGGTGGCCTCGTCGGCCCATGCCACCGCCTAGTGAGCCCACAGTTCCAGCCACTGCTGTTTTTTTTCTTGGCAGGCAGTCAGTGCTGTTTTGGAGCAAGATCGGTGTGGGTGTGGCGATGGACGGATGGATAAGCCATAAAGCGCATCTCCGTTGCTTATGCGTGCGGGCGTGCCTAATCGGCAGGCATTACACGTCCCCCGAAACACGATGACGGCAGCAAACGCGGTGCAGGCAGGTGCAATGCTGCGTGCCAGTGGAAGCGACGCCAATGCGACCGCGACGCAGCCCCCCCGATCAAGTGCTGAATCCACTCAACAACTTTCTTTTCCGTTGATTGAGGTCGACCGATGTGCATGTACGCCACGCGCGACGCCGGCGTGCCGAGGGGCCTAGCCGGCCACGCCACCCGCGTTTCCCTCCTCTCCTCCGGGATAAATAGGAGTACTTAGGGCCTGTTCGGATCTCCTCTGGCTTCTCAAAACTTCACATATCCAGCTTCTCCTCCTCGCTTCTAACTTCACGTAGCGATAGCAGGACCGTTCGGCTGCATTGTGCAGCTTCTCGCAGAGCTGTAGCCCAACTTGAGGGTTTCGGCCTGTTTGGCATCGATTGGGCCGGGGCAGCCTTGTTCGCCCAAAGGCACCGATACGAGGGAGGAGAGGGTATTGATTGGTAGGGGATCGCTGGTTTCTTTCTATCGGCGAGGCGTTGAACCGTTTTGTTTGGCGGTGGCAGCTTCCTGTAAATTGAGCGAACTTCTGATTCTTCGATCGGTGGAGCTGGGCCGCTCGAGCTTCACATTTTTGCACTGCGAGTTGGATAAGCTTCGAGAAGTTAGCTTCTTGGAGCCCAAACGTTTGGGACAAAATTATTTGAGAAGTTGGTGAAGTTAGAAGCTGGAGGAGATCAGAACAGGCCCTTAGATAGATCCATCCAAAAGGGCAGTAATCTGCGCCGGCGAAAGTTTCGACCGGTCACACCGCAGCCGCCCGATTTACCTCTGTATTAACCGTCAGATCTAATCCTCATCACGTCAACGCAGCTCATCTCTTTCCTCCCGCTGGTGTACACATCTAGCCGCCATGGATGAGCGAGGCACCGAGGCACCCAGACTCGAAGAACCACCGGGCTTGGCCGCCCCCGGCGCCGGTCACCGCCCTCGCCATCGGTTGCCGCCCTCGCCGCCGGTGGCCACCGTGTTCATCTTTGGCTCGGCGCATGCGGCGTGTGCGCCGATTGCAGCTCCCGGCGATGGTCACAACTCCGCGACGGCCGGAGCTGCGGTGGCGAAGATCACCGGACGCTGGTCCTCGAAGACGAGCTCACGTCTGAACCGAGGCAAGGCTTGAACCGTCACACACCCTCTGTGTTGCAAACGTTGTTAAAAATGCTTCAACCCCTGGATGGAAAAGCTTCAAGCCCTAGGTGGAAAAGCTTCAACTGGCACTGCGATTCATGAGGAGATACAACAGCTGACGCAAAAATGCTTCAACCTTAGATGAAAAAAGTTTCAATCAGATGATAGAGAAAGCTTTAACCAAGGGCTGCGCAAAACAAAAAAAGTTTCAATCGTTTACACAAAAGCTTCAACCGTGGACAGAAAAAGCTTCAACCGTGTATGAAAAAGTTTCAATTGTTAAGAAAGAAAGCTCCAACCTGACACGGCAACCAGAGAAAAGTTATGTGTTGTAGCAAAACGTGACGTCGGTCGTAGCAAAATCTATGCCGGTTGTAGCAAAATCTATGCCGGTTGAAGCATGTAGCAAAACTGCAGCGTTTTGTCATCTTCTTCCACCTCCACCGTCATTGGTTGAAGCTTTTTTTGCATCGGTGGTAACAAAATGCGACGCCGATTGTAGCTGAGTGGGATGCCGGTTGTAGCAAAATGTGACACTGGTTGTAGCACGTAGCACAAAACACGACGACTGCGGTTGTTGCTCGGAACATCGCCGTCCTCGCAGCTCGCCGTCACCACGCCCGCCATCCGTGATGGCAGCTCTCCTGGGCACCGGTTGCAGCAGGAAACGACACTGTTCCAGCTCCCGCCGAGGCCGGCGAGCGAGGACGGCGAACGACGACGAGGACGGCCGGTGCGGGTGGCCACCGGCGATGAGGACGGCCAGCTGGGACGGCGAACGGCGACGAGGACGGCCAACTGAGGTAAGGACCGGTGAGATGAAAGAGAGAGAAAGCAGCGCAGCCGCGTGGAGGGATTAATGGCGAGCGATTGATGGGCCCCGTCAGCCTTGTGCTCCATCCACGCGGAAAAAGCTAGCCATACGCGCGACCGGGCGAGTGGTTCGGCCGGCGCCCCGGCCCCAAACATTTCCCCGTCCAAAAGCGGCCGCGGTGCTGCCTCGGCCTGCGGTGCGCGACGCCACACAAACAGAAAGCTCCCGCCCGGTGTACTACGGCACAAGCGTTCCCCAAATCCCCAGAGAAGCAAACAACCGGCCAAAAGGAGGGGTAGGCCAGCCCTTTCGTGCACACGATGCCTTGCCGCCCTAGCACCATTCGTCCTCTCACGCCATGATGCACTGCTTTCCGTTCGGGCACTAACCGTCCAACAACTATCCCTTATCAGATTACCCATGTCCAACAGGAACTAGCAAGTTTTTTCTTTTCCGGGAGTAGCTCGTTTTCAGCTACAAAAACTGGCGGCATTTAATATTTTTTCATTGAAAAATTTCCACTTTGAACTCGTTTACAGTTGGCCATATTTATTTTTCTTTTGATATTTTCCATTTCACTTGTTGATTTTTTTTAACATAGCGAACCACTCATTTTGAACCTGATTTTGCCTAGAGTGATCTGGTTTCTATGACACTGCGAACTAGGTTTAGTAAGCATACTTGTATTTTGAGTATTGGGCTATGTCCTTGCACGAAGTGGCAACAGAAGTGTCAAATTATGGGGAAAAAAGGAAGTAGCGAATGTGGTATTGAGCAAGCCACGACTCGCACGCCTCTCCTCACCCCCACAACAACCTTAATTTTCTCTTTTCCGTAGAGTCGTTGCCTTTTACCTTTCTGTCCTCCCTTCTAATGGAGTCACGAACTGGGAATACTCACCAAGTCGTCTCTCGACCTGGAGAGCCAGGCCGAGGACCCTCATGGCAATTCACTAAGGGCGTGTTTGGTTTCTTGTGTGGTACCTGCCTCGCACCCGCCATGCAAAATCTAAAGCGTTTGGTGGCCTGTGCGGCCTTCTCAGCCTGGCCCAAACCGTGCAAAAGGAGGCCTCTCAGCCGGGCTGAGGGGCACGCAGGAATCGGCCGTATCTCCGAGCCAGGCTCGTGCCTGCAGCCGCATTTGTCGTCCCGTGTCTCCTTTTCCTCCTCCTCTGTCTCACACATCAGATTGGATCGAGTAACCCATTGCCGCCGCCGCCTGAGCTCCCTCCTCCATACCAGTCCGGGCTCTCTAGCAGGCGCCCGTCCACGCCGAGGGACACGCCGCCGAGCTCCCTCGCCGGTGCTCCTCCATGCCCACGCCGGGGACAGGCCGTCCGCCATCAGTCTGGGATCCCTAGCCAGCGCTCCTCCACGCCCACGCCGGGGGACACGCCGCCCGCCACCGGCCGAGCTCCCTCGCCGGTGCTCCTCCATGCCCACGCCGGGGGACATGCCGTCCGCCATGGATCCAGAGGACGAAGGGGAGAGGGGAGCACCTGCATGTTGTGAGCCGCAACCCGCCCTGCGTTTCTCCCCCTCTCTCCCCTCAAATCACTTCACTGCTCCCAACCCTTCCGGCGAGTCGCCGTCGAATCTTGCCGTCGACATCTCCTAACAGTTGCCGATTTGCGCCCCAGCCAACTCCCTCCACCTCGTCGTTTGATTGGTCGCCGCCACTGCCTTTTACCCATGTATATATGCGGCTTCGTCTAGAACTCTAGATTGGTGAGAATGTTTTCATTTGTTTGACAATTTTTTGATAAATAAAATTGAAACCTGAGTTTAGTTCAGATTTCAGTTCAGCCTTTCCATGGAATGATCCAGATCCAATTGAAATTGTTGAATTTGGAAGAGAAAGGTTCACAAAATTAAGCTCAAATGCAGTCTACCAAACAACATCTATTATATATAGCATCTCTCATGCAACAATATCATACAATGCACCAAACACACACCTCAACCAATCTCTGCATCAGCTCAGCCAGGCCACGCTCACCCAGGATCTCTCATGCGATGCAGGCTAAAGCCACCCGGGCAACCAAACACGCCCTAATGGGCCACTTCGAACAGCCCATAATGGATACAAGGAAGATTCCGCAAGACTTGGCGCCCAAGACTAAGACTCTTCTAAACTCTAGGCCTCCGTGCATTATATAAACTGCGGTCAGGCTAGTCAATAGAGGGATTGAGACATCTTATATTCATTAGAACAATCTCGTGGTAGATACATGTACTATGTACTATACCCCGTATCAATAAAATCAAAAGCGGGACGTAGGGTATTATTTCTTCGAGAGAGCCCGAACCTGGATAAAATCATGTATACATGTTTCCATCGTTCCAAGACGCCTAGCTTAGGACCCCAACCTCGAGATATGCCGGTTTTAGCACCGACATTGGTGGCCCATGCAGGTCCTTGCTGGTAGTCGTCGTGATGCGATGGGAATTTAGATCGGCTCTGACGCGATCTGCGCGTCGGAACCATGCTTAATCGTCGACGTCGGCATCTTCTTCGCCAACTCGACTGGACGCCTTGGCTAGACCAAGGACTACGCTCCATGTCGTATCGTCAAGATCAGACGGGTGCCTTCACTATCAAACTCAAATCTCTACCAAAATCATGGAAGAATCGTCCATGGAGCTCGGGGGCTCAATGTCCACATTGCCCTCGTGCGATCGTGTAGTTTTTTCTGGATAGCGGATTTTTGTTCGTCGTCCCCGCCTCCTCGAGCATCGTTTTGATGATTGCTTGGGTGGAGTGCTGCGAAATTAAGTCTACAACAACCGTGTAAAGAAAATTGTGTTCCGTTGGAGGAATCTCCGGCAATCTCCGATATACCGGAGCCTTGTCGAATTTGGACGAGGTTGGGGTGGGGAGTCCAGTGGTCAGCTGGGACATCTTTTCAAAGATCCAACCATTCACCGACTGCAGAATTCCTATATCGACCACCCCTCGAAATTTTAGCTCGATCCGACCGCTCAAACTCCAGGAAACGTCTGATGAGTGCATCAATTTTTGGATCTATTTTCTGCGCGAAAATGAACATGACCCGAGTTTATCTTTTTCATGAATGGGTTATCGAACGTCTTCTTTGAAGGAATATTTTCTACAGTATTGTCTTTTGTTCTAAAACACGTACCTACATATTTTAAACCTTTTCCATGGTAATCTTCATCGTCGCGTCGGTGTCAAACCAGGCCGATAACATTGCTCCACGGCTGCCGACCTACGCTAGACAGGGTGTCGCTTCGTTGAGCCGGGTTCAACCTCATCTGACCGGTGAGCCCACCAAGAATTCGGCATCACGAAAGGCTAAAGCATCACCAACATCGTCGCCCCACGAATTACATAGGGCGGTCACTTCATCAAGCCGGTATCGATCACACACAAATTTTACTTGTGTTGGCTTCGTGTACGCCTCTTCTTGAAGCCAACGTCCAACACGCCGACCTGGTTTGACGTGTCAGCTGACATGGAGGCTCTGACATCTCCCCGCCGACCTGCTTCGACACCTCGGCTGGACCGGGGGCTTCGACATGTCTTCATCAACCCACTCCTGGGACTTTGGCGTCACCAGCCGACCAGCTTCGTCATGTTAGCTAGACCAGGGGCTTCGCCTCGCCACATCAACTGTATTACATCGTGCTACTTGTGAGCTGCATTGGGATTTCCTCGAAGAGGAGAGGATGACACAGTACAGTAGAGATAAATATTTCCCTGAGTTAAGAACTAAGGTTATCAATCCAGTGGGAGAACCACACGAAACCTCGTGAATAGCACCTACACATAAAAGAGCAAAAACTTGCACCCAATGCGATCAAGGGGGTTGTCAATCCCCTTGGAGGTTATTTGCAAGGATCAAATCTGATAGTGATAGATAGATTATATAAAAAACAAAAAATAATAATGATAAATAAATTGCAACAAGCTATTTTTGGATTTTAATCTGATACGTGCAGACGGGGCATCCAGAAGGCGTGAGCGAGCGCGCGCAGGGAAAGGTCCATCCATGGCGACCACGGCGAGTACGGGAGTGGTGGCTGGGCTAGTTAGAGGCTACAAATCGAGCAACGGGGAGAGGGGAAAGATGCGAGGGCGCACAGTGGATCTTGGGGAGGGCTCGGCATGATCTGGGAAGGTCGAACGACGATGGATCGAGCGGCGGACCTCCGGTGGCCGTGGTGAGGAAGACGGTCGCGGACTCGCGAGCGTCGTCTTTCAGGCGTCTCGGCTTCGATCCTGCGACGAATACGATGAAGGAAGAATCTGCGACTCTCCTGGAAATCCTCCGGTGGGGAAGCTCGATGGCCACGACGACGACGTCCATGGCGAGGGCGAGCTCAGGTCCGTTCGGATCGACGAACATGAGCGAGCGAGAGGGGAAACGGGGCTAGGTTAGCCTAGGTCATCACGCGGGGGGGAGGGGGGTTATGCATCTCGAGGGCGTCGTGGATGCTCGACAAGGCGTCCATACGAGGCATGGACAGGCGTGGCTGTGCCACGCCATGGCCTCTACTTCCTCTCTGTACAGAGGAAGGAGGTGGCTTGTGGTGGGCTGGGCCAAGTGCACTGTGCACTTATGGCTGCTACTTCTTGAGCTGGCGTTGGTTTTTCCCTTGAAGAGGAAAGGGTGATGCAGTAAAGTAGAGTAAGTATTTCCCTCAGTTTGAGAACCAAGGTATCAATCCAGTAGGAGACAACGCACAAGTCACCGAATACCTGCACAAACAATCAAACAACTTGCACCCAACGCGATAAAGGGGTTGCCAATCCCTTCATGGTTACTTTGTAAAAGTGAGATCCAATAGAGATAGATAAACGGTAAAGTAAATATTTTTGGTATTTTTGGCTTATAGATCGGAAAGTAAAAGATTGCAAAGGAAGTAAATTGGAAACTCATATTGTAGATCGAAAACTTATATGATGGAAAATAGACCCGAGGGCCATAGGTTTCACTAGAGGCTTCTCTCAAGATAGAAAATATTACGGTGGGTGAACAAATTACTGTCGAGCAATTGATAGAAAAGCACAAAGTTATGACGATACCTAAGGCAATGATCATCAATATAGGCATCACGTCTGTGTCAAGTAGACTGACTCCTGCCTACAACTACTACTATTACTCCACACATCGACCAACTCGTGCCTGCATGTAGAGTATTAAGTTCATAAGAACAGAGTAACGCTTCAAGTAAGATGACATGATGTAGCGGGATAAACTCAAGCAATATGATGAAAACCCCATCTTTTTATCCTCGATGGCAACAATATAATACGTGCCTTGTTGCCCCCACTGTCACTGGGAAAGGACACCGCAAGATTGACCCCAAAGCTAAGAACTTCTCCCATTGCAAGAAAAACCAATCTAGTTGGCCAAACCAAATCGATAGTTCGAAGAGACTTGCCAAGATATCAAACCATGCATATAAGAATTCAGAGGAGATTCAAATAATATTCATAGATAAGCTGATCATAAATCCACAATCGAATCTCGGCAAACACACCGCAAAAAAGTATTACATCGAATAGATCTCCAAGAACATCGAGGAGAACTTTGTATTGAGAATCAAAGAGAGAGAAGAAGCCATCTAGCTACTAGCTATGGACCCATAGGTCTGAAGTAAACTACTCACGCTTCATCGAAGAGGCAATGGTGTTGATGTAGAAGCCCTCCGTGATCGATCCCCCCTCCGGCAGGATGCCGGAAAAGGCCCCAAGATGGGATCTCACGGGTAGAGAAGGTTGCGGCGGTGTAAAAGTGGTTTTGTGGCTCCCCTGGATGTTTTTGGGGTATAAGAGTATATATAGGCAGAAGAATTAGGTCAGGGGAGCTACGAGGGGCCCACAAGGTTGGGGGTGCGCCCTCCACCCTTGTGGTCGCCTCGAGGCTCCTCTGACTTGCACTCCAAGTCTCCTGGGTGTCTTCTGGTCCAAGAAAAAACATGGTGAAAGTTTTATTCCGTTTGTACTCCATTTGGTATTCCTTTTATGCGGAACTCTAAAACAAGGAAAAATCAGAAACTGGCACTGGGCTCTAGGTTAATAGGTTAGTCCCAAAAATCATATAAATTAGCATATTAATGCATATAAAACATCCAAAACAGATAATATAATAGCATGGAACAATAAAAAATTATAGATACGTTGGAGACGTATCAAGCATCCCCAAGCTTAATTCCTGCTTGTCCTCGGGTAGGTAAATGATAAAAATAGAACTTTTGATGTGGAATGCTACCTATCATATTTATCCATGTAATTCTCTTTATTGTGGCATGAATGTTCAGATCCGTAAGATTCAAAACAAAAGTTTAATATTGACATAAAAACAAAAATACTTCAAGCATACTAACAAAATAATTATGTATTCTCAAAATAACATGGCCAAAGAAAGCTTATCCCTACAAAATCATATAGTCTAGCTATGCTCCATCTTCGTCACACAAAATATTTAAATCATGCACAACCCCGATGACAAGCCAAGAAATTGTTTCATACTTTTGATGTTCTCAAACTTTTTCAACTTGCACATAATACATGAGCATGGGCCATGGACATAGCACTATAGGTGGAATAGACGATGGTTGTGGAGAAGACAAAAAGAGGGAGGTGGTCTCACATCAACTAGGCTTATCAACGGGCTATGGAGATGCCCATTAATAGATATCAATGTGAGTGAGTAGGGATTGCCATGCAACGTATGCACTAGAGCTATAAATTTATGAAAGCTCAAAAAAAACTAAGTGGGTGTGCATCCAACTTGCTTGCTCATGAAGACCTAGGGCAATTTTGAGGAAGCCCATCATTGGAATATACAAGCCAAGTTCTATAATGAAAAATTCCCACTAGTATATGAAAGTGATATCATAGGAGACTCTCTATCATGAAGATCATGGTGCTACTTTGAAGCACAAGTGTGGTAAAAGGATAGTAGCATTGCCCCTTCTCTCTTTTCTCTCATTTTTTATTTGGGCCTTCTCTCATTTTTTTTGGCCTCTTCTTTTTCGCCCAGATTCTCATCCTGACTTGTGGGGGAATCATAATCTCCATCATCCTTTCCTCACACGGGACAATGCTCTAATAATGAAGATCATCACACTTTTATTTACTTACAACTCAAAAATTACAACTCTATACTTAGAACAAAATATGACTCTATGTGAATGCCTCTGGCGGTGTACCGGGATGTGCAATGAATCAAGAATGAAATGTATGGAAGAATTATGAACGGTGGCTTTGCCACAAATATGATGTCAACTACATTATCATGCATAGCACTATGACAATGATGGAGCGTGTCATAATAAACGGAACGGTGGAAAGTTGCATGGCAATATATCTTGGAATGGCTATGGAAATGCCATAATAGGTAGGTATGGTGGCTGTTTTGAGGAAGGTATATGGTGGGTTTATGATACCGGCGAAAGTTGCGCGGTACTAGAGAGGCTAGCAAAGGTGGAAGGGTGAGAGTGTGTATAGTCCATGGACTCAACATTAGTCATAAAGAACTCACATACTTATTGCAAAAATCTATTAGTTATCGAAACAAAGTACTACGTGCATGCTCCGAGGGGGATAGATTGGTAGGAAAAGACCATCGCTCGTCCCCGACTGCCGCTCATAAGGAAGACACTCAATAAGTAAATCATGCTCCAACTTCATCACATAACGGTTCACCATACATGCATGCTAGGGGAATCACAAACTTTAACACAAGTATTTCTCAAATTCACAATTACTTACTAGCATGACTCTAATATCACCATCTTCATATCTCAAAACAATCATAAGGAATCAAACTTCTCATAGTATTCAATGCACTTTATATGAAAGTTTTTGTTACACTACTGCAGGATGCTGCTAACGCGACACTACGATTAGAGACCCTTCGGCGAAACTGTCTACGATGCAATAATCGCAAACGGTGGTGTAAAAAACCGTAAAAAAGGTTGAAAACGTTTGCGATGGAGGATGCATCAAAATGGTTCAGATTTTAGTTGCGTGTGCGATGTAGGGCATACAATTCAGTTCAATTAACTGTTTGCGATGAGGAGGAACAAAAGAAACGGGCAGCCAGATGAAGGTATGTGTGTTATACAACATATGGTTCACTCGGATGAACTATTTGTGATTAGGCAACACAAAAGAAATGGTTAGCCAGATCAAGGTGTATGCGATATACGGCATGCGGTTCACTTGGATGAACTGTTGTGTTGAGACAAGAGAACAGAAACGGTTGAATATATCTAGATGTGTGTGATACACGGCAAACAAGTCTATAATCAGAAATGTGTGCGAAGACCGATAATAACACACAATTGCTTCTAATAAGACGTATGTGTGCTCTGTCTACACAACATCTATTGGCCATTGGGGGATGGGCGGTCATCCGGATACGCCATAAGGATGCGAAGAGACATCCTATATCAAGAAGGACTAGTTGTTCCACCAGTAGCTCATGTAAGAGAACTCTCAAGTTAAGCGTGCTCAGGCTGGAGCAGCCATCAGATGGGTGACTCGATGGGAAATTGTGTTGATGTTAAATTAACTGATAGGATGGGTCATATCTGTCAAATTAAATGACTGATATGACCCATCCCATGAGTTAATTTAACCTTGAGGTCCTTGTTTTTTTAACACATGTTAAAGAAAGTCTACCGCATTACTTTTTGACAATGTGCGATACGTGACATATAGTTGATCCATCCGACTTGTTTGTGATAGAATACGCCGTGTGTGTTGTGGGCAAACGCTTGCTAGTATTCAACCGTTTGTGATTGATGAATTCATCACCGACGGGTTCCCTACTGTGGTCCTTGTTCATCTGATCATCATCTACTTCTTTTGCTAGCTCGATGTTCCTTCTATGCTAAGTTTCCATTAATTGATGGTGTTTTATTAACACGCCACCGTTTCCCGCCATTTCTTCACCTGTTTCCCGCCACCCTGCAATATTGCACATAAACCTAGATTCAAATTAGTATACAAGAACAGATAGAAAATGGAATTCATAATATATATATATGCTACCTCTTGAGCATGCGTTGGTTTTCCCTTGAAGAGGAAAGGGTGATGCAGCAAAGTAGCGTAAGTATTTCCCTCAGTTTTTGAGAACCAAGGTATCAATCCAGTAGGCGACTACACGCAAATCGCCTAGTACCTGCACAAACAATCAATTACCTTGCAACCAACGCGATAAAGGGGTTGTCAATCCCTTCACGGCCACTTGCAAAAGTTGTCACGCCCAATATGCGACCCTATCCAAAAGGAACTCGACGGTCCCACCAAGGATAGACCCGCATATTGAAACGCTTTTGCAAGGTGGATATCATTACATCAACATTACATAATACATAGGGATACATACATAAGGCACGAATGCCACAAGAATACATCAACATCATATACAAGAGATCAACATCCGACTACGGATGAAACATAAACAAGCTCAAACGACATCCACCTCGCTAGCCCAGGCTGCCGACCGGAACCTATCCCCGATCGAAGAAGAGGCGGAAGAAGAACACCAACACAAGCAAACATCGCTCTCACGTCATGATCATCGTGAACCTGAACTCGCAACTGGTGGTGTAGTAATCAGAGCCACGAGGACTCGGCAATCCCATTACCATGGGTATCAAGACTAGCAAAGCTTAAAGGGAAAGGAAGGGTAAAGTGGTGAGGTTGCAGCAGCGACTAAGCATATATGGTGGCTAACATACGCAAATGAGAGCGGGAAGAGAAACAAAGGAACGGTCGTCAACTAGTAATGATCAAGAAGTGATCCTGAACTCCTACTTACGTCAGACATAACCCAGAAACCGTGTTCTCCTCTCGATCAATCCCGAAAAGAGACACTCACGGTTACTCATACGGTTGGTGTATTTTAGAAGAGTTTGCTTCAAGTTTACTACAATCGGACATTAACAAATTCCCATCTGCCACATAACCGCGGGCACGGCTCTCGAAAGTTTATACCTCGCAGGGTGTCCCAACTTAGCCCATGATAAGCTCTCGCGATCAACGAAGGATATTCCTTCTCCCGGAAGACCCGATCAGTCTCGGAATCCGGCTACAAGACATTTCGACAAAGAATAAAACAAGACCAGCAAAAGCCGCCCGATGTGCCGACAAAATCCCGATAGGAGTCGCACGTACCTGCTCGTTCTCGTGGCACACCGGATAGGTCACCCTACGAGTAAAACCAGACCTCGAGTTGCCCGTGGTGGCCCCTGATCTGCCTGCTTCGGACCAACACTCGAAGGAGCACCGCCCGGGGCTAAAATAAAGATGACCCTCGGGCTCCGAAACCCAAGGGAATAAGGGAATAGGTGAGGCAAATGGTAAAACCAATGTTGGGCCTTCTTTGGAGGAGTCTTATTCAAAGCGAACTGTCAAGGGGTCCCATAAATCACCCGACCGCGTTAGGGACGCAAAATCCGGGAACATAATACCGATATGACGGAAACTAGGGCGGCAAGAGTGGAACAAAACACCAGGCATAAGGCCGAGCCTTCCACCCTTTACCAAGTATATAGATGCATTAATTAAATAAGATATATTGTGATATCCCAACAAGTAAACATGTTCCAACAAGGAACAACATCTCCATGTTCCCACAAGGAACAAACTTCATCTTCACCTGCAACTAACAACGCTATAAGAGGGGCTGAGCAAAGCGGTAACATGGCCAAACAATGGTTTGCATAGGAAGGGTGCAAAAGGTTAGAGGTTCACGGCAATTAGGTAGGCTTGAGCAGCAAGTGATAGGTAACGCAGCATAGCGAAAGAACGAAGCAACTAGCATAGCAATGATAGTAGTGAGATCCAGGGTAGCGGTCATCTTGCCTGAAATCCCGCAAGGAAGAAGAACGAGTCCATGAAGAAGACGAACGGATGAAGCCGAACCAAGCGTGACGAACGAATCCTCACGATCGCAGCAAACAGGAACTAACAAGAAGAAGCACACGACATAGTAAACACACCACACAAGAACAAGACAAAATGCACAACAAACATGATGCATGACAAATCTAGATGAGGCTACTCATGGCAAGAGATGATGCAAACAAGAGCAACACATCAAAGCAAGTTTAAATGAGGCCGGGAACAACATATAACAATTCCGGTAAGTCCTCATATGCAAATTTCGAAATTGTTCCAGATCTGATTAAACCTTAAGTTCAAGTTGTTAAACAGCAAGTTAATATGCACCACGATGATCTACACGAAATTCTAGTCAAGTTACATATAAAGTTCATTAGATTCGGAGCTACGGCCTAGAAGATATGAGCAAAACAAGATAAACATGGCATTGATGCAAAATGCATACAAACATCAAGCAAACACTCTCAAAACATGGATGCAACATGATAATATGAAGCTACATGCAAAATCAAGCAAGTTTCATATAGAGCACACTCAAAACGGAGCAATGGTTCAACACATACACACTATACAAGTCATAGCAACAAGCTGTCCAAAACAGCAACTAGGCATATTGCAAGCATCAAAACAACATGCTACAGCATCTCAATCTTAACAACAAAAGGCATGGGCATGATCTACAGGTAAAGCATGACAAAACATGAACACTGAGCTATCTCCAGAAACAACTAGAACATGCTCAAAATGACATGGCAAGATTGCAAATAATAACATTTTCAGACTTTAGCAGAAATAACATCAGGTTGCAATGTTTAGAGCTATCAAACAACATGTTACAGGAACTTAACATGGCAAACAAAGGCATGGCATGAATCTACTAATTGCATAGAACAAAAGTCCTTTAATAACCATGAGCCAAAAAGGATCAGAAAATATGATGGCACCCATGTAAACACGGCAAGTTATATTACAGATTTGAACATGGCAGGAACAACGATGAGTAGGCATGTTGGTGAGCTTGAACGACTCACCACAGAGCAATACATGGCATGGCAAGGCAATTCACAGTAAGAATACATGGCATAGAAGCTATAAATGGCAAGAACAACATCATATCATACACGGATCAACTACAACAACCTTGGCAAAATTGAATAACATGTAAACAATCTGCCAGGAAACATTTTATAGCAAAAGTAGAGCTCGATTTACTCAAGCTATGGCACTCCATAATT
Organism: Aegilops bicornis; assembly: GCA_021605145.1. Classification (NCBI taxonomy): domain Eukaryota; kingdom Viridiplantae; phylum Streptophyta; class Magnoliopsida; order Poales; family Poaceae; genus Aegilops; species Aegilops bicornis. Next base: position 387,774,382 of record CM038672.1, read on the forward strand.
GCAAACAAGGGCATGGATGGATAGAGAAAGACATGTATAACAAAACATCCTTACTGAAGTATCTCAAAATATGCATGGATCTCTCGGTAGCATCAAGTTAACATGGCATAAAAATATCAGCAAAACAGGGCTGAAATCAGCAACATCAAGACATCTAGTTTTCATGCTTGTGCTAGTCACCACATAGATCACAAAAATACATGGCATACACCCATGGAAAGATGGCATGGCATATTACAAAACACATGTGGGACTCAAGATCATAGGATGCACACATCAATTATGGCAAAAATGACAAAAGTGCATGTTCTGTTAAGAAACAGAAACTAACATCACATAGCACTCTTCCAATAGCATTTCGGGCATCAAGATGAGCTCAAATGAAAATGATGCAATGAGATTAAATGATCTACTCTTCGAGGCGAACATTTTGACATATAACACGAGCAAAACGGAGCTACGGATGCAGAGTTACGATGCAATGAAAATGCAACAAAAATGCAACAATTTCGGGGACTTGGTGGAATTTTACCCTCCGAAAAGTCAACGGGACGGAGTGTTGCGGGATGGCGAGATCCGGGACGGAGGCATGGCCGTTTGGATGGGGGAGTGGTGGATCTTGTCCACTCCCCAGATCCGGCGACGGGGCGGCGGCTCCGGCGAGAGCTCCGGCGAGGGCTCCGGCCGAGTTGGCGGGCGCGTGAGGCGAAGGGCGCGGCCACGGAGGCGACGGGCGGAGGATCCCGCGGGCGGCGCTGTCGGGCGGCGCTGGGCGGCACTGGTGGCGGCGGCGAGGAGATGGCACTGCCGGGCGACGCGGCGACGGGCGGCGCGGCGCGAAAGGCGCGCGGGGTAGACGGGCGGTGTCTGGCCACGGGCGGCGGCGGCCGGGCCGAAGTCCGGCGAGGTACGCCGGCGGGCGAGGCGAGGAGCGCTGGGCGGAGAGGATGGCTGGCGGGCGGACGAAGCTCGGGTTTACCCGGCCCGGCGGGCTTTGCGGGCTCGCGCTGGTTTGCCGGGCGGGCGGCTGGAGGAGAGAGAGAGGCCGGCGGGACACGTGGCACATCCGGATTCGCCGGCGGGCGGCGGCTGGACATGTCCGGTGGCGGCGCGGAGACGATTTTAGGGTTTCGGGATGGATTTGGACTGCGATTTTTGGAGAGGAAGGTGTTTATATAGGTAGAGGGAGCTAGGAGAGTCCAAATGAGGTGCGGTTTTCGGCCACGCGATCGTGATCGAACGACCGAGAGCATGGAGGGAGTTTGGTGGGTTTGGGCCAGTTTGGAAGGGTGTTGGGCTGCAAACAAAAGAGGCTTTCACGGTTACGGTTAACCATTGGAGTACCAAACGACCTCCAAATGATCCGAAACTTGACAGCGGTCTACCGGTGCTATACCAAGGCCGCTTGACAAACCTCGGTCCATTCCGAGACCGTTTAACACCCGCATTACGAAAAGAGGTAAAAGGGGGCGCCGGGAGACATAGGAGTGCCGGATTGCAAAACGGACAACGGGGAAAATGCTCGGATGCATGAGACGAACACGAATGCAAAATGAAATGCGCATGATGACATGATAAAAAATGCAGATGATGACATGACAAAGTGCAACACGCAAGCACATGACAGGGCAAAGACAACGAATAACTGGAAGACACCTGGCGCATCGAATCCGGGGCGTTACAAAAGTGAGATCTGATAAAGATAATAAGATAAATATTATGGTTTGCCATTGCATGTAGATGTAGTTCAAATTTGAATTACGGTCATTAAATGTCTAGAAAATCACTTAGATGTCATTAAAAGGTCAAATGACCACTAGAATTTTCCAAATTTTCACAATACCGTTGTAGTAGTGCATGTTAAATGCAAAAAAAAAAATTGAAGGTCGTAAGAGGAAGCTATCTCTTGTTCATCATCAAACATGCATTGTTCCCTCTCAGAACCACGAGCCTTCTAGTGAGTTGCTCAGGTTTGTGAGGGATGTGTGTCCAAACTTTCGTCAAACATGTCAATTTTTTTACCACATCATTTTGGTGGCATGACATTACATCTAGCAAGGTTTCATGTGTTTTTGATCTTTTTTTTGAATTAAAATGCCATGGCACTCCATGCATACATATGCATGTGTCCATGTCGTGAGACCAATATGTTTGAAAATTCCTTCTAATTTATTGCACATGGAATTAACTCGCACACAAGTACACAAATATGATTTTCAAACCGTTATGATTAGGCGTTGCATGTAGATGTAGTTCAGATTTGAATTACGGCCATTAAATGGCTAGAAAATTATTTAAATGTCATTAAAAGGTCAAATGACCCCTAGAATTTTCCAAATTTACACAGTACAATTGTAGTAGTGCACGTTAAAGGTCGAAAATATTGAAGGTCGTAAGAGGAAGCTATCTCCTGTTCGTCATCAAACATGCATTGTTCCCTCTCGAAAGCACGAGCCTTCTAGTGAGTTGCTCCGGTTTGTGAGGGGTGTGTGTCCAAACTTTCGTCAAACATGCCAATTTTTTACCACATCATCTTGGTGGCATGACATTACATCAAGCAAGGTTTCATGTTTTTCTGATCATTTTTTAATTTTTTGGAATTAAAATGCCATGGCACTCCATGCATACATATGCATGTGTCCATGTCATGAGACCAATATGTTTAAAAATTCCTTCTAATTTAATGCACATGGAATTAACTCGCACACAAGTACACAAATGTGATTTTTTTCAAACCATTATGGTTAGCCATTGCATGTAGATGTAGTTCAAATTTGAATTACGGTCATTAAATGTCTAGAAAATCACTTAAATGTCTTTAAAAGGTCAAATGACCCCTAGAATTTTCCAAATTTTCACATTACAGTTGTAGTAGTGCACGTTAAACGTAGAAAAAAGTTGAAGGCCGTAAGAGGAAGCTATCTCCGCTCTTCATCAAACATGCATTGTTCCCTCTCGGAACCACGAGCCTTCTAGTGAGTTGCTCCGGTTTGTGAGGGGTGTGTGTCCAAACTTTCGTTAAACATGCCAATTTTTTACCACATCATCTTGGTGGCATGACATTACATCAAGCAAGGTTTCATGTGTGTCTGGTTTTTTTATTCTTTTTGAATTAAAATGACATGTCACTCCATGCATACATATGCATGTATCCATGTCGTGAGACAAATATGTTTGAAAATTCCTTCTAATTTACTGCACATGGAATTAACTCGCACACAAGTACACAAATATGATTTTTCAAACCGTTATGGTTAGGCGTTGCATGTAGATGTAGTTCAAATTTTAATTATGGTTATTAAATGGCTAGAAAATCACTTAAATGTCTTTAAAAGGTCAAATGACCCCTAGAATTTTCCAAATTTTCACATTACAGTTGTAGTAGTGCACATTAAACATAGAAAAAATTGAAGGCCGTAAGAGGAAGCTATCTCCCATTCGTCATCAAACATGCATTGTTCCCTCTCGGAACCACGAGCCTTCTAGTGAGTTGCTCCGGTTTGTGAGGGGTGTGTGTCCAAACTTTCGTTAAAATGCCAATTTTTACCACATCATCTTGGTGGCATGACATTACATCAAGCAAGTTTTCATGTGTGTCTGGTTTTTTTTATTTTTTGGAATTAAAATGCCATGTCACTCCATGCATACATATGCATGTCTCCATGTCGTGAGACAAATATGTTTGAAAATTCCTTCTAATTTACTGCACATGGAATTAACTCGCACACAAGTACACAAATATGATTTTTCAAACCGTTATGGTTAGGCGTCGCATGTAGATGTAGTTCAAATTTTAATTATGGTCATTAAATGGCTAGAAAATCACTTAAATGTCTTTAAAAGGTCAAATGACCCCTAGAATTTTCCAAATTTTCACATTACAGTTGTAGTAGTGCACATTAAACATAGAAAAAATTGAAGGCCGTAAGAGGAAGCTATCTCCCGTTCGTCATCAAACATGCATTGTTCCCTCTCGGAACCACGAGCCGTCTAGTGAGTTGCTCCGGTTTGTGAGGGGTGTGTGTCAAAACTTTCGTAACACATGCAAAAAATTACCACATCATCTTGGTGGCATGACATTGCATCAACCATGACACTCCATGCTTAATTGTGTCATAGCCGTTAGACCAATATGTTTGAAAATTCCTTCCAATTTACTGCACATAGAATTAAATCGCACACAAGTACATAAAATATGACTTTTCAAACCGTTATGGTTAGCTGTTGCATGTAGATGTAGTTCAAATTTGAATTACGGTCATTAAATGGCTAGAAAATCACTTAAATGTCTTAAAAGGTCAAATGACCCCTGAAATTTCCAGAATTTGACATGACAGTTGTATTAGTACTACAAAATTTCTCGTACATTTAAAACACCATTTGTTGCCACTTTACTCCAAATTCGTCTTTCATAGCTAATAAAAAATATCTACAACATCACACACAATTGTTTTCTAGGAACCGTTTGCGATGAAAATATCTGGGTCTATTTAAGTCTCCCTCCTTAAGCTTCGGCTAAATCGCTCCAAAGGTCGGCAACCCCGAATCCACGAATCCCGATCCCCATTCCCGCACCCCCTTCTTGCAAAGATGACGCCATGGAAACACTTCGTGAAGTCCCATACAATGGTCACATCCCCCCCGAGCGCGGCCGCCTACGCCGAGAATGTCGTTGCATCCGCATTGAGCACGGCCGCTTCCGACGAGAGGGTGTCTGCGGCAGCCGACAAGGCAGCTGCAGCAGCCGAGTCAGCTGCAGCTGTTGCTGCGATGGTGGCTGCAAACGCCAAGAGCGCTCGAGCTACTGTTTGTGCCGCCGATGTCACCCTGGCCCGGGTCGAGGCCATCCAAGCCAAGATCGAGGATGCACACACCAAGATATTCTAGGCCACCTCGGACTCCAGGATGTAATCCATGTCCGAAAAGGCGGCGGTGGCCATGGAGCACCTACTTCCTCATGAGGTCGCCGAGCGGGAGATGGAGATGCAGGAGGCGGCGGAGATCGAGGAGCGCCGGGAGGAGGAGTTGCGCGTGGCCGAGGTCGAGGTAGAGAAGAGTCTGTCCGTCGAGGAATCGGCGGTGGAGTACCAACGCGAGCTCTGGCGCAGCCACTACTACTGGTACTACAACCTTGAGGGCAGCGCGGAGGACGAGGATGCGGTCAACTTCGTCAGGGGGGACGCAGAGTCCACCAATGGCGGCATGTCGCCAGGACAAGTCATCGACGTCTCATCTCACATCGGCGATGCATAGGCCGGCGCGGCGGCAGATTTGTTAAAATTATGCGTACATAGGCTTTGTTTTTAATGCTGGTCTTTTGTTAGAGCAATGTTTAGGTCAACTGGCTCTGTTTAATTACTAAAATTGCTCGATTCAGTAAGTGTTGTTCATGCATTGTATGCTCTTTTGTGTGCCCAAATTAGCAAGTGATGTTAAATTATGCAATGACGTACCCGGGGAAATTTCCACCAAAATTTGAATTATCAAACTCATCCCATGCGCGTAAAGAAGAAGAATCATTTGTAATGCACACAATCGTTCAAAGTGAATGGTCCGGCGGCACCGCACACAAAGTTTCCCTCCACATTTCCAAAATTTTGGCCTACCACCAAAATATCTACCCACGCCCCCCTCCCCCCTTCCCCACCCCCTTTTCTCCCGACCACAAGTCACATTTCCCCTGCTTCCTCCTTCCTTCCTTCCCTCCTAAGCTATAGCCGCTTCCTCGCTCTCGCCATCTCGCATCCTACCGTCGGGGTCGCCATGGTCTTCTTCAAAGACCTCTCCAGCGGTTCCTCCTCCGGCGACGACTCCTTCACCACTCGGGTATGCCTCTCTTCTCTCTCGAGCTATGACTTGGAATGAAGGATTTTTACCCGGTGGTCGATTTGAGTCATTTCTTCCTCTTGTAGCTCCCTAGGACCATCAGTGGCAACGAATGGAACGGGTGGCTGAAGATCTATCTGCTTGTTGTCACCATCAATCTCCATGCGTGAAGCTAGTTGCGTTTGAATCTGTGGACAATGGGAGGAAGTTTCTGGCATGTGCAGAGAAGGTTAGACCCTCTTTCGTTGTTCGAAATCATTTGTTAGATGTGATTCAGACACTATCACGGTCCCAACCATTCATACCACACCTTCAACCAAACGCATCCTAAAACAGTGTCATAGTTTGTATCTAGTATCTAAATTTGTTGCCATCTCATCAGCGGTGCCATTAGAAAATTATTTGGCACCGCTTCAGCAGTTTGTGCAGCCAACTTTGGTCCACACATCTGAGCAGCCAAGCAGTAAAATACTAAATCTTTATGGCACGAAGGAACTGGGCATCAGAGCAACTAGGTGCTCCGGAGTCCGAGTCCCCGATTTTTTCCACTGCATCGGCTCGCCAAAGGCAGGGCAATCTTGTAGATGTAGCAATGAGTGGACGGCCTTAGTGCTATTAGTTCTATGTTACTAAATTTGTGCATGTACACACTGTTAGTATCAATTTGTCATCATCCAAACACTAAGCTATATGTTGCAGTTATATTTACCTTCCTCATAAAATGTTCAATTTGTTATTTATTGTACATGAGTAAGAACTTGTAGCGTTGTTGTAGTTAATTATAGCTTTTGATGTTCCAGAATTTGGTTGTTGTCTTAGTAGCAATTAATTCATTTGCACATTGATCTTTTTGAGAAGGTATGTCATAATTAACATGTTTCTTCAGTTTTTTAAAATAAGCATTGGTGATTTTCTATGTTGCTATAAACCCATTTCCCCACCAATTGTCACTGATCTAGTTTTAAATATTATAGGATGAATGGAAGTGTTCTTACTTGGAGTGGGTTGATCAAGAGTGGCCACAATCTTTGAAGATGTGCCTAGCGAAGCTCTGGAGCATGTATGAGGAAGAGAACAGACGTAGGCTTAGCTAAAGCGTTGTCAACGCTGAAGAATATTTGAAGATGCGGGATAAAAAGAGGAAGGTGGAGAATGAGCTCAGATTTTTTAAATCAGACTTTGCTAAGATGGTGTTGGCGAAGGAGGAGGCACTTTCCCAGTTGGCCAGTGCAAACAGGTTCTTATTGAACTGAAAGCAGAGGTGGATAAGACGAGCCTGGATGATCTTGATTAGGGAAATGAATAGATTGTTCTAATATTGTTCTTATGAAGTTGAACTAGCTATCGTACTGTGATGTTATAATATATGTATGTGCCTGATATGAAATTGGCAAAAAGTTGTTCGATATGAAATGTGGATTTGCGTAATACTAGAATTATTAATTGTAAACTAATATACCTGCTAAATGTGTCATGGAACTTTGCAAACGGTTCTAACAGTAAAAGCGCTTGTGATGGATAGCCCAATGCCACACAGTTTTCTTCATCGAATCATGTGTGATGTAGTTGATAAAAGAAAACAGTTAACCAAGGCAAAGTGTGTGTGATAGTTACACCTTTCACACACGAGCCTACACATAAAACTGTGTGGGATGTACATACGAACATAAACGTTTTCCCTAGATTGACTATGTGGGATGTACATAAGAACAAAAATGTATTCCTTGGATTGACTGTGTGTGATATACATACGAATGGAAATGTTTTCCCTGGATTGAATGTGTGGGATGTACATAAGAATGGAAATGTATTCCTTGGATTGACTGTATGTGATATACATAGGAACGAAAATGTTTTCTAGGATTCACCGTGTGGGATGTACATATGAACGGAAATGATTGGGTTTCGATGCCTCGCCCGATCGCACAGGAGCTCATTTGGCCCCAGCCTGTGTCCCAGGAGGGCCTATCCCCGACGATTTGTGGGTCGTGTGGGAAGTACCCCCCTATCGCCAACACTCACTTGGCGACGGTTCCAAATGCCATCGCGGAAAGGGGTTAAAAACCGTTTGTATAGCATTGACGCGTACCAGTGTTATACCCCTGTTGGATGCCTATCATATTAGGACTAAATTTATAACCAAAGCAAATTACCATGCTGTTTAGAGACACTCAAAATAATATAAGTGAAGCACGAGAGCTCATCAATTTCTATAAAATAAAACCACCGCCATGCTCTAAAAAGATATAAGTGAAGTACTAGAGCGGTATTTCCTAGCTCAAAAGATATAAGTGAAGCACATAGAGTATTCTAAGAAACCATGATTCATGCGTGTCTCTCTCCAAAGGTGTGTACATCAAGGATGATTGTGGCAAACGAAAAAGCAAAGACTCAAATCATACAAGATGCTCCAAGCAAAATACATATCATGTGGTGAATAAAAATATAGCCTCAAGTTACCGATAGACGAAGATGAAAGAGGGGATGCCTTCCGGGGCATCCCCAAGCTTAGGGTCTTGGTTGTCCTTGAATATTATCTTGGGGTGCCTTGGGCATCCCCAAGCTTAGGCTCTTGCCACTCCTTATTCCATAGTTCATCAAATTCTTACCCAAAACATGAAAACTTCACAACACAAAACTCAATAGAAAATCTCATAAGCTCCGTTAGTATAAGAAAATAAATCATCACTTTTGGTACTGTTGTGAACTCATTCTTTATTCATATTGGTGTAATATCTACTGTATTCGAACTTTTCCATGGTTCATACTGCTACCTCTTGAGCACTGCGTTGGATTTCCCCGAAGAGGAGAGGATGATGCAGCAAAGTAGCATAAGTATTTCCCTCAGTTTTTGAGAACCAAGGTATCAATCCAGTAGGAGGCCACGCACAAGTCCCTCGTACCTGCACAAAACAATAGCTCCTCGCAACCAACGCGATTAGGGGTTGTCAATCCCTTCATGGTCACTTACGAGAGTGAGATCTGATAGAGATGATAAATAATATTTTTGGTATAGAGATGCAAAGTGAAAAGTAAAAGGCAAAGTAAAAACAAAGCAAGTATTAAAGTAATGGAGATTGATATGATGAGAATAGACCCGGGGCCATAGGTTTCACTAGTGGCTTCTCTCAGGAGCACAAGTATTCTACGGTGGGTGAACAAATTACTGTTGAGCAATTGATGAATCGAGCATAATTATGAGTATATCTAGGTATGATCATGTATATAAGCATCACGTCCGAGACAAGTAGACCGACTCACACTGCATTTACTACTATTACTCCACTCATCGACCGCTATCCAAAGATGCATCTAGAGTATTAAGTTAAAAACAGAGTAACACCTTAAGCAAGATGACATGATGTAGAGGGATAAATTCATGCAATATGATAAAAACCCCATCTTGTTATCCTCGATGGAAACAATACAATACGTGCCTTGATGCCCCTTCTGTCACTAGGAAAGGACAACGCAAGATTGAACCCAAAGCTAAGCACTTCTCCCATTGCAAGAACTACCAATCTAGTTGGCCAAACCAAACGGATAATTCGAAGAGACTTGCAAAGATAATCAATCATACATAAAAGAATTCAGAGAAGATTCAAATATTATTCATAGATAATCTGGATCATAAACCCACAATTCATCGGTCTCAACAAACACACCGCAAAAAGAAGATTACATCGAATAGATCTCCACGAGAGAGGGGGTGAACATTATATTGAGATCCAAAAAGAGAGAAGAAGCCATCTAGCTACTAGCTATGGACCCGAAGGTCTGAAGTAAACTACTCACACTTCATCGGAGGGGCTATGGTGATGATGTAGAAGCCCTCCGTGGTGGATGCCCCCTCGTGAGCTCCGGAACCAATATGGGATCTCGTGGATACAGGAAGTTGGGCGGTGGAATTAGGTTTTGGCTCCTCTTACGATCGTTTGAAGTGCGTGAGGTATATATAGGAGGAAGGAGTGCGTCGGTGGAGCAGGGGGCCCACGAGGCGGGGGCACGCCCTAGGGGCGCCCCCACCCTCGTGACCGCCTCTTTTGTTCCTTGGAGTAGGGTCCAAGTCTCTGGATCACGTTCGGTGAGAAAATCACGTTATCAAGGTTTCATTCCGTTTGGACTCCGTTTGATATTCCGCTTTCTTGAAATGAAATAGGCAAAAAACAGCAATTACAATTTGGGCCTCCGGTTAATAGGTTAGTCCCAAAAATAATATAAAAGTGGAAAATAAAGCCCAATATAGTCCAAAACAGTAGATAAAGTAGCATGGAGCAATCAAAAATTATAGATACGTTGGAGACGTATTAGGCATCCCCAAGCTTAATTCCTGCTCGTCCTCGAGTAGGTAAATGATAAAAAGAGAATTTTTGATGCGGAGTGATACTTTGGCATAATTTCAATGTAAAACTTCTTAATTGTGGTATGAATATTCAGATCCGAATGAATACAAAATAAAAGTTCATATTGATAAAAGAAATAGTAATACTTCAACCATACTAATCAAAGTAATCATGTCTTCTCAAAATAGCATGGCAAAAGAAAGTTCATCCCTACAAAATCATATAGGTAGGTTATGCTTCATTTTCATCACACAAAGATGTTCCCAACTTCTATACCCCCGATGACAAGCCAAGCAATTGTTTAATACTTAAATAATCTCAAACTTTTTCAACCTTCACGTAATACATGAGCGTGAGCCATGGATATAACACTATGGGTGGAATAGAATATGATGATGGGGATTGTGTGGAGAAGACAAAAGGAGAAAGTCTCACATTGACGAGGATAATCAACAGGCTATGGAGATGCCCATCAATTGATGTCAACATGAGGAGTAGGGATTGCCATGCAACGGATGCACTAGAGCTATGAATGCTCAACAAAAGAAAACTAGTGGGTGTGCATCCAACTTGCTTGCTCGTGAAGACCTAGGGCATTTGAGGAAGCCCATCGTAGGAATATACAAGCCAAGTTCTATAATGAAAAATTCCCACTAGTATAAAAAGACAACTTATGAGACTCACTATATGAAAAACATGGTGCTACTTTGAAGCACAATATATGAGACTCACTACATGAAGAACAAGGTGCTACTTTGAAGCACAAGTGTGGAAAAAAGATAGTAACGTTGCCCTTTTTATTTTCTTTTCTTTTTTTGGGCCTTTTTTTGGCCTTTCTCTTTTTTTGGGCAATGCTCTAATAATGATGATCATCACACTTCTATTGATTACAACATAAGGATTACAACTCGAAACTAGAACAAGATATGACTCTATATGAATGCCTCTGGCGGTGTACCGGGATGGTGCAATGAATCAAGAGTGACATGTATGAAAAATAATGCATGGTGGCTTGGCCACAAATACGATGTCAACTACATGATCATGCAATGGCAATATGACAATAGTAAAGTATATCACGATGATGATGAACGGAACGGTGGAAAGTTGCATGGCAATATATCTCGGAATGGCTATGGAAATGCCATAATAGGTAGGTATGATGGCTGTTTTGAGGAAGATATAAGGAGGTTTATGTGTGATAGAGCGTATCATATCACGGGGTTTGGATGCACCGTGAAGTTTGCACCAACTCTCAAGGTGAGAAAGGGCAATGCACGGCATCAAGAGGCTAGCAAAGGCGGAAAGGTAAAAGTGTGTATAATCTATGGACTCAACATTAGTCAAAAGAACTCATATACTTATTGCAAAAATTTAGAAGTCATCAAAAATCAAGTACTACGTGCATGCTCCTAGGGGATAGATTGGTAGGAAAAGACCATCGCCGTCCCGACCGCCACTCATAAGGATGCACAAGCCGTGTACACTTCATGTTTCAAATTTGTTACACAACTTTAACCATACGTGCATGCTATGGGACTTGCTAACTTCAACACAAGCATTCTTTAAATTCACAACTACTCAACTAGCATGACTCTAATATCACCATATTCATATCTCAAAACGATTATCAAGCATCAAACTTTTCTTAGTATTCAACGCACTCAAAAGAAAGTTTCACATATCTTGAATACCAAGTATATTAATATTAAGCAAATTACCATGCTATTAACGACTCTCAAAATAATCTAAGTGAAGCATGAGAGATCAATAGTTTCTTTAAAACAAATCCACCACCATGCTCTAAAAGATCTAAGTGAAGCACTAGAGAAAAAATTATCACGCTCAAAAGATATAAGTGAAGCACTATGAGCAAAACTATCAAGCTCAAAAGATATAAGTGAAGCACATAGAGTATTCTATCAAATTCCAATTTATGTATGGCTCTCTCAAAAGGTGTGTGCAGCAAGGATGATTGTGGTAGACTAACAAGCAAGGACGCAAATGATACAAGACGCTCCAAGCAAAACACATATCATGTGGTGAATAAAAATATAGCTCCAAGTAAATTACCGATGGAAGTAGGCGAAAGAGGGGATGCCTTCCGGGGCATCCCCAAGCTTTGAATTTTTGGTGTCCTTAGATTACCTTGGGGGTGCCATGGGCATCCCAAAGTTTAGGCTCTTGCCACTCCTTGTTCCATAATCCATCAAAAGAATTTACCCAAAACTTGAAAACTTCACAACACAAAACTCAATAGAAATCTCGTGAGCTCCGTTAGAGAAATAAAACAAAAGACTACTTTAAGATATTGTAATGAACTCATTCTTTATTTATATTGGTGTTAAACCTACTGTATTCCAATTTCTCTATGGATTATAAACTATTTTACTAGCCATAGATTCATCAAAATAAGCAAACAACACACGATAAACAGAATCTGTCAAAAACAGAACAGTCTGTAGTAATCTGTAACTAAAGCAAACTTCTGGAACTCCAAAAAATCTACCAAAATTAGACGACCTAGAAAATTTGTTTATTTATCAGCAGCAAATTGAATAAGTATTTTATCACGTTCTGGTGATTTTTAATAATTCGGGCACTTAGCGCAAAGTTTCTGGAAATTACAACGAGATCAAATAACTATCATCCAAGAAGATCCAATAGGTCTAGCTTGGCATAAACACTAATTAAAACATAAAACCACATCTAAACAGAGGCTACATGGATTATTTATTACTAAACAGAAGCAAAAGCAAAAAACTAAAAATAAAATTGGGTTGCCTCCCAACAAGCGCTATCGTTTAACGCCCCTAGCTAAGCATAAAAGCAAGGATAGATCTAGGTATTGCCATCTTTGGTAGACAATCCATAGGTGGCTCTCATGATAGATTCATATGGTAATTTTATTTTCTTTCTAGGAAAGTTTTCCATGCCTTTCTTTAATGGAAATTGGAATCTAATATTCCCTTCCTTCATATCAATAATTGCACCAATCGTTCTAAGGAAAGGTCTACCAAGAATAATAGGACATGAAGGATTGCAATCTATATCAAGCATGATAAAATCTACGGGCACAGAATTCCTATTTGCAACAATAAGAACATCATTAATTATTCCCATAGGCTTTTTAATAGTGGAATCCGCAAGATGCAAGTTTAGAGAGCTATCATCAAAGTCACGGAAATCTAGCAAATCACACAAAGTTTTGGGAATAGTGGAGACACTAGCACCCAAATCACACAAGGCATGAAACTCATAATTTTTAATTTTAATTTTAATAGTAGGTTCCCACTCATCATAGAGCTTTCTAGGGATGGAGAATTTCAACTCAAGTTTTTCTTCATAAGAGTGCATCAAGGCATCAACAATGTGTTCGGTAAAGGCCTTATTTTGACTATAAGCATGAGGAGAATTTAGCACGGATTGCAACAAGGAAATACAATCAATTAAAGAGAAATTTTCATAATTAAATTCCTTGAGATCCAATATAGTGGGTTTAGCAACATCCATGTTTTTATTTCTTTCAATCCCACATTTATCAATTTCATCATCAAGATCTAAAAACTCCGAATTCTTAGAACGCCTTCTAGGTAAGGGAAGATCATATTCAGTTTCATCAAGATTCATATTGCAAAACAAAGATTTAATGGGGTACACATTAATAACTTTCAGATCTTCATCTTGATTTTCATAGGAATTGGAAGAACACGCTTTAATAAAGGCATCTTTGGAAGCACGCATCCTAGTGGTTCTTTCTTTGCACTCATCAATGGAAATTCTCATAGCTTTGAGAGACTCATTGATATCATGCTTAGGAGGAATAGATCTAAGCTTTAAAGAATCAACCTCAAGAGAAATTCTATCAATGTTCCTAGCCAAATCATCAACTTTAAGCAATTTCTCCTCAAGCAAAGCATTAAAATTCTTTTGTGAATTCATAAACTCTTTAACACTACTCTCAAATTCAGAGGGCATCTTATTAAAATTTCCATAAGATTTGTTGTAGGAATTTCCATAATTATTAGAAGGATTACTAGGATAAGGCCTAGGATTAAAATTCCCTCCATACGCGTTGTTACCAAAATTATTCCTGCCAACAAAATTCACATCCATAGATTCATTATTATTCTCAATCAAAGTAGACAAAGGCCTATCATTAGGATCGGAAGAAACACTCTTAGTAGCAAATAATTTCATAAGTTCATCCATCTTTCCATTCAAAACATTAATTTCTTCTAACGCATGCACTTTTTTATTAGTAGATCTTTCGGTATGCCATTGAGAATAATTAACCATAATATTATCTAGAAGTTTAGTAGCATCTCCTAGAGTTATTTCCATAAAAGTGCCTCCCGCGGCCGAATCTAAAAGATTTCTAGAAGCAAAATTCAATCCGGCATAAATTTTAATCATCCACAAGTTCAAACCATGAGTAGGATAATTACGTATCATTAATTTCATTCTCTCCCAAGCTTGTGCAACATGTTCATGATCAAGTTGCTTAAAATTCATAATATCGTTCCTAAGAGAGATAATCTTAGCGGGAGGAAAATACTTAGAGATAAAAGCATCTTTGCACTTGTTCCAAGAATCAATACTATTTTTAGGCAGAGATGAAAACCACGCTTTAGCACGATCTCTAAGCGAAAAAGGAAATAGCTTCAATTTAACGACATCATTATCGGCATCTTTTTTCTTTTGCATATCACATAAATCAACGAAGCTATTCAGATGATTAGCGGCATCTTCACTAGGAAGGCCGATTTAATTGATCGTTCATAACAAGATTCAACAAAGCAGTATTGATTTCACAAGATTCAGTATTGGCAAGAGGAGCAATCGGAGTGCTAAGGAAATCATTATTATTGGTATTTGTGAAGTCACACAATTTGGTAGTATCTTGAGCCATCGCGACAAACAAGCAATCCAACACACGAGAAAACAAAAGGCAAGCGAAAAAGGCAAACGGGAAAAGAGGAGGAGGTTGGGAAAGAGAGGGTGAATAAAGCGGCAAGGGTGAAGTGGGGAGAGGAAAAGCGAGAGGCAAATGGAAAATAATGTAATGCGGGAGATAGGGATTGTGATGGGTACTTGGTATGGTGCTTCACTTGCTCTTGCGTGAGCCTCCCGCAACGGCGCCAGAAATTCTTCTTGTCGCCTCTTGAGCACTGCGTTGGATTTCCCGAAGAGGAGAGGATGATGCAGCAAAGTAGCGTAAGTATTTCCCTCGCTTTTGAGAACCAAGGTATCAATCCAGCAGGAGGCCATGCACAAGTCCCTCGTACCGCACAAAACAATAGCTCCTCGCAACCAACGCGATTAGGGGTTGTCAATCCCTTCACGGTCACTTACTTAGAGTGAGATCTGATAGAGATGATAAATAATATTTTGGTATTTTTGGTATAGAGATGCAAAGTGAAAAGTAAAAGGAAAAGTAAAAACAAAGCAAGTATTAAAGTAATGGAGATTGATATGATGAGAATAGACCCGGGGGCCATAGGTTTCACTAGTGGCTTCTCTCAAGAGCATAAATATTCTACGGTGGGTGAACAAATTACTGTTGAGCAATTGATGAATTGAGCATAGTTATGAGAATATCTAGGTATGATCATGTATATAGGCATCACGTCCGAGACAAGTAGACCGACTCCTGCTGCATCTACTACTATTATTACTCCACTCATCGACCGCTATCCGGCATGCATCTAGAGTATTAAGTTAAAAACAGAGTAACGCCTTAAGCAAGATGACATGATGTAGAGGGATAAATTCATGCAATATGATAAAAACCCCATCTTGTTATCCTAGATGGCAACAATACAATACATGCCTTCCTGCCCTTATACATCCTGGAAAGGACACCGCAAGATTGAACCCAAACTAAGCACTTCTCCCATTGCAAGAACTACCAATCTAGTTGGCCAAACCAAACGGATAATTCGAAGAGACTTGCAAAGATAACCAATCATACATAAAAGAATTCAGAGAAGATTCAAATATTGTTCATAGATAATCTTGATCATAAACCCACAATTCATCGGTTTCAACAAACACACCACAAAAAGAAGATTACATCGAATAGATCTCCATGAGAGAGGGGAGAACATTGTATTGAGATCCAAAAGAGAGAAGAAGCCATCTAGCTACTAGCTATGGACGAAGGTCTGAAGTAAACTACTCACACTTCATCGGAGGGGCTATGGTGATGATGTAGAAGCCCTCCGTGGTGGATGCCCCTCCGATGGAGCTCAGACAGTGCCCCAAGATGGGATCTCGTGGATCACGGAAGTTGCTTGGCGGTGGAATTAGGTTTTGCTCCTCCTCCGATCGTTTGGGGTGCGAGGTATATATAGGAAGAAGGAGTACGTCGGTGGAGCAACAGGGGCCCAGGAGGCAGGGGGCGCCCCCACCCTCGTGGATCGCCTCACATTTCTTGGAGTAGGGTCCAAGTCTCTGGGTCACGTTCGGTGAGAAAATCACGTTCTCAAGGTTTCATTCCGTTTGGACTCCGTTTGATATTCCGCTTTCTTGAAACACCGAAATAGGCAAAAAACAGCAATTCTAGGCTGGGCCTCCGGTTAATAGGTTAGTCCCAAAAATAATATAAAAGTGGAAAATAAAGCCCAATATAGTCCAAAACAGTAGATAAAGTAGCATGGAGCAATCAAAAATTATAGATATGTTGGAGACGTATCACATACCCCCCGATACTAGCCATAGATTCATCAAAATAAGCAAACAACACATAGAAAACTGAATCTGTAAAAACAGAATAGTCTGTAGCAATCTGGATATTTCGAATACTTCTGTAACTCCAAAAATTCTGAAAAATTAGGACGACCTAAGTAATTTGTTTATTAATCTTCTGCAAAAATAATCAACCCAAAATCACGCTTCTGTAAAAATTTAGAATTATTTTCCTGGGTGTAGAAGTTTCTGTTTTTCAACAAGATCAAATCAACTATCACGGTAAGCTATCCCAAAAGCCTTACTTGGCACAAACACTAATTGAAACACAAAACTGATACGTCCATTTTGCATCATGCTTTTATATTGATATTTATTGCATTATGTGCTGTTATTACACATTATATCACAATACTTATGCCTATTCTCTCTTATTTTATAAGGTTTACATGAAGAGGGAGAATGCCGGTAGCTAGAATTCTGGGCTGGAAAAGGAGCAAATATTAGAGACCTATTCTGCACAACTCCAAAAGTCCTGAAACTTCAGGGAGCATGTTTTTGGAATATATAAAAAATATTGGGCGAAGAAAGTACCAGATGGGGGCCACCAGCCAGCCACAAGGGTGGAGGGTGCACCCTACCCCCTGGGCGCGCCCCCATCCTTGTGGGCCCCCTGGCAGGCCTCCGGTGCCCATCTTTGGCTACATGGTGTGTTTTGACCTAAAAAAATCAGAAGATAGCTATCGGGACGAAGTGCCGCCGTCTCTAGGCGGAACCTAGGCAGAACCAATCTAGGGCTCCGGTGGAGCTGTTCTGCCGGGGATACATCCCTCCGGGAGGGGGAAATCAAAGCCATCGTCATCACCATCGATCCTCTCATCGAGAGGGGGTCAATCTCCATGAACATCTTCACCAGCACCATCTCCTCTCAAACCCTAGTTCATCTCTTGTGTTCGGTCTTGGTCCCAAAACCTCAGATTGGTACTGTGGGTTGCTAGTAGTGTTGATTACTCCGTGTAGTTGATGCTAGTTGGTTTATCCGGTGGAAGATTATATTTTCATATCCTTAATGATAATTAATACTCCTCTGATCTTGATCATAAATATGTTTTGTGAGTAGTTACATTTTTTCCTGAGGACATGGGAGAAGTCTTGTTATAAGTAATCATGTGAATTTGGTATTCATTCGATATTTTGATGAGATGTATATTGTCTTTCCTCTAGTGGTGTTATGTGAACTTCAACTACATGAAACTTCACCATTGTTTGGGCCTAGGGGAAGGCATTGGGAAGTAATAAGTAGATGATGGGTTGCTAGAGTGAGAGAAGCTTAAACCCTAGTTTATGCGTTGCTTCGTAAGGGGCTGATTTGGGTCCATATGTTTCATGCTATGGTTAGGTTTACCTTAATACTTCTTTCACGATTGCGGATGCTTGCGAGAGGGGTTAATCATAAGTGGGAGGCTTTTCCAAGGAAGGGCAGCGCCCAAGCACCGGTCCACCCACATATCAAATTATCAAAGTAACGAACGTGAATCATATGAGCATGATGAAAACTAACTTGACAACAATTCCCATGTGTCCTCGGGAGCGCTTTGCATTATATAAGAATTCGTACGGGCTTGTCCTTTGCTACAAAAAGGATTGTGCCACCTTGTTGCACCTTAGTTACTTTATTTACTTGTTACCCGTTATGATTTATCTTATCACAAAACTATCTGTTACCGATAATTTCAGTGCTTGCAGAGAGTACCTTGCTAAAAACCGCTTATCATTTCCTTCTGCTCCTCGTTGGGTTCAACACTCTTACTCATTGAAAGGACTACGATAGATCCCCTATACTTTTGGGTCATCATGAATCTTTTCTGGCACCGTTGCCAGGGAGTGAAGCGCCTTTGGTAAGTGGAATTTGGTAAGGAAACATTTATATAGTGTGCTGAAATTTACTGTCACTTGTTACTATGGAAAATAATCCTTTGAGGGGCTTGTTCAGGGTATCTTCACCCCGACCAGAAGAGCAAAGAGTTTCCCTTCAACCTACTGCACCTACTGAAAATATTTATTATGAAATTCCTCTGGGTATGATAGAGAAACTACTAGCTAATCCTTATGCAGGAGATGGAACATTACATCCTGATATGCACCTAATCTATGTGGATGAAGTTTGTGGATTATTTAAGCTTGAAGGTATGCCTGAGGATGTTTTCAAGAAGAAGGTCTTCCCTTTATCTTTGAAGGGAAAGTCATTGACATGGTATAGGCTATTGGATGATATTGGATCATGGAACTACAACCGATTGAAATTGGAATTTCATCATAAGTTTTATCCTATGCATCTGGTTCATCGTGATCGGAATTATATATATATATTTTGGCCTCATGAAGGAGAAGGTATCGCTCAAGCTTGGGGAGGCTTAAGTCAATGTTATATTCATGCCCCAATCATGAGCTCTCAAGAGAAATTATTATTCACATTTTTTATGCACGGCTTTCTCATAATGATCGATCCATGCTCGATACTTCTTGTACTGGCTCCTATATGAAGAAGGATATTGGATTCAAACGGGATTTATTGGAAAGAATTAAATGCAATTCTGAAGATTGGGAAATCGGCGAAGGTAAAGAGTCAGGTGTAAACCTTAATTTTGATTGTGTTAAATCTTTTATGGACACCGATGCTTTTTGTGATTTTAGCACTAAATATGGACTTGAGTCTGAGATAGTAGCTTATTTCTGTGAATCTTTTGCTACTCATGTTGATCTCTCTAAGGAGAAGTTGTTTAAATATCATCCTGCCATTGAAGTTAAAGTAGTGGAACCTATTAAAGTTGAATAAGAAACTATTACTTATAATGTTGATCCTATTGTTCCTACTGCTTATATTGAGAAACCACCTTTTCATGTTAGGATTAAGGATCATGCTAAAGCTTCAACTATGGTTCGTAAGCGTTATACTAGAACACCTACACCCTCTGAGAAAATTAAAGTTGAACCTAGTATTGCTATGGTTAAAGATCTCTTGGTTGATAATATTGATGGGCATGTTATTTATTTACGTGATGAAGCTGCTAGGATTGCTAAACCCGATATGAAATATAAACATAGACCTGTTGTTGGCATGCATGTTGTTTCTGTTAAAATAGGAGATCATTGTTATCATGGCTTATGTGGTGTGGGTGCTAGTGTGAGTGCAATTCCTTATACCTTACATAAAGAAATTATGAGTGATATTGCACCTGCTGAGATAGAAGATATTGATGTTACTATTAAGCTTGCTAATAGAGATACTATATCACCAATTGGGATTGTTAAAGATATTGAAGTCTTGTGTGGGAAGATAAATATCCTACTGTTTTTCTTGTTCTTGCTTCCCCACAAGATATTTTGTGTCCCATTATATTTGGTAGACCCTTCTTGAATACTGTTAATGCTAAGATAGACCGCGAGAAAGATATTGTTACTATAGGTTTGGGGGATATGTCTCATGATTTTTAACTTCTCTAAATTTCATAGACAACCCCATGGTAAACAATTTCCTAGTTAGGATGAAATTATTGGTCTTGCTTCTATTGATGTGCCTCCTAATGATCCTTTAGAACAATATTTGCTAGACCACGAAAATGATATGTTTATGAATGAAAGAAGGGAAATAGATGGATTATTCTTTAATCAAGGACCTATTTTGAAACACAATTTGCCTATTGAAATCCTTGGGGATCCTCCTCCACCCAAGGGTGATCCCGTGTTTGAGCTAAACAATTACGCGATACTTTGAAATATGCATATCTTGATGAAAAGAAGATATATCCTGTTATTATTAGTGCTAACCTTTCAGACCATGAAGAAAAGAGATTATTTAAAACTCTGAAGAAGCACCATGCCGCTATTGGATACACTCTTGATGATCTTAAGGGCATTAGTCCCACTTTATGTCAGCATAAAATTAAATTGGAGAAAGATACTAAACCAGTTGTTGATCATCAATGATGGTTAAATCCTAAGATGAAAGAAGTGGTAAGAAATGAAATACTAAAGCTTCTGGAGGCAGGTATAATTTATCCTTTGCTAATAGTCGATGGGTAAGTCATGTTCGTTGTGTCCCTAAGAAAGAAGGTATCAATGTTATCCCGAATGATAAGAACGAATTGATTCCTCAAAGAATTGTTACGGGTTATAGAATGGTAACTAATTTTCGCAAATTAAATAAAGCTACTAGAAAAGATCATTACCCTCTACCTTTTATTGATCAAATGCTAGAAAGATTATCCAAGCATACACTTTTTTGCTTTCTAGATGGTTATTCTGGTTTCTCTCAAATACCTGTGTCAAAAGATGACCAAGAGAAAACCACTTTTACTTGCCCTCTCGGTAAGTTTGCTTATAGACGTATGCCTTTTTGTTTATGCAATGCACCTGCTACCTTTCAAATATGTATGACTGCTATGTTCTGTGATTTTTGTGAAAAGATTGTTGAGGTTTTCATGGATGATTTATCCGTTTACGGAACTTCTTTGGATGATTGCTTAAGCAACCTTAACCGAGTTTGGCAGAGATGTGAAGAAACTAATCTAGTATTGAATTGGGAGAAGTGCCACTTTATGGTTCATGAAGGTATTGTCTTGGGGCATAAAATTTCTGAAAGAGGTACTGAAGTTGATAAAGCTAAAGTAGATGCTATTGAAAAGATGCCATGTCCTAAAGATGTCAAAGGTATAAGAAGTTTCCTTGGTCATGCTGGTTTCTATAAGAGGTTTATTAAAGACTTCTCTAAAATTTCTAGGCCTCTCACTAATCTCTTGCAGAAAGATGTTCCTTTTGTTTTTGCTGATGATTGTGTAGAAGCATTTGAAATACTTAAGAAAGCCTTGATTTTTGCACCTATTGTTCAGCCACATGATTGGAATTTACCCTTTGAAATTATGTGTGATGCTAGTGATTATGTTATTGGTGTTGTTCTAGGACAAAGAGTTGATAAGTGATATGTCTCCATCGTATCTACTTTTCCAAACACTTTTGCCCTTGTTTTGGACTCTAACTTGCATGATTTGAATGGAACTAACCTGGACTGACGCTGTTTTCAGCAGAATTGCCATGGTGTTATTTTTGTGCAGAAATAAAAGTTCTCGGAATGACCTGAAACTTCACGGAGAATATTTTTGGAATATATAAAAAATACTGGCGAAATAATCAACACCAGGGGGCCACACCCTGTTCATGATGGTGGGGGGCGCACCCACCCCCTAGGGCGCGCCCCTTGCCTCGTGGCACCCCTGAGGCTCCACCGACCTCAACTCCAACTCTATATATTCACGTTCGGGGAGAAAAAAATCAAAGAGAAGGATTCAATGCGTTTTACGATACGGAGCCGCCGTCAAGCCCTAATCTCTCTCGGGAGGGCTGATCTGGAGTCCATTCGGGGCTCCAGAGAGGGGAATTCATCGTCGTCGTCATCATCAACCTTCCTCCATCACCAATTTCATCATGCTCACCACCGTGCGCGAGTAATTGCATCGTAGGCTTGCTGGATGGTGATGGGTTGGATGAGATTTATTATGTAATCGAGTTAGTTTTGTTAGGGTTTGATCCCTAGTATCCATTATGTTCTGAGATTGATGTTGCTATGACTTTGCTATGCTTAATGCTTGTCACTAGGGCCCGAGTGCCATGATTTCAGATCTGAACCTATTATGTTTTCATGAATATATGTGAGTTCTTGATCTTATCTTGCAAGTCAATAGTCACCTACTATGTGTTATGATCCAAAGAACTCAAGTGACAATAATCGGGACCACTTCCGGTGATGACCATAGTTTGAGGAGTTCATGTATTCACTAAGTGTTAATGCTTTGGTCCGGTACTATATTAAAACAAGGCCTTAATATCCCTTAGTTTCCAATAGGACCCTGCTGCCACGGGAGGGTGCGACCTCTTGAGCACTGCGTTGGTTTTCCCTTGAAGAGGAAAGGGTGATGCAACAAAGTAGCGTAAGTATTTCCCTCAGTTTTTAAGAACCAAGGTATCAATCGATGGCGAGGCTACATACGCAGTCCCTCGCACCTACACAAAACAAATAAATCCTCGCAACCAATGCGATGAGGGGTTGTCAATCCCTACATGGTCACTTACGAGAGTGAGATCTGATAGATATGATAGGATAATATTTTTTGTATTTTTATGATAAAGATGCAAAGTAAAATAAAAGCAAAGTAAAAATCAACAGAAATAACTAAGTGTTGGAAGATTAATATGATGAAGATAGACCCGGGGGCCATAGGTTTCACTAGTGGCTTCTCTCAAGAGCATAAGTATTTTACGGTGGGTGAACAAATTCTTGTTGAGCAATTGATGAATTGAGCATAGTTATGAGAATATCTAGGTATGATCATGTATATAGGCATCACGTCCGAGACAAGTAGACCGACTCACCTGCATCTACTACTATTACTCCACACATCGACCGCTATCCAAAGCATGCATCTAGAGTATTAAGTTCATAAGAACAGTAACGCATGTAAGGAAGATGACATTATGTAGAGGGATAAATTCATGCAATATGATAAAAACCCCATCTTGTTATCATCGATGGCAACAATACAATACGTGCCTTGCTGCCCCTCATCCTTTGGGAAAGGACACCGCAAGATTGAACCCAAAGCTAAGCACTTCTCCCATTGCAAGAAAGATCAATCTAGTAAGCCAAACCAAACTGATAATTTGAAGAGACTTGCAAAGATAACCAATCATACATAAAAGAATTCAGAAGATTCAAATATTGTTCATAGATAAACTTGATCATAAACCCACAATTCATCGGTCTCAACGAACACACCGCAGAAAGAAGATTACATCGAATAGATCTCAACGAGAGAGGGAGAACATTGTATTGAGATCCAAAAGAGAGAAGAAGCCATCTAGCTAACAACTATGGACCCGAAGGTCCGAGGTAAACTACTCACACTTCATCGAGAGAGGCTATGGTGTTGATATAGAAGCCCTCCGTGATCGATGCCCCTCCGTGAAGCTCGAACAGGCCCCAAGATGGGATCACGTGGAGTCTGAGAAGGTTGCGGCGGTGGAATTAGGTTTTTGGCTCCGTATCTGATCGTTTGGGGGGTACGTAGGTATATATAGGAGGAAGGAGTACGTCGGTGGAGCAACATGGGGCCCACGAGGGTGGAGGGCGCGCCTGGGGGGGGGGAGGCGCGCCCCCTACCTCGTGGCTTCCTGGA
Organism: Aegilops bicornis; assembly: GCA_021605145.1. NCBI lineage: Eukaryota > Viridiplantae > Streptophyta > Magnoliopsida > Poales > Poaceae > Aegilops > Aegilops bicornis. Next base: position 387,798,470 of record CM038672.1, read on the forward strand.
AGCTTCCTTGACGTAGGGTCCAAGTCTCCTGGATCATGTTCGTTCCAAAAATCACGTTCCCGAAGGTTTCATTCCGTTTGGACTCTGTTTGATATTCTTTTTCTGCGAAACTCTGAAATAGGCAAAAACAGCAATTCTGGGCTAGGCCTCCGGTAATAGGTTAGTCCCAAAAATAAGATAAAAGTGAATAATAAAGCCCAATAATGTCCAAAACAGTAGATAATATAGCATGGAGCAATCAAAAATTATAGATACGTTGGAGACGCATCAAGCATCCCCAAGCTTAATTCCTGCTTGTCCTCGAGTAGGTAAATGATAAAAACAGAATTTTTGATGTGGAATGCTACTAGGCATAATTCAATGTAATTCTTCTAATTGTGTTATGAATATTCAGATCCGAAAGATTCAAGATAAAAGTTCAATATTGACATAGAAATAATAATATTTCAAGCATACTAACTAAGCAATTATGTCCTCTCAAAATAACATGGCCAAAGAAAGTTCATCCCTACAAAATCATATAGTTTAGTCATGCTCCATTTTCATCACACAAGAATGCTCTCATCATGCACAACCCCGATGACAAGCCAAGCAATTGTTTCATACTTTAGTAATCTCAAACTTTATAAACCTTCATGCAATACATGAGCGTGAGCCATGGATATAGCACTATGGGTGGAATAGAGTATAATGATGGGGGTTATGTGGAGAAGACAAAAAAGGAGACATACTCGCATCAACGAGGCTAATCAATGAGCTATGGACATGCCCATCAATTGATGTTAATGCAAGGAGTAGGGATTGCCCTGCAACGGATGCACTAGAGCTATAAATGTATGAAAGCTCAACAAAAGAAACTAAGTGGGTGTGCATCCAACTTGCTTGCTCACGAAGATCTAGGGCACTTGAGGAGGCCCATTGTTGGAATATACAAGCCAAGTTCTATAATGAAAAATTCCCACTAGTATATGAAAGTGACAAAACAAGAGACTTTCTATCATGAAGATTATGGTTCTACTTTGAAGCACAAGTGTGGTAAAAGGATAGTAGCATTGTCCCTTTTTTTGGGCCTTCTTTTTTTGGCCTTTCTATTTTTTTTGGGAAAATGCTCTATTAAATGATGATGATCACACTTCTATTTATTTACAACTCAATGATTACAACTCGATACTAGAACAAAGTATGACTCTATATGAATGCCTCCGGCGGTGTACCGGGACATGCGATGAACCAAGAGTGACATGTATGCAAGAATTATGAACGGTGGCCTTGCCACAAATACTATGTCAACTACATGATCATGATAAGCAATATGACAATGATGAACGTGTCATGATAACCGGAACGGTGGATAGTTGCATGGCAATATATCTCGGAATGGCTATGGAAATGCCATAATAGGTAGGTATGATGGCTGTTTTGAGGAAGATATAAGGAGGTTTATGTGTGAAAGAGCGTATCATATCACGGGGTTTGGATGCACCGGCGAAGTTTGCACCAACTCTCAATGTGAGAAAGGGAAATGCACGGTACCGAAGAGGCTAGCAATGATGGAAAGGTGAGAGTGTGTATAATCCATGGACTCAACATTAGTCATAAAGAACTCATATACTTATTGCAAAAATCTACAAGTCGTCAAAAACCAAGCACTCTGGCGCATGCTCCTAGGGGATAGATTGGTAGAAAAAGACCATCGCTCGTCCCCGACCGCCACTCATAAGGAGGACAATCAAAGAACACCTCATGTTTCAAATTTGTTACATAACGTTTACCATACGTGCATGCTACGGGACTTGCAAACTTCAACACAAGTATTTCTCAAATTCAGAACTACTCAACTAGCACAATTTTTATATCACTACCTCCATGTCTCAAAACAATCATCAAGCATCAAACTTCTCTTAGTATTCAACACACTCATAATAAAGTTTTTACTAATCTTGAATACCTAGAATATTAGGATTATTTAAGCACATTACCACACTATTTAAGACTCTCAAAATAATCTAAGTAAAGCATGAGAGATCAATAGTTTCTATAAAACAAATCCACCACCGTGCTCTAAAAGATATAAGTGAAGTACTAGAGCAAAACTATATAACTCAAAAGATATAAGTGAAGCACATAGAGTATTCTAATAATTTCCGAATCATGTGTGTCTCTCTCAACAGGTGTGTATAGCAAGGATGATTGTGGCAAAATAAAAATCAAAGGCTCAAATCATACAAGACGCTCCAAGCAAAACACATATCATGTGGTGAATAAAAGTATAGCTCCAAGTAAAGTTACCGATGGAAGTAGATGAAAGAGGGGATGCCTTCCGGGGCATCCCCAAGCTTTGGCTTTTTGGTTTCCTTAGATTATCTTAGGGGTGCCATGGGCATCCCCAATCTTAGGCTCTTGCCACTCCTTGTTCCATAATCCATCAAATCTTTCACCCAAAACTTGAAAACTTCACAACACAAAACTCAGCAGAAAATCTCGTGAGCTCCATTAGCGAAAGAAAAAAAAACCACTTCAAGGTACTGTAATGAACTCATTCTTTATTTATATTGGTGTTAAACCTACTTTATTCCAACTTCTCTATGGTTTATAAACTATTTTACTAGCCATAGATTCATCAAAATAAATAAACAACACACGAAAAACAGAATCTGTCAAAAACAGAACAGTCTGTAGTAATCTGTAACTAACGCAAACTTCTGGAACTCCAAAAAAATCAGAAAAAATAGGACGACCTATAAAATTTGTTTATTGATTAGCAGCAATTGGACTCAATATTTTATCACGTTCTGGTGATTTTTAACAATTATTTTCGTGAACAGAAAGTTTCTGGAAACTACAGCAAGATCAAATAACTATCATCCAGAAGATCCTATAGGTTTAACTTGGCACAAACACTAATTAAAACATAAAAACACATCTAACCAGAGGCTAGAACAAAGATTTATTCCTAAACAAAAGAAAAAGCAAAAAACTAAAAATAAAATTGGGTTGCCTCCCAACAAGCGCTATCGTTTAACGCCCCTAGCTAGGCATAAAAGCAAGGATAGATCTAGGTATTGCCATCTTTGGTAGGCAATCCATGAGTGGCTCTCATGATAGATTCATATGGTAGTTTTATTTTCTTCCTAGGGAAGTGTTCCATGCCTTTATTTAATAGAAATTGGAATCTAATATTCCCTTCCTTCATATCAATAATTGCACCAATCATTCTAAGGAAAGGTTTACCAAGAATAATAGGACATGAAGGATTGCAATCTATATCAAGAACAATAAAATCTACGGAAACATAGTTCCTATTTGCAACAATAAGAACATCATTAATCCTTCCCATAGGTTTCTTAATAGTGGAATCTGCAAGGTGCAAGTTTAAAGGGCAATCATCAAAATCATGGAAACCTAGCAAATCACACAAACTTTTTGGAATCGTGGAAACACTAGCACCCAAATCACATAAAACATAGCATTCAAGATCTTTAATCTTAATTTTAATAGTAGGTTCCCATTCATCATAAAGTTTTCTAGGGATAGAAACTTCCAACTCAAGCTTTTCTTCATAAGATTGCATCAAAGCATTAACGATATGTTTGGTAAAAGCTTTATTTTGACTATAAGCATGAGGAGAATTTAGCACGGATTGCAACAAGGAAATACAATCTATCAAAGAGCAATTATCATAATTAAATTACTCGAAATCCAAAATAGTGGGTTTATTAATATCTAGGGTTTTGTTCTCTCAATCCCACTTTTGTCAAATTTAGCATCAAGATCTAAAAACTCGAATTTACGGGCGCCTTCTAGGTAAAGGTGGATCATATTCAGTCCCATCATTATCAAGATTCATATTGCAAAACAAAGATTTAATAGGGGACACATCAATAGCTTTTAGATCTTCATCTTTAATTTTATAGAAATCCGGTTTAGCGGCCATCTTATTAACTAAGGTAGCCTGCTTATCCGATATTTCAGCTATCAACTTCTCAAGACGAGCAATTTGGGATCTTAAACCATCAAATTCTTTAGACATATCATCGAGCTCTTTATTCATATAACTCATAAAGCTTTTTGTTCCTTAAGCTCGTTCCTAAAGAAATTATTATGCTCAAATTGCAAAACCATAAAACTCCTGACGTTGCTTTCAATCTCTTCTAACCTTTTAAGGTGAAGATCACCAAATCTAGGTAGAGCCATCGTGACAAACAAACAATCCAACACACGAGCAAACAAAAGCAAGCGAAAAAGAGGCGAACGAAAAAGAGAGGGCGAATAAAACAGCAAGGGTGAAGTGGGGGAGAGGAAAACGAGAGGCAAATATGTAATGCGGGAGATAAGGGTTTGTGATGGGTACTTGGTATGTTGACTTTTGCGTAGACCTCCCCGGGAACGGCGCCAGAAATCCTTCTTGCTACCTCTTGAGCACTACGTTGGTTTTCCCTTGAAGAGGAAAGGGTGATGCAGCAAAGTGGCGTAAGTATTTCCCTCAGTTTTTGAGAACCAAGGTATCAATCCAGTTAGAGGCTACGCGCGAGTCCCTCGCACCTACACAAAACAAATAAATCCTCGCAACCAACGTGATGAGGGATTGTCAATCCCTACACGGTCACTTACGAGAGTGAGATCTGATAGGATAATATTTTTGGTATTTTTATGACAAAGATGCAAAGTAAAATAAAAGCAAAGTAAAAAAGCAACGGAAATAACTAAGTGTTGGAAGATTAATATGATGAAGATAGACCCGGGGGCCATAGGTTTCACTAGTGGCTTCTCTTAAGAGCATAAGTATTTTACGGTGGGTGAACAAATTACTATTGAGATTCTGACAGAATTGAGCATAGTTATGAGAATATCTAGGTATGATCATGTATATAGGCATCACGTCTGAGACAATTAGACCGACTCCTCCCTGCATCTACTACTATTACTCCACACATCGACCGCTATCCAGCATGCATCTAGAGTATTAAGTTCATAAGAACAGAGTAACGCCTTAAGCAAGATGACATGATGTAGAGGGATAAATTCATGCAATATGATAAAAAAACCATCTTGTTATCCTGGATGGCAATAATACAATACATGCCTTGCTGCCCCTACTTTCAGTGGGAAAGGACACCGCAAGATTGAACCCAAAGCAAAGCACTTCTCCCATTGCAAGAAAGATCAATCTAGTAGGCCAAACCAAACTGATAATTTGAAGAGACTTGCAAAGATAACCAATCATACATAAAAGAATTCAGAAGATTCAAATATTGTTCATAGATAAACTTGATCATAAACCCACAATTCATCGGTCTAAACAAACACACCGCAAAAGAAGATTACATCGAATAGATCTCCACGAGAGAGGGGGAGAACATTGTATTGAGATCCAAAAAGTGTAGCGACCCGACCTCAGATGGTCAAGTCCTTGTGTTTCAGTGTCATCCCTGGATCGGTAATGCTGACACACACAATACTCGAAGGATTTATAACAGAGTAGCAATCACACACTTATTAAATCGAATGTCTCAAAAGAGAATTTATTACAATAATATGGCTTAAGGCCATCTAATACGATAACAACGGAAGGCTTGTAAGATAAAGTGAGTCCATCAACTCCAACGGCATAGCTGAGCTGCACGGCAACGACCTATCGAACTTTACTCCTCGTATGAAAAGTCTGCAACATAATACGTTGCAGCCCGAGAATGGGTCAGCACATGGAATATGCTGGCAATATAACACAATAGAGCAAGAATAACCTATCGCTACATGCAATGTTTGGCTGGTGGAAAGCTGTACGGTTATGTTTTTGCGAAAAGCCAGTTTTTTCCTACAACAAAGGAATAAGTTTTAGTTTAACTATCATGGTGGTTGAAACATCATTGAGAAGGTATAACCCCAACTCAATCCCAATTAGAGTAATTAACATCCCAGCAATATTAATTAAGAGTGTTGAGATACATGTGAATACTCAAATACGGATACTCGAATTGTCCATAACCGGGACACGGCTAACCATGATTAGATTGTACACTCTGCAGAGGTTTGCACTTTTCCCCACAAGACTCGATCGCCTCCGTTGGAGTTCTACTACATGATGTTTGAGAAATGGATGACCGAGACATAGTCTTTGAAACATTAACTCTCTACTCCGGGTAGACCATACCAAACCTACAAAACCCACTACACGCTAATCTACCTCTTCAAGAGCTTCACGTAACTTACTCAACTATGCTAGAGCCCATAGTAGCTTGTGGATGCACGGAAGTTTCTAGCATGAATAATCTCGATTACCTTTGAGCCTGGGTGGCGGTCCATAGGAAGATCACACGTGTACCCCTGGATTTCCAAAAAATAAAACAGACAACACTGGGTTCCCCAGGTGCCTCAATCCACCCAGATGTGTATTAAAGTTGCCACCTTAAGTTAAACCAGTAATTAACAATCTCACATCTGTCATGGAATACACTCAAACCCAAACCACGTCTACGAGCATAGCCTAGCAATATAAGCAACACGTAGAAGTAACTCCCAAGGGTTTGATAGTAACAGGGCAACATGTTCTACCTCAACTACTACTTCCCAATCCACAAATTAATGACATCCTAATCATGCAATGTTTGAGGATTGAGCTAATGCATAAAAACTGGGTATGAAAAGAGTATGATCAAAGTGTTACTTGCCTTGCTGATGATCCGTGAATCCTAGAGACTCGTAGTAACACGCTTCACACTCCGGGAATTCTATCGCAAGCAAACAATAACATACATAAGCAACAAGAAAATATGCACAAGTAAAACTCAACTAAAAGAGGCTGACCAGAAAGTTCAACTTAAGAACTCTGGTTCGCAAAAAGAATCAAACCAAACTAAGCAAGGAAACTCAAACGGCGAAAGAAATAAGATCCATTTACTAATCTGAACTAGGGTCAAATTTTATAGAGGCAAAAACTTGTTTGATTTGGTTACTCGGAAAGAGGGTTTCGAGATGAAACTCCAGGCGCTTGAATCGCCTGATTCCGATAAACGAGCGAAAAGTTATACTAGAACGAACATCGGATCAGAAATCACGATTAGAAAAATCACGGAATAAATCCGATAAAAGAAAAACGACGAACAGCTTAACGAACGAACGTTCATTAACTGAAACTAAACGAAGAATGTGTTCGTTAAAAAGAACGAACAAGTGAACGCTCGCTAAATAAATAAACCGGAGAATAAAACCGATCTATTTAAAAAAAATGAATCTAGGGTTTTTCTATAAAAAACCGAAGTGGTTTTTTTTTTTAAAAATGACGACTCGGGCGGCTCGGGCGGTACCTCCGGCGAGGTCCTCCGGCGGGGCGGGGCGGCTCCGGTGGGGCTAGCGAGGCGGCGGGGTGGTGGCGGGAGGGTCGGCGGTGGCTAGGCGGCGGCGTGGCGCTAGGGCGGCTCGAGACTGGGCTCGAGCTCCGGGAGGCGGCGGCGATGGTGGTGGTGGTGGCTAGAGGCGGGGGTGTATCTATAGGAGGGTCGGTGCCTTGGGGAAGGCGGTGGCGGAGTCCGAGCCGGACTCTTCTTGCGGCAGGGAGGAAGGCTGTGTGGCAGGGCTGGCTTTGGCTGGCTGCTGACCCAGTCAGGTCTTGGCCATAATTTTTGTTTTCTAAAAATAGTTCCGCTGACAGAAAAATTCCTATAAAATAAAATAAAAATCTCAAATTTCCAAAACAAGTTTTCACCGTCTAAATGAAATATTTAGAACAAGATGAACATTTTCTTGGCCCCTAAAATGCAATTTTTAAAACGTGCAAATTTTTCTAGGGTAAATAAAATTCCAAATAAAATAAAATAACATCCAAATAATGATTTTAACATTTTCCCTCCAATATTTCAATTATTTTGGAGAAGTCATATTATCTCCCCTCCTTTATATTTTTTTAATATGAAATATTTTCCGGAGAGAAAAATAATTAAAATAAAAAATCCTTGTTCTCAGTATTTGATAAAAATCAAATATGAAAAACCGGAAAAAAATCCCCAACTCTCTCTGAGGTTCCTTGAGTTGCTTAGGATTTCGAGGATTGCGGAACGAAGATGCAATAAAATATGATATGCATAGATGACCTATATATAACATTCCAAATTGAAAATTTGGGATGTTACAAACCTACCCCCCTTAAGATGAATCTCGTCCTCTAGATTCGGGTTGGCTAGAAAATAGGTGCGGATGGTCCTTGCGAATATCATCTTCTCGTTCCCAGGTGGCTTCTTCCTCGGTATGGTGGCTCCTTGAACTTTGCAAAACTTGATAACCTTCTGCGGTGACTCATTTGTCAAAGTCAAGAATCTTTCTTGGCTTCTCCTCATAGGTCGATTACTATCCAACTGAATCGCCTCCGGGGCCTTGTATCTCTTAACGGTATATCGGCCATCTCAGCATGACACTTCTTCAAGCTGCGTCGTGGAACACATCGTGAACTCCTGACAATCCTTCAGGTAACCTCTAGCTTGTAGGCAACTTCTCCCATCCGTTCCAAAACACGGTACGGTCCTACAAATCTTGGAGCTAGTTTTCCCTTAACTCCAAAATGTTTCACTCCTCGCAAGGGTGATACTCGCAGATAGGCTCGGTCTCCAATATCATAGGTTACTTCCTTGCGTATTGAGCTAATGCTTTTCTGCCTGGACTGAGCAACCTTTAATCTGTCTCGGATCAGTTTAACCTTCTCCTCTGATTCTTTGATCAGATCTGGTCCAAACAACTGACGTTCTCCTACCTCATCCCACATCAGGGGCGTTCTACATCTGCGTCCGTCTGAGCTTCAAACGGTGCCATCTTCAAAGCGGCACAGTAGCTGTTGTTGTACAAGAACTCTGCGTAAGGCAAATTGTCATCCCAACTAGAGCCATAATCTAGCGCACAAGCTCTCAACATGTCCTCCAGAATCTGATTGACTCTCTCTGTCTGCCCATCCGTCTATGGGTGGAATGCGGTACTGAACTCCAATCTGGTACCCAAGGTCTGGTGTAGCTGATGCCAAAATTTTGAAGTAAATTGTGTTCCTCTATCTGATACAATGGTCCTCGGAACTCCATGCAAACATACGGTCCCGGACATATATATCTTGGCCAACTTTGCACTTGTATAAGTTGTTTTCACTGGGATGAAGTGAGCTACTTTGGTCAAACGATCCACTACTACCCATATTGAGTCATATCCTGCTTTGGTTCTGGGTAATCCGGTGATAAAGTCCATGCCTAGTTTATCCCACTTCCATTCGGGTATCGGCATAGGCTGTCACATGATCCTGTGGCTTCCGATGCTCTGCCTTCACTCTCGACATACATCACATACGGCTACATACTCGGCAATATCCTTCTTCATACCAGTCCACCGAAGCGTTCCTTCAAATCCAAATACATCTTGGTGTTTCCGGTGTATCGAGTATGGTGAGTCATGGGCCTCTTGAAGTATTAACTTCACGATCTACGGGTTGTTGGGCACATAAACTCGGTCCTCAAACCATAAGGTATCGTGCTCATCCTCGCGAAAACCTTTGGCTTTACCTCCGCTCATCTTTTATTTTATTTCTGAAATCTCTTTGTCTTCCTTCTGAGCTTCTCGAATCTTATCCAACAATGTCGACCGAACATCCATTGTTGCAATGAAACCTCTTGGGACAATCTCCAACCGTAGTTCCATGATATCCTCAGCTAACTCCTTCGCAATCCTTTACTTTCAAGGATATTGGCATAACTCTTCCGGCTCAAAGGGTCTGCTACGACATTGGCCGTTCCGGGATGATAGTGTAGCTTCATATCGTAATCCTTTATAAGCTCCAGCCATCTCCTTTGTCTAAGGTTCAACTCATACGTGTGAAAATGTACTTCAAACTCTTATGATCCGTGTACACATCACAACGATTTCCAATAAGATAATGTCTCCAAGTCTTCAATGCATGTACTACCGCTCTTTGGCTCCAAATCGTGCGTGGCATAGTTCAACTCATGAGGCTTCGGTTGTCATGAGGCATCTGAAACAACCTTTCCAAATCTGCATAAGCACACATCCCAGTCCCAAGCGTGAGGCGTCACAATACACTTGAAACTCCTTATGTATATCTGGCAAGGTTAGCACTGGGGCTGTAGTCAAACGTTTCTTCAACTCCTCAAAACTTGCCTCGCTATCTTCTGTCCATTTAAACTTAGTATCCTTCTTCAGCAATTCAGTCATTGGTTAAGCAATCTTGGAAAATTTCTCAATGAATCTCCGATAATATCCCGCGAGTCCAAGGAAACTGCGGATCTCGCCAACTGTAGTGGGTGCCAACCATTCAGTGACTGGCTGAACCTTACTGGGATCTACTGCTATACCTTCTCCTGACATAACATGCCCAAGAAATCCAACTTCCTTCAACCAAAACTCGCACTTGCTGAATTTGGCGTATAACTGGTGTTCCCTGAGTTTCTCGAGAACCAAACGCAAATGCTCCTTGTGCTCTTCTTCGTTCTTCGAGTATACCATAATATCATCAATAAATACCACCACAAACTTGTCCAAATACTCCATGAACACCTTGTTCATCATACTCATGAAGTAGGCGAGGCGTTAGTCGGTCCAAACGACATGTTGTATACTCATATAATCCATATCGCGTGGTGAACGCTGTCTTTGGTATATCCTTTTCTCGGATCTTCAACTGGTGGTGTCCCGATCGTAGATCAATCTTCGAAAACACCTTAGCTCCTTGCAACTGATCAAACAGATCATTGATCATTGGTAGTGGATACTTGTTCTTTATCGTTACTTCATTCAAGGCTCGGTAATCAACAACCATCCTCGTGGATTTATCCTTCTTCTCGACCAAAAATCTGGTGCTCCCCAAGGTGATGAACTCCTTGAATATAACCTTTCTCCAATAACTCCTTGATACGCTTCTTAATTTCCTCCAGATCATTCGCGGTCATCCGATATGGTCTCTTGGATATCGACCACATGCACGGCAATAGCTCTATCAGGAACTCGATGTCTCGATCCGGTGGCATGCCCGGTAACTCCTCTGGGAAAACATCCGGAAAATCTTTTACTACCAGCACTTCCTACTGTACAACTCCCGTGAGGGCATTCACTTGGCTCCTCCTAGGCACATGCCTAGATACATACTTAATCCTTTTTCCTTCCGGGGTGGTAAGGTAAATTGACTTGCTAGCACAGTCAATGCTTCCTCCATACTTTGACATCCAGTCCATGCCTAATATCACATCTAATCCTTGCGACTCCAAGATGATTAGGTCGGACGAAAAAACATGCGTGCCAATGGTTAGTGGTATCTGGGTGCACCATCTACTAGCCATGTACTCTGCTCCAGGTGAACTCACTAAAAGAGGGGTCCTAAGGGTTTGGGTTGGTAACTTAAACTTATCCACAAATCCCCTTGATATGTATGAATGTGATGCACCAGTATCGAAAAGAACAAGAGCGGTAAATGACTTAACCAAAAACTTACCTATTACCGCGTTCGGCTGCTCTTCAACTTCCTCCACGTTAACGTGGTTCACTTGTCCTTTCTTGAATGGATTGGGCTTCTTCCCAGCGCTCCCATTTCCGTTTCCATTCCTTCCTTCAGGGCAATCATTGGCATAGTGCCCTGTCTTCCCGCACTTAAAGCAAATAACTTGGCTTAAGTCCCTCTTGGCGGGTGTAGATGGGTTAGAGAGGTTCTGATTGTTATTGACTCCGTTCCCATTCCCATTCTTCGCACCATTTTGGTTATGTGACCCTCCTCCAGTATGGTTATGACCTCCATGGTTATGGACAAGTCCTCCCGAGTTCGGGGTTAAACGAGGCTTCTGGTGAGCTCCTGAGTTGTACTTCCCTTGTCCATACTTCCTCTTACGGCTCTCAATTTGTTGCTGCTTCCCTTCAATCATAAGGGCCTTGTCTACCAACTCCTGGTAGTTGTTGAAAGTTGCCACCATCAACTGCATACTCATCTCATCATTCATCCCTTCCATAAACTTCTCCTGCTTCGCGGCATCTGTGGCCACATCATCAGGGGCATAGCGTGATAACTTACTAAACTCATCCACGTACTGGGCCACGGTACGGTTCCCTTGGCGTAAGTTGCGAAACTCACGCTTATTCATTTGCATGGCTCCGGTTGAGACATGGGCCGTGCGAAAAGCCTGTTGAAACTGGTCCCAAGTGACATTGGCTATAGGAAAAGTAGCCGTGTAATTCTCCCACCATGCGGCTGCTGGTCCATCCAATTGATGTGCGGCAAAGCACACCTTCTCAGCATCCGTGCATCCTGTGGTGGTTAAATCCCTTCCAATACGGCGTAGCCAATCATCAGCAACTATTGGCTCGGTGCTACTGGAAAACACCGGCGGTTGTAACCTCGTAAAACGGGCTAAATTGTCTCATCTGGCGGGTTGTTGTTGTTGTTGTTGCCCTGGTTCTGAACTAGCAATTGCATCAAGGCATTTTGCTGCTGAATCAACTGGGTGAGCTCCGGTGGAAAAAAAACCGGTGTCACGTCTCGGCGGCATCTGAGGGTTTAGATGGAAGAGATTAGATAGAAAAAAGGTCTAGTGAGAAAACACTACCCATATGCATATGAGGCAAACACAATCATTTCACTCAATCAAAAAGTGCTCAACTACTACTAGTTACATGGGGAAATACTACTAATATATGGTGGTCATCTAGAAATTTTGATCGGTGGAAGACTCCATGATGTCTGCTCCAGCTTCGTCTTCATAGTCATCATCACTTGGATCGGAATCGGTATCGTTGATGATGATGTAGTTGTCTGGGCAAGTGGGATCTTCTTCCTCTTCTTCCGGTGCGGGTCCTCCCATGAATACTCCGATCTTCTTGACTAGGTCGTCGTTTTTCTCCAGTAGTATCTTGATTTCCTCCTCATATCCATCGCGTAAACTTGAGTTCTTCCTCCAGCTCTATGATCCTGGTCTTTGCCTTCTTCAACTCCATCATGTCTGCGCAAGACATCTGGTTCTCCTGACGTCGAATGTGCTTTGGTTTAGCTCCTGGATGAAAGCTGCAATGGATCTATCCTTCTTGGTGCTGATTACTTCCCATTGCTCGTCTCGGCGCCCACATATTTGATAGATGGTGTCTTTAAGCTCCCTGTTGTAGACTTCTCCAATGCGTCCCATGGTAATGTGAGCTGCCATACTCTTGCCTAGACTCCAGGTGGGTGCTTCGAAAGAAAACTCTATGGGCTTAGAAGTTGGTGAGAACGTCCTTCCTGGAACTTGTACTTGAATCATCCAGCGCTCCTCTTCTGGTAAAGTGGCGTTATGCGTCCGGTGAAGCTTGGTATTCCAATGTTCAAGTACTTAGTGACTTCCTTCAAGTGGCGTCCAAATGGTGTGTCTTCATCCGGTTGTGCAAACTTGTTCTTCATCTCCGTCATCCTAGAGAATGGAAAATGGAGAAGAGTCAGAAATGAGTGGAGAAGAGTGACCTATGGTTTATCTTAGTGGTCGTGTCCTACACTCAGCGTGTGCTATGATACCATCTTGTAGCGACCCGACCTCAGATGGTCAAGTCCCTGTGTTTCAGTGTCATCCCTGGATCGGTAATGCTGACACACACAGTACTCGAAGGATTTATAACAGAGTAGCAATCACACACTTATTACATCTAATGTCTCAAAAGAGAACTTATTACAATAATATGGCTTAAGGCCATCTAATACGATAACAACGGAAGGCTTGGAAGATAAAGTGAGTCCATCAACTCCAACGGCATAGCTGAGCTGCACGGCAACGACCTATCGAACTTTACTCCTCGTCTGAAAAGTCTGCAGCATAATACGTTGCAGCCCGAGAATGGGTCAGCACATGGAATATGCTCGCAATATAACACAATAGAGCAAGAATAACCTATCAATACATGCAATATTTGGCTGGTGGAAAGCTCTACGGTTATGTTTTTGCGAAAAGCCAGTTTTCCCTACAACAAAGGAATAAGTTTTAATTTAACTATCATGGTGGTTGAAACATCATTGAGAAGGTATAACCCCAACTCAATCCCAATTAGAGTAATTAACATCCCAGCAATATTAATTAAGAGTGATGAGATACATGTGAATACTCAAATACCAGATACTCGAATTGTCCATAACCGGGACACGGCTAACCATGATTAGATTGTACACTCTGCAGAGGTTTGCACTTTTCCCCACAAGACTCGATCGCCTCCATTGGAGTTCTGACTACATGATGTTTGAGAAAGCGGATGACCGAGACATAGTCTTTCGAAACATTAACTCTCTACTCCGGTAGACCATACCAAACCTACAAAACCCACTACACTGATCTACCTCTTCAAGAGCTTCACGTAACTTACTCAACTATGCTAGAGCCCATAGTAGCTTGTGGCTGCACACGAAGTTTCTAGCATGAATAATCCCAGTTCCTTTGAGCCTGGTGGCGGTCCATAGGAAGATCACACTGCACCCGGATTTCCAAAAATAAAAGCAGACAACCTTTGGGTTCCCCAGGTGCCTCAATCCACCCAGATGTGTATTAAAGTTGCCACCTTAAGATAAACCAGTAATTAAAAATCTCACATCTGTCATGGAATACACTCAAACCCAAACCACGTCTACGAGCATAACATAGCAATATAAGCAACACGTAGAAGTAACTCCCAAGGGTTTGATAGTAACAGGGCAATAGGTTCTACCTCAACTACTACTTCCCAACCCACAAATTAATGACATCCTAATCATGCAATGTTTGAGGATTGAGCTAATGCATAAAAACTGGGTATGAAAAGAGTATGATCAAAGTGTTACTTGCCTTGCTGATGATCCGTGAATCCTAGAGACTCGTAGTAACACGCTTCACACTCCGGGAATTCTATCGCAAGCAAACAATAACGTACATAAGCAACAAGAAAAGATGCACAAGTAAAACTCAACTAAAAGAGGCTGACCAGAAAGTTCAACTTAAGAACTCCGGTTCGCAAAAAGAATCAAACCAAACCGAGCAAGGAAACTCAAACGGCGAACGAAATAAGACCCGTTTACTAATCTGAACTAGGGTCAAATTTTACAGAGGCAAAAACTTGTTTGAGTTGGTTATTCGGAAAGAGGGTTTCGAGATGAAACTCCAGGCGCTTGAATCGCCTGATTCCGATAAACGAGCGAAAAGTTATACTAGAACGAACATCGGATCAGAAATCGCGATTAGAAAAATCGTGGAATAAATCCGATAAAAGAAAAACGACGAACAACTTAACGAACGAACGTTCGTTAACTGAAACTAAACGAAGAATGTGTTTGTTAAAACGAACAAACGAGTGAACGCTCGCTAAATAAATAAACCGGAGAATAAAACCGATCTATTTAAAAAAACGAATCTAGGGTTTTAAAAAAAACCGAAGTGGTTTTTCAAAAAAAAAACGGCGATTCGGGCGGCTCGGGCGGTACCTCCGGCGAGGTCCTCCGGCGGGGCGAGGCGGCTCCGGCGGGGCTAGCGAGGGGCGGCAGGGGCGGCGGCGGGAGGGGGCGGCGGCGGGCGCTTAGGGCGGCGGCGGGCGGCGGCGGCGACTCAGTGGCTCACCCGGCTCCGGAGGCGGCGACGGCAGTGGTGGTGGCTAGAGGTATCTATAGGAGGGGGTCGGTGCCTTGGGGAAGGGGCGGCGGCGAGTCCGAGCCGGACTCTAGCGGCGGCGGCGGAGGAAGGCGGCGACTCGGCTTGGGCTGGCACGGCTAGGTCATGACCGGGCCATGATTTTTTCTTTTTAAATAGTTCACGATGTAAAAAATTCTGATAAAATAAAATAAAAATCTAAAATTGCCAAAACAAGTTTTCACCGTCTAAATGAAATATTTAGAACAAGATGAACATTTTCTTGGCCCCTAAAATGCAATTTTTAAAACGTGCAAATTTTTCTAAGGCAAATAAAATTCCAAATAAAATCAAATAACATCAAAATAATGATTTTAACATTTTCCCTCCAATATTTCAATTATTTTGGAGAAGTCATATTATCTCCCCTCCTTTATATTTTTTTAATATGAAATATTTTCCGGAGAGAAAAATAATTAAAATAAAAAATCCTCGTTCTCAGTATTTGATAAAAATCAAATATGAAAACCGAAAAATCCCCAACTCTCTCCGAGGGTCCTTGAGTTGCTTAGGATTTCGAGGATTGCGGAACGAAGATGCAATAAAATATGATATGCATAGATGACCTATATATAACATTCCATATTGAAAATTTGGGGTGTTACAAAAAGAGAGAAGAAGCCATCTAGCTAATAACTATGGACCCGTAGGTCTGAGGTAAACTACTCACACTTCATCGGAGAGGCTATGGTGTTGATGTAGAAGCCCTCCGTGATCGATGCCCCCTCCGACGGAGCTCCTAACAGGCCCCAAGATGGGATCTCGTGGAGTGCAGAATGTTGCGGCGGTGGAATTAGGTTTTTGGCTCCAGATTCCGATCGTTTGGGGTAATGAGGTATATATAAGAGGAAGGAGTACGTCGGTGGAGCAACATGGGGCCCACAAGGGTGGAGGGCGCGCCTGGGGGGGGGGTTGGCGCGCCCCCTACCTCGTGGCTTCCTGGAAGCTTCCTTGACGTAGGGTCCAAGTCTCCTGGATCATGTTCGTTCCAATAATCACGTTCCCGAAGGTTTCATTCCGTTTGGACTCCGTTGGATGTTCTTTTTCTGCGAAACTCTGAAATAGGCAAAAACAGCAATTCTGGACTGGGCCTCCGGCTAATAGGTTAGTCCCAAAAATAATATAAAAGTGAATAATAAAGCCCAATAATGTCCAAAACAGAAGATAATATAGCATGGAGCAATAAAAAATTATAGATACGTTGGAGACGTATCAGAGGGTAGGACAAAAGATTTCATGCAAGTTCTTTTTCATAAGCACGTATGACTATATTGGAATCACATCCGACATAATTATCCATCACTGTTCCAATGCCTATGAGCTTTTCACATATTGATCTTTGCTTAGTTACTTTGCCGTTGCCACTGTTACAATTACTACAAAACTGCTATTGTACTTTTGCCACCGTTACCGTTATTTCCATACTACTTTGCTACTAAATACTTTGCTACAAATATTAAGTTTTCCAGGTGTGGTTGAATTGACAACTCAACTGCTAATACTTGAGAATATTCTTTGGATCCCCTGGTGTCGAATCAATAAATTTGGGTTGAATACTCTACCCTCGAAAACTGTTGCGATCCCCTATACTTGTGGGTTATCAAGACTATTTTCCGGGCGCTTTGCCGGGAGCATAGCTCTATTCTTTGAGTCACTTGGGATTTATATATGTTGATCAATATGAGGAACTTGAAAGACTTAAAAACCAAGATTTATCCCTCAACTACGAGGGGAGGTAAGGAACCGCCATCTAGCTCGCACTTGATTCACCTTCATTATGAGTAAATTTGGCGACACCTACTCCTCGCTATTGATTACGATAGGTCGCATGTTATTGATGATGCCACTACGCTATGCATGATACTTATGATGAAACTACTTCTATGCTTGATACTACTGTGCCATTAGGTGAATTTCTTGATGAACAACTCGCTAGGGCTAGAGAGAATGAAATTATTGAAACTGATAATATTGATGAAAGTGAGGATGAAGATTCTCCCCCTAGATATGAATTGCCTGATGTACCTGAGGGTTATGTTATGGATGAAGAAACTACTATAGACTTTTTTGCTTGCAAAGATAGACATGATCTTAAGAAACTTTTAGCTAAGCTGAAAGAAAAGTCCTTGAATGCTAGAATGAAAAATGACCCTGCTTTTGTTACTTCACCTATCTGTATTTACGATAAGGATTATGATTTCTCTGTCGATCCTGAGATAATTACTTTGGTTGAATCTGATCCTTTTTATGGCTATGAATCTGAAACTATTGTGGCACATCTTACTAAATTAAATGATATAGCCACCCTATTCACTCATGAGGAAAAAATTCGTTACTACTATATCCTTAAGTTATTTCCGTTCTCATTAAAGGGTGATGCTAAAACATGGTTTAATTCTCTTGATCCTGGTTGTGTGCGTAGTCCCCAGGATATGATTTATTACTTCTCTGCTAAATATTTCCCCGCTCATAAGAAACAAGCTGCCTTAAGGGAAATATATAGTTTTGTGCAAATTGAAGAAGAGAGTCTCCCACAAGCTTGGGGGAGGCTTCTCCAATTACTTAATGCTTTGCCTGATCATCCTCTCAAGAAAAATGAAATATTTGATATCTTTTATAATGGACTAACTGATGCTTCCAGAGACCACCTAGATAGTTGTGCTGGTTGTGTTTTCAGGGAAAGAACTATTGATCAAGCTGAATTGCTATTGAATAATATGTTGAGTAATGATAATAATTGGATACTTCCTGAACCAACTCCTAAGCCAACTCCGAAGAAAAGGGGTATTCTATTTCTCGATCCACGAAGATATGCAAGAGGCAAAGAAATCTATGAAAGAAAAGGGTATTGAAGCTGAAGATGTTAAGAATTTACCACCTATTGAAGAAATACATGGTCTTGATAATCCGACACAGGTAGTAAAGGTAAATTCTCTCTATAGATATGATAAGGGTGAAATCCCATCTACTAAGTTTGCTAGCCAATGCTCGAATGAGTTTGATGATTTTATAGTTAAACAAGAGAACTTCAATGCTTATGTTGGTAGACAATTGAAACGTAATGCTTATATGATTGAACACTTGACTGATTATATGTCTAGAGTTAAGGGTGAACTTAAACTTATTAGTAAACATGCTTCTATGGTTACCACTCAAGTAGAACAAGTGCTTAAAGCTCAGAATGATTTGCTTAATGAATTAAATAATAAGAAAAATGGTAATTTTGTTAGAGTTGTGACTAGAGGGGGTAGAATGACTCAGGAACCTTTGTATCCTGAGGGCCACCCTAAGAGAACTGAGCAAGATTCTCAGAGAACTAATGTTGATGCACCTAGTCCTTCTAAGAGGAAGAAAATAAAAATGATAGGACTTTGCATGCTTCTAGTGAACCTGTTGTTGACACACCTGAGAATCCCAATGATATTTCTATTTCTGATGCTGAAACACAATCTGGTAATGAACATGAACCTAGTGATAATATTAATGATGATGTTCATGTTGATGCTCCACCTACCAATGACAATGATGTAGAAATTGAACCTGTTGTTGATCTTGATAACCCACAATCAAAGAATCAATGTTATGATAAGATAGACTTTGGTGCTAGGAAGCACGGTAAAGAAAGAGAACCATGGGTTCAGAAACCCATGCCTTTTCCTCCTAAACCATCTAAGAAAAAGGATGATGAGGATTTTGAGCGCTTTGCTGAAATAATTAGACCTATCTTCTTGCGTATGCGTTTGACTGATATACTTAAAATGAATCCTTATGCTAAGTATATGAAAAATATTGTTGCAAATAAAAGAAAGATATCGGAAGCTGAAATTTCCACCATGCTTGCTAATTATACTTTTAAAGGTGGAATACCTAAGAAACTAGGAGATCCAGGAGTACCAACTATACCATGCTCCATTAAAAGAAACTATGTTAAAACTGCTTTATGTGATCTTGGAGCCGGTGTTGGTGTTACGCCTCTCTCTTTATATCGTAGACTTGATTTGAATAAGTTGACACCCACTGAAATATCTCTACAAATGGCCGATAAATCAATTGCTATACTTGTCGGAATTTGTGAGGATGTGCCTGTTGTGGTTGCAAACGTTACTATTATAACGGACTTTGTTATTCTTTATATTCCTGAGGACGATAGTATGTCTATTATTCTTGGTAGACCCTTTTTGAATACTGCAGGGGCTGTTATTGATTGCAACAAATGCAATGTCACTTTTCATGTTAATGGTAATGAGCATACGGTACACTTTCCAAGGAAACAACCTCAAGTCCACAGTATCAATTCTATTGGAAAAATTCCAATGATTACTATTGGAGGTTTTGAATTTGCTCTTCCTACTGTCAAGAAGAAATACGACATTACCCTAGTGCTATTCGAAAATTCTCCAGTTTCATGCGATTCGGAATGAGTTTGTTAACAAGACTTGATCAACCTTGTTAGTGGATTCCTTTTGATGACCATGAGATGGATGAAGTTAGAAAGCACAACCCTCTGTACCCTCCTTTTACTTTCTGTTATTTAGATTAAATAAAGCAAAAATAGAATTTTCTGTCTGTTTTCTGAATTATCCTTGCAATAAAAAATACCCCGAAAATGAAATATGATTTTTTGTAGAATATTTAAGAATATCTGGCACTGAGAACACACCAGGGGAGCCACCACCTGGCCACGAGGGTCTAGGGCACGCCCACCCCCCCCCGGGGCGCGCCCCTTGCCTCGTGGACCCCACGTGCCCCCCTCCACTTATTCTTGCACCCATACACTCCGTATTCCTCTAGAAAAAATCATCCACCAGCTCAAACCCGAGTTCTAGCTCATCTTGCTGCCATTTTCGATCTCCTTGCTCAAAGCTCCATTCACAAAACTGCTTTGGGGGATTGTTCTTCGGTATGTGACTCCTCCAATGGTCCAATTAGTTTTTGTTCTAGTGCTTTATTTATTGCAAATTCTTGCTGCTTAGGTGACTTTGTTCTTGAGCTTGCATGTCAAATTTATATGGTCAAAAGTAGTTTTAATGCATGATATAGTCTTTAGGCACTTGTGGGAGTAGTTGCTATCAATCTTGTTGAGTTTGGTTCACTTTTATTTTGAGTCACTAAAAATTTCAGAAATTTTCAGAGGAAGAAAATGTTGAAGAGATTGTTGAGAGGCTCTTCGGGCCGAAGCTCGAAGGATAAGCAAAGTGAAGAGAATAAGAAGCCCAAATATAATCTTCCTCAAGATCATGGAGGTTCGGCCGTGTGAATGGCCTTGTGATGAGTTCTTGAGAGCCGCCGGAATCTATGAGGATTTTTATTACTTGGCTGAGAATGTAGGCCTCACCGACTTCCTCCACGACCAGCTCGAACAATATATCCTACTCACTAATATTTTTGTGCAAAATTTCCATTTCCATGCTAGGAGATCACCACCTTCGGTGGATTTTTATTTATATGATGAGTTTAAGGAGATGTCACTCTATGATTTTTGTGCGGTTTGCAAGTTGCCTTTTGAGGGCAGCGTCGAGGAACCACATCCTAGGGATGTGGCAGAATTTATTGATATGATTTCTGTAGGGGAAACGAGAAACGTGTTAGATGCAAGAACTACTATCATACACTTTCCTGTTCTACGTTACTATGCAATATTTGCTAGTAGATGTTTAATTGGCCGTGGGAACAGTGGGGCTCTCAGTGCTCCTGACCTCGCCATTTTGCACCGTGCTTTACTTCGTGACAGAACTTTTAGTTTGGGTGCTATGGTTGCTAAATGGTTGAGTCTAAACCATACAAAGGGCCCCATTTTTTGAGGTATCTTTTCTTCGCGTCTTGCTAAATATTTTGAGATACCTATTAGACACTATGAGAAAGAAGAAAAGGTGCTGCCCCCTATTTTCTTAGACTATAAAAGTATGGTAGCACATGATTTTATTTGCGATGATAAGGAGAGGAGACTCATTTATAACCTGGTATTCAGTGAAAAGACTTGTCAGATTATTACCCTGCCTGCACCTTCTTTGTTTAACATCCATTCAGGCACATACATAATACTGCCCGATGACATTTATGCATATTGGGAGCAAACACGATCCCCAGAGCCTGAGCCTGAGCCATCTCCTGACCCTTATCGGCAGTTTGTTTATCAGTGGGATCCGGAGGAGATCGCCAACCAGTGGCACCCAGAGGACACTCCTCCCTACACCAGAGAGAGCAGCTTTGATCCTTGGGCATAGACCAACTTAGGCCAAAAGCCTAAGCTTGGGGGAGTATGTATTTCTCACCGACATTACGTTCATGTTCACACACTCATGCCAGTTGTCGGTGCTCATACTTTTTCGTTGTACTATCCATGCTAGTTTATTTTCTGTTTTAAGCCTTCTTCTTGTGTGTTTGAAAAACCCTTAAGAAAAACCAAAAAGATTAGTTGTAGCTTTTAGCTAGTTTACTTTCCAATCCTGTAGTAGTAGTAATTAAAAGAAAACCCAAAAATATTTCTCGTTCTTTTTTTTTGCTTGTTGGGAGCTTTCCCGTATAAATAGTTTTATTTCTTTTCTTTTCTTTGGGGGTCGAGAGGAGAAGACCGTGATGAAAATGTTGAGTGGCTCTTATATGCATTATTGTTGATTTAACAAATAGCCCATATTACCTTGTCTTCTCCTGTGTATTAAATGCTTGCGTAATCCAAATTTAGTCCAATGCACGTGCACTATTATTATTATCCACACCGTTTGGTCGTGCAAGTGAAAGGCAATAATGACGATATATGATGGACTGATTGAGATGAGAAAAGCTGGTATGAACTCGACCTATCTTGTTTTTGTAAGTATGATAAGTTCATCGTTCCTGATTCAGCCTATTATGAATGAAACATGTTTGCAATGACAATTAGAGATTATAGTTGCTCATGCCATGCTTAATTAGCTAGGAGTTTATAATGGTTTACCTTGCGTGCCAACATGCTATTAAAATGGTTATGATGTGGTATGATAGGGTGGTATCCTCCTTTGAACAATTCGAGTGGATTGACTTGGCACATGTTCACGCATGTAGTTGAAACAAAATCAACATAGCCTCCATGATATTTATGTTCATGGTGAATTATATCCTACTGCTTGCACTCAATGTTGATTAATTTTAATGCATGTTCATGACTGTTGTCGCTCTCTAGTTGGTCGCTCCCCAGTCTCTTTCTAGCCTTCACTTGTACTAAGAGGGAATGTTGCTTGTGCATCCACTTCCATAAACCCCAAAGTTATTCCATATGAGTCCACCATACCTTCCTATAAGCGGTATCTACTTGCCGTTCCAAGTAAATTTGTATGTGCCAAACTCCAAACCTTCAAATGAAATTTTGTTTTGTATGCTTGAATAGCTCATGTATCAACTAGAGCTGTCTGTATCTTCCATGCTAGGTGGGTTATTCTCACGAGGAGTGGACTCCGCTCCTCACTCACGAGAAAATGGTCGATCACCGGGATGCCCAGTCCCAAGCTCAAATCAAAATAATTGCAAACAAAACTCCCCCGGGACTGTTGTTAGTTGGAGGCACCCGTTGTTTCGGGCAAGCCATGGATTGATGCTTGTTGGTGGTGGGGGAGTATAAACTTTACCATTCTGTTTGGGAACCGCATATAATGTGTGTAGAATGGAAGATATCGAGATCTCTCGGTTGTTATGTTGACAATGAAAGTATGCCGCTCAAAATATTATTTATCTCTGTTTCAAAATCGAGCTTTGGCACCTCTACAAATCCCTGCTTCCCTTTGCGAAGGGCCTATCTATTTACTTTTATGTTGAGTCATCACCCTCTTATTAAAAAGCACCAGCTGGAGAGCACTGTTGTCATTTGCATGCATTACTATTAGTTTGCATTGAGTATGACTATGACTGGATCTCTTTTACCATGAATTACAATGTTTAGTCAGTCCTTGATCTTGAGAGGTGCTCTGCATTTATGTTTTGCGGTCTTAGAAAGGGCTAGCGAGATACCATCTTGTTATATCATATTATGATTGTTCTGAGAAAGTGTTGTCATCCGAGATTTACTATTATTGCTCGCTAGTTTCTTATGCCATTGATATGAGTAAACATGAGACCTAAGTGTTATTGTGAATATGGTTGGTTCATAATCTTTGCTGAAAACTTGAATGCTGGCTTTACATATTTACAACAACAAGAGCAAACAGAGTTTGTAAAAGTTTTTCTTTAACTTTCAGTTTATCAACTGAATTGCTTGAGAACAAGCAAAGGTTTAAGCTTGGGGGAGTTGATACGTCTCCATCGTATCTACTTTTCCAAACACTTTTGCCCTTGTTTTGGACTCTAACTTGCATGATTTGAATGGAACTAACCCGGACTGACGTTGTTTTCAGCAGAATTGCCATGGTGTTATTTTTGTGCAGAAATAAAAGTTCTCGGAATGACCTGAAACTTCACAGAGAATATTTTTGGAATATATAAAAAATATTAGCAAAAGAATCAACACCAGGGGGCCCACACCCTGTCCACGAGGGTGGGGGGCACGCCTCCTACCTCGTGGGCCCCCCTGAGGCTCCATCGACCTCAACTCCAACTCTATATATTCACATTCGGGGAGAGAAAAAATTAGAGAGAAGGGTTCATCACATTTTACGATATGGAGCCGCCGCCAAGCCCTAATCTCTCTCGGGAGGGCTGATCTGGAGTTCGTTCGGGGCTCCGAAGAGGGGAATCCGCCGTCGTCGTCATCATCAACCTTCCTCCATCACCAATTTCATGATGATCACCGCCGTGCGTGAGTAATTCCATCATAGGCTTGCTGGACGGTGATGGGTTGGATGAGAATTATCATGTAATCGAGTTAGTTTTGTTAGGGTTTGATCCCTAGTATCCATTATGTTCTGAGATTGATGTTGCTATGACTTTGCTATGCTTAATGCTTATCACTAGGGCCCGAGTGCCATGATTTCAGATCTGAACCTATTATGTTTTCATGAATATATGTGAGTTCTTGATCTTATCTTGCAAGTCAATAGTCACCTAGTATGTGTTATCATCCGGTAACCCCGAAGTGACAATAATTGGGACCACTCCCGGTGATGACCATAGTTTGAGGAGTTCATGTATTCAGTAAGTGTTAATGCTTTGGTCCGTTACTCTAATAAAATGAGGCCTTAATATCCCTTAGTTTCCGATAGGACCCCGCTGCCACGGGAGGGTAGGACAAAAGATGTCATGCAAGTTCCTTTCAATAAGCACGTATGACTATATTTGGAATACATGCCTACATTACATTGATGAACTGGATAGTTCTGTGTCACCCTATGTTATAACTGTTGCATGAGGAATCACATCCGACATAATTATCCATCACTGATCAAATGCCTACGATCTTTTCACATATTGATCTTTGCTTAGTTACTTTGCCATTGCCACTGTTACAATTACTACAAAACTACTACTGTTACTTTTGCCACCGTTACCGTTATTTCCATACTACTTTGCTACTAAATACTTTGCTGCAGATATTAAGTTTTCTAGGTGTGGTTGAATTGACAACTCAATGGCTAATACTTGAGAATATTCTTTGGCTCCCCTTGTGTCGAATCAATAAATCTAGGTTGAATACTCTACCCTCGAAAATTGTTGCGATCCCCTATACTTGTGGGTTATCAATAAGAAATTAAATGTTATTCAGTATGCTAGTAAAACTCTAGACAGTGCCCAGAGAAATTATTCTACCACTGAAAAAGAATTTTTAGCAGTTGTATTTGCATGTGATAAGTTCAGGTCTTATATTGTTGATTCCAAAGTAACTGTTCAACTGATCATGCTGCTATTAAGTATGTTATGGAAAATAAAGATGCTAAACCTAGACTTATTAGATGGGTTCTCTTGCTACAAGAATTTGATTTGCTTATTATTGATAGAAAGGGAGCTGAGAACCCCATTGCAGACAACTTTTCTAGGTTAGAAAATGTTCTTGATGACCCACTGCCTATTGATGATAGCTTCCCTGATGAACAATTAGCTGCAATGAATGTTTCTCGTAATACTCCATGGTATGCTGATTATGCTAATTACACTGTTGCTAAATTTATACCACCTAGTTTCACATACCAGCAAAAGAAAAAGTTTTTCTATGATTTAATACATTACTTTTGGGATTACCCACACCTTTATAAAGAAGGAGTAGATGGTGTTACTAGACGTTGTGTACCTGAGCATGAATAGGGACAAATCCTACGCAAGTGCCACACCTAGTATTACGGAGGACACCATGCTGGAGATAGAACTGCACATAAGGTATTGCAATCCGGTTTCTATTGGCCCACTCTCTTTAAGGATGCCAGTAAGTTTGTCTTGTCTTGTGATGAATGCCAGAGAATTGGTAATATTTGTAGACGTCAGGAAATGCCTATGAACTATTCACCTGTTATTGAACCATTTGATGTTTGGGGCTTTGATTATATGGGACCTTTTCCTTCCTCCAATGGGTATACACATATTTTAGTTGCTGTTGATTACGTTACTAAGTGGGTAGAAGCTATTCCAACTAGTAGTGCTGATCATAACACTTCTATTAAGATGCTTAAAGAAGTTATTTTTCCAAGGTTTGGAGTCCCTAGATATTTAATGACTGATGGTGGTTCACATTTTATTCATGGTGCTTTCCGTAAAATGCTTGCTAAGTATGATGTTAACCATAGAATTGCATCTCCTTATCATCCTCAGTCTAGTGGTCAAGTAGAATTGAGCAATAGAGAGATTAAATTCATTTTGCAAAAGAATGTTAATAGATCTAGAAATAATTCGTCTAAGAAACTTGATGATGCATTATGGGCTTATAGAACTGCTTATAAGAATCCTATGGGTATGTCTCCGTATAAATTGGTTTATGAAAAAGCATGTCACTTACCTCTTGAGCAAGACCATAAGGCATATTGGGCTATTAAAGAGCTCAATTATGATTTCAAACTTGCCGGTGAGAAGAGGTTATTTGACATTAGCTCGCTTGATGAATGGAGAACCCAAGCCTATGAGAATGCCAAGTTGTTTAAAGAAAAAGTTAAAAGATGGCATGACAAAATGATACAAAAGCATGAGTTTAACGTAGGTTATCATGTTTTGTTATACAACTGTTGTTGCAGGAAAGCTTCTCTCTAAATGGGAAGGTCCTTACATTATCGAGGAGGTCTATCGTTCCGGTTCCATAAAGATCAACAACGCCGAAGGCACAAATCCAAAGGTGGTAAACGGTCAAAGAATCAAACATTACATCTCAGGTACTCCCATAAATGTAGAGACCAATATAACTAATACTCTAACAACGAAGGAGTACATAAGGGACACTTTCCAGAACGTTTCAGACTCCGAAAAGGAATAGGGATGTGATACGGTAAGTAAACCGACTCCAAAACATTTCCAATGATAATTTTTCTCTGTTTTGGAATATTAAAAAAATTAGGAAAATTAGAAGTAGTCCGAAAGAGACACGAGGCCACCACAAGGGTGGAGGGTGCGCCTACCCCCTAGGAGCGTCCCCGTCCTTGTGGTCACCTCGTGTGCCCTCCGGACTCCGTTTTCTTGCACGATACTTATTTTGGTCGGTAAAAATTCATTATATAATCTCCCGAAGGTTTTGACCACCGTAGCACGACAAAATCCTCTATTTTCGTTTTGAGTTGTTTCTGCAGCAGATTTGGAGCAAGATGTCGTCCCAGGATTCGGAGGGAGAGAGCTACATGGTTGAATATATCACAAACCCAAAAGCATAAGGGGATGTGGAACATTATGGCTGGACCACGGAGGAAGAAGAATACTATGATCCAAAGGGGAAGGAAGAGACAAGCTCCGATGAAGAGGACGATCCACTACCTTGATACGTCCATTTTGCATCATCTTTTCGTACTGTTATTTATGAACTTTTTATGCATAATAATGCTTTTTGGAGTAATTCTAATGCCTTTTCTCTCATAATATGCAAGGTACACACAAAGAGAGAGCATTCCGGCAGCTGGAAATCTGGACCTGGAAAAGCTACGTCGGGCTACCTATTATGCACAACTCCAAACAAGCTAAAACTTCATGGAGAATTTTTATGGAATATATGAAGAATATTGTAGAAAATAAGTACCAGAAGGGGCCACCCTGGTGAGCACAAGACACCAGGGCGCACCTGGGCCGGGTTGTGCTCACCCAGGCCCACCTCCGGTGCCCATCTTCCGGTATATAGGTC
This sequence comes from Aegilops bicornis, assembly GCA_021605145.1. Taxonomy (NCBI): domain Eukaryota; kingdom Viridiplantae; phylum Streptophyta; class Magnoliopsida; order Poales; family Poaceae; genus Aegilops; species Aegilops bicornis. The sequence goes on from CM038672.1 coordinate 387,826,310, forward strand.
ATTTTGACCAAGAAAAAAAATAAGGAGAGGACTTTCGGGACGGAGCGCCACCGTCTCGAGGCGGAACTTGGGCAGGAGCACTTTTGCCCTCCCGTGAGCGATTCCACGGGATCTTCCCTAGAAGGGGAAATCATCGTCATCATCATCACCAACAACTCTCCCATCTTGGGGAGGGCAATCTCCATCAACATCTTCAACAACAACATCTCATCTCAAACCGTAGTTCATCTCTTGTGTTCAATCTTGTTACCGAAACTATAGATTGGTGCTTGTGGGTGACTTGTAGTGTTGATTACATCTTGTAGTTGATTACTACATGGTTTATTTGGTGGAAGATTTCAGATCCAATATGCTATTTAATACCCCTCTGATCTTGAGCATGATTATCATTTGTGAGTATTTACTTTTGTTCTTCAGGTCACGGGAGAAATCATGTTGCAAGTAATCATGTAAACTTGATATGTGTTCGATATTTTGATAGTATGTATGTTGTGATTCCCTTAGTGGTGTCATGTGAACGTCGTCTACATGACACCTTCACCATATTTGGGCCTAAGGGAATGCATTGTGGAGTAGTTATTAGATGATGGGTTGCGAGAGTGACAAAAGCTTAAACCCTAGTTTATGCGCTATTTCGTAAGGGACCGATTGGATCCAAAAGTTTAATGCTATGGTCAGAATTTATTCTTAATACTTTTCTCGTAGTTGCGGATGCTTGCGAGAGGCTTAATCATAAGTAGGAGGTTTTTTCGAGTAAGAACAACACCGAAGCATCGGTCCACCCACATATGAAATTATCAAAGTAGCAAACACGAATCGAATGAACATGATGGAAGTGACTGGATGAAATTCTGGTGTACCCTCAAGAACGCTTTGCTTATTATAAGAGACCGTTTTGGCCTATCCTTTGCCTCAAAAGGATTGGGCTACCTTGATGTACTTTTGCTACTATTATCGTCACTTGCTCGTTACAATTTACCTTGCTATAAAACTACTCTGTTACTTACAATTTCGGCACTTGCGACATTACCTTGCTGAAAACCACTTGTCATTTCCTTCTGCTCCTCGTTGGGTTCGACACTCTTACTTATCGAAAAGAGCTAAAATTGATCCCCTATACTTGTGGGTCATCAAGGCTTTTTTCTGGCGCCGTTGCCGGGGAGTGAAGCGCCTTTGGTAAGTGGAATTTGGTAAGGAAACATTTATATAATGTGCTGAAATTTACTGTCACTTGTTACTATGGAAAACAATCCTTTGAGGGGTTTGTTCGGGGTATCTTCACCTTGACCGGAACCACAATTAGCTACCCCTCAACCTACTGCACCTACTAAAAATATTGAATATGAAATTCCTTCGGGTATGATAGAACAACTGCTAGCCAATCCTTATGCAGGAGATGGAACCGAACATCCTGATATGCACTTGATATATGTGGAACAAATATGTGGATTGTTTAAGCTTGCAGGTTTACCCGGAGATGAAGTAAAGAAGAAGGTTTTCCCTTTATCTTTGAAGGGAAAAGCATTGGCATGGTATAGGCTATGCGATGATATTGGGTCTTGGAATTGGAATCGATTGAAATTGGAGTTCCACCAAAAAAATTATCCTATGCATCTAGTTCATCGTGATCGGAATTACATATATAATGTTTGGCCTCGTGAAGGAGAAAGTATAGCTCTAGCTTGGGGGAGGCTGAAGTCAATGTTATATTCATGCCCCAATCATGAGCTATCAAGAGAAATTATTATCCAGAATTTTTATGCTCGGCTTTCTCATAATGATCGATCCATGCTTGATACTTCTTGTGCTGGTTCTTTTATGAACAAGACTATTGAATTCAGGTGGGGTATTTTGGAAAGAATTAAATGCAACTCTGAAGATTGGGAACTCGATGAAGGTAAAGAGTCAGGTATTAAGCTTAAGTATGATTGTGTTAAATCTTTTATGAATACCGATGCTTTTCAAAAGTTTAGCACTAAATATGGACTTGACTCTGAGATAGTAGCCTAGCCACACCCCATCTCTTCTGATTAATGGCGCATAGACTTTGAGGGGGGAGGGGCCGCCTGCTAGAAGGCGGCCTGCTCTCGCTACGGCCTGATGGGGCATTACTGCCTTCTGGTGGCTCACGGACAGGTAGGGCCCGCCGTCTGCTGGCCATACCGACCGCCCGTCATGGGAGTGCAGCCCCCTATGTAGTAGGCGATGTCACGGGCTGCATGGCAACAGTGTCGTGCCGGGCAAGGGGTGTCTGCCTGGTACGCCACACTGTGGCCACGCTTCGCCCTGGATTTGGGGGTGACAGGTCGCACTGTAGCCACGCCCCGTCCCATCGTGGTTATGTGGGCACAAACTTTGAGGGCACAGGAGGCCGCCTGCTAGCAGCTGGCCTCTTCGTGGCCGCCTTCTGTGGTCTTGCCGCCTTCTAGCAGCCAGCCTCCTGGACCAGCCGGCCCAAGAATCCAGTCGTTCGTCCAGGAGGTATGAGGGGCGCAGCTAGCCCCAATGTCTTGAAATACTATAGGGGGGCGATGAGGCTACCCGTAGTCATTTACTCCGCCAGTAGTCCCCAAAGCTGGTGGGGCGCCACGTCCGAAATCGAGGAGCCTCAGCAGCTTCCTACTCTGAGTGTCTTGGTAGCTCGGTCTCATCCATCTCCTGGTGATGCCGACTGCTAGGAGCCGGCCAGGGCTAGGCTGGCTGCCTGGTGAATTCGAATCGTCGGTGAGGGGGTCGGGTGCTGGGCCGGGGCTGGTTGGCTTGCCGCCCGTTGCACGCTCGCCACATGGCACAACCAAACCAGGCCGGCCTGCCAGGCCAAGCATGTGACGAGACGTCGCTGTAGGCCCGGGCCCGCCACTACAGGGCCTCGGCACGCGCACGGATCCGCTGTGGCTGAGATAGGCGGTTAAGCTTCCCTTGTGCGTTGAATACACGCCATCATGACGCGGTTAATGTGGGATCGTGGGGGAGTGGGCGTAGTTAATCTCGCACCCCCCACGTCGCGCCCCCTCGGCTCCCTGCTGCAGGGCTATAAGTAGGGGGAGAAGGGGGCGGCAGAACGCATGCGCGCCCTCCTCTCCCTTTGCCTTCTTCTTCCTCTGCCTCTTCGCTGCAGCCGTGCCGCCGCTCATTGCCGGAGCCCTCCCGCCTCCGCCGCCGCAAGGCTTCTCCACCCTGCTGTGGCTCCGCCCCCATTCATCACCGCGCCGCGCCACCATCGAGCTCTCACGTCCATGGCGCGCGGTAGCGGGCATTCCGGGGACTGGAACGGCTCCAACATCCACGACAACCACCTAACCTTCCTTCATCAGACGAGGCGGCTGCCTCGCGAGACGCACGTAAAGGTGTGTGTTCCTCCCGAGGCGAAGATCTAGTCGGTGCCGGCGGACGGCGAACGCGTCATCTTTCGATCGCACTTCCTCCGCGGCTTCGGCCTGCCGGCGAGCAGCTTCCTCCGCTTGTTCCTCACCTTCTACAAGGTACAACCCCACCATCTCACGCCGAACACGGTGGTACTCCTCTCTGCCTTTGTCACCCTCTGCGAGGGCTACCTCGGCGTGCTCCCCACTCTCGAGCTCTGGGGGGAGTTCTTCTACCTCAAACTCGGCACTGCCGCCAAGGGCAAGCGGCCAGTCACGGGGGCTTGCGTCATGATGCGGCGCTTTCGAATCCGAGGACCGCTTCCCGGCCCTCCCCTTGCTGCAGTCGGCCAAGCTGTGGCAGAAGTCATATTTCTACGTCGAAAACATCCACCCGGTGGCGGACTATGTCAATTTGCCGGCTTACATAGCCGGCCCGCCTGCCGAGCCCCGCACCAACTGGCAGTTTCGGCCAAAGAAGCTGTCGGCCGCCTCCTCCGCCGCCCTCGCCCGGATCCAGGAGATGACGGAGGAGGAGGGCCTCACAGCCTCAGATCTGCTGACTGCCTTCGTGGCACGCCGGGTGCTGCCCCTCCAAGCCCGGCCCCACATCATCGACAATATGAGTGGGCACCGGGACCCATGCTGGATGTGCACCAAGGAGCTGTCAGACGTGGAGGTGTCCGGCTAGTCAATTTCTTCTCCAACTGCAAGTTGTCGGAGACGGAGTGGCAGTTCGGCAAGGATCCATACAGCCGCGCCAACCCGCCGCCTGCGGTAAGTCTTCTAGATCCTTTGTCTTCATTAATTCAAACTTCTTCTCGCCGCCTGACCACCCGGCTGCTTGCAGCGCTTCTCGGGCCAGACGGCAGACGGCGCGCCGGCCCCAGGTCATCAATACCTGGCGGACTGGTGGGAGAGCGACGTGGACGACCCCGAGCTGGGGGCGGCCGATGTGGAGGAGGATGACACCGCCGGAGGCGGCGATGAGGGAGCAGGCAGCTCCGGAGGAGGCGGCCTCGAAGGGTGGCCTGATGACTACGAGGAAGTCGACGAGCCGCGCCATGCCCAAGGCGCCGACAGGACGGGCGCCGGCTCCTCGGCCGTGCCGACTGCAACAGGCGGCGCACCGAAGCGTCGGGCCAACGCCAGGTTGTATGACAGTCGGCCCAAGAAGCCCAAGTCCTCGGTCGCCGCGACCAGACGGCAATGCAAGAGGCCGCCGCGAAAGCGGCCCTCCAACAGAAGGCCCCAAAGCGGCTCCCGCTGGTGTCCTCGTAAGTCCTTTGACTCCTCTTGCGCTTGCTTCTTCTTTTCTTGCAAATTTCTTATTTTCTTCTTTCTTTGGGGTACAACGCCCCACTTTCCTTGTCGCGAGCTTCATCCGGCTCGTTGATCGGGACGGCAGACGGCTCCACGGACCCCCAAGCCGACGAGGCGGCCAGGGAGCAGGCGGACGCGGCCGCCAAGGCGCACGCGGAGGAAGCATCCCGCAGCCGGGCTCCGGAGTCCACCGGGCTTCGGGTGCCGGAGGGCCAAGCGCCGATAAGAGAGGCCGGCGCAGATCAGCCAGCCTTGGAGAGGGGAGGAGGCGACCCTGTCATCTTGGGGACGGAGGTGCCCCCGCACACGCCGACTACCGACGCCCAAGGCAGTCGGCTTGACGCGCCGCTGGTACCACCAGCCGGTGGCGAGTTGGTGGTGGGGCCGACTCCTCCGACCCGTTCTCCGGTGTGCTGACGTCCGGAGAAGGCGGCCTCAGCACCGCGTCCATTGGAGATCAGGGCTGCCAGCTCGTCGGCCCCTGACACTGATAACCCACAAGTATAGGGAATCGCAACAGTTTTCGAGGGTAGAGTATTCAACCAAATTTATTGATTCGACACAAGGGGAGCCAAAGAATATTCTCAAGTATTAGCAGTGGAGTTGTCAATTCAACAACACCCGGATAACTTAGTATGTGCAGCAAAGTGTTTAGTAGCAAAGTAGTATGATAGTAGTGGTAACGGTAACAAAAGTAACGGTAGCAAAAGTAATATTTTTGGTGTTTTGTAGTGATTGTAACAGTAGCAACGGAAAAGTAAATAAGCGGAGAACAATATATGAAAAGCTCAGTAGGCATTGGATCGGTGATGGAGAATTATGCGGGATGCGGTTCATCATGTAACAATCATAACATAGGGTGACATGTAACTAGCTCCAATTCATCAATGTAATGTAGGCATGTATTCGAATATAGTCATACGTGCTTATGGAAACGAACTTGCATGACATCTTTTGTCCTACCCTCCCGTGGCAGCGGGTCCTAGCGAAACTAAGGGATATTAAGGCCTCCTCTTAATAGAGTACGGACCAAAGCATTAACACATAGTGAATACATGAACTCCTCAAACTATGGTCATCACCGGAGTGGTCCCGATTATTGTCACTTCGTGGTTGCGGATCATAACACATAGTAGGTGACTATAGACTTGCAAGATAGGATCAAGAACTCACATATATTCATGAAAACATAATAGGTTCAGATCTGAAATCATGGCACTCGGGCCCTAGTGACAAGCATTAAGCATAGAAAAGTCATAGCAACATCAATCTCAGAACATAGTGGATACTAGGGATCAAACCCTAACAAAACTAACTCGATTACATGTTAGATCTCATCCAACCATCACCGTCCAGCAAGCCTACGATGGAATTACTCACGGACGGCAGTGAGCATCATGAAATTGGTGATGGAGGATTTTTGATGATGACAATGGCGACGAATCCCCCTCTCCGGAGCCCCGAACGGACTCCAGATCAGCCCTCCCGAGAGGTTTTATTGCTTGGCGGCGGCTCCGTATCGTAAAACGTGATGAATCCTTCTCTATGATTTTTTTCTCCCCGAAAGTGAATATATGGAGTTGGAGTTGAGGTCGGTGGAGCGTCAGGGGGCCCACGAGGTAGGGGGCGCGCCTCCACCCTCGTGGACAGGGTGAGGCCCCCTGACGTGGATTTTCTTCCAGTATTTTTCTTATTTTCCAAATAGATGTTCCGTGGAGTTTCCGGTCATTCCGAGAACTTTTGTTTTTGCACATAAATAACACCATGGAAAGTCTGCTGAAAACAACGTTAGTTCGGGTTAGTTCCATTCAAATCATGCGAGTTAGAGTCCAAAACAAGGGCAAAAGTGTTTGGAAAAGTAGATACGACGAAAACGTATCAACTCCCCCAAGCTTAAACCTTTGCTTGTCCTCAAGCAATTTAGTTGATAAACTGAAAGTGATAAAGAAAAACTTTTACAAACTCTGTTTGCTCTTGTTGTTGTAAATATGTAAAGCCAAAGATTCAAGTTTTCAAAGAAAGATTATGACGAACCACATTTGCAATAACTCTTAGGTCTCATGTTTACTCATATCAATAGCATAATCAACTAGCGAGCCATAATAATAAATCTTGGATGACAACACTTTCTCAAAACAATCATGATATGATATAATAAGATGGTATCTCGCTAGCCCTTTCAGAGACCGCAAAACATAAATGCAGAGCACCTTTAAAGATCAAGGACTGACTAAACATTGTAATTCATGGTAAAGGAGATCCAATCATAGTCATACCCAATATAAACTAAGAGTAATGGATGCAAATGACGGTTGCGCTCTGCAGCTAGTGGTTTTAATAAGAGGGTGATGACTCAACATGAAAGTAAGTAGATAGGCCCTTCACAGAGGGAAGCATGGATCTGTAGAGGTGCCAGAGCTCGATTTTTAAATAGAGATAAATAATATTTTGAGCGGCATACTTTCATTGTCAACATAACAACCAAGAGATGGCGACATCTTCCATGCTACACACATTATAGGCGGTTCCCAAACAGAATGGTAAAGTTTATACTCCCCCTCCACCAACAAGCATCAATCCATGGCTTGCTCGAAACAACGAGTGCCTCCAACTAGCAACAAATTCTGTGGGGAGTTTTGTTTGCAATTATTTTGATTTAGTTTGCATAAAGCATGGGACTGGGCATCCTGGTGACCAGCCATTTTCCCATGAATGAGGAGCGGAGTCCACTCCTCTTGAGAATAACCCGCCTAGCATGGAAGATACGGACAACCCTAGTTGATACATGAGCTATTCGAGCATACAAAATAGAATTTCATTTGAAGGTTTGGAGTTTGGCACATACAAATTTACTTGGAACGGCAGGTAGATACCGCATATAGGAAGGTATAGTGGACTCATATGGAATAACTTTGGGGTTTAAGGGATTGATTGCACAAGCAGTATTCCCGCTTAGTACAAGTGAAGGCTAGCAAAAGGCGGGAAGCGACCAACTAGAGAGCGACAACAGTCATGAACATGCATTAAAATTAATAAACATTGAGTGCAAGCATGAGTAGGATATAATCCACCATGAACATAAATATCGTGAAGGCTTTGTTGATTTGTTTCAACTACATGCGTGAACATGTGCCAAGTCGAGTCACTTAAGTCATTCAAAGGAGGATACCACCCCACTATACCACATCACAACCCTTTTAATAGCATGTTGGCACACAAGGTAAACCATTATAACTCATAGATAATCAAGCATGGCATGAGCAATTATGATCTCTAATTGTCATTGCAAACATGTTTATTCATAATAGGCTGAATCAGGAACGATGAACTCATCATATTTACAAAAACAAGAGAGGTCGATTTCATACCAGCTTCTCTCATCTCAGTCAGTCCATCATATATCGTCATAATTGCCTTTCACTTGCACGGCCGAACGATGTGAAAATAATAAGAGTGCACGTGCATTGGACTAAGCTGGAATCATGAGCATTCAATAAACAGGAGAAGACAAGGCAATATGGGCTCTTGGTTAAATCAACAATAATGCATATAAGAGCCGCTTGAACAATTTAATCATGGTCTTCTCCTATCGACCCCCAAAGAAAAGAAAAGAAATAAAACTATTTACACATGAAAGCTCCCAACAAGCAAAAGAAGAACGGGAAATCTTTTTGGGTTTTCTTTTTAATTATTACTACTACAGCAAGAAAAGTAAACTAACTAAAAGCTACACTATTTTTTTGCTTTTTCTTATGGTTTATCAAACACACAAAAAGAAAGCAAGAAAAAGAAAATAAACTAGCATGGATATTACAGTGAAAAAGTATGAGCACCGGCATCTAGCAATGAGTGTGTGTGAGCATGAATGTAATGTCGGTGGGAAATACATACTCCCCTAAGCAGTTTTGTGAGAGGTGCTTTGAGCAACGAGATCGAAAATCGCAGCAAAATGAGCTAGAACTCATGCTTGAGCTGCATATTGGTGTTTGTGGGAGGAAGAAGAATTGTGTGGGTGCAGGAATAAGTGGAGGGGAGCCACCGTGGGCCGATGAGGCAGGGGGCGCACCCAGGGGGTAGGGCGCGCCCACCACCCTCGTGGCCAGGTGCTTGCCCCTCCTGCTGTGTTCTCAGTGCCAGATATTCTCAAATATTCCAGAAAAATCATATTCCATTTTCAGGGCATTTGGAGAACTTTTATTTTTGGGGTATTATTATATTGCACGGATAAATCAGAATATATACAGAAAAAATACTATTTTTACTTTATTTCAACTAAATAACAGAAAGTAGAGAGAGGGTACATAAAGTTGTGCTTTCTAATTTCATCCATCTCATGCTCATCAAAAGGAATCTACTAACAAGGTTGATCAAGTCTTGTTAACAAAATCATTCCGAATAACATGGAACCGGAGAAATTTCGAATAACACTATGTTACCTCAACGGGGATATGCACATCCCCAATAATAAGAATATCATATTTCTTCTTGGCAGTAGGAAGAGGAAATTCAAAACCTCCCAAAATAATCGATGGAATTTTTCCAATAGAATTGATACTCAGGACCTTAGGTTGTTTCCTCGGAAAGTGTACTGTATGCTCATTACCATTAACATGAAAAGTGACATTGCCTTTGTTGCAATCAATAACAGCCCCTGCAGTATTCAAAAAGGGTCTACCAAGAATAATAGACATACTATCGTCCTTGGCAATATAATGAATAACAAAGTCCATTATAGTAGTAACGTTTGCAACCACAACAGGCACATCCTCACAAATACCGACAGGTATAGCAATTGATTTATCAGCCATTTGTAGAGATATTTCAGTGGGTGTCAACTTATTCAAATCAAGTCTATGATATAAAGAGAGAGGCATAACACCAACACCGGCTCCAAGATCACATAAAGCAGTTTTAACATAGTTTCTTTTAATGGAGCATGGTATAGTTGGTACTCCTGGATCTCCTAGTTTCTTAGGTATTCCACCTTTAAAAGTATAATTAGCAAGCATGGTGGAAATTTCAGCTTCTGATATCTTTCTTTTATTTGTAACAATATTTTTCATATACCTTAGCATAAGGATTCATTTTAAGCATATCAATCAAACGCATACGCAAGAAGATAGGTCTAATCATTTCAGCAAAGCTCTCAAAATCGTCATCATCCTTTTTCTTAGATGGTTTAGGAGGAAAAGGCATGGGTTTCAGAACCCATGGTTATCTTTCTTTACTGTGCTTCCTAGCAACAAAGTCTATCTTATCATAACATTGATTCTTTGATTGTGGGTTATCAAGATCAACAATAGGTTCAATTTCTATATCATTGTCATTTCTAGGTGGAGCATCAACATGAACATCATCATTAATATTATCACTAGGTTCATGTTCATTACCAGATTGTGTTTCAGCATCAAAAATAGAAATATCATTGGGATTCTCATGTGTGTCAACAACATGTTCATTAGAAGCATGCAAAGTCCTATCATTTTTCTTTTTCTTCCTCTTAGAAGGACTAGGTGCATCAACATTAGTGTAGCTTCTAGCTAGTTTACCTTTCTTGCTGTAGTAGTATTAATTAAAAAGAAAACCCAAAAATATTTCCCGTTCTTCTTTTGCTTGTTGGGAGCTTTCCCGTGTAAATAGTTTTATGTCTTTTCTTTTCTTTTGGGGTTGATAGGAGAATACCATAATTAAATTGTTGAAGTGGCTCTTATATGCATTATTGTTGATTTAAGAAAGAGCCCATATTGCCTTGTCTTCTCCTGTTTATTGAATGCTCGCAGATTCCAGCTTAGTCCAATGCACTTGCACTCTTATTATTATTCACTTCGTTTGGTCGTGCAAGTGAAAGGCAATTATGACGATATATGATGAATTGACTGAGATGAGAAAAGTTGGTATGAACTCGACCTCTCTTGTTTTTGTAAATATGATTGGTTCATCGTTCCTATTTTAGCCTATTATGAATAAACATGTTTGCAATGACAATTAGAGATCATAGTTTCTCGTGCCATGCTTGATTAGCTATGAGTTATAATGGTTTACCTTGCGTGCCAACATGCTATAAAAATGGTTGTGATGTGGTATAGTGGGGTGGTATCCTCCTTTGAATGATTTAAGTGACTCGACTTGGCACATGTTCACGCATGTAGTTGAAACAAATCAACATAGCCTTCACGATATGTATGTTCATGGTGGATTATATCCTACTCATGCTTGTACTCAATGTCTATTAATTTTGATGCATGTTCATGAATGTTGTCGCTCTCTAGTTGGTCGCTTCCCAGTCTTTTGGTAGCCTTCACTTGTACTAAGCGGGAATACTGCTTGTGCATCCAATCCCTTAAACCCCAAAGTTATTCCATATGAGTCCACTATACCTTCCTATATGCGGTATCTACCTGCCGCAAGTAAATTTGTATGTGCCAAACTCTAAACCTTCAAATGAAATTCTATTTTGTATGCTCGAATAGCTCATGTATCAACTAGGGTTGTCCGTATCTTCCATGCTAGGTGGGTTATTCTCAAGAGGAGTGGACTCCGCTCCTCATTCACGAGAAAATAGCTGGTCACCGGGATGACCAGTCCCATGCTTTATGCAAACTAAATCAAAATAATTGCAAACAAAACTCCCCCTGGGACTATTGCTAGTTGGAGGCACTCGTTGTTTCGAGCAAGCCATGGATTGATGCTTATTGGTGGAGGGGGAGTATAAACTTTACCATTCTGTTTGGGAACCGCCTATAATGTGTGTAGCATGGAAGATACCGCCATTTCTTGGTTGTTATGTTGACAATGAAAGTATGCCGCTCAAAATATTATTTATCTCTATTTCAAAACCGAGCTCTGGCACTGTTGGGGAACGTAGTAATTTCAAAAAAATCCTACGCACACGCAAGATCATGGTGATGCATAGCAATGAGAGGGGAGAGTGTTGTCCACGTACCCTCGTAGACTGAAAGCGTAAGCGTTAGCACAACGCGGTTGATGTAGTCGTACGTCTTCACGATCCGACCGATCAAGTACCGAACACACGACACCTCCGAGTTCAGCACACGTTCAGCCAATGATGTCTCTCGAACTCCGATCCAGCCGAGTGTTGAGGGAGAGTTTCGTCAGCACGACGACGTGGTGACGATGATGATGTTCTAATGACGCAGGGCTTCGCCTAAGCACCGCTACAGTATTATCGAGGTGGACTATGGTGGAGGGGGGCACCGCACACGGCTAAAAGATCAAACAATCAATTGTTGTGTCTCTAGGGTGCCCCGCCCAGATATATAAAGGAGCAAGGGGGAGGTGCAGCCGGCCAGAGGTGGCGCTGGTGGAGTCCTACTCCCGCCGGAGTAGGACTCCTCCCTTTCCTTGTTGGACTAGGAGTGGAGGGGAAGAGGGGAGAGAGGAAGGAAAGGGGCGCCGCCTCTCCTTGTCCTATTCGGACTAGGGGTCAGGGCGTGGCCCTGCCTCGCCGCCTCTCCTCTTCTCCACTAAGGCCCACTATGGCCCATTAAGCCCCCTGGGGGGTTCCGGTAACCTCCCGCTACTCCGGTAAAATCCCGATTTCACCCGGAACACTTCCGATATCCAAACATAGGCTTCCAATGTATCAATCTTCATGTCTCGACTATTTCGAGACTTCTCGTCATGTCCGTGATCACATCCGAGACTCCGAACAACCTTCGGTACATCAAAACATACAAACTCATAATATAACTGTCATCGAAACGTTAAGCGTGCAGACCCTACGGGTTAGAGAACTATGTAGACATGACCGAGACACGTCTCCGGTCAATAACCAATAGCGGAACCTGCATGCCCATATTGGCTCCCACATATTCTACGAAGATCTTTATCGGTCAGACCGCATAACAACATACGTTGTTCCCTTTGTCATCGGTATGTTACTTGCCCGAGATTCGATCGTCGGTATCTCAATACATAGTTCAGTCTCGTCAAGGCAAGTCTCTTTACTCATTCCGTAATACATCATCCCACAACTAACTCATTAGTTGCAATGCTTGCAAGGCTTAAGTGATGTGCATTACCGAGAGGGCCCAGAGATACCTCTCCGACAATCGGAGTGACAAATCCTAATCTCGAAATACGCCAACCCAACAAGTACCTTCGAGACACCAGAGAGCACCTTTATAATCACCCGATTCGCTAGGACGCTTTGGCAAAGACACAAAGTGTTCCTTCGGTAAACTGGAGTTGCATAATCTCATAGTCATAGGAACTTGTATAAGTCATGAAGAAAGCAATAGCAACATACTAAACGATCGAGTGCTAAGCTAACGGAATGGGTCAAGTCAATCACATCATTCTCCTAATGATGTGATCCCGTTAATCAAATGACAACCCATGTCAATGGTTAGGAAACTTAACCATCTTTGATTAACGAGCTAGTCAAGTAGAGGCATACTAGTGACACTCTGTTTGTCTATGTATTCACACATGTATTATGTTTCCGGTTAATACAATCACATCATTCTCCTAATGATGTGATCCAGTAAACATGAGACCTAAGAGTTATTGTGAATGTGGTTAGTCATAATCTTTGCTGAAAACTTGAATGGTGGCTTTACATATTTACAACAACAAGAGCAAACAGAGTTTGTAAAAGTTTTTCATTATTATTTTCAGTTTATCAACTGAATTGCTTGAGGACAAGCAAAGGTTTAAGCTTGGGGGAGTTGATACGTCTCCGTCGTATCTACTTTTCCAAACACTTTTGCCCTTGTTTTAGACTCTAACTTGCATGATTTGAATGGAACTAACCCGGGCTGACGCTGTTTTCAGCAGACTTTCGATGGTGTTATTTATGTGCAGAAACAAAAGTTCTCGAAATGACCTGAAACTCCACGAAACATCTTTTTGGAAAATATCAAAAATACTGGAAGAAAATTCCACGTCAGGGGGCCCACACCCTGTCCATGAGGGTGGGGCGTGCTCGCCTCGGGCGCGCCTCTACCTCGTGGGCCCCCTGACGCTCCACCGACCTCAACTCCAACTCCATATATTCACTTTTGGGGAGAAAAAAGTCAGAGAGAAGGATTCATCACGTTTTACGATACGGAGCCGCCGCCAAGCCCTAAAACCTCCCGGGAGGGCTGATCTGGAGTCCGTTCGGGGCTCTGGAGAGGGGGATTCATCGCCATCGTCATCATCAACCATCCTCCATCACCAATTTCATGATGCTCACCGCCGTGTGTGAGTAATTCCATCGTAGGCTTGCTGGACGGTGATGGGTTGGATGAGATCTATCATGTAATCGAGTTAGTTTTTTTAGGGTTTGATCCCTAGTATCCACTATGTTCTGAGATTGATGTTGCTATGACTTTTCTATGCTTAATGCTTGTCACTAGGGCCCGAGTGCCATGATTTCAGATCTGAACATATTATGTTTTCATGAATATATGTGAGTTCTTGATCTTATCTTGCAAGTCTATAGTCACCTACTATGTGTTATGATCCGGCAACACCGAAGTGACAATAGTCGGGACCACTCCCGGTGATGACCATAGTTTGAGGAGTTCATGTATTCACTAGGTGTTAATGCTTTGGTCCGGTGCTCTATTAAAAGGAGGCCTTAATATCCCTTAGTTTCCGCTAGGACCCCGCTGCCATGGGAGGGTAGGACAAAAGATGTCGTACAAATTCTTTTCCATAAGCACGTATGACTATATTCGGAATACATGCCTACATTACATTGATGAATTGGAGCTAGTTCTGTGTCACCCTATGTTATGACTGTTACATGATGAACCGCATCCGGCACAATCCTCCATCACCGATCCAATGCCTATGAGCTTTTCACATATTGTTCTTGGATTATTTACTTTTCCGTTGCTACTGTTACAATCACTACAAAACACCAAAAATATTACTTTTGCTACCATTACTTTTGTTACCGTTACCACTACTATCATATTACTTTGCCACTAAATACTTTGCTGCAGATACTAAGTTATCCAGGTGTGGTTGAATTGACAACTCAACTGCTAATACTTGAGAATATTCTTTGGCTCCCCTTGTGTCGAATCAATAATTTTGGGTTGAATACTCTACCCTCGAAAACTGTTGCGATCCCCTATACTTGTGGGTTATCAAGACTATTTTTTGGCGCCGTTGCCTGAGAGCATAGCTCTATTCTTTGAGTCACTTGGGATTTATATCTGTTGGTCACTATGAAGAACTTGAAAGACGCTAAGACAAAAATTTATCCCTCAACTACGAGGAGAGGTAAGGAACTGCCATCTAGCTCTTCACTTGATTCACCTTCTGTTTTTAGTAAGCTTGCGACACCTAAACCTGCTTCTGCTATTCGTTCCGATATGTCGCATGTTATTGATGATGCCACTTCTGCTATGCATGATACTTATGATGAAACTACTTCTATTCTTGATACTACTGTGTCACTTGGTGAATTTCTTGATGAACAACTTGCTAGGGTTAGAGAGAATGAGATTATTGAAACTGATAATATTGATGAAAGTGATGATGAAGACTCTCCCCTAATAAATATGAATCGCATGTTGTTCCTGAGGGTTATGTTTTTGAGAAAGAAGTTGATTTAGCTATTTTAGCTTGCAAAGATAGATATGAGCTCAAGAGGTTATTTGCTAAATGGAAGCAGCAATCTCTTAATGCTAGAATGAAACTTGACCCTGCTTTTGCTACTTCACCTATTTATGTTACTGATAAGGATTATGAATTCTCTGTTGATCCTGATATAATTACTTTGGTTGAATTTGATCCTTTTCATGGCTATGAATCTGAAACTGTTGTGGCACATCTTACTAAATTAAATGATATAGCCACCCTGTTCACTAATGATGAGAAATCTCGCTACCTTTATATCCTTAAAATATTTCCGTTCTCATTAAAGGGTGATGCTAAGATATGGTTTAATTCTCTTGATCCTGGTTGTGTGCGGAGTCCCCAGGATATCATTTATTACTTCTCTGCTAAATATTTCCCTCCTCATAAGAAACAAGCTGCTTTAAGGGACATATATAATTTTGTGCAAATTGAAGAAGAGAGTCTCCCACAAGCTTGGGGGAGGCTTCTCTAGTTACTTAATGTTTTGCCTGATCATCCTCTTAAGAAAAATGAAATACTTGATATCTTTTATAATGGACTAACCGATGCTTCCAGAGATTACCTGGATAGTTGTGCTGGTTCCGTTTTCAGGGAAAGAACACCGGATGAAGCTGAAATTTTATTGAATAATATGTTGACATATGAAAATAATTGGACACTTCCTGAGCCAGCTCCTGAGCCAATTCGTGAGCCTATTCCTAAACCAACTCTGAAGAAAAGAGGTGTTCTATTTCTCAGTCCTGAAGATATGAAAGAGGCAAAGAAATCTATGAAAGAAAAAGGTACTAAAGCTGAAGATGTTAAGAATTTACTTCCTATTGAAGAAATACATGGCCTTGATTTACCGCCTATTGAAGAAACATATGCTCTTAAACCACCACCTATTGAAGAAACTCATGGTCTTGGTAACCCGACACAGGTAGTAAAGGTAAATTCTCTCTATAGATATGAGAAACCTGAAATCCCTCCTACTAAAATTGCTAGCCAATGCTTGGATGAGTTTGACAACTTTATGGTTAAGCAAGAATATTTCAATGCTTATTTTGGTAGACAATTAAAAAAATGCTTATATGATTGAACACTTGGATGATTATATGGCTAATGTTAAAGGTGAACTTAAACTCATTAGTAAACATGCTTCTATGGTTACCACTCAAGTAGAACAAGTACTTAAAGCTCAAAATGATTTGCTCAATGAATTGAATAGTAAGAAAAATGACTATGCTGTTAGAGTGGCTACTAGAACTGGTAAAATGACTCAGGAACCTTTGTATCTTGAAGACCACCCTAAGAGAATTGAACAAGATCCTCAGAGAAATAATATTGATGCACCTAGTCCTTCTAAAAAGAAGAAAAAGAAAAGTGATAGGACTTTGCATGCTTCTAGTGAAGCTATTGCTAAACCACCTGAGAATCCAAATGATATTTCTATTTTTGATGCTGAAACACAATCTGGTAATGAACATGAACCTAGTGAAAATGCTAATGATGATGCTAGGAAACACGGTAAAGAAAGAGAACCATGGGTTCAGAAACCCATGCCTTTTCCTCCCAAACCATCCAAGAAAAAGGATGATGAGGATTTTGAGCACTTTGCTGAAATGATTAGACCTATCTTTTTGCATATGCGATTAACTGATATGCTCAAAATGAATCCTTATGCTAAGTATATGAAAGAAATTGTTACTAATAAAAGAAAGATACCGGAAGCTGAAATTTCCACCATGTTTGCTAAATATACTTTTAAGGGTGGAATGCCAAAGAAACTAGGAGATCCAGGAGTACCCACTATACCATGCTCCATTCAAAGAAACTATGTTAAAACTGCCTTATGTGATCTTGGAGCCGGTGTTAGTGTTATGCCTCTCTCTTTATATCGTAGACTTGATTTGAATAAGTTGACACCTACTGAAATATCTTTGCAAATGGCTGATAAATTAACTGCTATACCTGTAGGTATTTGTGAGGATGTGCCTGTTGTGGTTGCAAACATTATTATTTTAACGGACTTTGTTATTCTTGATATTCCCGAGGATGATAGTATGTCTATTATTCTTGGAAGACCTTTTCTGAATACTGTAGGGGCTGTTATTGATTGCAACAAAGGCAATGTCACTTTTTATGTTAATGGTAATGAGCATACGGTACACTTTCCGAGGAAACAACCTAAAGTTCATAGTATCAACTCTATTGGAAAAATTCCATCGATTATTTTTGGAGGTTTTGAATTTCCTCTTCCTACTGTCAAGAAGAAATATGATATTCTTATTAAAGGGGATGTGCATATCCCCGTTGAGGTAACATAGTGTTATTCGAAATTTCTCCGGTTCCATGTTACTCGGAATGAGTTTGTTAACAAGACCTGATCAACCTTGTTAGTGGATTCCTTTTGATGAGCATGAGATGGATGAAACTAGAAGGCACAACCTTCTGTACCCCCTTTCTACTTTCTGTTATTTAGTTGAAATAAAGTAAAATTAGTATTTTTCTGTCTATTTTCTGTTTTATCCGTGCAATATAAAAATACCCCAAAAATAAAAGTTCTCCAAATGCCCTGAAAATGGAATATGATTTTTTTCTGGAATATTTGAGAATATCTGGCACTGAGAGCACAACAGGAGGGGCAAGCACCTGGCCACGAGGGTGGAGGGCGCGCCCCCTGCCTCGTGGGCCCATGGTGGCTCCCCTCCACTTATTCCTGCACCCACACACTCTTTCTTCCTCCCAAAAAAATCATTATCCAGCTCAAGCACGAGTTCTAGCTCATTTTGCTGCGATTTTCGATCTCCTTGCTCAAAGCACCTCTCACAAAACTGCTTGGGGGGATTGTTCCTTGGTATGTGACTCCTCCATTGGTCCAATTAGTTTTTGTTCTAGTGCTTTATTCATTGCAAATTTGTGCTGCCTAGGTGACCATGTTCTTGAGCTTGCATGTCAAATTTATATGGTTCCAAGTAGTTCTAATGCATGATATAGGCTCTAGGCACTTGTAGGAGTAGTTGTTATCAATTTTGTTGAGCTTGGTTCACTTTTATTTGAAGTTACTAAAAATTTCAGAATTTTTCAGAAAATAATGAAGAGATTTTTGAGGGGATCATCGAGTCGAAGCTCGAAGGAAAAGCAAAATGAAGAAGCACAGAGGCCCGAATATAATCTGCCCCGCACCATGGAGGTTCGGCCGTGTGAATGTCCTTCCGATGATTTCTTGAGAGAAGCCGGGATTTACAATGATTTTTATGAATTGGCTAAGAATGCAGGCCTCACCGACTTCCTCCGCGATCAACGCAATCAGTATCTCTTACTCACCAATACTTTTGTGCAAAACTTCTACTATTATCCTAAGGAAACACCTCCTTGATGAGAGTTTCATTTATATGATGTTGTTAAGAAGATGCCACTAGATGAATTTTGCAAGGTTTGCAAAATACCTTTTGAGGGTAGTTTAGATGAACCACATCGTGAAGATGTGGATGGGTTTATTGACACTATTATTGTAGGGGAAACTAGGAAGATTTCTGATGCAAGAATCACTAGCATACATTTTCCTGTTTTACGCTACTTTGCCATATTTGCTAGTCGTTGCTTAATTGGTCGCGGAAACTGTGGAAACCTTAGTGTTCCTGATATTATCATTTTGTTCCATGGTTTATTCTGCGATAGCACAGTTAGTATGGGCGGTATTATTGCTAAACGGTTAAGTTCGAACTGCATAAAGGGGCCCATCTTTGGAGGTATTTATGCTTCGCGCCTTGCTGCACATTATAACATACCTATTAGGCACTATGAAAAAGAAGAAAAATTGCTGCCCAATGCTTATTTAGATTATAAGAGTATGGTAGCGCATGACTTTATTGTTAAGAATAGGGAAGGGGCTCTTAAATACAAATTATTCTTTGATAAACATCACCTTGAGACTATTACCTTGCATGCTCCCTCCTTGTTTAATTTATCTACAGGTCTGTATCTCGTTCCGTTGGCAGCCATTTACGCCTACCGGAACCCTACACCAGCCACGGAGCCGGAACCACAATTTGAGCCTCCACGACAGTCTAACTACCAGTGGGATCCGGAGATGATTTCCAACCAGTGGAAATCAGAGTCTTCTTCATCTCAGTACGACCCCGGCTACAACTACGGATATCCGCCAGGCCATCCGTGGCAATAAACCAACTTAGGCCAAAAGCCTAAGCTTGGGGGAGTACGTATTTCCCACCGACATTACATTTATGTTCACACACACTCATTGCTAGATGTCGGTGCTCATACTCTTTCACTGTAGTATCCATGCTAGTTTATTTTCTTCTTCTTGCTTTCTTCTTGTGCGTTTAATAAACCTTAAGAAAAAAATTAGTGTAGCTTCTAGCTAGTTTACCTTTCTTGTTGTAGTAGTATTAATTAAAAAGAAAACCCAAAAATATTTCCCGTTCTTCTTTTGCTTGTTGGGAGCTTTCCCGTGTAAATAGTTTTATTTCTTTTATTTTCTTTTCTTTGGGGGTCGATAGGAGAAGACCATAATTAAATTGTTGAAGTGGCTCTTATATGCATTATTATTGATTTAACCAAGAGCTCATATTGCCTTGTCTTCTCCTGTTTATTGAATGCTCGCAGATTCCAGCTTAGTCCAATGCACTTGCACTCTTATTATTATTCACTTCGTTCGGTCGTGCAAGTGAAAGGCAATTATGACGATATATGATGAATTGACTGAGATGAGAAAAGCTGGTATGAACTCGACCTCTCTTGTTTTTGTAAATATGATTGGTTCATCATTCCTGTTTCAGCCTATTATGAATAAACATGTTTGCAATCACAATTAGATATCATAGTTGCTCGTGCCATGCTTGATTAGCTATGAGTTATAATGGTTTACCTTGCGTGCCAACATACTATTAAAATGGTTGTGATGTGGTATAGTGGGGTGGTATCCTGCTTTGAATGATTTAAGTGACTCGACTTGGCACATGTTCACTTATGTAGTTGAAACAAATCAGCATAGCCTTCACGATATTTATGTTCATGGTAGATTAATATCCTACTCATGCTTGTACTCAATGTCTATTAATTTTAATGCATGTTCATGACTGTTGTCGCTCTCTAGTTGGTCGCTTCCCAGTCTTTTGCTAGCCTTCACTTGTACTAAGCGGGAATAGTGCTCGTGCATCCAATCCCTTAAACCCCAAAGTTATTCCATATGAGTCCACTATACCTTCCTATATGCGGTATCTACTTGCCGCTCCAATTAAATTTGTATGTGCCAAACTCTAAACCTTCAAATGAAATTCTGTTTTGTATGCTCGAATAGCTCATGTATCAACTAGGGCTGTCCGTATCTTCCATGCTAGGCGGGTTATTTTCAAGAGGAGTGGACTCCGCTCCTCATTCACGAGAAAATGGCTGGTCACCGGGATGCCCAGTCCCATGCTTTATGCAAACTAAATCAAAATAATTGCAAACAAAACTCCCCGGGACTTTGTTGCTAGTTGGAGGCACTTTCGTTGTTTCGAGCAAGCCATGGATTGATGCTTGTTGGTGGAGGGGGAGTATAAACTTTACCATTCTGTTTGGGAACCGCCTATAATGTGTGTAGCATGGAAGATATCGCCATCTCTTGGTTGTTATGTTGCCAATGAAAGTATGCCGCAAAAAATATTATTTATCTCTATTTCAAAACCGAGCTCTGGCACCTCTACAAATCCCTGCTTCCCTCTACGAAGGGCCTATCTATTTACTTTCATGTTGAGTCATCACCCTCATATTAAAAAGCACTAGTTGGAGAGCGCAGCTATCATTTGCGTTCATTACTATTAATTTATATTGGGTATGACTATGACTGGATCTCTTTTATCATGAATTACAATGTCTAGACAGTCCTTGATCTGTAAAGGTGCTCTGCATTTATGTTTTGCGGTCTCAGAAAGGGCTAGCGAGATACCATCTTATTATCTATACCTACTATTAAAGGGAATAGGTATTCTTGGTTTGGTTTGGTACTTTTCGTTTGGTTTGAGTGCACGCTAAAGTTAGGATAATTAAAAGGAAGGATTTGTAGGCTTTAATGTATTGGGGCTACTAAATTAAAAAAAAGGGATTTAATTCCGGGCTAAAACGGGTGAGGACGCCATGATAATAAAAGGAATGGTTATACTTAAATGGAATCAGTGGGAGATTATGCCCGGCAAAGAAAATATGAACACGGCTAAATTGCATCATATTTTTTGGGGTTCATTTTATAGAAGGATGCTTCGTTGCAGCATGTTCTTCATAGTGAATCTGGTGTTGTGGGACATTATGCTTGCACAAAACATCATTTTTTCCCGTTGCAACGCACGGGCATTTGTGCTAGTATCATATCATGATTGTTTTGAGAAAGTGTTGTCATCCGAGTTTTATTATTATTGCTCGCTAGTTGATTATTGTCGGGGATGCTGATCGTACCCACGGACACCTATGGGGCCGGCGGAGCAGGCCCCTTTGTGGTTCGGAGGGGGGCGGAAGTCGCACGAAGAGCGGATCGAGGCGATGCACACGAGCGGTTTACCCAGCTTCGGAGCTCTCCGGAGAGATAAAACTCCTACTGCTGCTTGTTTGATCTATTGTGTTCTTGCTAGGGAGCCATGCGAGCTACAAAACCTAGCTTGAGTGTATCTAGACTATGGCCAGTCGAACGGGCCGAGCTAGCCGAACCTTGCCAAAAATGCGAACCGAACCCTTTCTACGTTGCACTCGGGCCTCCTTTTATACGCTCAAGGGGTCTCCGACAGGTGGCAACATAGGCGGGGGCACAAATGTAAAAACAGGAGTTGGTACACCTACTTGAACAGTGTACAGTGCAAAATACCTAACTCGGCGGCAAGGGACAAAAGCAATAAATGCCCGTCGTTGTCGCCCAAACAGTGTAACAGAGACCGTTAGGTGCGCCTCCGCTCGCCACGATTGCGAGCCTGTCAGCGCCGCTTATCGCTGCTCTCCGCTGGCTGCACAGCCGCTCGACACGCGCCCATGGAACGGTCCCAAGGCGACATGTCGCTGGGTGAGCTGGAGCGGAGACGGAGAGAGGTTGCATGCCGCGGCAAGCGCCTTGCCGCGGCGAATCCTGTCGCGCCGGAGACTTGTCGCGCTCCGGGCCTTCCCGGCAAGCTCCTCTTGCCGGGGCCTTGTCTTCTGTGTGCCTGGGGTGGCCCTCCCGACAAGCTCCTCTTGTCGGGGCCTTCTTCGTGCCTAGAGAGGCCTTCCCGGCAAGCTCCTCTTGCCGGGGTCTTGTCTTCAGAATGGCTGCGGAGGGTCTTGGCGGACGCCCAGCGAGGCTTGCCGCGGGGACATCGCGCGATCGCTGCAGACGAAGTTCGGGGTACTAGGGCACCCCTACTTTAGTACACCGACAGAGCCCGGTCTGCAGGCCATACACGGTGCCGAAGGCTGTTGGGCCAGGCCCAAAACAGGCACGGCACGCGGCTGGGTCCAAACCAAACCCACTCAGATCCGTCGCGTCCCCCGTAGCAGCCGCGCGTCAATTGCGGCGTCGTGGGGAAGTGGGCGGCGTCGGGTCGCTCCACCCGTCGCCTCGATCCTGCATCCCCGCCATGTGGTTCCCATGCTCTTGGGGTCACGGACGGTGGAAGTGGGAAACTGGGCCGTTACGAGCAGAGGCAGCAGGTCGGCCCCGATTCCCTGCTCTTCCTATGCCCTGATTTGTCGAGCGGGGCGGTCGAGCCCCCACCTTGCTTCCTTAAAAAGAGCGGAAGGGGAGCGCAGAAGCCCGCACTCTCCCATCTCCTTCTTTCCTTAGTTTCTGCTCCCCTTTCTCTCATTCGCCATGGAGAAAAGGAACCTTGGTTCTTCATCGGTGGCGGCGAGGGTCGCCGCTAGACAGCGCTCCCCTCCCAACCCCACGCCCGGGGCGGCAGAGCCAGCAACAAGAGGAAGAAGGAGGGGGCGAGGTCGTGGGCAGGTCGAGGCGCTCGGGGAAGAGGCGGACGGGCGGCGCGCTGCCTCCGCTTCACGGCGGTTCCCCTTCCTGCGGCGGTCCATACCGGGGACGACCCTTGCGAGTTCTTCGTCAGGCTGCGTCGGGCGCCTCATCGCCGCCTCCGGCTTCCAGCTCCGTTTGCGAGCGCGATGGAGTCGGATCCGCCCGAGACACTGAGATTACACATGAGGGGCTGTGGAATCAGCGGCATGCGAGTCCGTGTTGTATTCCCAGCCCCTAATGTGATGTATCTCGATCGTGGGTGGAAGATGTTCACCCGCATCCACAGCCTGAGGGCGGGGTTTACCCTCCATTAACAGAGATGTCGGGGATGCTGATCGTACCCACGGACACCTATGGGGCCGGCGGAGCAGGCCCCTTTGTGGTTCGGAGGGGGGCGGAAGTCGCACGAAGAGCGGATCGAGGCGATGCACACGAGCGGTTTACCCAGCGGAGCTCTCCGAGAGATAAAACTCCTCATCGCTGCTTGTTTGATCTATTGTGTTCTTGCTAGGGAGCCATGCGAGCTACAAAACCTAGCTTGAGTGTATCTAGACTACGGCCAGTCGAACGGGCCGAGCTAGCCGAACCTTGCCAAAAATGCGAACCGAACCCTTTCTACGTTGCACTCGGGCCTCCTTTTGCTCGCTCAAGGGTCTCCGACAGTGGCAACATAGGCGGGGCACAAATGTAAAAACAGGAGTTGGTACACCTACTTGAACAAAGGTATGGTGCAAAATACCTAACTCGACGGCAAGGGACAAAAGCAATAAATGCCCGTCGTTGTCGCCAAACAAGCAGTGTAATAGAGACCGTCAGTGCGCCTCCGCCGCCACGATGGCGAGCCTGCCGCCGCTTATCGCTGCTCTCCATTGGCTGCCTGACCGCCGACACGCGCCCATGGAACGGTCCCAAGGCGACACGTCATTGGGTGAGCTGGAGCGGAGACGGAGAGAGGTTGCATGCCGCTGCAAGCGCCTTGCCGCGGCCGAATCCTTGTCGCTCGGAGACTTGTCGCGCCTGGCCTTCGGCAAGCTCCTCTTGCCGGGCCTTGTCTTCTGTGGTGCTCTGGTGGCCCTCCCGACAAGCTCCTCTTGTCGGGGCCTTCTTCGATGCCTAGAGGCCTTCCCGGCAAGCTCCTCTTGCCGGGTCTTGTCTTCGTAATGGCTGCGGAGGGTCTTGGCGGACGCCTTGGCGAGGCTTGCCGGACGCCGCGATCGCTTGCAGACGAGTTCGGGGTACTAGGGCACCCCTACTTTAGTACACCGACAATTATGCCATTGATATGAGTAAACATGAGACCTAAGAGTTATTGTGAATGTGGTTAGTCATAATCTTTGCTGAAAACTTGAATGCTGGCTTTACATATTTACAACAACAAGAGCATACAGAATTCGTAAAAGTTTTTCTTTATTACTTTCAGTTTATCAACTGAATTGCTTGAGGAAAAGCAAAGGTTTAAGCTTGGGGGAGTTCACAAATCTCCGTCGTATCTACTTTTCCAAACACTTTTGCCCTTGTTTTGGACTCTACCTTGCATGATTTGAATGGAACTAACCCGAACTGACGTTGTTTTCAGTACACTTTCCATGGTGTTATTTATGTGCAGAAACAAAAGTTCTCGGAATGACCTGAAACTCCACGGAACATCTTTTTGGAAAATATCAAAAATACTGGAAGAAAAATCCACGTCAGGGGGCCCACACCCTGTCCCACGAGGGTGGGGGCATGCACGCTACAAGCGCGCCCCTACCTCGTGGGCCCCCGACGCTCCACCGACCTCAACTCCAACTCCATATATTCACTTTCGGGAGAAAAAAAATCAGAGAGAAGGATTCATCGCTTTTACGACACGGAGCCGCCGCCAAGCCCTAAAACCTCTCGGGAGGCTGATCTGGAGTCCGCTCGGGGCTCCGGAGGGGGATTCGTCGCCATCGTCATCATCAACCATCCTCCATCACCAATTTCATGATGCTCACCGCCGTGTGTGAGTAATTCCATCATAGCCTTCCTGGACGGTGATGGGTTGGATGAGATCTATCATGTAATCGAGTTAGTTTTGTTAGGGTTTGATCCCTAGTATCCACTATGTTGTGAGATTGATGTTGCTATGACTTTGCTATGCTTAATGCTTGTCACTAGGGCCCGAGTGTCATGATTTCAGATCTGAACCTATTATGTTTTCATGAATATATGTGAGTTCTTGATCCTATCTTGCAAGTCTATAGTCACCTACTATGTGTTATGATCCGGCAACCCCGAAGTGACAATAATCGGGACCACTCCCGGTGATGACCATAGTTTGAGGAGTTCATGTATTCACTAGGTGTTAATGCTTTGGTCCGGTGCTCTATTAAAAGGAGGCCTTAATATCCCTTAGTTTCCGCTAGGACCCCACTGCCACGGGAGGGTAGGACAAAAGATGTCATACAAGTTCTTTTCCATAAGCACGTATGACTATATTCGGAATACATGCCTACATTACATTGATGAATTGGAGCTAGTTACATGTCACCCTCTGTTATGGTATTACATGATGAACTGCATCCGTCATAATCCTCCATCACCGATCCAATGCTTACGAGCTTTTCACATATTGTTCTTGGCTTATTTACTTTTCCGTTGCTACTGTTACAATCACTACAAAACACCAAAAATAATACTTTTGCTACCGTTACTTTTGTTACCCTACCACTACTATCATATTACTTCGCTACTAAATACTTTGCTGCAGATACGAAGTTATCCAGGTGTGGTTGAATTTACAACTCAACTGCTAATACTTGAGAATATTCTTTGGCTCCCCTTGTGTCGAATCAATAAATTTGGGTTGAATACTCTACCCTCGAAAACTGTTGTGATCCCCTATACTTGTGGGTTATCATGCGGCAACAATCGCCGAGTACGCCGACACCATCTTGTTCATCCTTGAGCTTAACAAGGAGGGCGCTGAGGTGCCGCCCAACTGGTTCGGGCTGAACCCGGAGGACGAGGAGGACACGGCCGAGGAGATCGCTTCCAGCGATGAGGGCGAGGATGAAGAGGGTGAGGACGGCGAGGACGACGCACCGGACGACAAAGCGGACAGCCGGCCTCAGCCCGACCAAGCCTCTGCCAATGAGCTGCGTGCTATCGCACCGACTGCTGCTGGGGCTGATCAGGCCGAGACCTCCCAGTAGGCCGCTCCACCATCCGGCGCTGCTGCCTCCGCCAACCCATCGGACCTGCCTGCTGCTCCTCTGGCCTAGGCAGCCACTTTATCTTATCTTTTCCTGTTCTTGTTATCTTTTGAACAAGTATGTTAAATTCGCGCAATTCCACCCGCTGGGGTGTATTCAAACTTTGTTGAATTCTGGCTATGAGCCTCGTTATGTAAATTAATTTTCTCGCACAAGTTTGTGCTCTGCCAGGTTCTACTTTGTCTTGTTTTTCTATTCTTTTTGGCTTTTTCCTTTGCCGCTTTCCTTTGGCTGCCGCCCTTCCAGCCGGACAGCCGCTCTACGGTCTGTGGCTAGGTCAGGTACTTGGCCGTTTAGGAAGACAAGTACTTTCGCCGCTTAGAACGTAGCAAGTCAAATGAGAAGCTGGCCGGCCGGCTGCTCAGCAGCCGGACGGTAAGGCGAGGATCCAGCTTGGCCTATGCTAGCGCATATTTCCTCAGTCATTTTTTGTGTGGACATCGTTTCCTGCCTTTAGATCTTGCCAGTCGGGCAGTCGCTCTGCGAGCTGCGGCTTAAGGCAAGAGAGGGCTTTAGATGTTGGCACACTACTTGTCCGACTACAGGTACCATTAGCATAGGACAAGGTGGCGAGCCCCCGGGCCGACTGGTCGAACCCGGTGCCAGGCAAGGGAATGAAATAACACATTTCACAGACATTTAAACTTATCATATAGATAAAAAGGGTAGCACCCGAGTGCTCCTCGAGGGGCCCGATGTCTTAGCTCTTAATACAGAAGGTAGCGTGGTACATACTGCATTAATTGTAAAATCTTCGGAGGAGATTTACATTCCATGGGCGCTCTATTTCCTTGCCGGAATCGTCCCTCTCGCGTGCCCTGTGCTTCTGCGCATCGATGAGGTAGTAGGAGTGGTTGCCCAAGGCTTTGCTGATGATGAAGGGCCCTTCCCAAGGGGCCGAGAGCTTGTGCTGGCCGGCTGTTCGCTAGATCAGTCGGAGCACAAGGTCCCCCTCTCGAAATGATCGAGGCCTAACCTTCCGACTATGATAGCTGCGCAGGCCCTGCTGGTAGATGGCGGACCAGCTGAGTGCTAACAGCTGGCTCTCTTCCAGCAGGTCGACGCCGTCTTCTCGCGCCTCCTTCGCTTCCGTCTCCGTGTACATGGTGACGCGAGGCGAGTCAAACTCGATGTCAGTTAGGATGACGGCCTCGGCCCCGTACACGAGGAAGAAGGGGTGAAGCCGGTTGATTTGTTCGGCGTGGTCCGAAGACTCTAGAGAACGGCCGGCAGTTCTTCAATCCAGCAGCCAGCCGAGTGCTCCAGCGACTCGACCAGTCGAGGCTTGATGCCGGACAAGATGAGGCCGTTTGCTCGCTCGACTTGGCCGTTTGACTGCGGATGGGCAACGTACACTAAGTCCAGTCAGATGCCCTGCGTCATGCAGAAACAAGCCAAGGCACCTTTAGTGAAGTTCGTGCCGTTGTCGGTGATGATGTTGTGCGGTACACCATACCGGACGGTGATATCTGCGATGAAGGTCACAACAGTTGGACCATTCAGCTTCTTGATTGGTTTCGCTTCAATCCACTTGGTGAACTTGTCCACGGCGTCCAGCGGATGGGTCATGTCGCCGCGTGCTGTCTTGAATGGGCCCACCATGTCCAGCCCCCAGACAGCAAATGGCCAAGTGAGGGGGATGGTCTTGAGTGCAGAAGCCGGCAGATGTTGCTTGGAGCCGAATTTCTAGCACCCCTTGCACTTCTTGACCAGGTCCTTGGCCTCGTCCAAAGTAGTCAGCCAGAAGAATCCACGGCGGAAAGCTTTGGCGACAAGGGATCTGGAGGCCGCGTGGTGGCCGCACTCGCCTTGGTGTATGTCTCTGAGGATTGCCTTGCCTTTCTCTAGTTCAACGCAGCGCTGGAAAACGCTAGTCACGCTTCGTCTGACAAGCTCTCTGTTTACTATCGTGTATGCTGCTGCTCGGCGTTGCACTTGTCAGGCCAAGATCTCGTCGGCTGGTAGCTCTGCATTCACCAGGAAGTTGAGGATGGGTTGCGCCCATGATGGTGCTTCTACCACTGTCACGACGGCCACTAGAACCAGGGCGGTTGGGTTGGGAGGCGACGGGTTGGAGTCGGCCGCCGCTTGTTGTGTCGTTGTAGTCCCCGGGCCGATTGCTGCAGCCCCCGGGCCGGGTTCTGAAGTGCCCGAGCAGGGTGCGACTGTTGCAGTCCCTGAGCCGCCTGCATAAAATTTTCTCTACATGATCCTCATAAAAATTTCTCTACATGATCCTCATGCATGCAAAGTTGACACTCTTCCGAAATAGTGGGATTGTCATAAAATAAAGTCATGACCTCTCTGAACCCACTTTTATCAAAGATTTCATAAGATTGAATATTCTCCAAATATGTGGGATCTAAAGTAGCCACTCTTCCAAACCCACTTTCAATATTATTGCAAACATTATTATCAATCTCATATTCATCATGGGCCTTAAATAGATTTTCAAGATCATAAGAAGAATCACCCCAATCATGATCATTGCAACAAGTAGTAGACATAGCAAAAATAGCATCCACAAGCTTAGGTATTTGCATATTATTAGCACAATTGACATTAATAGAGTTTATAATAACATCATTGCAATCGTGCTTTTTATTCAAAGATCTATCATGAATCACTTCATAAATCACTTCATCACAATTTTCAGATTCACGGATTTCAAGCAAAACTCCATAAAGATAATCTAATGCACTCAACTCACTAGCAATTGGTTCATCATAATTGGATCATTTAAAAAGATTAGCAAGTGGATGGGGATCCATAAACTTTTAGCAAGCGAAGATGCAAGCAAAAACAAAGGCACATGGTAACACACGATCGAACGAAAGAAGGGCAAAAGAAAAGGCAAATCTTTTCGAAAATTGTTTTAGAAGTGGGGGAGAGGAAAACGAGAGGCGAATGGCAAATAATGTAATGCAAGAGATGATTTATGATGGGTACTTGGTATGTCTTGACTTGGCGTAAATCTCCCCGGCAACGGCACCAGAAATTCTTCCTGCTACTTCTTGAGCTTGCGTTGGTTTTTCCCTTGAAGAGGAAAGAGTGATGCAGCAAAGTTGAGTAAGTATTTCCATCAGTTTGAGAACCAAGGTATCAATCCGAGAGGAGACGCACGCACAAGTCACCAAATACCTGCACAAACAATCAAACAACTTGCACCCAACGCGATAAAGGGGTTGTCAATCCCTTCACGGTTACTTGCAAAAGTGAGATCTAATAGAGATAGATAAATGGTAATGTAAATATTTTTGGTTTATAGATCAGAAAGTAAAAGATTGCAAAGGAAGTAAATTGGAAACTAAAATTGTAGATCGGAAACTTATATGATGGAAAATAGACCCGGGGGCCATAGGTTTCACTAGAGGCTTCTCTCAAGATAGAAAATATTACGGTGGTAAAACAAATTACTGCTGAGCAATTGATAGAAAAGCGCAAAGTTATGACGATATCTAAGGCAATGATCATGAATATAGGCATCACGTCTGTGTCAAGTAGACCGACTCCTGCCTGCATCTACTACTATTACTCCACACATCGACCGACTCCTGCCTGCATCTAGAGTATTAAGTTCATAAGAACAGAGTAACGTATTAAGTAAGATGACATGATGTAGAGGGATAAATTCAAGTAATATGATGAAAACCCCATCTTGTTATCCTCGATGGCAACAATACAATACGTGCCTTGCTGACCCTTCTGTCACTAGGAAAGGACACCGCAAGATTGAACCCAAAGCTAAGAACTTCTCCCATTGCAATAAAAACCAATCTAGTTGGCCAAACCAAATTGATAGTTTGAAGAGACTTGCAAAGATATCAAATCATGCATATAAGAATTCAGATAAGATTTCAAATACTATTCATAGATAAGCTGATCATAAATCCACAATTCACCGGATCTCGTCAAACACACCGCAAAAAAGTATTACATCGAATAGATCTCCAAGAACATCGAGGAGAACATGATATTGAGAATCAAAGAGAGAGAAGAAGTCATCTAGCTACTAGCTATGGACCCGTAGGTCTGAAGTAAACTACTCACGCTTCATCGGAGAGGCAATGGTGTTGATGTAGTAGCTCTCCGTGATCGATTCCCCTCTGATAGGACACCGGAAAAGGTCCCTAGATGGGATCTCACGGGTACAGAAGGTTGCGGCGGTGGAGAAGTGTTTTCGTGGCTCTCCTCATTGGTTTTGGAATATTTGAGAATATATAGGCGGAAGAAATAGGTCGGTGGAGTCACGAGGGGCCCACTAGGGTGGGGGTGCACCCTACCCCCTGGGCGAGCCCTCATCCTTGTGGCCGCCTCATGGCTTCCCTGATGTGTACTCCAAGTCCTCTGGATGTCTTCTGGTCCAAGAAAAATC
This sequence comes from Aegilops bicornis, assembly GCA_021605145.1. Taxonomy (NCBI): domain Eukaryota; kingdom Viridiplantae; phylum Streptophyta; class Magnoliopsida; order Poales; family Poaceae; genus Aegilops; species Aegilops bicornis. The sequence continues at coordinate 387,857,174 of CM038672.1, forward strand.
ATCGCGAAAGTTTCATTCCGTTTGGACTCCGTTTGATATTCCTTTTCTGTGAAACTCTAAAACAAGGAAAAAACAGGAACTTACACTGGGCTCTAGGTTAATAGGTTAGTCACAAATATCATATAAAATATCATATTAATGCATATAAAACATCCAAAACAGATAAAATAATAGCATGGAACAATAAAAAATTATAGATACGTTGGAGACATATCACGGAGTCTTGTGATATTAATGCCGCTTTGTTGAATCTCGTTATGAAAGATCAATTTTCCGATACTTCAAGTGAGGATGTCGCGTCCCATCTTAACACATTTGTGGAATTATGCGATATGCAAAAGAAAAAAGATGCCGACAATGATATTGTGGAGTTGAAATTATTCCCTTATTTTTGCGACATCGTGCAAAAATTTGGTTCTCTTATTTGCCTTGCAATAATATTGATTCTTGGGATAAGTGGAAAGATGCTTTCATTACTAGGTATTTTCCGTCCACAAAAATTATTTCCCTTAGGACACAAATCATGAATTTTACGCAACTTGAGCATGAACATGTTGCACAATCTTGGGAAAGAATGAAATTGATGCCAACAAATTGTCCTACTCATGGTTTAAATCTTTGGATGATCATAAAAAAAATTATGTGGGATTGAATTTTGTTTCTAGAAATCTTTTAGATTCCTTCGTGGGTGTACTTTTAAGGAAATTACTTTGGGTGAAGCTGGTAAATTGCTTGATAATATTATGGCAAATTATTCACAATGGCATACCGAAAGAGCTCCTACTAGTAAAAAGGTTAATTCGGTAGAAGAAATAAATTCCTTGAGTGAAAAAGTTGATACTCTTATGAAGTTGGTTGCTAATAAAAATGCTCCTATTGATCTTAATGATGTGCCTTTGTCTACTTTGATTGAGGAAAATACCGATGCCATAGATGTGAATTTTGTTTCTCGGAACAATTTTAATAACAATGCTTATAGAGGTAATTTTAATCCTAGACCTTTTTCGGGAAATTTCTCTAATAATTATTGTAATTCCTATGGTAATCCTTCTTATAATAATAATAGGAACACCTCTCATCTTGAGAATAATATTAAATAATTTATCAATGCTCAAAATAATTTTAATACCACGATAGAAGAAAAGTTGAATAAGATTGATGATATGTCTAGAAGCATTGATAAAATTTCTCATGATATAGAAAATCTCAAGATGAAAATTTTTGTGCCTAAAATTTAGAAATCAATTAAAGCTTTATATGTTTCTATGGATGGAAGTAAGAAAAGAACCACTATGCTTAGAGCTAAAAGAGAATTTTTAGAAAAAGCATTTTCTAGCGATTGCTTTCATAAAAATGATGAAGATCTTAAAATGATTGGTGTTTCTTCTATTGATTCTTTGTTTAATAAAATTAAGATTGATGAAAAAGGGACTAAAGAAGAGTCAGCTTTAGTTAGAAGGCGTCCCGATAATTTGGAGGGTGAAAATCTTGTTGAGAAAATTGATAAAAGTGGGTTTGGAGAGGTCAAAACTTTAACTAATGATGTGCCCACTCTTTTGGATTACAAAGACTTTAATTATGATAATTTCTCTTTGATTGATTGTATTTCTTTGTTGCAATCCATGATAAATCCACCCGTGCTTATGAACAAAATAAAGGTTTTACTAAACATATTGTTGATGCTATGATGAAAGCTTTGGAAGAAAAGTTGGAATTAGATATTTCAATCCCTAGAAAATTACATGATGAATGGGAACCTACTATCAAAGTCAAGATTAAAAATTATGAGTGTTTTCCTTTGTGTGACTTGGGTGCTAGTGTTTCTACAATTCCGAAAGCTTTGTGTGTTGTGCTTTGGTCTTACCAATATTGAAGAATGCTCTTTAAATTTGCACTTGGCGGATTCTACTATTAAAAAGCCTTTGGGAAGAATTAATGATTTTATTATTCTTGCAAATAGGAATTATGTACCCATAGATTTTATTGTTCTTGATATTGATTGCAATCCGTCTTGCACAATTATTCTTGGTAGACCGTTCTTAAGTACTATTGGTGCCATGATTGATATGAAAGAAGGCAATATTAAATTTCAATTTCCACTAAGGAAGGGTATGGAACACTTCCCTAGAACAAGAATGTGGCCACCATATTAATCAATCATGAGGGCATCTTATGGATCTAGAAATAAAGATGACAATACTTGAATCTTTGCATTATGCCTAGCTAGGGGCGTAAAACGATAGCGCTTGTTGGGAGGCAACCCAATGAATAAATTTTATTTTTGTCTTTTTCTTTCTGTTATTGAGTGTTTGCAAAATTATGCTACTGTTATGATTGTGTTTTTTATGTTTTAATTAGTGTTTGTGCCAATAAAGCCTTTGGGATCATGTCGGGTGATAGTTGATTTGATCTTGTTGGAAAACAAAAACTTTTGCGTCCAGTAAAACAATTTTAAAAATTCACAGAAGCAACGGAATTTTCTGAATTTTTTACAGAAGATTGATATGCAAATTTCCCACGTTGTCCTAATTTTTCAGATTTTTTGGAGTTACAGAAGTATTCGAAGTTTTCAGATTGCTACAGACTGTTCTGTTTTTGACATATTCTATTTTCTTTGCGTTGTGTGCTTATTTTGATGAATCTATGGACTCTATCGGGGGTTTGAGCCATAGCAAAGTTGGAATACAGTAGATATAATGCAAAAATAAAATATGAATGGGTTTGCAACAGTACTTATAGTAGTGATTTACTTTGTTATACTAACGGATCTCACGAAGGTTTTGTTGAATTTTGTGTGATTGAAGTTTTCAAGTTTTGGGTGAGATCACGATGGATGATGGAATAAGGAGTAAGAAGAGCCTAAGCTTGGGGATGCCCATGGTATCCCAAGCCATTGTCAAAAAAGAGAAGCAAGCAACTAAGTTTGGGGATGCCTGAGTGGCATCCCCTCTTTCTTCTAACGACCATCAATATTTACTTGGAGCTATATTTTATTCGTCACATATCATGAGTTTCGCTTGGAGCATCTTGTATGATATGAGTCTTTGCTTGTTTTGATTTTTGTTTTGAGTCATGTATCCTTGCTGGACATACCTTTTTGAGAGAGCCAAAATTATGCTATGACTTGTTAGAATTGATCTCTATGCTTCACTTAAATCTTTATGAGCTATGGAATTTCTCTAGTACTTCACTTATATCTTTTTTAGCATGGTGTGCTTTAGTGTTTTTGAAGAAATGCTCTAATGCTTCACTTAGATTTATTTGAGAGTTAGTAAATTTTTTAAGAAATTTTCTCTTACTTCACTTATATTATTTTGAGAGAAGAAATTTTTTATGCTCATGTTATTCACTTAGATTTGTTTGAGCTTTCAAAACCAACATATGAAACTAGTCCCAAAGTGATAGATATTTAAGAGGGATATAATAAAAAAAATCATGAAGATCTTTGGACAAAATAATCTTGATTCCTTGTAATAGTTTTGCGATATGACGATATAATATGTGAATCATGTTGATGAGTAATTATGCTTTAGTAAGAATATTGGCGTTAAGGTTTGTGATTCCCTATGCAAGCATGAAAGTCAATAGTTATGCAATGAAGTTACATCCTACTTATGGTGCATTATTCGGTGTTAGTTATGCTTAATGCTCGCTTGTGATATTTTTTCGTTTCTTGGTTGGATGCTTCTCAATCTTTTGCTAGCCTTCATTGGCACTAAGTATGATCACTACTTGTGCATCCAAAATCCTTAAACCAGTTTTGCCATATGAGTCCACTATACCTACCTATATGCGGTATTCTTTTGCCGTTCTAAGCAAATTTGTATGTGCCATCTCTAATCTTTAAAATAAATTTCTCTTTTGTGTGCTTGTACCGCTCATGAAACGGAAGGGGGCGACCGATAATTTTCCATGCTAGATGTGTTATTTCAAGATGAGTGTTTATGCACTTGTCATTGCACGAGAGTACGACAAAGGTATTAGGGATGCCCAGTCCTGAAATGAAAAATGAATTTACTTTATGTTGTCAAATAATAAATTCCTTGGAAAGTGTTGGTATGGACGGCACCCGTGGATTCGGTTAGCCGTGGAATGTGAAAGTATGGTGGAAAAAGGAATAAACTTTATTTTTTGTTTGGGAACCGCATATGATATATCTAGCATGGAAAGTATTGGAAACTACTTGATCGTTTTTGTTGACAGGAAAGGCATGCCACCCAAAATGTTTTTATCTCTATCTTTTTCGCTTTGAGCTCTAGCACCTTTACAAATCCCTACTTCCCTCTGTGAAGGGTCTTTCTATTTACTTTATGCAATTTTTATTTTGAGTCTCCATTTTCTCTTATAAAGCACTAACTAAGGGGCACTATGATTGTACTTGAGCATTGGGTGTAGCTAATATGCAAGTGTGTTTCATGAATGGATCAATGATTGAGCATAATGGGCTAGGATAACTTGCTTTAGTGTTGATATTTTGAAAGACATGGTTGTTTGTTGATATGCTTGAGTATTGAAATCTTCATGTCAAAACTAGACTATTGCTTTGAATCATATAAAAGTCCAAATGTCCATCCTACAAACAAAAGAATATGTGATGAACATGTTAGGCGGCATTCCACATCAAAAATTCTGTTTATCTCATTTACCTACTCGAAGACGAGCAGGAATTAAGCTTCGGGATGCTGATACGTCTCCAACATATCTATAATTTTTTATTGTTCCATGCTGTTATATTATCAGTCTTGGATGTTTTACAATCATTTTATAGCAACTTTATATCAATTTTGGGACTAACCTATTGACATAGTGCCCAGTGGTTGCTATTTTTTGCTTGTTTTTTACTTGAAAAAAAATCAATACCAAATGGAGTCCAAACGCAGCGAATTTTTTGAGATTTTTTGGTCCAGAAGACACAAGTTGGGCAAAAGAAGTACCAGAGGGGGGACTCCGAGGGGAGCACAACCCACCTGGGCGCACCTGGGGGCCTAGGCGCGTCCTGGTGGGTTGTGCCCGCCTCCCGCACTGCCTCTTTGCTCTATAAATAACCCAATATTCCAAAAACCCTAGGGGAGTAGACGAAAATCAATTCCAGCCGCCGCAAGTTCCAGAAACCACAGATCCAATCTAGACACCATCACGGAGGGGTTCATCATCCTCATTGGTCCCTCTCCAATGATGCGTGAGTAGTTCATTATAGACCTACGGGTCCATAGTTAGTAGCTAGATGGCTTCCTCTCTCTCTCTCTCTCTTGATTCTCAATACAATGGTCTCTTGGAGATCTATTTGATGTAACTCTTTTTGCGGTGTGTTTGTTGGGATCCGATGAACTTTGAGTTTATGATCAGATCTATGTTTTTATCCATGAAAGTTATTTGAGTTTCTTTGATCTCTTATATGCATGATTAATTATAGCCTCGTATTTCTTCTTTGAATCTTTGGTTTAGTTAGGCCGACTAGATCGATTTTTCTTGCCATGGGAAGAGGTGCTTTGTGATGGGTTCGATCTTACGGTGCTCAATCCCAGTGACAGAAGGGGAAATGACACATACGTATCATTTCTATTAAGGATAACAAGATGGGGTATATTCCTACATGAATAGATCTTGTCTACATCATGTCATCGTTATTATTGCATTACTCCGTTTTCCATGAACTTAATACACTAGATGCATGCTGGTTAGCGGTCGATGTGTGGAGTAATAGTAGTAGATGCAGGCAGGAGTCGGTCTACTAATCTTGGACGTGATGCCTATGTATTGATCATTGCCTGGATATCATCATGATTATTTGAAGTTCTATCAGCTGCCCAATAGTAATTTGTTTACCCGCCATATGCTATTTTTCTCGAGAGAAGCCACTAGTAAAATCTATGGCCCTCGGGTCTCTTCTTTATCATATTTGCCTTTGAGATGTATTTTTATTTTCTTTTATTTTTAGATCTATTAATCCAAAAATACAAAAAAAAAACCTTGCTGAAACTTATTGTTATTTATTTTATCTCACGTTCCTGCGAGATCTCTTTATCCAATCTACTACAATTTTACCTATCTTTTTACCCAGGAGGGATTGACAACCCCTCTTTACGTCGGGTTGCAAGTATTTGTTCTTTGTGTGCAGGTACCGTTCACGTAGTGTTGCGTGGTTCTCCTACTGGTTCCATAACCTTGGTCACATCACCGAGGGAAATACCTACCATAGTTGTCTTGCATCATCCCTTCCTCTTTGGGGAAATACCGACGTAGTTCGAGCCGCATCAATCCCCGTCGAGGCGGAGAAGATGGCGCTTGGCCGTCTCCGATGTCGTCACGGAGCGGTCCAGGGCCCAAGTGTAACACCCCCAGTGTCATGCTACAGTAACCCTCTGTGACTAACCTAATCATTTATCCAAACAGTGCTTAATCACCTTTGTCCAATAGCCTATTTGAAATTCCAGTCAATTCAAATTCAAGTGAAGTTTGAAGTTGATCAAAAGTTGCTGGAAAAATGTTCATCATTTGTCAAAAATTCCATGATAATTATTTGTTAAGGAACACAACATCATTTTTGTGCAAAGGTGAGCATTAGAAACTATAACAGCACCAATTCAGCATTTTTAAATGCTATCCTATTTATGAAAAATACCAAATAAATTCTTATGGTCTCCAAAATATTTGTGGCACTGTCTAAGATCATCAGGGAATAAAAGGGGCACTTCCCATATTTTTCCTAAGTAAATAGCATGCCTAATATTTTTCTTACCCATCTCTATTTAATAATAAAAAAACAGTAACAAAAAGAAAGAGGGGCATTGTGCACTTAGGCATGTCAGCCCAGTGCACCGGCCCAGCCCAACCTCACCTCCCTCCCTTCCCACTGCTCATCCATGGCGCGCTGGCCGCACACGCACCGGCCGTGGCTGCGGATGGCCACGTGTCGGCCATCCGACGGCTCCCCGACGACTTACAAGGACGCTCGCGCCCTCCCTTAACCCTAGACGCCCCCTCCATTCTCCCTCTTCGCGCCGCCTCCTTCCCCACTACGTGCGGCCGACACCATCGTCGCCGCGCCAGCGTCGATCACGCGGCCACCGTGCTTCCCTACCTTCGGGAGGCTCTCTAGCAACTGCGCCGCGCCCTTATTCGTCATCCACGCCACTGCATCGAGCTTGGGGAGCTGCAACGTCGTCGCCACGTCTTCTGCTTCCTCTCTGACCGCCGCCGTCGCCGCGTCGATTCCGCGCCCACCGCCTCCCGTTCGCCTCGCCGATGTGGCCGAACGCCTCGCCGACGTCGACTACATCGACTACGCCAAACGGAACAAGCTGGGAAGCCTCTACACCGCCGCCATCTTCTTCTCCTTCCTCGGATCAAGGTCGACTGACGCCGTCGATTTCGGACGCTCCGCGCCTCCCCGAGCACACTACCACCTCCCTACGGCTCCCGGTGAGCATCCGCATCTCCCCTCGCCTCGCGCCGTGTTCCCGTGCTCCTAGATGCGTTCGCCGTAGATGGCCGAGCTCGTTGCCGCTGTTCGTTGTCGTCACCGTGGCCAGAGCCTCCGCTGCTCGCATCCGTGCTCGCGGGCATGCCTAGCATGTTCGCAGTGACCCAACGCACACACATCACGCGTCGATGCGTGCTCACGAATCGCCGCAGAACCGAAGTTTCGTCGAACTCCGGCACTCGCTGCCCTCTGGCTTATGTGACCACCCGCTGCCGCCGCATCCTGACCTCGCCGTCCGCAGCTCCATCTCCTCCTCACCCGCCTGGCCTCGCTCGTTGAGCGCCTTGCCCGCCTTGTGCTCGCGTTGCCCGTGCGCCGGCCGTCCGGTCGCCGAGCCCCTGCCCATCGCCGCCTCCCATCGCCCGTGCCCGTCGCAGCTCTGCTCCGCCCGAGCCACCACCGCCCATGCAGCCTTGCCCGCTACCGCTGGCGCCCTCCGCTCCCGGCTACGCCGGCGTCCGCCTGGCCGTCCCGCCCGCTTACTCCCGCCCGGCCCTCGCGCGCTTTCGCCGCCTTCTGCCTTCGCCCTTGGTCAGTGTGACCGCGGTCGCTTCACCTCACCGCTCCGTCCGTGCTCCGCCGTCGCCCGGCGACTCTCGCCCCGCGTCCGGTGCCACTCTGGCCGAGCAGCGCCGCGCCCGGTGGCCTCGTCCCACGCCCGGGCCGGCTATGCCCACCCGTTTCGCCCGTCGCCTGATTGGCCCCAATGCGCCACTAACCGCTGGGACCGGCCCCCTCTTAAAAAAAGTAATTAAAGAAAATATTAATTAATTAATTAGCAAATTAGTTAATTAACCTAATCTAATTAACCTTGCTTAGTTACGTAATTAATTGTTAGATTAGCTTAACAGTCCAAGACATGTGGGCCGTTTGACCGAGTTGACCAGTCAACTTTGACTGGTCAAACTGCTGACTATACATGCTGACTGGACCCCCCCTGGACCCACATGTCTGCCACAGGTACACTTCTGTGTACACTTGTGGGTACACATAGCCTTTTAGCTATTTAATTTCGAATTAATAATAATTTGATAATATTGTTTAAATGTTTGAAAAATCATAGAAAATAATCCGTATCTCGGATGGAAAAAAATTATACATGAAAGTTGCTCAGAACGGCGGGATGAATCCGAATACGCGGTCTGTTCGTCCGCCACACGTCCCTAGCATAGCAAACATCGAACTTTTCCCCTCTGATTCGTCTGTCCGAAATTGCAAACTTCGGGAAAGCATTCCCAGATGTTACCCCCCTTCGCCGGTAGCGTGTAGCACCGCGTTAGAACATGTCTAGCTCTGCCTGTTGTCATGTTATGCTCTTGCTTGCTATGTATTCTGGTTTCTCCCCTCTTCTCTTGATGAGACCCGTGTGGGCTGCCGATGCCAATGTGTTCGAATACGTCACCGCCGACCCCTCCTTCTCGTCTGAGCAACGTGCAAGACCCCCCCCTTTGATCATCCCGATATCGCCCATTCCATTCCCTCATGCTTGCATTAGATTTTGCTACTATAATTGATTGCTCCTATTCTGATGCATAGCCTGCTTTTGTAACCTGCTTATTTTTACCTACCTGCTTATCCTAAACTCCTTAGTATAGGTTGGATAGTGATCCATCAGTGATCCCCACCTTGTCCTTGTTGCCCCTGCTTCATCATTGAAGACCCGATCAACGGGATCGAAGACCAGGCCCCGGCACCGCACATCACTTTCCCCTTAGTTGCTTGACACTACTGGGTTACTATCTAGTGCCGAGGGTGAGACCTCTACAGCACTTCTGATGTTAACCCTATAGTGTAGCTATTCGGTCGTGATCATCGAGGGTGATTCCACCTTAACCACTTCCGATACGACTCTGTCGTGCAACCCCTCAAGTGTGAACCTCGGGGGTGTGATACGTCTCCAACGTATATATAATTTTTGATTGCTCCATGCTACTTTATCAACTGTTTTGGACTATATTGGGCTTTATTTTCCACTTTTATAATATTTTTGGGACTAACCTATTAACCGGAGGCCCAGCCCAGAATTGCTTTTTTTTGCCTATTTCAGTGTTTCGAAGAAACGGAATATCTAACGGAGTCCAAACGGAATGAAACCTTCAGGAACGTGATTTTCTCACCGAACGTGACCCAGGAGACTTGGACCCTACTCCAAGAAGTAACAGAGGCAGTCACGAGGGTGGGGGGCGCGCCCCCTGCCTCCTGGGCCCCCTGTTGCTCCACCGACGTACTCCTTCTTCCTATATATACCTACGTACCCCCAAACGATCAGAGGAGGAGCCAAAACCTAATTCCACCGCCGCAACTTCCTGTATCCACGAGATCCCATCTTGGGGCCTGTTACGGAGCTCCATCGGAGGGGGCATCCACCACGGAGGGCTTCTACATCATCACCATAGCCCCTCCGATGAAGTGTGAGTAGTTTACTTCAGACCTTCGGGTCCATAGCTAGTAGCTAGATGGCTTCTTCTCTCTTTTTGGATCTCAATACAATGTTCTCCCCCTCTCTCATGGAGATCTATTCGATGTAATTTTCTTTTTGTGGTGTGTTTGTTGAAACCGATGAATTGTGGGTTTATGATCAAGATTATCTATGAACAATATTTGAATCTTCTCTGAATTCTTTTATGTATGATTGGTTATCTTTGCAAGTCTCTTCGAATTATCCGTTTGGTTTGGCCAACTAGATTGGTAGTTCTTGCAATGGGAGAAGTGCTTAGTTTGGGTTCAATCTTGCGGTGTCCTTTCCCAGTGTGAAGAAGGCAGGAAGGCACGTATTGTATTGTTGCCATCGAGGATAACAAGATGGGGTTTTTATCATATTGCATGAATTTATCCCTCTACATCATGTCATCTTGCTTAAGGCGTTACTCTGTTTTAACTTAATACTCTAGATGCATGCTTTGGATAGCGGTCGATGAGTGGAGTAATAATAGTAGTAGATGCAGGTGAGTCGGTCTACTTGTCTCGGACGTGATGCCTATATACATGATCATACCTAGATATTCTCATAACTATGCTCAATTCATCCAATTGCTCAACAGTAATTTGTTCACCCAAGTAGAATACTTATGCTCTTGAGAGAAGCCACTAGTGAAACCTATGGCCCCCGGGTCTATTCTCATCATATCAATCTCCATTACTTTAATACTTGCTTTGTTTATTTACTTTTCCTTTTACTTTTCACTTTGCATCTCTATACCAAAAACACCAAAAATATTATTTATCATCTCTATCAGATCTCACTCTCGTAAGTGACCGTGAAGGGATTGACAACACCTAATCGCGTTGGTTGCGAGGAGCTATTGTTTTGTGCAGGTACGAGGGACTTGTGCGTAGCCTCCTACTGGATTGATACCTCGGTTCTCAAAAACTGAGGGAAATACTTGCGCTACTCTGCTGCATCATCCTCCTATTCGGAGAAAACCAACGCAAGCTCAAGACGTAGCAAGAAGGATTTTTGGCGCCGTTGCCGGGGAGGCTTACGCAAGAGCAAGTCAAGACTTGGACTCCTAACAACAAGCCACTTCTGGCACCGTTAAAGTCTACATACCAAGTACCCATCACAATCCCTATCTCGCATTACATTATTTGCCATTTGCCTCTCGTTTTCCTCTCCCCACTTCACCCTTGCCGTTTTATTCGCTCTCTCTTTCCCAATCTCCTCCTCTTTTTCCCGTTTGCCTTTTTCTCGCTTGCCTTTTGTTTGCTCGTGTGTTGGATTGCTTGTTTGTCGCGATGGCTCAAGATACCACCAAATTTTGTGACTTCACCCATACCAATAATAATGATTTCCTTAGCACTCTGATTGCTCCTCTTGCCAATACTGAATCTTGTGAAATCAATACTGCTTTGTTGAATCTTGTTATGAAAGATCAATTCACAGGCCTTCCTAGTGAAGATGCCGCTACTCACCAGAATAGCTTCGTTGATTTATGTGATATGCAAAATAAAAAGATGTCGATAATGATGTCGTTAAATTGAAGCTATTTCCTTTTTCGCTTAGAGATCATGCTAAAGCGTGGTTTTCATCTCTGCCTAAAAATAGTATTGATTCTTGGAACAAGTGCAAAGATGCTTTTATCTCTAAGTATTTTCCTCCCGCTAAGATTATCTCTCTTAGGAATGATATTATGAATTTTAAGCAACTTGATCATGAACATGTTGCACAATCTTGGGAGAGAATGAAATTAATGATACGTAATTGTCCTACTCATGGTTTGAACTTGTGGATGATTATGCAAAACTTTTATGCTGGATTGAATTTTGCTTCTAGAAATCTTTTAGATTCGGCCACGGGAGGCACTTTCATGGAAATCACTTTAGGAGATGCTACTAAACTCCTAGATAATATTATGGTTAATTATTCTCAATGGCACACTGAAAGATCTTCTAATAAAAAAGTGCATGCGATAGAAGAAATTAATGTTTTGAGTGGAAAGATGGATGAACTTATGAAATTATTTGCTACTATGGGTGTTTCTTCCGATCCTAATGATATGCCTTTATCTACTTTGATTGAGAACAATAATGAATCTATGGATGTGAATTTTGTTGGTAGGAATAATTTTGGTAACGGTAGTATAGAGGGAATTTTAATCCTAGGCCTTATCCTAGTAATCCTTCTAATAATTATGGAAATTCCTACAACAACTCTTATGAAAATTTTAATAAGATGCCCTCTGAATTTGAGAATAGTGTTAAAGAATTTGTGAGTTCGCAAAAGAATTTTAATGCTTTGCTTGAGGAGAAATTGCTTAAAGTTGATGATTTGGCTAGGAACGTTGATAGAATTTCTCTTGAAATTGATTCTTTAAAGCTTAGATCTATTCCTCCTAAGCATGATATCAATGAGTCTCTCAAAGCTATGAGAATTTCCATTGATGAGTGCAAAGAAAGAACCGCTAGGATGCGTGCTTCCAAAGATGCCTTTATTAAAGCGTGTTCTTCCCATTCCTATGAAAATCAAGATGAAGATCTAAAAGTTATTGATGTGTCTCCCCTTAAATCTTTGTTTTGCAATATGAATCTTGATTAAACTGAATATGATCTTCCTTTACCTAGAAGGCGTTCTAAGAATTGGGAGTTTTTAGATGTTGATGATGAAATTGATAAATGTGGGATTGAAAGAAATAAAAACCTAGATGTTGCTAAACCCACTATATTGGATATCAAGGAAATTAATTATGAAAATTGCTCTTTAATTGATTGTATTTCCTTGTTGCAATCCGTGCTAAATTCTCCTCATGCTTATAGTCAAAATAAGGCCTTTAACGAACACATTGTTGATGCCTTGATGCAATCTTATGAAGAAAAACTTGAGTTGAAGGTCTCTATCCCTAGAAATCTCTATGATGAGTGGGAACCTACTATTAAAATTAAAATTAAAAATTATGAGTTTCATGCCTTATGTGATTTGGGTGCTAGTGTTCCACTATTCCCAAAACTTTGTGTGATTTTCTAGATTTCCGTGACTTTGATGATTGCTCTCTAAACTTGCATCTTGCGGATTCCACTATTAAAAAGCCTATGGGAAGAATTAATGATGTTCTTATTGTTTGTAAATAGGAATTATGTGCCCGTAGATTTTATCGTTCTTGATATAGATTGCAATCCTTCTTGCCCTATTATTCTTGGTAGACCTTTCCTTAGAACGATTGGTGCAATTATTGATATGAAGGAAGGGAATATTAGATTCCAATTTCCCTTAAAGAAGGGCATGGAACACTTTCCTAGAAATAAAATAAAATTACCATATGAATCTATCATGAGAGCCACTTATGGATTGCCTACCAAAGATGGCAATACCTAGATCTATCCTTGCTTTTTATGCCTAGCTAGGGGCGTTAAATGATAGCGCTTGTTGGGAGACAACCCAATTTTATTTTAGTTTTTTTGCTTTTGCTTCTGTTTAGGAATAAATCTTTGATCTAGCCTCTGATTATATTTGTTTTTGTGTTTTAATTAGTGTTTGTGCCAAGTTAAACCTATAGGATCTTCTTGGATGATAGTTATTTGATCTTGCTGTAAATTCCAGAAACTTTCTGTTCACAAAAATAATTGTTAGAAATCGCCAGAAGGTGATAAAATATTGATTCCAATTTCTTCTGATCAATAAACAAATTGTCTAGGTCTTCCTATTTTGGCTGAATTGTTGGATTTCCAGAAGTTTGCGTTAGTTATAGATTACTACATACTATTCTGTTTTTGACAGATTCTGTTTTTCGTATGTTGTTTGCTTATTTTGATGAATCTATGGCTAGTAAAATAGTTTATAAAACATAGAGAAGTTGGAATACAGTAGGTTTAACACCAATATAAATAAAGAATGAGTTCATTACAGTACCTTGAAGTGGTGTTTTGTTTTCTTTTGCTAACGGAGCTCACGAGATTTTCTGTTAAGTTTTGTGTTGTGAAGTTTTCAAGTTTTGGGTGAAAGATTTGATGAATTATGGAACAAGGAGTGGAAAGAGCCTAAGCTTGGAGATGCCCATGGCACCCCAAGATAATATAAGGACACCTAAAAGCCAAATCTTGGGGATGCCCGGAAGGCATCCCCTCTTTTGTCTACTTCCATCGGTAACTTTACTTGGGGCTATATTTTTATTCACCACATGATATGTGTTTTGATTGGAGCGTCTTGTATTATTTGCGTATTTTCTTGTTAGTTTACCACAATCATCCTTGCTGTACACACCTTTCAATAGAGCCATACATGAATTGGAATTTGATAGAATACTCTATGTGCTTCACTTATATCTTTTGAGCTTGATAGTTTTGCTCATAGTGCTTCACTTATATCTTTTGAGCGTGATAATTTTTGCTCTAGTGCTTCACTTAGATCTTTTAGAGCACGGTGGTGGATTTGTTTTAAAGAAACTATTGATCTCTCATGCTTCACTTAGATTATTTTGAGAGTCGTTAATAGCATGGTAATTTGCTTAAATATTAATATACTTGGTATTCAAGATATGTGAAACTTTCTTTTGAGTGCGTTGAATACTAAGAAAAGTTTGATGCTTGATAATTGTTTTGAGATATGAAGATGATGATATTAGAGTCATGCTAGTTGAGTGGTTGTGAATTTAAAGAATACTTATGTTGAAGTTTGTGATTCCCGTAGCATGCATGTATGGTGAACCGTTATGTGATGAACTCGGAGCATGATTTATTTATTGTTTGTCTTCCTTATGAGTGGCGGTCGGGGACGAGCGATGGTATTTTCCTACCAATCTATCCCCCTAGGAGCATGTGCGTAATACTTTGCTCTGATAACTTCTAGATTTTTGCAATAAGTATATGAGTTCTTTATGACTAATGTTGAGTCCATGGATTATACACACTTTTTCCCATCCTTCCACCATTGCTAGCCTCTCTAATACCGCACACTTTACTTTTAGCGGTATCATACACCCACCATATATCTTCCTCAAAACAGCCACCGTACCTACCTATCATGGCATTTCCATAGCCATTCCGAAATATATTGCCATGCAACTTTCCACCGTTCCGTTTGTTATGACACGCTCCATTATTGTCATATTGCTAGCATGATCATGTAGTTGACATCGTATTTGTGGCAAAGCCACCTTTCATAATTCTTTCATACATGTCACTCTTGTTTCATTGCATATCGGTACACACGGAGGCATTCATATAGAGTCATACTTTGTTCTAAGAATCGAGTTGTAATTGTTGAGTTGTAAGAAAAATAAAAGTGTGATGATCATCATTCTTTAGAGCATTGTCCCAAGTGAGGAAAGGATGATGGAGACCACGATTCCCCCACAACTCGGGTGAGACTCCGGACGAAAAAAATTGAAAAAAAAAGAGGCCATAAAAAAAAGAGAAAATGCCCAAATAACAAACTGAGAGAAAAAGAGTGAAGGGACAATGCTACTATCCTTTTACCACACTTGTGCTTCAAAGTAGCACCGAGATCTTCATGATAGAGAGTCTCTCATTTTGTCACTTTCATATACTAGTGGGAATTTTTCATCATAGAACTTGGCTTCTATATTCCAATGATGGGCTTCCTCAAATGACCTAGGTCTTCGTGAGCAAGCGAGTTGGATGCACACCCACTTAGTTTCTTTTGTTGAGCTTTCATATACTTATAGCTCTAGTGCATCCGTTGCATGGCAATCCCTACTCACTCACATTGATATCTATTGATGGGCATCTCCATAGCCCGTTGATACGCCTAGTTGATGTGAGACTATCTTCTCCCTTTTGTCTTCTCCACAACCACCATTCTATTCCACATATAGTGCTATATCCATGGCTCACGCTCATGTATTGCGTGAAGATTGAAAAAGTTTTGAAAATGTTAAAGTATGAAACAATTGATTGGCTTGTCATCGGGGTTGTGCATGATTTAAATATTTTGTGTGGGGAAGAAGGAGCATAGCCAGACTATATGATTTTGTAGGGATAACTTTCTTTGGCCATGTCATTTTGAGAAGACATAACTGCTTAGTTAGTATGCTTGAAGTATTATTATTTTTATGTCAATATGAACTTTTGTCTTGAATACATTGAAATTATGCCAAAGTATCACTCCGCATCAAAAATTCTCTTTTATCATTTACCTACTCGAGGACGAGCAGGAATTAAGCTTGGGGATGCCTGATACGTCTCCAACGTATCTATAATTTTTGATTGCTCCATGCTACTTTATCTACTGTTTTGGACTATATTTGGCTTTATTTTCCACTTTTATATTATTTTTGGGACTAACCTATTAACCGGAGGCCCAGCCCAGAATTGTTGTTTTTTTGCCTATTTCAGTGTTTCGAAGAAACGAAATATCAAACGGAGTCCAAACGGAATGAAACCTTCGAGAACGTGATTTTCTCACCGAACGTGATCCAGGAGACTTGGACCCTACTCCAAGAAATAACAAAGGCGGTCATGAGGGTGGGGGCGCGCCCCCCTGCCTCGTGGGCCCCCTGTTGCTCCACCGATGTACTCCTTCCTCCTATATATACCTACGTACCCCCAAATGATCAGAGGAGGATCCAAAAACCTAATTCCACCGCCGCAAGTTCCTGTATCCACGAGATCCCATCTTGGGGCTTGTTCCGGAGCTCCGCCGGAGGGGGCATCCACCACGGAGGGCTTCTACATCATCACCATAGCCCCTCCGATGAAGTGTGAGTAGTTTACTTCAGACCTTGGGTCCATAGCTAGTAGCTAGATGGCTTCTTCTCTCTTTTGGATCTCAATACAATGTTCTCCCCTCTCTCGTGGAGATCTATTCGATGTGATCTTATTTTTTGCGGTGTGTTTGTTGAGACCGATGAATTGTGGGTTTATGATCAAGATTATCTATGAATAATATTTGAATCTTCTCTGAATTCTTTTATGTATGATTGGTTATATTTGCAAGTCTCCTTGAATTATCCGTTTGGTTTGGCCAACTAGATTGGTAGTTCTTGCAATGGGAGAAGTGCTTAGCTTTGGGTTCAATCTTGCGGTGTCCTTTCCCGATGTGAAGAAGGGCAGGAAGGCACGTATTGTATTGTTGCCATCGAGGATAACAAGATGGGGTTTTATCATATTGCATGAATTTATCCCTCTACATCATGTCATCTTGCTTAAGGCGTTACTCTGTTTTAACTTAATACTCTAGATGCATCTTTGGATAGCGGTCGATGAGTGGAGTAATAGTAGTAGAAACATGCAGAGTCGGTCTACTTGTCTCGGACGTGATGCCTATATACATGATCATACCTAGATATTCTCATAACTATGCTCAATTACATCAATTGCTCAACAGTAATTTGTTCACCCACCGTAGAATACTTATGCTCTTGAGAGAAGCCACTAGTGAAACCTATGGCCCCCGGGTCTATTCTCATCATATCAATCTCCATTACTTTAATACTTGCTTTGTTTTTACTTTGCCTTTTACTTTTCACTTTGCATCACTATACCAAAAATACCAAAAATATTATTTATCATCTTTATCAAATCTCACTCTCGTAAGTGACCGTGAAGGGATTGACAACCCCTAATCGCGTTGGTTGCGAGGAGCTATTGTTTTGTGCAGGTACGAGGGACTTGTGCGTAGCCTCCTACTGGATTGATACCTTGGGTCTCAAAAACTGAGGGAAATACTTACGCTACTCTATTGCATCATCCTCTCCTCTTCGGGGAAACCCAACGCAAGCTCAAGACGTAGCAGGGTGGTTCCTCTTACGTTCACCTTGATGATTACATCGAGTGGAATCCACCGGGGGTGATTCCTCGGGTTTTCCCCTTGATGTTTGGACACACAGTTACTATGGTTACTATGACTTTACGCCGAGCCATGTTACTAAAGACGGGTCGGCCCTGAGGGGCACCCGCGCGAGCTTAATTGCGAGTGATGTGATGACGGGTTGACCTGGAGGCTCCCCGCGAGATAATTACGAGGTGTGGCCGGGCATTCCTAGCCCTTGCCGCAAGTCCTCGAGACAGGGCAACGGGGTCACATCTTTCGTGAGTCTCTGCTTGTTACCGCGCGTTCCTAATCCACTACGATTTGGATATTTGATCCGAGGGGCCTCTGGCCCGATAGCACTAACCATCACGTGGGCATAGTATGGGCGTTCTGCGTCGTATGCATCAGCCGAAGCTTAATAGACGTCAGCGACTGAGCGTCTGATGTCTACTACGCAACCTTCTCCTTGTAGACGTTGTTGGGCCTCCAAGTGCAGAGGTTTGTAGGACAGTAGCAAATTTCTCTCAAGTGGATGACCTAAGGTTTATCAATCCGTGGGAGGCATAGGATGAAGAAGGTCTCTCTCAAGAAACCCCGCAACCAAATAACAAAGAGTCTCTTGTGTCCCCAACACACCCAATACAAAGGTAAATTGAATAGGTGCACTAGTTAATGAAGAGACGGTGATACAAGTGCAATATGGATGGTAGATATAGGTATTTGTAATGAGTTGAAACAAGGACTAGGGTTCATACTTTCACTAGTGCAAGTTCTCTCAACAATAATAACATAATTGGATCATATAACTATCCCTCAACATGCAACAAAGAGTCACTCCAAAGTCACTAATAGCGGAGAACAAACGAAGAGATTATGGTAGGGTACGAAACCATCTCAAAGTTATTCTTTCCAATCAATCCGTTGGGCTATTCCGATAAGTGTCACAAACAGCCCTAGAGTTCGTACTAGAATAACACCTTAAGACACAAATCAACCAAAACCCTAATGTCACCTAGATACTCCAATGTCACCTCAAGTATCCGTGGGTATGATTATACGATATGCATCACACAATCTCAGATTCATTTTATTCAACCAACACATAGAACCTCAAAGAGTACCCCAAAGTTTCTACCGGAGAATCAAGACGAAAATGTGTGCCAACCCCTATGCATAGGTTCATGGGCGGAACCCGCAAGTTGATCACCAAAACATACATCAAGTGAATCACGTGATATCCCATTGTCACCACAGATACATGCGGCAAGACATACATCAAGTGTTCTCAAATCATTAAAGACTCAATCCGATAAGATTACTTCAAAGGAAAACTCAATCCATTACATGAGAGTAGAGGGGAGAAGCAACATAAGATCCAACTATAATAGCAAAGCTCGCGATACATCAAGATCGTGCCAAATCAAGAACACGAGAGAGAGAGAGAGAGAGAGAGAGAGATCAAACACATAGCTCGTGGGACATCCCCGCAGCCCCGAGGGGGGACTCCTCCCTCCTCGTCATGGAGAGCGCCGGGATGATGAAGATGGCCACCGGTGAGGATCCCCCCGTGAGTCTTGGGAACAGGGTTCCGATTGGTTTTTGGTGGCTACAGAGGCTTGCGGCGGCGGAACTCCCGACCTATTCTGTTCCACGATCATTTTAGGGTATATGGGTATATAGGAAGAAGAAGTACGTCAGGGGAGCCATGAGGGGCCCACGAGGGTGGAGGGCGCGCCCTAGGCGGGTGGGCGCGCCCCCCTTCCTCGTGGCTCCCTCGTCTCTTTCCTGACGTGCACTCCAAGTTTTTCCGGTAGCTTTCCTTCCAAAAATAACTTCTCCAGTTGGTTTCATTCCGTTTCGACTCCGTTTGATATTCCTTTTCTTCGAAACATTGAAATAGGCAAAAAACAGCAATTCTGGGCTGGGCCTCCGTTTAATAGGTTAGTCCCGAAAAAAATATAAAAGTGGATAATAAAGCCCAATATTGTCCAAAACAGTAGATAATATAGCATGGAGCAATCAAAAATTATAGATACGTTGGAGACGTATCAGGCATCCCCAAGCTTAATTCCTGCTCGTCCTCGAGTAGGTAAATGATAAAAAAGATAATTTTTGATGCGGAGTGCTACTTGGCATAATTTCAATGTAATTCTTCTTAATTTTGGTATGAATATTCAGATCCGAAGATTCAAGACAAAATTTTATATTGACATAAAAATAATAATACTTCAAGCATACTAACTAAGCAATTATGTCCTCTCAAAATAACATGGCCAAAGAAAGTTCATCCCTACAAAATCATATAGTCTGGCTATGCTCTATCTTCACCACACAAAGTATTTAAATCATGCACAACCCCGATGACAAGCCAAGCAATTGTTTCATACTTTTGACATTCTCAAACTTTTTCAATCTTCACGCAATACATGAGCGTGAGCCATGGACATAGCACTATAGGTGGAATAGAACGGTGGTTGTGCAGAAGACAAGAGAGAAGATAGTCTCACATCAACTAGGCGTATCAATGGGCTATGGAGATGCCCATCAATAGATATCAATGTGAGTGAGTAGGGATTGCCATGCAACGGATGCACTAGAGCTACAAGTGTATGAAAGCTCAATAAAAGAAACTAAGTGGTTGTGCATCCAACTCGCTTGCTCACGAAGACCTAGGGCATTTTGAGGAAGCCCATCATTGGAATATACAAGCCAAGTTCTATAATGAAAATTTCCACTAGTATATGAAAGTGACAACATAGGAGACTCTCTATCATGAAGATCATGGTGCTACTTTGAAGCACAAGTGTGGTAAAAGGATAGTAACATTGTCCCTTCTCTCTTTTTCTCTCATTTTTTTTGGGCCTTCTCTTTTTTTTATGGCCTTTCTCTCTTTTTTTAGGCCTTCTCTTTCTTTATGGCCTTTATTTTTTTAATTCCTCACTTGGGACAATGCTCTAGAGAATGATCATCATCACACTTCTATTTATTTACAACTCAATGATTACAACTCGATACTAGAACAAAGTATGACTCTATATGAATGCCTCCGGTGATGTGCGGGATATGCAATGAACCAAGAGTGACATGCATGAAAGAATTATGGACGGTGGCTTTGCCACAAATACTATGTCAACTACATGATCATGCAAAGCAATATGACAATGATGAACGTGTCATGATAAGCGGAGCGGTGGAAAGTTGCATGGCAATATATCTCGGAATGGCTATGGAAATGCCATAATAGGTAGGTATGGTGGCTGTTTTGAGGAAGATATAAGGAGGTTTATGTGTGAAAGCGCGTATCATATCACGGGGTTTGGATGCACCGGTGATGTTTGCACCAACTCTCAATGTGAGAAAGGGCAATGCACTGCATCAAGAGGCTAGCAATGATGGAAGGGTGAGAGTGCGTATAATCCATGGACTCAACATTAGTCATAAAGAACTCACATACTTATTGCAAAATTCTACAAATCATCAAAAACCAAGCACTATGTGCATGCTCCTTGGGGGATAGATTGGTAGGAAAAGACCATCGCTTGTCCCCGACCGCCACTCATAAGGAAGACAATCAAAGAACACCTCATGTTTCAAATTTGTTACATAACGTTTACCATACGTGCATGCTACGGGACTTGCAAACTTCAACACAAGCATTTCTCAAATTCACAACTACTCAACTAGCACGACTTTGATATTATTACCTCCATATCTCAAAACAATCATCAAGTATCAAACTTCTCATAGTATTCAACACACTCATAAGAATTCTTACAAATCTTGTATGCTTAGCGTATTAGGATTATTTAAGCAAATTAACATGCTATTTAAGACTCTCAAAATAATCTAAGTGAAGCATGAGAGTTCATAAATTTCTTCAAAATAAACCACCGCCGTGCTCTAAAAGGATATAAGTGAAGCACTAGAGCAAATGACAAACTACTCTGAAAGATATAAGTGAAGATCAATGAGTAGTTAAATAATTATGTAGCTATGTGAAGACTCTCTAACATTTAAGAATTTCATATCTTGGTATTTTATTCAACCATCAAGCAAAGCTAAAGAAAATAAGATGACGCTCCAAGTAAAACACATATCATGTGGTGAATAAAAATATAGCTCCAAGTAAAGTTACCGATGAACGAAGACGAAAGAGAGGATGCCTTCCGGGGCATCCCCAAGCTTAGGCTCTTGGTTGTCCTTGAATATTACATTGGGGTGCCTTGGGCATCCCCAAGCTTAGGCTCTTGCCACTCCTTATTCCATAGTCCATCGAACCTTTACCCAAAACTTGAAAACTTCACAACACAAAACTTAACAGAAAATCTCGTGAGCTCCGTTAGCGAAAGAAAACAAAACACCACTTCATGGTACTGTAATGAACTAAATATTTATTTGTATTGGTGTTAAACCTACTGTATTCCAACTTCTCTATGGTTTATGAACTCTTTTACTAGCCATAGATTCATCAAAATAAGCAAACAACACACGAAGAACAGAATCTGTCAAAAACAGAACAGTCTGTAGTAATCTGTAACTAACGCAAACTTATGGAACTCCAAAAATTCTAAAATAAATTGGTGGACCTGAGGAATTTTTCTAGTAATAATCTGCAAAAATAATCAACTAAATAGCACTCTCCATAAAAAGTTTTAGCTAATCTCGTGAGCGCTAAAGTTTCTGTTTTTTACAGCATGATCATAAAGACTTCACCCAAGTCTTCTCAAAGGTTCTACTTGGAACAAACACTAATTACAACAAAAAATCACATCTAAACAGAAGCTAGGTGTATTATTTATTACTAAACAGAACCAAAAAGCAAGAAACTAAAATAAAGTTGGGTTGCCTCCCAACAAGCGCTAACGTTTAACGCCCCTAGCTAGGCATGATGATTTCAATGATGCTCACATAAAAGATAAGAATTGAAACATAAAGAGAGCATCATGAAGAATATGACTAGCACATTTAAGTCTAACCCACTTCCTATGCATAGGGATTTTGTGAGCAAACAACTTATGGGAACAAGAATCAACTTGCATAGGAAGGTAAAACAAGCATAACTTCAAGATTTTAAGCACATAGAGAGGAAACTTGATATTATTGCAATTCCTACAAGCATACATTCCTCCCTCATAATAATTTTCAGTAGCATCATGAATGAATTCAAGAATATAACCAGCACCTAAAGCATTCTTTTCATGATCTACAAGCATAGAAAATTTACTATTCTCCACATAAGCAAATTTATTCTTATCAATAATAGTGGGAGCAAACTCAACAAAATAACTATCATGTGATTGAAAATTAAGATCAAGATGACAAGTTTCATGGTTATCACCATTCTTTATAGCATACATGTCATCACAATATTCATCACAGATAGGAGGCATGCTTTCATCATAATAAATTGGCTCATCAAAGCTTGGGGGACAAAAAATATCATCTTCATAAAAGATAGCTTCCCCAAGCTTGTGGCCTTGCATATCATTAGCATCATGGATATTCATAGAATTCATACTAACAACATTGCAATCATGCTCATCATTCAAAGTTTTAGTGCCAAACATTTTAATGCATTCTTCTTTTAACACTCTGGCACAATTTTCCTTCCCATCATACTCACGAAAGATATTAAAAAGATGAAGCGTAAGAGACAAACAAAATTCCATTTTTTTGTAGTTTTATTTTATAAACTAAACTAGTGATAAAACAAGAAACAAAAAGATTCGATTGCAAGATCTAAAGATATACCTTCAAGCACTCACCTCCCGACAGCGGCGCCGGAAAAGAGCTTAGTTCACGGGGTGTGAGTGCCGCTACCTAGCCTCCCGACAACGGCACCGAGAAAAGAGCTTGATGTATACTACGCAACCTTCTCCTTATAGGCGTTGTTGGGCCTCCAAGTGCAGAGGTTTGTAGGACAGTAGCAAATTTCCCTCAAGTGGATGACCTAAGGTTTATCAATCCGTGGGAGGCGTAGGATGAATATGGTGTCTCTCAAGCAACCCTGCAACCAAATAACAAAGAGTCTCTTGTGTCCCCAACACACCCAATACAATGGTAAATTGTATAGGTGCACTAGTTCGGCGAAGAGATGGTGATACAAGTGCAATATGGATGGTAGATATAGGTATTTGTAATGAGTTGAAACAAGGCCTAGGGTTCATACTTTCACTAGTGCAAGTTCTCTCAACAATAATAACATAATTGGATCATATAACTATCCCTCAACATGCAACAAAGAGTCACTCCAAAGTCACTAATAGCGGAGAACAAACGAAGAGATTATGGTAGGGTACGAAACCACCTCAAAGTTATTCTTTCCAATCAATCCATTGGGCTATTCCGATGTGTCACAAACAGCCCTAGAGTTCGTACAAGAATAACACCTTAAGACACAAATCAACCAAAACCCTAATGTCACCTAGATACTACAATGTCACCTCAAGTATCCGTGGGTATGATTACACAATATGCATCACACAATCTCAGATTCATCTTATTCAACCAACACATAGAACCTCAAAGAGTACCCCAAAGTTTCTACCGGAGAATCAAGACGAAAACATGTGCCAACCCCTATGCATATGTTCATGGACGGAACCCGCAAGTTGATCACCAAAACATACATCAAGTGAATCACGTGATATCCCATTGTCACCACAGATACGCACGGCAAGACATACATCAAGTGTTCTCAAATCATTAAAGACTCAATCCGATAAGATTACTTCAAAGGGAAAACTCAATCCATTATAAGAGAGAAGAGGGGGAGAAGCAACATAAGATCCAACTATAATAGCAAAGCTCGCGATACATCAAGATCGTGCCAAATCAAGAACACGAGAGATAGAGAGAGAGAGAGAGAGAGAGAGAGATCAAACACATAGCTACTGTTAAATAACCTCAGCCCCGAGGGTGAACTACTCCTCCTCTCGTCATGGAGAGCGCGGGATGATGAAGATGGCCACGGTGAGGATCCCTCCTCGGCAGGGTCTTGAACAGGGTCCCGATTGGTTTTTGGTGGCTACAGAGGCTTGCGGCGGCGGAACTCCCGATCTATTCTGTTCCACGATCGTTTTAGGGTATATGGGTATATAGGAAGAAGAAGTACGTCAGGGGAGCCATGAGGGGCCCACGAGGGTGGAGGGCGCGCCCTAGGCGGGCGGGCGCGCCCCCTTCCTCGTGGCTCCCTCGTCTCTTTCCTGACGTGCACTCCAAGTTTTTCCGGTAGCTTTCCTTCCAAAAATAACTTCTCCAGTTGGTTTCATTCCGTTTCGACTCCGTTTGATATTCCTTTTCTTGAAACTTTGAAATAGGCAAAAAAGCAGCAATGCAGGTTGGGCCTCCGGTTAATAGGTTAGTCCCAAAAATAATATAAAAGTGGATAATAAAGCCCAATATTGTCCAAAACAGTAGATAATATAGCATGGAGCAATAAAAAATTATAGATACGTTGGAGACATATCAGTGGCGCGCGCCGGGTTGGACTGCGTAAGCACCTGCCTTTTTGAAGGAGTTAGCTAGGTCTGCTCACCGGCCGCCACGCAACATGCAGGAGTTCCCGGGGAGATGGCCCATGACCCCTCGGGGCATAGGTTTAGTCCGGCATGCTGACCTCTCTATTAAGCCTAGGTTGGGTTGCGGCGTATTGTTTGACCGAGGCCGGGCATGACCCAGGAAAGTGTGTCTGGCCGGAGTTAATCGAGCGTGGTGGGTAAGTTGGTGCACCCCTGCAGGGAAGAAAACATCTATCGGTAGCCTGTCCTACGGTAACGAACACTTGGAGTTGTATCCCGATCGATACAACTAGAACTGGATACTTGTGATGAGAATTGGATTATGATGAGAACTGGATAGTATGGCTCTGGGATTGCTTTCTCGAAGGGAGTCGAGAAAGGATCTCTGGCCGAGGTTGATAACACTTCTACTACTTTACTTTATGCTACTCTACTCCCTCTGTTGCTGCAAGATGGTGGTTTCGAAGATGCTAGTCTTGATAGGACTAGGCCTTCTCTCTATTCTCGCATTTATTGCAGCCCAATCCACATATACTGACCTTGCTTTGATAATGTTGCATATGTAGTGTAGATCCTTGCTTGCAGTACTTTTGATGAGTACCCACGGTTGCTTTGCTCCCCTTTTCCCCTTTCTTCTTCTTTACGGTTGATGCAACGGATGTCGAGCCAGGGAGCAGATGCCACCGCCGATGCATACTACTACGTGGAGACCGTCGACGACCAGGAGTAGTTAGGAGGCTCCCAGGTAGGAGGCCTTGCCTTTTCGATCGATGTTGCTTTTGTGCTAGCTTTCTTAAGGCAGACTTGTCTAACTTATGTCTGTACCCAGATATTGTTGCTTCCGCTGACTCTTGTGTATTCGAACTTATGTATTCGAACCCTCGAGGCCCCTGGCTTGTAATATAAATCTTGTATTATTTTAATTTTTGTCTAGAGTTGTGTTGTGATATCTTCTCATGAGTCCTTGATCTTGATCGTACACATTTGCGTGTATGATTAGTGTACGATCGAATCAAGGGCGTCACAAGTTGGTATCAGAGTCGACTGCCTGTAGGTAGCCCCCTTTCCAACTCCTTGGACGAAGTTGAGTCTAGTCATTGAAAAACTTTTACTAACATGGCTGTGTGGCTTGCGGGCCCACGTCGCCATTGGGTGGTATTAGTATCTTTTATTCCTCGTCTATACTGTGGGACTCTTATCTCTCTTCCATTCGTGTTAAATAATTTTGCTAACTCTAACACTTGGTTCTCGTAACCGCTTCCTCCCGGAGAGCTCCTTTAACACAGATGATCGTCTGCTACATCAGAAGACTCTGAAGACACTTCTCGATGTATCCCGTGACCCTGTGTCCATGCCTTGCAGTTTCTGACCGCCGGTAATCCCCGTGAATAACATCCTTGCCACTTGTACCTTCATCCCCAGTTGTTCATATACTTTCCTAAATACTTGGAAATACTATCTGATTTTTCGAAAATCCTATGCAGCCTATTACTCTTGATTCTCCTTGCCTGCTTGCATTATGGATAATCCATAAGTCTAGTAATCTTATTGGCATCCTTTGTCACTATCCTTTTGAGTCCGTTGATTCAATATGTTGCAGATGCTCGCAATCCTCAGTCGGATCATAGAATTCATCCTTCCGGCTTGGACGTCATTTGACCAAGAGTTGTTTCTCGACCAATCAAATTGCCGTCAATTGTATCCCTAGGGCTATTGAACTTACTTATCTTTTGATCAGAGCGTCTGCTTTTGATCTTTTGTTTTTGGAATCATGATTTCTTTGCATTTAAGCATCGAATTATTCAGATGTTTCTATAATTCGAAGCATTTGCATTCTTTCTTCTTCTGATTGAGTACCGATACTCACATCAGATCCTATGTGGACCGCCAGATCCTTTGTTGGATTATTATCCGGCAATGTCCTTCATATTCAAAATCTTGTGCGCTCTTCCCCTGATACATATTGTCTTTGGTAAATTGTTTCCTCTACTTATTGTCAACCATGCTCTGCTATTGAGCTGATGTTATATGCTCTGGAAGTTAGTGGTATATGTGCCTAAGATACCCCTACGGATTGAACCTATGCCTTCCCTAATCCGTGTGAAATCGAAAGAGATGTGAGTCTTACTCTTCTGGTGCTTCACCAGATAAATCTTTCGCACTACAACTTCTTTGAAAACGAGGAGTGAATGAAAGGTTATGCATTGAAGAAGTGGGAGTCGACCTTGAACCTTTGTGTTCATGCCCATGGAAACGATGTAGATCTTATCATGGAAGCTTCTCGTAACAATAATTATTCCCTTGGTATAATTTGATCCTCTATCTGTGATTTTGGCCTTTGCAATCGTGGTTCCAACCAAGATTGTCTTCTTTGATCCCCTTTCTTAGACAAGTTGAAGTGCTTGCCTTCTACATATCAATACACATGTCCAAACTCTAATATGGTCTACCTACGAGTATTACCCCTGGTATCTCGAGAATATCAAATAATTGAGTTGCTTCCTATGAATATTCATCTAGTATTACTTCTCATCGATTTCAGATTTCCCCCCGGGTTTTGAGTTATCAGTCACTCGAGAACACCGATAAGAGAATCGATACCGCACTCCGATTCAACAAATCTAAGTAATTTTCATTGCTTACGAGTTTAATAATCCTTCAAGTAATTCCTAGCCTGATCGGCTATATCATTGTCGTGATAAATTTTAACTGTGCTACCTGATCCTTCCTCCCGGAGCACAATTTTCGGCGATGAGCTAAACTTATGTCGATCTTCCTCGTCATATCATTTTGCCTTGAACAACAAGCTTGATTTCGAGTTTGTGTCATACCAATGGTTCCAATAACCTTTCGCTTCATCATTCCTTTGACTTGATGTCATTGCCAATCGATTACATCTTCATGAAATATCTCGACAAATGTGTCGTGATCATCATCAGCATTCTGAGCTCTTCCAGGGTATCATCGACAACATTCTTGCCTTCCCCAACACAAACTTGTTCATATAATTTTGGAAATACATCCTTTTTAACATGTCGATGGGTTGTTGCTGAGCCCGTCGGCCACACCCTCATCTTTTCCTTGCTGAAATTGTATGAGTTATTTTCTAAGTTGTTTCCGATGGATCCTTTGTGTATCCAAAGTCTGACCTTTGCTTGAAAACCATGTCAATGCTATCTCGAAGCATGTCTGTGGTAATCCGATCTTCAATAAGAACATTTGAAGCACGATACTAAATTTTCTTATCAATTATCCAAACACCGGTAATGTCGTGAAATTCCTTACCCTTACCTAAATGGTTTTATACTTCTATCCTGTCATGGATATCATGCTCTGCTTGTCCTTGGGAAGGATATACCCCTGAAATATGTGTTTAAACACATTTTGCTTTCCATTGTTCTGTTTAATCGGATAATTACATCTTCCTTTCCATTGTTTTGTATAATCTTTCTTGTGATCTATATGATATAAGCAGTAATATTTCCCTGCTTATGTATCCCTGATTATGTAAACACCTCGGTGTACAAACTGTCAGTAAGACCCTGTTACAATTGTGAACGACATTCCGGTAACCACCGATGGACGAGAACTTTGCCTATTGGTCCGCCTCGTTCAACGAGTAGGAGAATGGTTCTCTTCGTCCCTCGCCCTTCGTACCGACGATTGTTGCCGACATAACTGGCAGGCTACCCTCTGACATGCCTTGCTATCATGACCGTGCAAAATGAATAGTGCATTTCCTTCTTTGAACCCGCATCATGGGCCCATAACCCGTAGTTCCACAGGATAGAAACCTGACTCTCCTGTACAACCTTGATGCCGAAATATTCTTTACACTTGGCTTCATATCATGTCACGAGCCACCTTCCGTGAGATGATCTATTCCCGATGCTCTGAACCCCCCTTTCTCACACTTTGTTCAAGTATCAATCGTTGTTCATTCAGTTGAAACTACCTATTGTACCTTCATACTTTGCTCTCGATGTTTTATTAAGTTTCAACTCGAGAGATACTTCTGCCTCATTCCTTGAATTGTTCACCAGATAATTAACCCTATAAGGGTCAGTTCTCCCGAAGTTACTCTTTACTTCCCCACTTAAATCTCAGGACGAGATTTCTTGTAGTGGAGGAGATTTGTAACACTCCTAGTGTCATGCTATAGTAACCCTCTGTTATTAACCTAATCATTTATCCAAACAATGCTTAATCACCTTTGTCCAATATCCTATTTGAAATTCCAGTCAATTCAAATTCAAGTGAAGTTTGAAGTTGATCAAAAGTTGCTGGAAAAATGTTCATCATTTGTCAAAAATTCCATGACAATTATTTGTTAAGGAACACAACATCACTTTTGTGCAAAGGTGAGCATTAGAAATTATAACAGCACCAATTCAGCATTTTTAAATGCTATCCTGTTTATGAAAAAAATACCAAATGAATTCTTCTGGTCTCCAAAATATTTGTGGCACTGTCTAAGATCACCAGGGGATAAAAGGGGCACTTCCCATATTTTCCCTAAGTAAATAGCATGCCCAATATTTTTCTTACCCATCTCTGTTTAATAATAAAAAAACAGTAACAAAAAGAAAGAGGGGCATTGTGCACTTAGGCATGTCAGCCCAGTGCACCGGCCCAGCCCAACCTCACCTCCCTCCCTTCCCACTGCTCATCCATGGCGCGCTAGCCGCACACGCACCGGCCGTGGCCGCGGATGGCCACGTGTCGTCCATCCGGCGGCTCCCCGACGACCTACAAGGACGCTCGCGCCCTCCCTTAACCCTAGACGCCCCTCCATTCTCCCTCTTCGCGCCGCCTCCTTCCCCACCACGTGCGGCCGACACCATCGCCGCCGCGCCTGCGTCGATCCCGCAGCCACCGTGCTTCCCTACCTTCGGGAGGCTCTCTAGCAGCTGCGCCGCGCCCTTCTTCGTCATCCACGCCACTGCATCGAGCTCGGGGAGCCGCAACACCATCGCCACGTCTTCTGCTTCCTCTCCGATCGCCGCCATCACCGCGTCGATTCCGCGCCCACCGCCTCCCATTCGCCTCGCCGACGTGAACGCCTCCCCAGCGTCGACTACGTCGACTACGCCGAATGGAACAAGCCGGGAAGCCTCTACGCTGCCGCCATCTTCTTCTCCTTCCTCGGATCGAGGTCGAATGACGTCGTCGATTCTGGACGCTCCGCGCCTCCCCGAGCACACTGCCACCTCCCTACAGCTCCTGGTGAGCATCCGCGTCTCCCCTCGCCTCGCGCCGCGTTCCCGTGCTCCTAGCTGCGTTCGCCGTACATGGCCGAGCTCGTCGCCGCCGTTCGTTGTCGTCGTCGTGGCCAGAGCCTCCGCTGCTCGCGGGCGTGCTTAGCATGTTCGCAGCGACCCAACGCACGCATCCACACGTCCAGTCGTGCTCTGAATCGCCGCACCCGAGTTTCGCCGAACTCCGGCCTTTCGCGCCTCTTCTTTATGACCACCCGCCGCTGCCAGCGTCTGACCTCGCCGTCCGCAGCTCCATCTCCTCCTCACCCGCTTTGGCCTCGCTTCATTGGCGCCTTGCCGCCTTGTGCTCGCGTTGCCCGTCGCTGGCGTCCGGTCGCCGAGCCTCGCCCATCCCGCCTCCGTCGCCTGCCGTCGCGGCTCTGCTCCGCCCGAGCCACCACCGCCCATGCAGCCCTGCCGCTACCGTCGGCGCCCTCCCGCTCACCGGCTATGCTGGCGTCCGCCACTGGCCGTCGCGCCCGCTTACTCCCTTCGCCTCGTCTTGCCGCCGCCTTCTCTGCCCCGCCCTTGGCGCAGCGTGATCATGATCGCTTCCCCACCGCTCCGTCCGTGGCTCCGCCGTCACCGGCGACCTCGCCCAGCGTCCGGTGCCGCTCTGGCGAGCAGCGCCGCGCCGGTGGCCTCGTCACGCTTGGGCGGGCTACGCCCACCGTTTGGCTCGTCGCCCGGTTGGCCCCAATGCGCCACTGACCGCTGGGCCCGGCCCCCTGTTAAAAAAAGTAATTAAAGCAAATATTAATTAATTAGTTAATTAGCGAATTAGTTAATTAACCTAATCTAATTAACCTTGCTTAGTTACATGATTAATTGTTAGATTAGCTTAACAGTCCATGACATGTGGGCCGTTTGACCGAGTTGACCAGTCAACTTTGACTGGTCAAACTGCTGACTATACATGCTGACTGGACCCCCCTGGACCCACATGTCTGCCATAGGTACACTTCTGTGTACACTTGTCAATACACACAGCCTTTTAGCTATTTAATTTCGAATTAATAATAATTTCATAATATTGTTTAAATGTTTGAAAAATCATAGAAAATAATCTGTATCTCGGATGAAAAAGTTTTATACATGAAAGTTGCTCAGAACGACGGGACGAATCCGAATACGCGGTCCGTTCGTCCGCCGCACATACCTAGCATAGCAAACATTGAACTTTTCCCCTCCGGTTCGTCTGTCGAAAATGCCAAACTTCGGGAAAGCATTCCCAGATGTTACCCCCCTTCGCCGGTAGCGTGTAGCACCGCGTTAGAACATGTTTAGCTCTGTCTGTTGTCCTGTTATGCTCTTGCTTTCTATGTATTTACTGTCTCTCCCCCCTTTTCTCTTTGGTAGACCCCGTGACGGCTGCCGATGCCGCTATGATCGACTACGTCATCGACGATCCCTCCTTCTCGTCTGAGCAACCAGGCAAGCCCCCCCCCCCCTTGATCATCCCGATATTGCCCATTCCATTCCCTCATGCTTGCATTAGATTTTGCTACTGTAATTGATTGCTCCTATTCTGATGCATAGCCTGCTTTTGTAACCTGCTTATTGTTACCTACCTTATCCTAAATCGCTTAGTATAGGTTGGTTAGTGATCCATCGGTGACCCCCACCTTGTCCTTGTTTCCCTGCTTCATCATTGAAGACCCGGTCGACGGGATCGAAGACCAGGCCCGACACCGCACATCACTTTCCCCTTAGTTGCTCGACACTCTTTGGGTTACTATCGAGTGCCGAGGGTGAGACCTCTACAAGACTTCGATGTTAACCTCAGAGTGTAGCTATTCGGTCGTGGTCATCGAGGGTGATTCCGCCTTAACCACTTCCGACACGACTCCGTTGTGCAACCCTTCAAGTGTGAACCTCGGGGTGGTTCCTCTTACGTTCACCTTGATGATTACATCGAGTGGAATCCACGGGGTGATTCCTCGGGTTTTCCCTTGATGTTTGGACACGATTACTATGGTTACTATGACTTTACACTGAACCATGTTACTAAAGACGGGTCGGCCCTTAGGGGTACCCGCGCTAGCTTAATTGCGGGTGATGTGGAGACGGGTTGACCTGGAGGGTGCCCGCGAGATAATTACGAGGCGTGGCCGGGCATTCCTAGCCCTTGCCGCAAGTCCTCGAGACGGGGCAACGGGGCACATCTTTCGTGAGCCTCTGCTTGTTACCGCGCGTTCCTAATCCACTACGATTTGGATATTTGATCCGAGGGGCCTCTGGCCTGGTAGCACTAACCATCACGTGGGCATAGTTTGGGCGTTCTGCATCGTATGCATCACCGAAGCTTAATAGGCGTCGTGGCGAGCGGCACGCGGGTTGGACTGCGTGGCACCTGCCTTTTGAAGAAGGTAGCTAGGTCCGCTCACCGCCGCCCACGCATAGCGTGCAGGAGTTCCCGGGAGATGGCCCATGACCCACTGGGGCATAGGTTTAGTCCGTCTTGACCTCTCTATTAAGCCTAGGTCGGGTTGCGGCGTATTATTTGACCGAGGCCGGGCATGACCCAGGAAAGTGTGTCCGACCGGAGTTAATCGAGCGTGGTGGGTAAGTTGGTGCACCCCTGCAGGGAAGAAAACATCTATCGATAGTCTGTCCTACGGTAACGGACACTTGGAGTTGTATCCCGCTCGATACAACTAGAACTGGATACTTGTGATGAGAATTGGATTATGATTAGAATTGGATAGTATGGCTCTGGGATTGCTTCCTCGCAGGGAGTCAAGAAAGGATCTCTAGCCGAGGTTGATAACACTTCTACTACTCTACTCTCTCCTGTTGTTGCAAGATGGTGGTTTCCAGAAGATGCTAGTCTTCGATAGCACTAGGCCTTCTCTCTTTTCTGGCATTTCTGCAGCCCAGTCCACATATACAGCTTTCCTTTGATAATGTTGCATATGTAGTGTAGATCTTGCTTGCGAGTACTTTGGATGAGTACTCACGGTTGCTTTGCACCCCCTTTTCCCCCTTTCTTCTTCTTTCTGGTTGATGCAACCAGATGTCGGAGCCCAGGAGCCAGATGCCACCGCTGATGCATACTACTACGTGGAGACCGTCGACGACCAGGAGTATTTAGGAGGCTCCCAGGCAGGAGGCCTTGCCTTTTCGATCGATGTTGCTTTTGTGCTAGCCTTCTTAAGGCAGACTTGTCTAACTTATGCCCAGGGTTGGAAAAAGCGTTAGGCGTAAGCGAGGCGGTTGGCCTTCACCTAGTGCCTAGGCGGTGCCTAAGCGTCCTAGGCGCGGCCTAGGCGATAATATAGTTTTTACTTGTAGTGTATTTGTGATTATTATATGGGTGTTGATCATAGTTTAGGGCATATAAATAAGATAATTACTGTCTACTGCCATTGGAATATAACCCGTTTGGCATATCGATGTAGTATGTGGCATGATTTCTTGCTTGGGTAGGCAATTCCTTGCTTGCCCTGCCTAGACCTCCATTTATGCCCTAGGCGAGGCGTTTGGCCACTGCCTAGCGCCTAGGCGTGCCTAAGCGCCTCCTAAGCACTGCCTTTTCCAACAGAGCGTATGCCTATACTCAGATATTGTTGCTTCCGCTGACTCTTGTGTATTCGAGCTTATGTATTCGAACCCTCGAGGCCCCTGGCTTGTAATATAAAGCTTGTATTATGTTAATTTGTGTCTAGAGTTGTGTTGTGATATCTTCCCGTGAGTCCTTGATCTTGATCGTACACATTTGCGTGTATGATTAGTGTACGATTGAATCGAGGGCGTCACACCAAGCGTACGCTAGGTTCGAGTCAGCCGTGATGTGTGGCGGCGGGACATCCGAGTCCGCGAACTTGGATCAGCGCGTGGTGTTGCGGCTGTCCCGCCGGCGCTGCTCCCGATCAGCGTACTCATGTGCCTTATGGCTCTCCGGGACGACGACGAGAAGCCGTCGTTGCGGAGGTAGTGCAGAATGCGCCCGCGCGCCTTGGGCAGGGGCAGCGGCGAGTGGCGAAACGTCGGGGCCGCGCACACGACGCTCCTCCTTCACGACGTGCCGGGGTGGCGGCGAGAGCCGCTCCTCCTTCACGACGCATCGGGGCGGCGGCGAGAGCCGCTCCTCCTTGACGCGGCTTCCGATTTGGGCGCCGTGGCTGCGCGACACCAGAGAGCGTGGAGAGGATGCCGGCTCCGGCTTCACGGGGAGGAGCACCCCTAGTGGCGGAGCCAGGCCGTTGGTGTGGACGACGGAGCATCAACTCCATCTATTCCTCGAACTCCGCGTCCGTGTCGGTGTAGACCTTGCGCGGCACCGTCGGCGCGGACTGCGGCGGCTGGTCCTCCTCGTCGCTGGAGGATATGACGTTCTCCGTCCGCATCAAGTCGTCGCCAGCTGACGAGGACAACGACCCCGGAGTTCGAGGGCGGCGTCTCGACGAGCCACCAGATCCCGGAACCGCCTGCTGGTGCGGACGCCCATGACTTGCCCATCGCAGCCATAGATGTCGAGGTAGATGGGCGAGAAGGGGAGGAGTGATGTGGACGGCGCGGGAGCATGCTTAAATAGCCGCGGCCAGGCCATGCGAAGAGTCGGTCAACCGCTTTAATGCGGCGCAACGTCCAGAGTTGGTTCCTTGGGAACCTGAGTCCACATTGAAGCGGCGGTTGCTGAGAGGTCGCGTTGGTCAGCGCCACCCTCCCTTCCTCCAGTCATATCACGACATCAATGCCGGACTCCGAATGCTCTGGGCCGGCATGAATGAGGTGCGTGCATTGAAAGAATGCATGGGAGGGGTAGGTGACAGGTTTTTTGTGGGAGCAGGGTGGTTAGAAGCGGGCTTAGGAGCAGTCCGGACTTTCGTAAAGCTCCCCCATTTTTATCTTCGGTTTACGAGAGAAATCGTGTCCGAATCACACAGATCGGTGTTGGATGGTTTTCGTGATGCGGACAGAATGATCTGACGGTTACGACAAGTTTAAAGGCCCGCGTTGAGATGACGAGAAAACCCTCGTACAACTGGTGCTACCGCCGCCGCCCGGTCGAAAATGAAGTGGCGGCCCCACCTGTCATCATCAATCATCAAAAAGTAAAAGAAGAAACTACCTCCCCCTTTCCTTCTCCCCCGTCTCCGGACTATTTTCTTTCCCCAAAGCGCCTCGCCTCCTCTCCGATCCCGCCACGAAGCAAAGGGCTCGCCATGGAGACCAGCGCCAGCGGGGCGGAGCCCGCGAACGCCGGGATCGAGGGGTCCGCCGACCCCTGCAGCTCCGCGGGAGGCGGCCATCGACTCTCAGTGCACCAGATCGTTGGCGGCGGCAAAGGTAACCACTACTCTTCTACCCCCAGTTACCTCCTCCCGTTTTCTGCTGAGTTCGGGGTAAATCGCTCTTACACTACAGCTGTGTGATTGCAAACGCGAATTGGATGTTGTGAGGCGGATGGGTGGCCAGATTGTCACTGGGCTTTCCGATGGTCTCTCTCGATTGGATCATGTGTATTTGCGGGAGTAATGGCAGGGTTGAGTAAAGGTGGTTGACGTTTTGGCTTTCATTTCGTAGGTTAAGTAGAAGAAGCGTGCGTGAGTGTGGCCAAGGCTGGGTGTAGTTCTGTAGACTGTAGTTCAGATTGTGTACTGTGGTTTCAGAAAGCGCCTGCTAGGATGCGAGTGTACACAGGTAATTGAGGTCATGCCATTAAGTTTTGCTCTGAATTCTGGTTGATGCTTATCAACTCAATCACCATTGAAAATACATGTGATTCATAACTCAAAGCAAACATGGTATGTTGGCCACCTGTACATACTGAACCAATACCTTAGGCATTATTATTAGTAGTATTACTGCTATTACTATTATTATTTTAAATTCTTTTCTGCAACGTGTTGTGCTAGTATCAGTACTCAAATGAGAGACCAATCATTAGGAGTACTGACCTGTCGTACTGCAAAGCGGTAGCTAAATAATTGCTACACTTATCTCAGATGACTGTTTCTTATGTTTATGATCTGAATTTCTGATACACTTAATTGATGGTTTGTAATCTGAATTTCTGGTACACTTAATTGACCAGCTTAACTTCAAGAGTACTGTCCTTTATATATTTCTCTTGTGCACTTGTAAGGGTAAGGTTGAATTAATATCCAGCGGGTATGATTTTTCCCTTTTTATGCCTCCACGTACAGTTGGCCTTATGTATCTCTTGCTCATTGATTTAAGATGTTTTTCCTATCTTTCAGCTGCTGATATCATCTTATGGAAGTGTAAACGTGCTACTGTTGGTGTTATATTTGGTGCTACTATTGCATGGTGGTTGTTCGAGAAGTCCGAACTATCGTTCTTGACTATCTGCTGTGATGTACTGCTCATTTTGATAGTTGTACAGCTCATATGGGTCAAAATATCTGGGTTGCTAAATAAGTAAGGAACCTTATCCATGATTTTGTGTTCTTACATATTTCAACAGAAGTTTATCAATGTATCTGTTATCGGTTAATTATTGTAGGCAACCTAGGCAACTGCCTGAGTTAGTTCTGTCAGAGGAGATGGTTAATAATGCTGCGGCTTCATTCCGTGTTAAAGTGAACAACATGCTAATGATTGCACATGACATTACTCTTGGCAAAGACTTCCGGCTCTTTTTCCAGGTTAGCTATCATGCCATTGTTTCTCTTTGGTTGTTACATGAGATCATTATGATTACTGACCAATGAAAATTCTTCACAGGTTGTGTCAGTCATGTGGTTGCTATCTGTTATTGGCAATTTCTACTCTTCTGTAACTCTTGCTTATATAGGTATGTTATGGTGTAAACATCTCATTTTGAGTCCACACAGGCAGAGAAATGTAGGGGCATATGGTACCGGGCATGCATAATCATGTATCTGTTGGTCCTTTGTGGAGATTCCATTACTAATTTTACAGTGTATGGATGACAGGAACCATTGCTTTGGTGACAGTACCTGTACTTTACCATAGACACCAGGAGCACGTGGACAGGTATGCTGGGATGGTCCACCGGAATATCTCAAGGCATTACAAGATCGTCGACGAAAATGTGATAAGCAGACTACCTAGAAGCTTCATCAGAGATAAAGATGATTGATCTGCCTCGAAGTTTGATGCTTGTCATTTTTACGCTCGTTAAATAGTTTGGGTTTGTTTGTTGTTGTATTTTTGCATCGTAGGTTGCATCAAGTAGGAATCTAGATCAGTGGAATTAGGTACCTTTTCAGTGTACTGTTGATCAATAAGATCAATGCCAAAAGGGCATGCAGAAGATCGCAGCACCTCGACCAATATCGTTTAACACCTCTGTATAGACTGATCTACGTGTTACCCCTGATGTTATTTTTTCTTTCTCTTTTGAGATGGACCATTGAGTTGGTTTTCGCAGCAAAATGAGCTGCAACTGCAACCTCTTAAAAATTTAACTGTTGTCATGAGTACAGAAGTTATGGAGTTGTCACGTACTCGGTCTGTATCAAACTATAAGATGTTTTTACAGTTCCATTCTATTTTGATACAGAGGAAGTAAATCATACAAAAGTTAAGTAGTTGTCACGTACTCACTCTGTATCAAAATATAAGATGTTTTTACAGTTCAATTCTATTTTGATACAGAGAAAGTAAATCACTCAGACCTGTTTCCTGGTAAGTTTGTACTTCATCCCAAAATAAGTGTCTCAACTAAAGTTGAGACACTTATTTTGGGACAGATGGAGTATATAATTGCAACTGGCAACACGTATTGTGAACTTATTTAGTACTAGCAGTGCTATGGATTATCCACTATGTTATCTCTAACAGCCGTCCAACACAAAAACCCCATCCCGCGATGCATCTTCTCTTTTTCTATCGGAACCTACCCTTTCCGCTCGGTTTGCCGCGATAGAGGGACATTTCTCGCTTGAGTCACCTCCTTTAAAACCAGATGACGTCCACCTCATCTTCGCCGTGCATTATAGGGATGAAAATTTTCATGTTTACAATATAGTAGAGTGGGTTAAACTAAGTTATACTATTGACACAAAACAACAAATAATTATAGAGATCATTTCCAAAGGGCCATTCAACCTGGTAAATGCACACTGACGTTGGAGGCGAGTGGCAACGTAAACGTATTCCTAGCCACCAATAAGCTCCACCTTCGGCCCACATATGCTAGAAAGGATAATTGTCGTTCTTCTCTTTCCTCCTCTCTACATGTTCTACTCTTAGCCTCTTTGCCAAGATGTTTCATTGACGCCAACCAGCACCATGTTAACATTAGTGTGTTCCTCATCGACACATCATTTTCTTCTTTCTCATTCCTCGCCAACTTTAGTTCTCGTTCCTACTTACTTTTTAGAATACCCTTTCTTTATTTTTTTCGTGTTATTTTTTGGAACACTCTTTCTTTCTCCAACACCATGGACTTTGGTGGCTTTAGTTCTTTTTCCTTCTTATTCTTGAACAATCTTCCGAGTGAGGCGTTTTAGCTCCCAGGAGCATCTGCACCTGCGCTGAATAAAAAAATCAAAAGAAATACTAGAAAAAATCAAAAAATTCCAATTTTTTTGCCATGATAGATAATTTTGTGCGTGATGTCCGGTCCAAATTTCAAATCACTTGGACATCTGAGTAGCTCTCGGCAAAAAAAAACAAATTTGGGGTCTGTTAAATAGTGTACTGTTCATATACTGTTTTGACCCAATTTGTCTTTTTTGCTGAGAGCTACTCAAATGTCGAAATGCTCTGAAAGTTGGAGCACACCTCACGCACCAAATTATCTACCATGAACACAAAGTTTGGATTTTTTTGAATTTGTTATGAATTATTTCTTAACCGGGTGCAGATGAGCCCGGGCTCAGAATTGGATATTCGCAATCTTCTTTTCTACTATAGCATGAACCTACCGGTCAATGTTGTGTCGTGTTGTCCTCACTCGCGAATGTTTTGGCAACCGCCAGCGTGTGGACATCCTGCACAGCATAGTCATCATCCATCTTGGTGAATGCTAAGCCGCCCATGTCGCGGGCGCATGGTGGTCGTCAAGGTTTTTAATTTTGGAAAAAAAATTCAGACCTCACCGAAATATGCGAAATTTCGAAAATTGTTTTGGATTTTGAGATTTCAAATATCACTTAATTTTAATGAATTCTAACATAATTTAAATTTACTTTGAAATCGGTTAGAATCCACCTCAGAATTTCGGGGTTAAAAATATTCGGACCCCAATTTCACATACTTCACTGAAATATGTCATCGTCCATGTTGGCAAGCCTGTTGATCGTCCTTGCCATCGAGCACTTTCAAAATGATTCGGGACGATTAATTGTTTGCTTTGTTAATTTAGTACACAAATAATTAACGGCCTACATAATTCTATGAATGCCTAGTTAAGTGTCAACACGATCAATTAATTATCTGACTAACTAGAAAAAATCTCATGCTTCTATTATCTATAGGCATAAATAACATCTACCTAATTAATTAATTGCATTGATGACTCAATTTCTAGATTGATTCGATGGACCTAATGAATTGCATACACAGTTAAATGTCTAGTTAATTAACTAAATTAATGGTTTGATTTACAAATTGATTCAGTGCTTGATTTTCAAAATATTTTCGCATGAATGGCTGCTGCGAACGACGACGACTACCGAGTATTATACGACACATTTTCTTAACGAATTTCTTGACATTTGAATGGACACACTTGATTGGAGAGTGTAGCCTGTCTGACTCTCTATATAACTGACAAAAAATATAATATGATCGCATCCATGAACGTTTGTACGCGGCGGTCCGACGACCCGCTGCCTTCCACCACGTCCGTCCTCGACGCCGTGATCCATGCCCTGGCATTCTCGACCACCGTGCCTACGTCAGGCCCGGCCACGGTGTCGCGCACGGTGCCCCTCCACACGGGTGCGCGGATGCGTGCGCCCATAAGAAAAAAGATTTTTTTTGTTGTATTAGAAAACTTGTGATTGTCAATTAATAGTAGAGATAATGATAGTAATAAATGGCATAGCGCGCGATTTGTTATGAAGGAATATCTGATTTTGTTTTGGTAGGTTATCGAGAAATATTTATGTGTGTCTTTTAGGAAGGTGATTTCACATATATGCACCTTCGAAAATAAGCACAAAACAAGATCCCCTTAACATGATTTGGTTTTTTAGTGGGAGAGAGAAAAAACCAGTGATAAGGGATGGTGGAAGGTGAGACGAAAAAAGAAATATACCAGGCTACCAACTCTCTCTTTAGAAGTAAAGGTTGAATCAACACTTGTCAAAACAAGTACGAAACAAGATCCCACTTAATAGGATTTAGTTTTTTAATAGAAGAGAGAAAAAAACCAGTGAAAGAGGGTAGTGGGAGGTGAGACGAAAAAACCGAACGGAAGTAAACCGTACCAAGCCAAACTCCCCTCTAGGAGTAGAGATAAGTAATACATTAGCACAAGCAGCAAATGTGCCGTCACTGCTAGCACTGTCACCTGCCAACCATCTTATACACATGATAATGAAGCATAAAGAACAGTAAAATTTCATTCAGGGCACTCATCCGGCATATCCATCCAACTCTCTCATAAACACATTCAAACTGCGTCATACATACAATCATGGTCAACAGACTCTAGCGGTCGTTTAGATGCTGGTTAACATGACTACACTCACATCATAGTTATTCATTTCTCAAATTGCGTCAGCATCTCCTGGGCAGTCTCACGCCAAACATTGTAGAGCTCATTCGAGAACAGAACAAAATGCACTTGCCAATTACGAATTGGTTTACATATTTAATAGACATAGATGACAACACCACGAAAACAGGATAAGTAGAAACATACTTCCATGTTTAGAGAGTTGTAATGCTGCAAGTATGACTAGTCATAATAGATTTCCAATCAAAATGAGCTGCAACCCCTTAAAATTTTAAGTATTGTCATGAGCAGAGAAGTTAAGTACTCCCTCCGTCCCATAATATAAGAACGTTTTTGACACTACACTAGTGTAAAAACGTTTTTATATTATGGGATGGAGGGAGTAGTTGTTACGTAAACCACTCAGACCTGTTTCCTGGTGTCTATACCTGAGCAAGTTTGTATATAATTGCAACTGGCAACATAGTGTGAACTTATGAGAGTTGGATGGGTTTTCTTGGAAAAGAAGATGGTAAGCTTGGTTTCCAAAAAGAATTTTTTGATCTTTTGATGGCTTGTGTTTCATCGGTGAAATACAATGTCATGAAACGGAGCAATTTGTCCCTACCAGGGGACTCCGATAGGGTGACCCGTTATCACCATATCTATTTTTGCTATGTGTGAAAGGGTTATCAAGTT
Organism: Aegilops bicornis; assembly: GCA_021605145.1. Taxonomy (NCBI): domain Eukaryota; kingdom Viridiplantae; phylum Streptophyta; class Magnoliopsida; order Poales; family Poaceae; genus Aegilops; species Aegilops bicornis. The sequence continues at coordinate 387,898,941 of CM038672.1, forward strand.
TACTGGCTCATGCAGAGTAGATTTGTGGCATAGAGGGTGTAAAACAGTAAGAGTATGGAGAAATGCACCATCAGTTTCTCACTTGTTATTTGTTGATGACTCCTTAATCCTCATAAAAGGTGATTTAACTAATGCAATCTCATTGAGACAAGTACTTGATCAATATTGTGTTAACTCGGGTCAACTGGTCAGTGATGCAAAGTGTATTATTTTCTTCAGCCCAAACATGATTGTTGAGTTAAAAGCTGGAATTTTGCTAGACATTATGACCGAAGCTCTATCTGATAAGTATCTTGGGCTGCTCGCCATGGTTGGTGCGAATAGGAGCGACCACTTTTCATATCTCCTTGAAAGAATGATCAGCAGATTGCTGGATTAGAAGGAAATTTTCTATGTGTTGGAGGTAAAGAGATCTTACTCAGGCCTTACTTGTTTTTGCCATGTCAGTGTTTAAGATACCAAAAAACATTTATAAGGAGATCATTGATGTTGTCTCTGGATTTTGGTGGGGAGGCACTGACGAGAAAAATAAAATGCGTTGATGGGCTTGATGGAAAATGTGCATACCAAAAAAGGATCAAGGTATGGGGTTTGAAGACCTACATGCTTTTAATCTAGCTAAGCTAGCCAAGAAAAGTTGGCGGTGGATTTTTGGAACATGGGCGCCTTGGAGGACTTTATTTTAAATAGTTTAAGAATCACACTTAAAATTTCAAAAAATCTCGAAAAGAATTCTACATGATCATATGGATGGAATTACACATGTGTATAGTTTGGTGATGAAATAAGTAAACATGTGAGCTATGCAAAAATGACAAAATGATAATGTCTAAATAGTGAATAATACATGCACTGTTCATCTTTCCAAAATCACAGTTCTTTCATTTGTGTGTAACTCACATGGTTACTTATTTCATCATGAGAATTTGCACACGTGTAACATACATCCATATGAACATGTGGAATTGTTTTTGGAATTTTCTGAAACTTCAAAATATCATTTTAGCACTACTCAAAATATAGGGCTCCAATGCATCCGTCCACCAAAGTGGCTTTTTGGGCGGTTGCTTTCTAGTCTTGCCACCTTATATGCATAAGTTTTACGCGTCAAATACTATGCGCCCACAGGAACCTGCTGAAGGCAGGACCCAAAAAGGGGCCATCTTCTACCTGAAAAAGTATTTTTGCTAGACTCCAGACATTTAAGAGAGATCATATATGGAGAGTGAGGAATGGTACCGACTAGCCCCTCAAGAAAAGTAATAACAGGAAGGGGTCAATGCTTAGTGCAAACAGTAGAGGATCTTATTAATCCCGTGACTAGAAATTGGGATGAGAAATCATAAAGGATAATTTTATCTTTGTGGATGTAGAAAGAATCCTAATAATCCCATTGAGTTCACAATTGACGAGGACTTTGTTGCCTGGCACAAAACGAAAGCGTTTACTTTTTCGGCCGATCGACTTATTACACAGAATGGACTTATTAGTTTGGCGGCATGATTAAAAGGGACAATGAGGGACCTTCATCTAGCAACCCAGTTTGGGATATTATTTAGAAACTTAAAGTGCCTAGTAAAATTGAGATTCTTGGCTGGAAGACACCCCATGGGATTATTCATGGCATGTCGGTTCTTGCAAACCGCCATATTCCTGTTTCTAGCCAATTGCCCGGTTTGGAAGGGTGGGGCTGAGGATGTCCGCCACCTCATGTTCACTTACGAGAGGGCTAAAAGCAATTCCCCCCGAACCATTTCGTGTCCATTTGGATCGTCACGAACAGAAAATTCGGCCCAACGCGCTGGCCCAAACGGACGCGCATCCGTTTCTCGTCCGCCTGCCGACTCATTCCCGGCCTAATTTTGAGTCTGATTTGCGTCGGCGTGGACACGAAACGGACGCGCGCGACGCGCGCCTACTCCCCCTGGCCCGCCAGTCGGTGGCACAACGGCCACCATTTTCCTCCACTTTCCTGAAACCTCCCGCCCGCTCAAGCTCCCGGCCGCTCGCCGTGGACGACGCCCTCGATGCCGCCGCCGTCCTCGCCTCGTCTGGCCTCACCTCCGTCCCCTTCGGCAAAGGCAAGCCCCGCCCCCCCCCCTCCCCCCCTGCAATACCGCCGCGCCGCCCAAGAAGAAGAAGCAGCTGACGCCGGAGGAGCGGCCCGCGCAGTTGGTAAAGAGGAAGGGCCAAAGGCACGCGGCGGACGCAAGGGACGAAGCAGCGGCCGTTGCCGTCCTCACCGCCGCCGCACAGCAGGAGGAAACCAATGCCCGAGTCGCCGCGACAACAAGGGAGGCCCAACTCCAAGGAGGACAAGCGGGATGCGGCGTCGATCGCCTTGCTCGCAACCGTGGAGGGCATGATGAGCATGAAGGACTGAAGGAATGAGAAGCGCCAGCAAGATAAGGAAGAGCAAATGAACGCCTTCATGAAGATCCAAAGGAGGAGGCTTGAGATGGAGGCGGAGAAGCAAACCAAGATGCTTGAGATGGAGGCGAAGAAGCAAGCCAAGATGCTCGAGATCAAGGCCGCCAATGCCAAGACCAAGGCGAAAGAAGTGGCACTCGCTAGCATGATGACGAGGGTGGAGATCATGAAGATGGACCTCAACACCGTGTCGCCGAGGAAGACGCCATGGTTCGAGAAGATGCAGGCCGACATGCTCAAGTTCAACCGCAAGTGATCTATGGCGGAGAGCGTCATCCTTTTTTTGTATGCCAACAAGTGTGCTAGCATGACCACAGCATAGACGGCATGATCAAATTCCCGCCTCTTTCTTTTTGTGTGCTGGCATGTGTGCCAGCCGCTGACAAGTGCGCCAGCATAAACTGCGTGGTGGGTGTTTTGGAGGCTAGCATTGCATGCCGGCCGCTGGTAATGGTGCCGACATGAACTTTGGGTGCCGACATGGCCGCTGGCCGATCTATGACCCGGGCCTTTTAGGTGGAGTTGCTATAAGGAAGTATGGGGGGTCCTTGGTCTGACTGACGTGATTGATCAGACCCTGGCGATTGATAGATCGGGGAGTGTGGTTTTCGAATATTTACTACTCCCTTCGTTCCTAAATAATTGTCTTTCTAGCCATTTCAAATGGACTACAACATACGGATATATGTAGACATGTTTTAGAGTGTAGATTCACTCATTTTGCTCCGTATGTAGTCACTTGTTGAAATCTTTAGAAAGACAATTATTTAGGAACGGAGGGAGTAAGAGACAAACGCAAGCGAACACCAAGGTTGCAATTATAGTGGGAGCTTTGTATATTTGATGGCAAAGAAGGGAAGGTGTGATAGGGCAAGGGCATTGCTAGGCCAGCGAGAACAGCCTTTTTTTATTGGATCTAACAGCGAGAACAGCCTTAGCTATACTACATGCCATTACAACTCCTATGCTCGACGGTTTACATTCCAGAGATGAGAAGTGGTTGAAGCCTTGTTTAAATGTACTATACAAGATGAACGTTGATGCGTGCTCTATGGAGAATGGAACTGAAGCTACAGCGGTGATCCTTTGCAATCATCGAGGAGAAGCTTTGACAGGCTCGTCTGCTCTGTTTGATCATGTGCTAGATGCCCCTACAGCAGAATGTTTGGCGCTAAAGAATGGGACGACAGCAGAATGTTTGAATCTGATTGTCTAGAGGTAATTAAGGCCTGCAATGGGGAATTAGAAATATTAAGTCCCTACTCTTCACTACTGGCAGAATGCTTTCTGTTAGCTCAAAGGATTGGCTCAGTATCCTTTACTCATTGCATGAGAGAAGCAAACAATGTGGCAAACACCCTGGCTAGGAAATATTTCTATTCACATTCTGTTTTTTCTTGGGAGGATGATCCCTCAGATTTCCTGTTAGCTGATCTTATTAGAGATGTATCAATTATCTTAGATGAATAAATGTACCGCAAGTTAAAAAAAAATACTGTGAACTTTAGTAAATGTGCTGTCACTTGCCGGCCATCTTATACAGTACATATGAAAATGAAACATAAAGAACGGTGAAATATTATTCAGGGCACTCATCCCGCATATCCATCCAACTATCTTTCAGATAAACACATTCAAACTGCGCCATACATGCGATCATGGTCAACAGACTCTAGTGGTCATATTGGATGCTGGCTAACATGCGCATACTACACTGATATCATAGTTATTCATTTCTCAAACTGCGTCAGCATCTCCTGGGCAGTCTCACGCCAAACGTTGTAGAGCTCATCCGAGAACAGAACAAAATGCACCTGCCAATTACAAAGTGGTTTACATATTTAATAGACATAGATGACAACACCCCGAAAAACAGGATAACAAACTTCCACGTCTAGAGGTGTAATAATACTGCAAGTCTGACTAGTCATAATGGATTTCCAATTAAACATTGGTTGTATAGTTCCTGCATATTAGTGTAAAATTGCATGTGGTTACAAATACCACAGTGGCACTGCAGCATACTACCACAGGCTACGACTAACCTCTTTAATATCCGCTGAAAATTGTTGAGCAGCTGAAATAGCTATATTTGATGCTTCCTTTGGGGGGTAACTGCATGCATGCTCAAATCGCGTTAAACTTCTAAATTTTGACAGTGCAAAAAATAAACTGCATAAAAAAGTAGATAGATGAATGAAAACGGGCACTTAGTACATACCGGAAAATACCACAAGATATAGCAGGGAATGCAACGTACTGAATGCCATTCTCTTTAGCAACCTTTAAGCTATTTCTGCAATTAACAAATGCAGATCAGGTTGTTTTTGCCTGATTCAGCAGCTAGAACGGCCTTCTCTAATATATTTTGTAAAAGGAGGAACTTACTCGTATGCATTCTTTAGTGACACATCAGGCTTCCTGTCAATATCATATATGGGCCCAACTGTATGGATCACACGGGACACGGGAAGCTCAAAAGCTCTGTTCACATTCAATATACAGGCAAATTGATATAGTTTCACGAAGATAGCATTCTGTTGGTACCAAAATGAATGAGAGAAGGTACTAACGGAGTAATTCTAGCTTCTCCAGTAGGGCAACGGACTCCAGGTTTAACCTCTGGAACTTCACGGCATGCTTGCACAAGCTGTGGTCCAGCAGCTTGATGTATAGCTGACATAGGGGTTTCGACTTAGTAATTAGAACTATGAGATATTGGACCATCAGTGATAAATAAAATTATCACGCTTCTCAAAAGCTAGTTTATACCTCCATCAACACCTCCCCCTCCTAGCATTCGTTCATTAGCAGCATTGACCTGCCAAAATAAATCTCAGTTATATAATTCACTGTTGAATACAGAGAAAGATAATTGCTTCTATGCAAAATGTTACACATCAGTTTATCATAAAACACAAATGGAAGTAACAGAAGGATTTAGTAAAATGCTCACATAATAGATCATATCATCCAAGCTTGCAAAGGTTTAAGATCTAACTGGCCGAATGGATTTGTAATAAGATATTGGATTTATAAACTTGTTGCAGAAGGGACTGCAACTTTCCTGATGATTTGAGGCTCAGAACTCAAATTCCACTCCATGGAAAATAAGCTGACAGTCATTGGGGAACTTGATTCAGACTTCTTGGTGATGCCCCTAAGGGCAGACGGAACCGATACGGACATTAAAACAGAAAATAAGCATAGCTAAGAAGACCCTGTTCACCAACCCAGACCTAGGCAAAGGCCTGTTCCATCTGAGAAGCCAGCCTAACTACAACGTCATCTGATGGTTCCGGAACTGGGTTCAGTTCCGACCCCATGCTCAGATCCCACTACGCGTCGGTAGCTGCTACTCCGTATCTGCTAAAATACAACTCGACCCATCTCACCTATCCAAGCATATCTACATACGCAACCAGTATGGCGTGGAGGAGACAAGGTGGGATTGGATGATGAGATGTAGCGGAGGAACTTACGATGGCGTCGGTGGCGCCGTCGACGGACCATAGGGTGATGTCGCCCTTGTGCAGCTTCAGCGCGCCGGCCCCCGCCGCAGCCGACAACCGGAACGCCTCGCCGCCTCCGAATCCGGACGCCGCCATCGCGAAGGCTCTCCTCGCTGGGCAGATGCTTGGCCGCCGCGTACGCAGCCACTTGGGAAGTGGGAGTGGGAGCAACGACGGCGTCAGGAAAATTCTGGTGGCCGCACGCGACGACATTCGTGGGGAGCGAGCGTGAGTGTCCCTGGAGGCCTGAGCGTGAGTGTCCCTGGAGGCCTGGACGGCAGCCCGGAGTAGGCCTAGATCCGTGTTTGTTTGGCCCGTTTATAAGCTCGGCCCGCGTAGAACATTCCTTCTAATTGCACCTCCGCGCGTAAGGGGAGCTCCTAACGGGCGCCTTATGCGCCCGTTGAGCCAACTAGCTCAATGCAGCACGCAAGCGGGCTGGCCCATGAAAACGCACGACAGTACAAAAAAGTGTATGGCGAGAAGAAAAACCAGGAAATAATGGCTCCCGTGAGGAATCGACCACCTGGCCATTTAGTTCCGTGCCTTGTTTACGAACCACTACACCTATAAGGCCTTGGCGAAACATAACAGCGCACACGGCTTACGAACAACAGTTTAGCCGCCCTATTCACAAAAACGTGACTTCTTTTCAAAAAGAAATGTGAACAAAATTTGAATATCCACACATATCAAAAACATCACGAAATAGAAAAGAAGTTTATGTACCCAAAAACAGTTCATAAATTCAGAAAAATTCATGAAATGAAAAAGAGTTCATGAATTTTGAAAAATTTCATTGAATTTGATAAAATGTTCATCAATTTTCAAACAAAGTTCATCGGTTTTAAAAAAGTTCATCAAATTTAAAAAACAGATCACCGATTTTTAAAAAATGTTCATCAGTTTTGCAAAAGGTTCACAACTTAAAAAAAGTTCATCGGATTTGAAAAAAAGTTCACCAATTTTGAAAATAGTTCATCGACTTCAAAAAAAATTCATTGGATTTCATGAAAAGTTCATAAAATTTGGAAAAGGTTAATGTTCATGAAATTATAAAAAAAATCATCATTTTTTTTAAAAAAAGTTCATCAAATTAGAAAAAGGTCCATCTAATTTGAAAATAAGTTCACCAATTCTAAAAAAAGTTCATCAAATTTAAAAAAACGTTCATAAAATCCGGTGAACTTTGTATATCAAATTATAAAAATAAAAGTAAAAGAAGAAAGAAAGAAAATGGATAAAGAATGAATACAAATAAGAAAGAAGAAATAAAAAGCAAAAAAAGAAAAGGAGATAAAAATGGAAGAATAAAATAGGGAAGAACCTATAAATGGACGCATAAGCGAAGTCGGCAGGGTGGTTAGAGTGTGTTGCATTAAAGACCTTGGCGTGGGTTTGAATCCTTCTCAGCTCACCTTTTGCAGCAGCGGTTTACAAAAGGAATAAAAATCAAAATGGGCTTGGCCCATCGCGGAGGAGGGGTGTGCGCCCTATACCGCTAAGCCTATAACGGGGGCATTCCCTAAACAACGGAGAGCTCCTATGCGCCGCTCGTTGCGGCGAATTGTCGAGCGGACGCACAGGCGCGTCTCCAGCTGGGCCGGCCCAATTAGCACAACACAGTGAAAAAATCCCAAAAAGCTCTGCTCGAGGGAGGGATCGAATCAGGGACCTCCATCTCTGTACGCACGAGCCTAACCAACGCCATAGACAAGATTTCTTGGTTTGCCATGGCGCGCGAAGCTAAATGTAATGTAGACCCGAACATTTTTCTCAAAGTGTTTTTTAAAAAAGCGAAAACTTCCCAATTTTAGAAGAAAACTAAAAAGCTCGAACAAAGTTTTCATAAAATGAACACTTTTAAAATCCCGAACATTTTTTGAATTTAGAGAACAAATTTCTTGAAATCGAGAACAAAATTTGAACATGAACATTTTTTAAAGCAAGAACATTTTTTAATCTGGAGAATTTTTTTTTGAAACAGAGAACAAATTTGGAAGAGCAGAATTTTTTTTAAAGCAAGAACATTTTTTAATCTGGAGAATTGTTTTTGAAACAGAGAACAAATTTGGAAGCGCAGAATTTTTTTTAAAGCATGAACATTTTTTTGAATCTTGAGAACAAATTTTGAAACGTAGAACAGATTATAAAGCATGAAAATTTTCTTAAAGCATGAACAGTTTTTGAATATCGAGAGCAAATTGTGAAACGGAGAACAATTTTGAAAAATCCTGAACAAATTTGGAAGCACGAACATTTTTTGGAAACGTGAACAAAAAAAAATTGAAGTCTGGTACATTATATTAATTCCGAAAGTTTTGAACTTTTTTGTGTAATGAGAACAATTTTTGAATTTTTAGAACATTTTTTAAAAAACTGAACATTTTATGGAAAGGCAAACAAAATTTGAATATTTTGAAAAAAAGAGAAAAGTAAAAGAAAATGAAATAAGAAACCAAAGAAAGAAAAAAACGAAAAAAGAAGAAAAGAAAAAAGAAATAGAAAGGAAATTGAAAAATCTGAAGAACAAAAAGGAAATAGAAAGAGAAGACAAAGGAATTGGCAAATGAAATAAAGAAACGGAAAAACAAAGAAAGAAGAAAAAAAGAGAAAGAAAAAAAGAAATAGAAAAAGAACCAGTGAAAAACCGGTTCAAGAACCTTCTGGAAGGTTCCCAAAACCGGCCAGGAACCTTACAGAAAGTACCCAAAACCGGCCCGTCTTGATCGCTAGGTCGCTCGCCTCTGTGCGTTCTATCTAGTAGTTGGGCCGGCCCGTCTTGATCGCTAGGTCGCTCGCCTCTGTGCGTTCGCTCGACATTCTGCCGCAATGAGCGTCCGTTAGAACGGATATTCCTAAACAACGCTACAGGTATCCGCGCAAACGGGCGCACACCTCTCCCTCCTTCATGGGTCTTCTTGGGCCGGCCCATCGTCCCTTTTTTCTGAAAGCACATCCGTTAGAACGGATATTCCTAAACAACGCTACAGGTATCCGCGCAAACGGGCGCACACCTCTCCCTCCTTTTCTGAAAGCACATCCGTTAGAACGGATATTCCTAAACAACGCTACAGGTATCCGCGCAAACGGGCGCACACCTCTCCCTCCTTTTCTGAAAGCACATCCGTTAGAACGGATATTCCTAAACAACGCTACAGGTATCCGCGCAAACGGGCGCACACCTCTCCCTCCTTCATGGGTCTTCTTGGGCCGGCCCATCGTCCCTTTTTTCTGAAAGCACAAAAATATGCAAGCGTGTCGGGTGGAAATCGAACCCGCGACCTCCTATTCATTCGCACCATACACTAACCACCTCACCACTCTCACATGATGTGTTCAATAATATCTTCTTCACTCTTTTCTTCTCATGTCTATTTTTTTTCATTTTTCTTATTTATTCGGAAGGGTTTTGTTCAGTGTTTTTTTCTTTTATTCATTTGAATGAACTATTTTTCAAATTGATGAACTTTTTCAAAATCAAAGAACTTTGTTCCAAATTCGATGAACATTTTTTGAAATGGACGAACGTTTTTCCAACATTGATGAACTTTTTTCGAATTCGATGAACTTTTTCCAAAATTGATAAACTTTTAAAAAATTTGATGAACTTTTTTTCAAATTCGATAAACTTTTTTCCAAATTTGATGAACATTTTTTCAAAATCAATGAATGTTTTCAAATTTGTGAACTATTTTTCAAAATTGATTTTTGTGAACTTTTTTAAATCAATGAACTGTTTTGAACATCGATAAACTCTTTTTGAGAATCGATGAACTTTTTATAAATTGATAAGCTCTTTTTGAGAATCGATGAACTTTTTGTTCAAAATCAATGAATTTTTCAGAATTTCTGGAAGTTTTTAAAAAATTGATGAACTTTTCAGATTTTATGAACTTTTTTGAAAATTGGTGAACTTTTTCTGATTCGTGATTCTTTCTAAATATGTGGACTTTGGAAAAAAATTCACATTTTTGTCAAAAAAAATCACGCTTTTCTAAAATATTTTCATATAATTCAAAAATCTACGCGGCTACTGTGTTTTGTTCTTGTACATCGTCGCGGTGCAATGTTTCACATATCCGTGGTAGCTCGAGGGTCGAGAGGAGGGTGTTGAGCCAAAAAGTTAAATCCATAGAGTTGGGACTAAAGACTCTTTTTTTACAGCCAGCCATGAAGAGAAGAGAGTCTCAGAGTAGATTCAGTAATGTTGAGTCGATCTAGTATGGAAAATTCCTCGCTATGCGCTCTCCTTTTGCCTGCTTCTGCTTCATCTGCAGATCGGAAAAACATGTTGCTTGCTATTTCTGGTTGAAGAGCTCTTTTTTCCTGTGATCATTATGTTTTTCCAACAAGTGATCCGACTGGAAGAAGTGTTATATGAGGACTTCAAGATCAAATAGAGAATCCGTCTCTCCATTCCTCGTGAGCCACTTATATCTCCGAAATAAGAGATCAGAGTGATTTTCCTCCTTTTACCAAATAGTCGACGGTCTTACACCATTGGGATACTTCGGATAAACTGGAGTACATGTATGAGAGACCGGTGCTAAAACCTTTTCTCGAGATATCTTCCAGATTCTTAGGGTCCTTGCTCCGGATCTCGCCCCCCGGTGCGAAAGCAATTGATTCCGTAGTTTGAGAATTCTACTAATTCCAAGTATTCCATTATTATTATTAAATAAAAGAATTAAAAATAAAGAGGAGAAGACATAACCAGAAGAATTGTGAGAAATAAGTTAATTTATCAAGTTGAGGCATTTCGATTTGGATTTCAAATAAGAAAGAAAAAAAGACTCTGAACCGTACTTTTGCTATTTTATATCTATACAAAAAGAGATTTACTTTCCAAAATGGAATATATGCCATTTCTGATGTGAATGAGGGAGGTTGTCTGACCGGGTAGGGGTGACCGAAACCCTCCCAAGTCATCGCTCAAGAAAGCACCACACCTACGAGAAAGAGTTTGGACTATGACGAAGACGAGCAAGCCTTTGTTGGGGAGTGATCGGGGAAGAGTCGAGTACAAGAGGGAGGTGGAAGGAAGAAAGCGCCAGAAGCGCCAGGTGCGAAGATAGACCATCAAAGAACTCCACGGCAGAGCAAAAAAGAGAAAGGCAAGGCTCGCAAAGAACAAAGGCTCAACCATCAGATCCAACACAAAGCCCTCAAGGCTTGGGCTACTCTCTCTAGTAAAAGAAAGGAAGCAGAATGGGTGTTGCTCTATTTCTTATTAGTGAGGTATTCTTCTTCATTTCAGTATTATGGGAATTCTTCCATTCTAGTCTGGCACAACAGTCAAACTAGGAGCTCAACGGCCACCTATTACTACGGACTTGTTTTCATCTGGAAGATAAGATTTTTAGAAGAGACCACTTTGATAACGAGCTTTCGGGTTGCCGGTTAGCCAACTACTTACTGGAGGTGAATGGTCGTGAGTTCAATTCCATCGTGCAGCGCCATATTTTTTGAGTTTTCTTTTTCGGGCTACTACTTGTGTCTTCGTGGGCCTGGCCCATGCTAGCAGGCGCGTGGGCGCCAGAAACTCCAACCGGCGCTAAAGGCGCCTGTTAGGAGCTCTCTATAATGGGCGCTACAGGCGCAGTTTAGGATTTGCCACGCGTAAGGCCTTCCGTAGGAAAAGGCAGGCCCTATTTGACGCCCGTTAGGCCGGTTGGCCCGACCCATATATGGGGTTCGCATTTCTTCGTTCGCTACAGCTTTTTTCCTTGTTTCTTGCGAGTTTTCTTCTCTGGTTTTTTGCTTCCGATTTTCTGTGGTTTTGTTCTGATTTTTTGGTTTTGGTTCCTTTTTCTTCAGTTTTTTCTTTGTCTTTTCTTTTCTTTTCTTTTTTATTTCTTCTTCTCTTTTTTGTGTGTTATACAAAAAGTCCATCTTCTATTACAAAAATGTCCATCGTATGTTATGAAAAGTTCACTATCGTCAAGTTGGAGGACTGGCTCATCGACTACACCACCACCATCGGCATCCCGGGCGGCAACCGGCGCCTGGCCATGCGCTACTCCCCGTTCATGCTACAGGGCTCAGCCAGGACGTGGTTGAACAACCTGCCGGCTGGCAGTGTCAACTCGTGGGTAGACTTCGAGCAGACCTTCGTACGCAACTTCACCAGCACCTACAAGCGACCCGGCCGTCCCAGCCAGCTCGCCGTGTGCGTCCAGGGGCCAGACGGAACCGGTCATCAATACCTCGCACGCTGGACCGAGCTCCGGAACAGCTGTGAAGGGTCCACAAGGTGCAGGCCATCCAGTACTTTGTGAGCGGCTGCCGGGATGGCACCTTGCTCAAGCACAAGCTCCTGCGCTCTGAGCCGACCACCATGGCTGCGCTCATGGTTACGGCAGACAAATACGCCAACGTCGACTCCGCCATGAAGATCCAAGTCATGTTGGATGAGGCCGGCAAGGCGTTGCCGGCACCACCCTCCAAGCGGGCTGGTGAGCCGCCAGCAGAACAACAAGCGCAAGGCCGACCTTCCGGCTCCCCGCTACGACAATTGTCTTGTCGCTGCAGCCGACTAGGCGCCCGCGGCTGAGCCAGCCGGCAAGCGCCCGCGCACCGGCAAGACTTCTTAGCAACCCGCCATGAGTTTGGAGGAGATGCTCGATGCCCCCTGCAAGAACCACAGCGGCGCAATGCCTTCTACGCACACGCTCCGGCAGTGCGCCATCACAAAACGCATCATGAGGGGCGACATCCCGCCGCCTCCAGCTTCCGCACCGGGTGCAGGGCAGACGCCTCTGCCTCCACCCCCGCCCCCGGCTGCCGGGGCCATGTGTGATGACGTCTTCCCCGATGCGAATTATTGCTACGTCGTCTTCACCAGCTTTGGTGACGACAAGCTGAAAGCACAAGTGCTTCCTGGGTGATTTTGGTAATTAATGTCAACATATCGCTTGTTGGACTAATATTTTCACCTAGTATATTTCAGATGAGTTCAACAGTGGAGTGGCATGGACAAGAGGATGTGGAACCCCTTCAAGATGCTAAGGACAGAATATTGGCAAAATCTCAAAAGCTCGGGACTCTACATTTTCATTTTAGTGATCCAAGATCACATTGAGTCCATAGGAAGGCCGATACTATTAAAAGGGCATGAGGTGTTGTTTAATGGCTTGCTTGCTCAAAGTGCTTAGTGATATGCTCTAGAGCCCTCAACCACTTTCTCACTTTCACATATGTCCCAAACCTAAAGTCAAACTCGGCCCTACCGATTTGATCTATCTGGCGCCACCGAGTTCACTTGACATAGCCACTGCCAGAAACCCTAACCAGTTCGGTCTCACCGATGGGATCTCGGTCTCACCGAGATGGGCTTGCAAACTCTCTGTTGCCTGTTGCATTTATTTCGGTCTCACCGAAATATGCAATCAGTCCCACCGAGTTTGCTTGACCAACTCTCTGTTTTGCTTATTACCAAAATCAGTCTCACCGAGTTTGTGTAATCGGTCAAACCGAGTTGAGGTTTTACCCTAACCCTAGCACATCGGTTCCCCCGAGTTGATCATATCGGTCCCACCGAAATCTCTAACGTTCACATTCTGAACCATATCGGTCTGACCGAGTTTCATGATTCGGTCTCACCGAGTTTGGTGAATTGTGTGTAATGACTAGATTTTGTGTGGAGGTTATATATACCCCTCCACCCATTCTTCATTCGTGGAGAGAGCCGTCAGAACATGCCTACACTTCCAGCATTCATTTTCTGAGAGAGACCACCTGCTCATGTGTTGAGACCAAGATATTCCATTCCAACCACAAGAATCTTGATCTCTAGCCTTCCCAAGTTGCTTTCCACTCAAATAATCTTTCCACCAAATCCAAATCTGTGAGAGAGAGTTGAGTGTTGGGGAGACTATCATTTTAAGCACAAGAGTAAGGAGTTCATCATCAACACACCATCTATTACCTTTTGGAGAGTGGTGTCTCCTAGATTGGTTAGGTGTCACTTGGGAGCCTCCGTCAAGATTGTGGAGTTGAACCAAGGAGTTTGTAAGGGCAAGGAGATCGCCTACTTCGGAAAATCTACCCTAGTGAGGCAAGTCCTTCGTGGGCGATGGCCATGGTAGCATAGACAAGGTTGCTTCTTCGTGGACCCTTGGTGGGTGGAGCCCTCCGTGGAATCGCGCAAATGTTACCCTTCGTGGGCTGAAGTCTCCATCAACATGGATGTACGATAGCACCACCTATCGGAGCCACGCCAAAAATCTCCGTGTCTCCAATTGCGTTTGCATACTCCAATCCCATCCCTTTACATTCTTGCAACTTGCATGCTTTACTTTCTGCTGCTCATATACTCTTGCCATTCTTGCTTGAAATGTATTGTGAATGTTTAAACTTGTGCTAAAACTCCACCTTAACTTGAAGAAATTAAAACTGCTACTTTTCCTTGTTGAGGGTCTAATCACCCTCCCTCTAGACACCTCTTCTCGATCCTTTCAATTGGTATCAGAGCATTGGTCTCCATTGCTTTGGTTTAATCACCATTAGAGGAAGATGGATGAGTCTATGTTGGGGAGTCTTAGACATAGTGCCTATACTTGATGGAGGGTTCTTTCATGAGTGGAAAATTGAGATGCTTGAGATTTTCAATGAATATCATTCGAACAAGTACATTACTAGCCCTTGTGCACCCCTTGTTGATCCTATGCATCCTACCCTTGATGAGTCCATTGACATGATTCGCAACCTTAGAACCATAAACCTCATTACTAGAGGTTTGCCTAGAAATTTGCTTGGTTGCTTGCCCACTCTTGATTGTGCTTACACTATATGGAGATTTCTTGAGGAACGATTTCCAAACTATTCCTTGCAAAACTTAGATGAGATTCTTCACAAGTCTATTGCTTTGAGTAAGATGAATTCCAATGATCCTAAGTTTGGTGATTGTCTATTTGATCTTACTAACCTCATGCGTGCGAAAGGAGATGTTGGAATCATTAGCAATATCATCTCCGAAGCCATTAGAATTCATAAAGATGAACATTGTGATGATCATTTATCTAATGAATCACTCTCTAGGAATTGATCCATCACAAGGCGTTGTTGAACATGGATACTATGATGAGGATGATGACAGTGACTTTGATTTTGATGAGTCTATGAGACACTTTGGTCTTATGGCAAATCTTCGCGGCTACATGGCTGGAGGAAAGGAATGGGTTCTTGATAGTGGATGTAGCGATCACATGACCGGAGACAAGGATATGTTTCGTGAGTTAGCTGAAAACGACGGCCCTCAAAAGTATGTCACCTTTGGTGATAACTCAAAGGGTAAGGTGGTTGGCCTTGGTAAGGTGGCCATCTCACATGATAGCTCCATACAAAATGTTATGCTCGTTGAATCTCTTGGATACAATTTACTTTCCATATCTAGACTTGCTGACTTTGGTTTCAATGTCCTATTCACCAAAGTAAATTGCCAAGTGTTTCGTATAGATAATCATAATATGGTCTTTAGCGGTATACGTAGAGGTGATCTTTACATTGTAGATTTCACTAGAAAGGCTCAAACTAGAACTTGCTTAATTGCTAAATCCTCTAAAGGCTGGTTGTGGCATAGAAGGTAAGGTCATGTGGGCATGCAAAATCTTGACAAGCTTATTAAAGGTGATCATATCCTTGGAGTGAAAGATGTTATTTTTGACAAGGATAGATTGTGCAGTGCTTGTCAGGCAGGAAAACAAGTTGGAGGAAGCCTCCCCGTGAAGAACATCATGACCACGAGAAGACCGCTCGAGCTACTTCATATGGATCTTTTTGGTCCCAACGCATATAAGAGTCTCGGTGGAAACTCATTTGGTTTAGTGATAGTCGATGACTTTTCAAGATTTATGTGTGTGTTCTTTCTTGATGATAAATCTGTAGCGACCCGACCTCAAACGGTCAAGTCTCTGTGCTTCAGTGTCATCCCTGGATCGGTAATGCTGACACACACAGTACTCGAAGGATTTATAACAAAGTAGCAATCACACATTTATTACATTGAATGTCTCAAAAGAGAACTTATTACAATAAATATGGCTTAAGGCCATCTAAATAAGATAACAGCGGAAGGCTTGGAAGATAAAGTGAGTCCATCAACTCCAACAGCATAGCTGAGTGCACGACAACGGCCTAGCGAACCTTACTCCTCGTCTGAAAAGTCTGCAACATGATACGTTGCAGCTGAAAACGGGTTGACACATGGAATATCTTTGGCAATGTAACCTGATGAGAGTAATGAACACATAAATGCTATCACTATATGCATATATGGCTGGTGGAGGCTCTATGGTTAATATGTTTTTGCGAAAAGCCAAGTTTTCCCTACAACAAACGAATATATTTCATTTAACTATCATGGTAGTTGAAACATCATTGAGAAGGTTCCTCCAACTCAATCCCAATTAAAAGTAATTATCAACCCAACAAGTTAAATTAGAGTGATGAGATCCATATGATAATCCAAAATCCAGATACTCAAGATTGTCCATAACCGGGGACACGGCTAACCATGATTAGTTTGTACACTCTGTAGAGGTTTGCGCACTTTTCCCCACAAGACTCGATCTCCTCCATTGGATTTCTCGCACTACATGGTGTTTGAGAAACGGATGGTGAGACCACGATCTTTGTAAACATTAACTCTAACCCGGGTGGACAGTTACACCTACTTTCCCTCTACATCTGCTAGCCCACCACTGGAAGAGGTCATGCAGCATACTCAACTATGCTAGAGCCCATAATAGCTTGTGGCTGCACACGGAAGTTTCTAGCATGAATAATCTTATGATCCCTTTGATAATTGGTGGCGGACCTTAGGATGATCACAAGGGTACTCCGGGATATCCTAGGACAACACTGGATTCTCCAGGTGCCCACAAGCAATCCACCCAGATGTGTATTAAAGTTGCCACCTTAAGTTGAACCATCAATTAACAATCTCACATCTGTCATGGATCTCTCAAACCAAACCACGTCTACGAGCATAGCATAGCAAATAAGCATACGTAGAAGTAACTCCCAAGGGTTTGATAATAAACAGGGCAATAGGTTCTACCTCATAATCTACTTCCCAGTACCCACAAGTTAAACGCACCCTAATCATGCAATGTTTGAGGATCGGAACTAATGCATAGAAATTGGTATGAAAAAAGTATGATCAATGTGTTACTTGCCTTGCTGATGATCCGCAAAACCTAGTGACTCATAGTAGCACGCTTCGCACTCCGGGAATTCTATCGCAAACAAACAATAGCATACATAAGCAATCAAGCAAAGATGCACGGATAACTCCCAAATAAGAAGATCTAACCAGAAAGTTCAACTGAAGAACTCTAGTTTGCAAAAAGAATCAAATCAAACGGAGCAACAAAACGCAAACCACGAAAGAAACAAGATCCGATTACTAATCTGGACTAAAGTCAAATTTTACTGTATCAAACTCTTGTTCAAGTTGGTTAAACAGAAAGAGGGTTTCAAGACGAAGATCTAGGCGCTTGAATCGCCTGATTCCGATAAACTAGCGAAAAGATAAACTAAAACGAAAATCAGGGCAGAAATCGCGATCGAAAATAATCGCGGAAAAACCCTGGAAAAAGAAAAACTGTCGAACAGGCTAACGAATGTTCGCTGTCTGCAACTAACGGGCGAACAACGTTCATTAAGACGAACGTACGGAAGAACTTCCGCTATTCAACCGAACCGAGAAAACCGAAACAAAAACTGATCTAATAAAAAAATGAATCTAGGTTTTCGAAATAAAACCGAACGGCTTTCTAACGAAAACCGGCGGCGGCGGGCGGCTATCTCGAC
This sequence comes from Aegilops bicornis, assembly GCA_021605145.1. Taxonomy (NCBI): domain Eukaryota; kingdom Viridiplantae; phylum Streptophyta; class Magnoliopsida; order Poales; family Poaceae; genus Aegilops; species Aegilops bicornis. The sequence goes on from CM038672.1 coordinate 387,916,700, forward strand.
GAGGTCCGGCAAGGCGGCGGCGACTCCGGTGGGGTTGGCGGCAGCGACGGTGAGCGGATCCGTGGCGGGCGGTGGAGGTGGCGGTGCGGCTTGCGGCAACAAGCGGCGGACGGTGGTGTTAGGGTTTGGGCGCGGGGGCGGCGGCTAGGCTCGGGTGGGCTGTGGGGGCGCGACTTATAAAGGGGCCGGCCTAGGGAGTCCTGGCCGGTTACGGCCCGGAGTTGGTTAGAACTTCTTTTAAAAAAAATCCGACGCGGAGAAAAATGAAGAAAAGAAATACTAAACGGACTCCAAAAATCCCAAAATAAATTTTCCGCGTCCTCTAAAAATATGCCGGAAAAGGTGAACATTTATTTGGGCCTCTAATGCAATTTTGAAAAACGCGCATTTTTCCTAATTCGAATAAAATTGCAATAAAATCCAAATAAAAAACATTAATTGATTTTAATATTTTTCCTTCAATATTTCATTTATTTTTGAGAAGTCATACTATCTCCTCTCATATATTTTTGATATGAAATATTTTCGGAGAGAAAAATTATTAAAACGAAAACGATCCCTGTTTCAATATTTGGTAAAATTCAAATATGAACACGGTGAAATCCCCAACTCTCTCTTCGAGGGTCCTTGAGTTGCTTAGAATTTCGAGGATCGCAAAACGAAATGCAATAGAATATGATATGCATGAATGACCTATTTATAACATTCCAAATTGAAAATTTGGGATGTTACAAACCTACCCCCCTTAAGATGAATCCCGCCCTCGAGATTCGGGTTGGTTAGAAAACAGGTGTGGGTGGTCTTTCCGTAGATCATCCTCTCGTTCCCAGTTGGCTTCATCCTCGGTAAGGTGGCTCCACTGAACTTTGCAAAACTTGATAACCTTGCTGCGAGTAACTCGGCTGGAAAACTAGATAATCTTGACAGGTTTCTCCTCATATGTCAAATCACAGTCCATCTGAATTGCTTCCAGGGGCACTGTATCTCTCAGGGTAATATCGGCCATCTCTGCATGACACTTCTTCAACTGGGAAATGTGAAACACATCATGAACTCCCGACAGTCCTTCGGATAACTCCAACTTGTAGGCAACCTCTCCCATGCGTTCCAAAACTCGGTATGGTCCTACAAATCTTGGGGCTAACTTCCCCTTAACTCCAAAATGCTTAACTCCTCGCAGAGGCGACACTCACAAATATGCTCTGTCTCCGATTTCATAGACTACCTCCTTGCATTCTGAATCTGCATAACTCTTCTGCCTGGACTGAGCTACCTTCAGTCTATCTTGAATCAGATTAACCTTCTCTTCTGACTCTTTAATCAAATCCGGTCCAAACAACCGACGGTCTCCAACTTCATCCCACATCAATGATGTTCTGCACCTTCTTCCATACAGGGCTTCGAACGGTGCCATCTTCAAACTGGCGTGATAGCTGTTGTTGTATGAGAACTCCGCGTAGGGCAGGTTGTCATCCCAACTAGATCCATAATCTAGCGCACAAGCTCTCAACATGTCCTCCGGAATCTGATTGACTCTCTCAGTCTGTCCATCTGTCTGTGGATGAAAAGCTGTACTAAACTCTAGCCTGCTACCCAAAGTCTGGTGCAACTGATGCCAAAACTTTGAAGTAAACTGTGTTCCTCTATCTGATACGATGGTCCTCGGAACTCCGTGCAGACATATGATCCTGGTCATGTATATCTTGGCCAACTTCGCACTTGTATAGGTGGTTTTCACTGGGATGAAGTGAGCTACCTTGGTCAACCGATCCACTACTACCCGGATAGAATCATATCCCGATCGGGTCCTGGGTAATTCGGTGATAAAATCCATGCCAAGCTTATCCCACTTCCATTCGGGTATCGGCATAGGCTGCAGTAGTCCTCCTGGCTTCTGATGTTCCTCCTTCACTCTCTGACATACATCACATACGGCTACATACTCGGCAATATCCTTCTTCATTCCGGTCCACCAGAAATGCTCCTTCAAATCCAAATACATCTTAGTGTTTCCGGGGTGTATCGAGTATGGTGAGTCATGAGCTTCCTGTAGTATCAACTTCCTGGTCTCTGAATTATTGGGCACATAAATGCGGTCCTCAAACCACAAGGTGTCATGCTCATCCTCACGAAAACCTTTGGCCTTTCCTTTGCTCATTCTCTCCTTTATCTCAGCAATTTCCTTGTCATCCTTCTGAGCCCCCCGAATCTTTCCCGACAATGTAGACTGAACTTCCATCGCTGCAACAAGACCTCTAGGAACAATCTCCAAACAAAGTTCCCTGAGATCCTCGGCTAACTCCTTTGGCATCCCTCCCATTAAGAGAGTATTGACATAACTTTTCCGGCTCAAAGCGTCTGCCACGACATTGGCCTTTCCTGGATGATAATGCAGCTTCATGTCATAATCCTTTATAAGCTCCAACCATCTCCTCTGCGTGAGTTTCAGCTCCTTCTGGGCGAATATGTACTTCAAACTCTTATGATATGTGTACACATCACAACGGTTTCCAATAAGAAAGTGTCTCCAGGTTTTGAGCGCATGCACTACTGCTGCTAACTCCAAGCCATGCGTGGCATAATTCAACTCATGCGGTCAAAGCTGTTGTGAGGCATATGAAACAACTCTTCCGTCTTGCATAAGTACTCCTCCAAGTCCTAAGCGAGATGCGTCGCAGTACCCTTGGAAATCCTTGCGTATATTCGGAAAAATTAGCACTGGGCTATAGTCAGACGTTTCTTCAACTCCTGAAAACTGGCCTCACATTCTTATGTCCATTTGAACTTGGTGTCCTTCTTTAGCAACTCCGTCATGGGCTTCACAATTTTAGATAAATTCTCAATAAATCTCCAGTAATATCCCGCTAGCCCAAGAAAACTGCGGATCTCTCCAACTGAGGTGGGTGATAACCAATCAGTGACTGACTTAACTTTGGTGGGGTCTACTGCTATACCTTCTCCTGATATAACATGTCCAAGGAATCCAACATCCTTCAACCAAAACTCACATTTGTTGAACTTGGCATACCACTGATGCTCCCTGAGCTTCTCGAGAACTAAACGCAAATGCTCCTTGTGTTCCTCTTCATTCTTTGAGTATACCAAGATATCATCAATGAACACCACAACAAACTTATCCAAGAACTCCATGAATACCTTATTCATCATACTCATGAAATAGGCAGGGGCATTAGTCAATCCGAATGACATAACCATATACTCATATAACCCATACTTTGTGGTAAAAGCTGTTTTAGGTATATCTTTCTCTCGAATCTTCAACTGGTGGTATCATGATCGCAGATCGATCTTCGAAAACACTTTAGCTCCTTGCAGCTGGTCAAACAAATCATTGATCATCGGCATCAGGTACTTGTTCTTGATCGTCACTTCATTCAATGCACGATAATCAACAACCATTCTCAATGATCCATCCTTCTTCTCAACCAAGAGTACTGGGGCTCCCCATGGTGATGAACTTCGTCGAATGCAACCTTTCTCCAATAACTCCTTATTCCGTTTCTTGATCTCCTCCAGATCATTCACGGGCATCCGGTATGGTCTCTTCGATATAGGCCCGGTGCCTGGCAACAGCTCTATCAAAAACTCGATGTCTCAATCTGGCGGCATGCCTGGTAACTCCTCTGGAAATACATCTGGGTAATCCTTCACAACAGGCACTTCCTCCTGAACAACTCCTGAGAGGGAATTTACTTGGGTTCTCCTTGGCACATGCCTGATACATACTTGATCCTTTTTCCCTCCGGGATGGTAAGCAAAATGGACTTACTGGCGCAATCGATGTTTCCCCCATACATCGATAGCCAATCCATGCCTAATATCACATCCAAACCTTGTGACTCCAGAATTATCAAGTCGGATGGGAAAACATGACTACCTATGGTTATTGGCATATGAAAACATCCACTGCTTGCCATATACTCAGCTCCGGGTGAGGTTACTAGCATAGGTGTCCTAAGAACTTTAGTGGGCAACTTATACTTATCCACAAATCCCCTTGATATGTATGAATGCGATGCACCAATATCAAAAAGAACGATTGCAGTAAATGACTTAACCAAAAACTTACCGATAACTGCATCTGGCTGCTCTTCAACCTCCTCCACGTTCACGTGGTTCACTTGTCCTTTGTTAAATGGATTGGGCTTCTTCCCAGAGCTCCCATTACCATTTCCTTTCTTCACTTCAGGGCACTCGGTGGCATAGTGTCCAGTCCTCCCGCACTTGAAACAAGTAATGTGACTTAGGTACCTCTTGGCGGGTGTGGCTGGATTGGAGCGGGTCTGATTGCTGCTTGCTCCATTCCCATTCCCATTCCCATTCTTTGGGCCATTATGATTATGAGAACTTCCTCCATTGTGAGTGTGGCCTCCATGGTTATGGGTAAGTCCTCCCGAGTTCGGGGTAAAACGAGGCTTCTGCTGAGCTCCTGAATTATAATTCCCTTGTCCATACTTCCTCTCGCGGCTCTCAATCTGCTGTTGCTTCCCTTCAATCATAAGAGCCTTATCTACCAACTCCTGATAGTTGTTGAATGTTGCCACCATCAACTGCATACTCATCTCATCATTTAGCCCTTCCATAAACTTCTCCTACTTTGTGGCATCTGTGGCCACATCATCTGGGGCATAGCGGGATAACTTGCTAAACTCGTCCACGTACTGCCCCACAGTACGGTTCCCCTAGCGTAAGTTGCAAAATTCACGCTTCTTCATGCTCATAGCTCCAGTTGAGACGTGGGCGGTGCGGAATGCTTGCTGAAACTGCTCCCAAGTGAGATTGGCTATAGGAAAAGTGGCGGTGTAATTATCCCACCATGAGGCTGCTGGTCCATCCAGTTGGTGTGCGGCAAAACGCACCTTCTCAGCATATGTGCAACCTGCGGTGGTCAACTCCCTTCCAATCCTGCGCATCCAGTCATCATCAACTATTGGCTCGGTGCTACTGGAAAACACCGGCGGCTGCAACCTCAGAAAACGGGCTAAGTTGTCAACTGGAGGTGCTGGCGGTGGTTTGTTGTTGTTGTTGTTGTTGTTGTTGTTGTTGTTGTTGTTGTTGTTGTTGTTGTTGTTGTTGTTGTTGCCTTGGTTCTGAACTAACAACTGCATCAAGGCATTCTACTGCTGGATCAACTGAGTGAGCTCCCGTGGGAAGACAAATCCGGTATCACGTCTCGGAGGCATCTGATGGGTTTAGAGGGAAGAGATTTAGAATAGAATGAGGTCTAGTGAGGAAGTACTACCCAGATGCACATGAGACAAACACAATCATATCATATCACTCAATCAATCAAGCAAGGGCATACAATCGATCTAACTATCGTTACAGTGCTCAGACTATACTATATACATGGGGGAAAAATTCTACTTGATCATATGGTGGTCTACTAGAAATTTTGATCGGTGGAAGACTCCATGATATCTGCTCCAGCTTCGTCTTCATAGTCATCATCACTCTTTAGCCGAGAATTTGTCGGTGTAAATCGATGATGATGTAGTCTTCAGAACGAATGTCTTTGGATTGATCGTCATCTCCTCCTGGCGCGGGATCTCCCATGAATACTCTAATCTTCTTTATCAGGTCGTCATTCTTCTCCAATAGTATTGTGATTTCCTCCTCATATCCGTCGCGCGTAGACTTCAGTTCCTCTTCTAGATCCATGTTCCTAGTCATCGCCTTCTTCAAATCCATCATACTAGCGCACATTTGGTTCTCCTGGCGTCGAATGTGCTGGTTTAACTCCTGAATGAATGCTGCAATGGACCTGTCCTTCCTGGTGCTGATCATCTCCCATTGCTCATCTCGGCGCCCACATATCTGGTAGATAGTGCCTTTCAGCTCCTGTTTGTAGACTTCTCCAATACGTCCCATAGCAATGTGGGCTACCATACTTTTACCTAGACTCCAGGTTGGTGCATCAAAGGAAAACTCCATGGGCTCAGTGACTGGCGTAAACGTCCTTCCTGGAACTTGAACTTGAATCGTCCAGCGCTCCTCTTCTGGTAAAGTGGCGGTGTAAGTCCCGGTGAAGCTTGGTATTCCGATGTTTAGGTACCTAGTGACTTCCTTCAAGTGTCGTCCAAAGGGTGTGTCTTCATCTGATTGTGCAAACTTGTTCCTCGAGTCCGCCATCCTAAAGAGTAGAAAATGGAGAGAAGCCAGAAATGAGTAGAGAAGAGTGACCTATGGCTTTTCTTAGTGATCGTGTCCTACATTCAGCGTGTGCTCTGATACCATCTTGTAGCGACCCGACCACAGACGGTCAAGTCTCTGTGCTTCAATGTCATACCTGGATCGGTAATGCTGACACACACAGTACTCGAAGGATTTATAACAGAGTAGCAATCACACACTTATTACATCAAATGTCTTAAAAGAGAACTTATTACAATAAATATGGCTTAAGGCCATCTACATAAGATAACATCGGAAGGCTTGGAAGATAAAGTGAGTCCATCAACTCCAAGGGCATAGCTGAGTGCACGACAACGGCCTAGCGAACCTTACTCCTCGTCTGAAAAGTCTACAACATCATATGTTGCAGCCCGAAAACGGGTCAGCACATGGAATATGCTGGCAATGTAACACAGTAGAGTAATGAACAGTTAAATGTTATCACTATATGCATATATGGCTGGTGGAGGCTCTATGGTTAATATGTTTTTGCGAAAAGCCAATTTTTTTCCTACAACAAAGGAATATATTTTATTTAACTATCACGGTAGTTGAAACATCATAGAGAAGGTTCCTCCAACTCAATCCCAATTAAAAGTAATTATCAACCCAACAAGTTAAATTAGAGTGATGAGATCCATATGATAATCCAAAATCCAGATACTCAAGATTGTCCATAACAGGGGACACGGCTAACCATGATTAGTTTGTACACTCTGCAGAGGTTTGCGCACTTTTCCCCACAAGACTCGATCTCATCCGTTGGATTTCTCGCACTACATGATGTTTGAGAAACGGATGACCGAGACACAGTCTTTCAGAAACATTAACTCTAACCCCGGGTGGATAGTTACACCTACTTTCCCTCTACATCTGCTAGCCCACCACTGGAAGAGGTCATGCAACATACTCAACTATGCTAGAGCCCATAATAGCTTGTGGCTACATGCAGAAGTTTCTAGAATGAATAATCTTATGATCCCATTGAGCCTGGGTGGCGGACCGTAGGATGATCACACGAGTACTCCGGGATATCCTAGGACAACACTGGATTCTCCAGGTGCCCACAAGCAATCCACCCAGATGTGTATTAAAGTTGCCACCTTAAGTTGAACCATTAATTAACAATCTCACATCTGTCATGGATCTCTTAAACCAAACCACGTCTACGAGCATAGCATAGCAAATAAGCATACATAGAAGTAAATCCCAAGGGTTTGATAATAAATAGGGCAATAGGTTCTACCTCATAATCTACTTCCCAATACCCACAAGTTAAACGCACCCTAATCATGCAATGTTTGAGGATCGGAACTAATGCATAGAAATTGGGTATGAAAAAAGTATGATCAATGTGTTACTTGCCTTGCTGACGATCCGCAAAACCTAGTGACTCATAGTACCACACTTCGCACTCCGGGAATTCTATCGCAAGCAAACAATAACATACATAAGCAATCAAGCAAAGATGCATGGATAACTCCCAAATAAGAAGACCTAACCAGAAAGTTCAACCGAAGAACTCTAGTTTGCAAAAAGAATCAAATCAAACGGAGCAACAAAACTCAAACCACGAAAGAAACAAGATCCGATTACTAATCTGGACTAAAGTCAAATTTTACTGTATCAAACTTTTGTTCAAGTTGGTTAAACAGAAAGAGGGTTTCGAGACGAAGATCTAGGCGCTTGAATCGCCTGATTCCGATAAACGAGCGAAAAGATAAACTAAAACGAAAATCAGGGCAGAAATCGCGATCGAAAATAATCACGGAAAAACCCTGGAAAAAGAAAAACTGTCGAACAGGCTAACGAACTTTCGCTGTCTGCGACTAACGGGCGAACAACGTTCATTAAAATGAACGTACGGACGAACGTCCGCTATTCAACCGAGCCGAGAAAACCGAAACAAAAACCGATCTAATAAAAAATGAATCTAGGTTTTCGAAATAAAACCGAACGACTTTCTAACGAAAACCGGCGGCGGCGGGTTGCTACCTCGACGAGGTCCGGCGAGGCGGCGGCGGCGGTGAGCGGATCCGGCGGCGGGGCGGCGGAACGGGGCGGCGGCGCGGCGCAGGCGGCGGCTTAGGGTTAGGGTTTGGGCGCGGGGGTGGCGGCTGGGCTTGGGTGGGCTGCGGGGACGCGACTTATAAAGGGGCCAGCCTGGGGAGTCCTGGCCGGTTACGGCCCGGAGTCGGTTAGAACTTTTTTTTAAGAAAAAATCTGACGCGGAGAAAAACGAAGAAAAGAAATACCAAACGGACTCCAAAAATCCCAAAATAAATTTTCCCCGTCCTCTAAAAATTTGCCGGACAAGGTGAACATTTATTTGGGCCTCTAATGCAATTTTGAAAAACGTGTATTTTTCCTAATTCGAATAATATTGCAATGAAATCCAAATAAAAAATATTAATTGATTTTTATATTTTTCCTCCAATATTTCATTTATTTTGGAGAAGTCATATTATCTCCTCTCATATATTTTTGATATGAAATATTTTTGAAGAGAAAAATTATTAAAACCAAAATGATCCCTGTTTCGATATTTGATAAAATTCAAATATGAACACGGTGAAATCCCCAACTCTCTCTCCGAGGGTCCTTGAGTTGCTTAGAATTTTGAGGATCACAAAACGAAATGCAATAGAATATGATATGCATGAATGACCTATGTATAACATTCCAAATTGAAAATTTGGGATGTTACAAAATGGCAGGTCCAAAAGATCTTCAAGAACTTCGCTAGGAAGGCCCAAAATCAATTTGACGTGAAGATCAAGAAGGTTTGCAGCGACAACGGAACGGACTTTAAGAACGCAAATGTGGATACCTTTCTTGACGAAGAAGGGATTTCACATGAGTTCTCGCCTACGTACACGCCTCAACAAAATGGAGTTGTTGAGAGGAAGAACCAGACTCTTATTGAGATGGCAAGAATGATGCTTGATGAGTACAAGACGCCAAAACACTTTTGGGCGGAAGTGGTTCAGACAGCTTGTCATGCAACCAATTGCTTGTATCTTCACAAGCTACTCGGCAAGACGGCATACGAGCTTCTCACCGGTAACAAACCCCAAGTTGGATACTTTTGAGTGTTCGGCTCAAAGTGTTATATTCTTGATGAGCACCGTCGTTCTAAATTTGATCCTAAATCTCATGAGGGTTTCCTACTTGGTTATGGCTCAAACTCTCACACTTACCGTGTCTACAACAATTTCACCCGAAAGGTTGAAGAGACGGTAGATGTGAAGTTTTATGAATCTAACGGCTCGCAAGTAGAGCAATTGCCAATTGATATAGGAGATAAAGACCCTTCGAAAGCAATCCAAGATTTGTCTATTGGCAAGATTCGTCCAACGGAGGTAAAGAAGAGTACCTCGTCCATCCAAGTGGAATCTTATACCTCATGACAAGGTGAATCAAGAGTTGACATGGAAGCATCCACAAGTGGGACACGCCAAGACGAAGAAAATGAGGAAGTACACCAAGATGAACCTCATCAACCTCCTTCTCCACATAGACAAGAGAATGACAACGTCAACAACAAAGAAGGCCAAGAAGAAGAACAAGATGATGAAGAAGATGTTCCACCCCGACCCAAAAAAAAGCTCTCACGAGTTCGAGCAAGAGTTTCACGAGACCATCCCATCGAACAAATCTTCAATGATATCCAAACCGGGAGAATCACTCGCTCTAAAACTCGTTTGGCTAATTTTTGTGAATATTATTCATTCATCTCTAGCATTGAACTTATGAAGGTTGAAGAAGCATTAGAAGATCTGGATTGGATAAATGCCATGCATGAAGAGCTACACAACTTTGAGAAGAATCTAGTGTGGATATTGGTCGAGAAGCCCGACAACAACCACAACATCATTGGTACCAAATGGGTGTTTCGCAACAAGCAAGACGAAGATGGACAAGTCATTCGCAATAAAGAATGTATTGTTGCCCAAGGCTACACTCAAGTCGAAGGTATGGACTATGGTGAGACATATGCCCCCGTTTCTAGACTTAAGTCCATCCGCATCTTACTTGCCTATGCTAATCACCATGATATCACCTTGTACCAAATGGACATTAAAAGTGCTTTTCTAAATGGTGAAATTGAAAAGGAAGTTTATGTTCAATAACCTCCCGGGTTTGTTAATCGTAAGAAACCCGATCATGTGTACAAACTTCACAAAGCTCTTTATGGTCTTAAACAAGCTCCTAGAGCGTGGTATAAATGCTTGACCAAGTTCCTTATTGAAAAAGGCTTTGAGATTAGAAAGATAGATTCTACTCTTTTTACCGAAAGGGTTAATGGTGAATTATTTGTGTGCCAAATTTATGTTGATGATATCATATTTGGTTCAACTAACCCTCATTTTAGTGAAAAGTTTGGAAAGCTAATGTCGGAGAAGTTTGAGATGTCTATGATGAGTGAACTCAAGTTCTTTCTTGGGTTACAAATCAAGCAAACTAAGGAGGGTACCTTTGTCTCTCAAACAAAGTATACCAAGGAATTATTCAAGAAGTTCAACATGCAAGAAAGCAAAGGTATGAAAACACCCATGCCTACTAGCGGACATCTTGACTTGACTAAGGATGGCAAACCGGTTGACCAAAAGGTTCACCGCTCTATGATTGGTTCATTGTTATATCTATGTGCCTCCCGTCCCGATATTATGATAAGTGTGTACATGTGTGCACGATATCAAGCGGCCCCCAAAGAATGTCATCTTAAGGCTATGAAAAGGATAGTGATATACTTAATTCATACACCAAGCTTTGGCATTTGGTATCCTAAGAGGTACTATTTTGATCTTGTTGGCTACTCCGACTCAGACTATGCTGGTGACAAGGTTGATAGAAAGTCCACTTCGGGTACTTGTCAATTTCTTGGTAGATCTCTTGTGTCTTGTGATACGTCTCCAATGTATCTATAATTTTTTATTATTCCATGCTATTATATTATCTGTTTTGGATGTTTAATGGACTTAATATACCTTTTTATATTATTTTAGGGACTAACCTATTAACCGAAGGCCCAGTGCAAATTGCCATTTTTTTTTGCCTATTTCAGTGTTTCGCAGAAAAGGAATATCACACGGAATCCAAACGGAATGAAACCTTCGCGAGGATCTTTCTTGGAACAAACGCAATCCAGGAGACTTGGAGTGGAGGTCAAGGAAGCCACGAGGCGGCCACGAGGTAGGAGGGCGCGCCTAGGGGGGTAGGCGCGCCCCCACCCTCGTGGGCCCCTCGCAGCTCCACCGACCTACTTCTTTCGCCTATATATACTCTTATACCCTGAAACCATCAGGGAGATCCACGAAACACCTTTTCCACTGCCGCAACCTTCTCTACCCGTGAGATCCCATCTTGGGGCCTTTTCCGGTGCTCCGCTGGAGGGGGATTCGATCACGGAGGGCTTCTACATCAACACCATAGCCTCTCCAATGATGTGTGAGTAGTTTACCACAGACCTTTGGGTCCATAGTTATTAGCTAGATGGCTTATTCTCTCTCTTTGGATCTCAATACAAAGTTCTCCTCGATCTTCTTGGAGATCTATTCGATGTAATTCTGTTTGCGGTGTTTTTGTCGAGATCCGATGAATTGTGGGTTTATGATCAAGATTATCTATGAACAATATTTGATTCTTCTCTGAATTCTTATATGCATGATTTAATATCTTTGCAAGTCTCTTCGAATTATCAGTTTGGTTTGGCCTACTAGATTGATATTTCTTGCAATGGGAGAAGTGCTTAGCTTTGGGTTCAATCTTGTGGTGTCCTTTCCCAAAGGATGTTAGGGCAGCAAGGCACGATTGTATTGTTGCCATCAAGGATAAAAGATGGGGTTTATATCATATTGCTTGAGTTTATCCCTCTACATCATGTCATCTTGCCTAATGCGTTACTCTGTTCTTATGAACTTAATACTCTAGATGCATGCTGGATAGCGGTCGATGTGTGGAGTATTACTAGTAGATGCAGAATCGTTTCGGTCTACTTGTCATGGACGTGATGCCTATGTTCATGATCATGCCTAGATATTCTCATAACTATGCGCTTTTCTATCAATTGCTCGACAGTAATTTGTTCACCCACCGTAAGATATGATATCTTGATAGAAGCCACTAGTGAAACCTATGGCCCCCGGGTCTATTTTACATCATATTAGTTTCCCGTCAACTAGCTATTTCCGTCGCCGTTTATTTTGCAATCTTTACTTTCCAATCTATACAACAAAAAATACCAAAAATATTTATCTTATCATCTTTATCAGATCTCACTTTTGCAAGTGGCCGTGAAGGGATTGACAACCCCTTTATCGCGTTGGTTTCAAGGTTCTTGATTGTTTGTGCAGGTACTAGGCGATTTACGTGTAGTCTCCTACTGGATTGATACCTTGGTTATCAAAAACTGAGGGAAATACTTACGCTACTTTGCTGCATCACCCTTTCCTCTTCAAGGGAAAACCAACGCATGCTCAAGAGGTAGCAAGAAGGACTTCTGGTGCCGTTGCTGGGGAGATCTACGTACAAGTCAAGACATACCAAGTACCCATCACAAACTCTTCTCCCTCGCATTACATTATTTGCCATTTTCCTCTCGTTTTCCTCTCCCCCACTTCACCCTTGCCATTTTATTCGCCCTTTTTTTTCGCCCATCTCTTTTCGCTTGCTCCTTCTGTGTTTGTGTGTTGGATTGATTGTCTGTCACGATGGCTCAAGATAATACTAAGTTGTGTGACTTTTCCAATACCAACAACAATGATTTTATTAGCACTCCGATTGCTCCTATTACCGATGCTGAATCTTGTGAAATTAATGTTGCTTTGTTGAATCTTGTTATGAAAGATCAATTTTCTGGCCTTCCTAGTGAAGATGCCGCTACCCATCTAAACAACTTTGTTCATTTGTGCGATATGCAAAACAAGAAAGATGTGGATAATGATATTGTTAAATTGAAGCTATTTCCATTTTCACTTAGAGATCGTGCTAAAACTTAGTTCTCTTCTTTGCCTAAAAATATTATTGATTCATGGAATAAGTGTAAAGATGCTTTTATCCCTAAGTATTTTCCTCCCTCTAAGATCATCTCTCTTAGAAACGATATTATGAATTTTAAGCAACTTGACCATGAGCATGTTGCACAAGCTTGGGAGAGGATGAAGTTAATGATACACAATTTCCCTACACATGGTTTGAATTTATGGATGATTATACAAAAAAATTATGCTGGATTGAATTTTGCTTCTAGACATATTTTAGATTCGGCCGCAGGAGGCACTTTTATGGAAATCACTTTAGGAGAAGCTACTAAACTCCTAGATAATATTATGGTTAATTATTCTCAATGGCACACCGAAAGATCTACTAGTAAAAAGGTTCATGCGATAGAAGAGATTAATGTTTTGAGTGGAAAGATGGGTGAACTTATGAAGTTGTTTGCTAATAAGAGTGCTTCTTCTGATCCTAATGATATGCCTTTGTCTACTTTGATTGAAAATAATAATGAATCTATGGATGTGAATTTTGTTGGTAGGAACAATTTTGGTAACAACGCGTATAGAGGAAATTTTAATTCTAGGCCGTTCCCTAGTAATTCCTCTAATAATTATGGTAATTCCTACAACAACTCTTATGGAAATTTTAATAAGATGCCCTCTTATTTTCAGACTAGTGTTAAAGAATTTATGATTTCGCAAAAGAATTTCAATGCTTTGCTTGAAGAAAAATTGCCTAAGATTGATGAGTTGGCTAGGAACATGGATAGAATTTCTCTTGATGTTGATGCTTTGAAACTTAGATCTATTCCACCTAAGCATGATATCAATGAGTCTCTCAAATCTATGAGAATTTCCATTGATGAGTGCAAAGAAAGAACCGCTAGGATGCGTGCTAAAAAAGATTGCTTTGTAAAAGCGTGTTCTTCTAGTTTTGATGATAATAATGATGAAGATCTAAAAGTGATTTATGTGTCCCCTGTTAAATCTTTGTTTTCCAATATGAATCTTGATAAAGATGGGACTAGAGATGAGTCAACTTTAGTTAAAAGGCGTCCCAATGATTCAGAGTTTTTAGATCTTGATGCAAAAATTGGTAAAAGTGGGATTGAAGAGGTTAAAACTTTACATAGCAATGAACCCACTATTTTGGATTTCAAGGAATTTAATTATGATAATTGCTCTTTGATAGATTGTATTTCCTTGTTGCAATCCGTGTTAAATTCTCCTCATGCTTATGATCAAAATAAAGCTTTTACTAAACATATCGTTGATGCTCTAATGCAATCCTATGAAGAAAAGCTTGAATTAGAAGTTTCTATTCCTTAGTGAACTTTATGATGAGTGGGAACCTACTATTAAAATTAAGATTAAAGATCATGAATGCTATGCTTTATTTGATTTGGTGCTAGTGTTTCCACGGTTCCAAAGACTTTGTGTGATGTGTTAGGTTTCCGTGAATTTGATGATTGTTCTTTAAATTTGCATCTTGTGGATTCCACCATTAAGAAACCTATGGGAAGGATTAATGATGTTCTTATTTTTGCAAATAGTAATTATGTGCCCGTAGATTTCATTGTTCTTGATATAGATTGCAATCCTACTTGTCCTATTATTCTCGGTAGACCTTTCCTTAGAACGATTGGTGCAATTATTGATATGAAAGAAGGAAATATTAGATTCCAATTTCCATTAAGGAAAGGCATGGAATATTTTTCTAGGAAGAAAATTAAATTACCTTATGAATCTATTACGGGAGCCACTTATGGATTGCATACCAAAGATGATAATACCTAGATCTATTCTTGTTTTTATGCCTAGTTAGGGGCGTTAAACGATAGCCCTTGTTGGGGGGCAACCCAATTTTATTTTTGTTCCTGTTTAGTAATAAATAATTCATCTAGCCTCTATTTAGATGTGTTTTTATGTTTTAATTAGTGTTTGTGCCAAGTAGAACCAATAGGATCTTCTTGGGTGATAGTTGTTTGATCTTGCTGAAAAAGATAGAAACTTTATGCTCACGAAAATAATTGTTAAAATTCACCAGAACGTGATAAAATACTAGTTATTTTTCCAGTAGATCAATATACAAATTATCTAGGTTGTCCTAGTTTTTCAGAATTTTTGGAGTTCAGAAGTATTCGAACAAATGCGATTTCTACAGACTGTTCTGTTTTTGACAGATTCTGTTTTTCGTGTGTTGTTTTCTTATTTTAATGAATCTATGGCTAGTATCGGGGGGTATGAACCATAGAGAAGTTGGAATACAGTAGGTTTAACACCAATATAAATAAAGAATGAGTTCATTATAGTACCTTAAAGTGGTGATTTGTTTTCTTATACTAACGGAGCTCATGAGATTTTCTGTTGAGTTTTGTGTTGTGAAGTTTTCAAGTTTTCGGGTAAAGATTTGATGGATTTTGGAATAAGGAGTGGCAAGAGCCTAAGTTTGGGGATGCCCAAGGCATCCCAAGGTAAAATTCAAGGACAACCAAAAGCCTAAGCTTGGGGATGCCCCGGAAGGCATCCCCTCTTTTGTCTTCGTCCATCGGTAACTTTACTTGAGGCTATATTTTTATTCCCCACATGATATGTGTTTTGCTTGGAGCGTCTTGTATGATTTGAGTCTTTTCTTTTTAGTTTACCACAATCATACTTGCTGTACACACCTTTTGGAGAGACACACATGAATCGGAATTTATTAGAATACTCTATGTGCTTCACTTATATCTTTTGAGCTAGATAATTTTGCTCTAGTGCTTCACTTATATCTTTTAAAGCACGGTGGTGGTTTTATTTTATAGAAATTATTGATCTCTCATGCTTCACTTATATTATTTTTAGAGTTCTTTAGAACAGCATGATAATTTGCTTTGGCTGTAAAATTAGTCCTATTATGATAGGCATCCAAGATGAGTATAATAAAAACTTCCATATAGAGTGCATTGAATACTATGAGAAGTTTGATACTTGATGATTGATTTGAGATATGAAGATGCTAATATTATAGTCATGCTAGTTGATTAGTTGTGAATTTGAGAAATACATGAGTTAGAGTTTGCAAGTCTTGTAGCATGCACGTATGGTAAACGTTGTGTGACAAATTTGAAGCATGAGGTGTTTCTTTGATTGTCCTCCTTATGAGTGGCGGTCGGGGACGAGCGATGGTCTTTTCCTACCAATCTATCCCCCTAGGAGAATGCGTGTAATGCTTGGTTTTTGATGACTTGTAGATTTTTGCAATAGGTATGTGAGTTCTTTATGACTAATGTTGAGTCCATGGATTATACGCTCTCTCACCTTTCCATCATTGCTAGCCTCTTCGGTACCGTGCATTGCCCCTTCTCACCTTGAGAGTTGGTGCAAACTTTGCCGGTGCATCCAACCCCCGTGATATGATACGCTCTATCACACATAAACCTCCTTATATCTTCCTCAAAACAACCACCATACCTACCTATTATGTCATTTCCATAGCCATTCTGAGATATATTGCCATGCAACTTTCCACCGTTCCGCTTATTATGACACGCTTCATCATTGTCATATTGCCTTGCATGATCATGTAGTTGACATCGTATTTGTGGCAAAGCCACCATGCATAATTTCATACATGTCACTCTTGTTTCATTGCCCATCCTGGTACACCGTCGGAGGCATTCATATAGTCATACTTTGTTCTAGTATCGAGTTGTAATCTTTGAGTTGTAAATAAATAGAAGTGTGATGATCATCATTAATAGATCATTGTCCTGAAAAAAACAGAAAAAAAGAAAGGCCAAATAAAAAAAGAAAAGCCAAATGAAATAAAAAGGAAAAAAGAAGAAAATAAAAGGGACAATGCTACTATCCTTTTTTTCCACACTTGTGCTTCAAAGTAGCACCATGATCTTCATGATAGAGAGTCTCTTATATTGTCACTTTCATATACTAGTGGGAATTTTTCATTATAGAACTTGGCTTGTATATTCCAACAATGGGCTTCCTCAAATGCCCTAGGTCTTCCTGAGCAAGCAAGTTGGATGCACACCCACTTAGTTTCTTTTGTTGAGCTTTCATACATTTATAACTCTAGTGCATCTGTTGCATGGCAATCCCTACTCCTCGCATTAACATCAATTGATGGGCATCTCCATAGCCCGTTGATTAGCCGCGTCAATGTGAGACTTTCTCCTTTTTTGTCTTTTCCACACAACCCCCATCATTATATTCTATTCCACCCAAAGTGCTATGTCCATGGCTCACGCTCATGTATTGCGTGAAAGTTGAAAAAAGATTGCGATTACTAAAGTATGAAACAATTGTTTGATTGTCATCGGGGTTGTGCATGATGAGAGCATTTTTGTGTGACGAAAATGAAGCATAGCCAAACTATATGATTTTGTAGGGATAAGCTTTCTTTGGCCATGTTATTTTGAGAAGACATAATTGCTTAGTTAGTATGCTTGAAGTATTATTATTTTATGTCAATATTAAACTTTTGTCTTGAATCTTTTGGATCTGAACATTCATGCCAGAAAAAAGAAAATTATATTGAAAATTATGCTAGCATTCCACATCAAAAAATCTGTTTTTATCATTTACCTACTCCAGGACGAGCAGGAATTAAGCTTGGGGATGCTTGATACGTCTCCAACGTATCTATAATTTTTATTGTTCCATGCTATTATATTATCTATTTTGGATGTTTAATGGGCTTTAATATAACTTTTTATATTATTTTTGAGACTAACCTATTAACCGAAGGCTCAGTGCAAATTGCTGTTTTTTGCCTATTTCAATGTTTCGCAGAAAAGGAATATCAAACGGAATCCAAACGGAATGAAACCTTCGCGAGGAATGTTTTTTGGAACAAACGCAATCCAGGAGACTTGGAGTGGAGGTCAAGGAAGCCACGAGGTAGGAGGGCGCGCCCCCCACCCTTGTGGGCCCCTCGCAGCTCCACCGACCAACTTCTTTCGTCTATATATACTCTTATACCCTGAAACCATCGGGGAGAGCCATGAAACACCTTTTCCACCGCCGCAACCTTCTCTACCCGTGAGATCCCATCTTGGGGCCTTTTCCGGCGCTCCGCCGGAGAGGGATTTGATCATGGAGGGTTTCTACATCAACACCATAGCCTCTCCGATGATGTGTGAGTAGTTTACCACAGACCTTCGGGTCCATAGTTATTAGTTAGATGGCTTCTTCTCTCTCTTTGGATCTCAATACAAAGTTCTCCTCGATCTTCTTGGAGATCTATTCGATGTAATTCTTTTTGCGGTGTGTTTGACGAGATCCGATGAATTGTGGGTTTATGATCAAGATTATCTATGAACAACATTTGATTCTTCTCTGAATTCTTATATGCATGATTTAATATCTTTGCAAGTCTCTTCGAATTATCGGTTTGGTTTGGCCTACTTGATTGATCTTTCTTGCAATGGGAGAAGTGCTTAGCTTTGGGTTCTATCTTGCGGTGTCCTTTCCCAGTGACAGCAGGGGCAGCAAGGCTTGTATTGTATTGTTGCCATCGAGGATAAAAAGATGGGTTTATATCATATTGCTTGAGTTTATCCCTCTACATCATGTCATCTTGCCTAATGCGTTACTCTGTTCTTATGAACTTAATACTCTAGATACATGCTGGATAGAGGTCGATGCGTGGAGTAATAGTAGTAGATGCAGAATCGTTTCGGTCTACTTGTCACAGACGTGATGCCTATGTTCATGATTATGCCTAGATATTCTCATAACTATGCGCTTTTCTATCAATTGCTCGACAGTAATTTGTTCACCCACCGTAAGATATGCTATCTTGAGAGAAGCTACTAGTGAAACCTATGGCCCCGGGGTCTATTTTACATCATATTAGTTTCCCGTCAACTATCTATTTCTGTCGCCGTTTATTTTGCAATTTTACTTTCCAATCTATACAACAAAAAATACCAAAAATATTTATCTTATTATCTTTATCATATCTCACTTTTGCAAGTGGGCATGAAGGGATTGACAACCCCTTTATCGCGTTGGTTGCAAGGTTCTTGATTGTTTGTGCATGTACTAGGCGATTTGCATGTAGTCTCCTACTGGATTGATACCTTGGTTCTCAAAAACTGCGGGAAATACTTACACTACTTTGCTGCATAACCCTTTCCTCTTCAAGGGAAAACCAATGCATGCTCAATAGGTAGCATCTTTCTCTTTCAAGAAACAAAACTCGGTATCCTTATCCACCACCGAAGTGGAATACATTGCCGCCGGTTCATGTTGTGCTCAATTACTTTGGATGACCCAAACTCTTAAAGATTATGGGATCCATGTGAAACATGTTCCATTGCTTTGTGAAAATGAAAGTGTTATTAAGATTGCTCATAATCCTGTGCAACATTCGAACTAAGCATATTGAAGTTTGTCATCATTTCATTCGAGATAATGTTGCTAAAGGAGACGTTGATCTTAAGCATGTTCGTACCGATAAGCAATTGGCGGATATATTCACCAAACCGCTTGATGAGAAAGTATTTTGCCGTTTGAGAGGTGAATTTAACATCATTGATGCTTCAAACTTGGAGTAGAAACTCCATTTGGATACATGCAAGGCATGAGCCTTTGACTAATCCTTGATATTTCTCTTATGATGATGATCGTATGTCTTGGATATATTTGCGCCCTTGCATGCTATCTAACCCTTGTAGGTACTTGGATGAATCTAAATCTATGAGATTGCAAATCACTCACATCTTGAGCAATCTCTACATCACCAAGTCTCTACAATTTGGTGGTTGAAGACAAGGAAGCATGGATCCTTTCAACATATCCTTTGACAATTTCATTTGATATCAAACTTTCATGATTGTCATTTTGGATACACAAGTGCTCTTCCTTGCAAAACTAACCCATGTAGGTACATGAACTCAAACTACAAGTGGTGCTCCCAACTCTTGATGAGCTACATCAAACTTGAGCATCCCACACAAGTTCAACTACATGATCAAGATCAACACCACCACCCAAGGTATGTTATTCCATCTTAGAGAAGCTTTACCCCAAGTCATGGGTCAAAGCAGATCAACAAGATGCGAATACATCAAAATGCTTAAACGAAAAATGGCAACCCCATTTTGAGCTTAAACGATGAGTATGACCTACGATCAAGTGATCTCACTTGACTCCTCAGTCAATATACTCTAACATAGGTGACTTTGTTGCCGACCAATTCTAGATGAAGTTCTCTAGTGTTTTTCTAAGTTCTAGCATTTGTCTCTTGCATATTTGTTTCCCTTCTTTATTTAAAAAAAAACTTCATAAAAATTTCTTTCTCTTTTCTCTGTTATGTTCTGCATTCCCTGCATCCAATTAATTTCAAATCCTTCAGTAAATTCCTCGCACATCTTTGTGAGATCTTATTTTCCTAGTGAGCTGAGATGACAAATGTTCTCTCTGTGTTGAACTCGGACACAACGATTTGTCTCTTTCAGTCAAACCGAACCATTTCGGTGCCACCGAAGAAAACAACTCGGTGTTACCGATTTCAATGCTAAGAAGACACTTTGCCATTTGCATCCTGCATATTTGTTCCAGCTCCACTCAATGATTCTTGTCCTCTACCTGCATCACATTCTACATGCTGCTTTGTCATGTGACTCAAGGACCAAACCTATTCGACTCACACACCAGAAGATCCCTTCTTGGAAATTGATGTCAAAGGGGGAGAGAGATCACATCAAAGCTTAATCATATCAAAGGGGGAGAGTGCTTAATCACCTCAAAGAGAGAGCCCCAGATGCTTGGTATTCAAGAGGAGAGAAGTCACATGTCTTTTAGAGGGGAAAGACATGTTAGTATGTGTTATGATTGTTTTGTGTGTTCTGATCTTTTCCTGTCTTGCTCTGATTTTCTTTTCCCTATCTTCTCCCATTATCCAACATAAGATTCAAGGGGGAGTAAGAAATCTAAGGCAAGGAAATCTTCGAATTCTTTGCATATCTTTTACCTTTTGGGGAAATGTCCATATCCAACAGAGTACCTAGTACTCACTTACTACATGTCCTCCCAATCTTGGTACTCTTGTGGCTTGCTGTTTTCTCTGTTTCGTAGACGCTTCTGTGTTATCTAACCTTGTTTACTCAGGTTCATCTCTTCCAAAGCCAGCTCAAGACCACAAGGTAAGTATATGCATCACACTCATGTGCATGATGATCTCTTGCTGGTGTACATATTGTTTGCAAAAAGGACTCATGAACATGAAGGTACACTCCCTATACCCACATCATTTGCTCTGATTCATATAGCCAAGATACATGTAACCCATTGCTTGCTCTGTCATGCTTATGCATTCACATGCTCTTATATCCCATATTTATATGATTGCATACATGTAGGGGGAGCATATGCATGTTACATGTCCTTCCAAAGCTTTATTTGTTACTCTTTATATCTTTATCTAAAGCTTTGATGTATGTTGTCATCAATGACCAAAAAGGGGGAGATTGAAAGCACAAGCGCTCCCTGGGTGATTTTGATAATTAATGTCAACATATCGCTTGTTGGACTAATATTTTCACCTAGTATATTTTAGATGAGTTCAACAGTGGAGTGGCATGGACAAGAGGATGTGGAACCCCTTCAAGATGCTAAGGACAGAAGATTGGCAAAAGCTCAAAAGCTCAGGACTCTACATTTTCATTTTAGCGATCCAAGATCACATTGAGTCCATAGGAAAGCCAATACTATTAAAAGGGGATGAGGTGTTGTTTAATGGCTTGCTTGCTCAAAGTGCTTAGTGATATGCTCTAGAGCCCTCAACCACTTTCTCACTTTCACATATGTCCCAAACCTAAAGTCAAACTCGGCCCCATCGATTTGATCTATCCGGTGCCACCGAGTTCACTTGACATAGCCACTGCCAGAAACCCTAATCAGTTTGGTCTCACCGATGGGATCTTGGTCTCACCGAGATGGGCTTGCAAACTCTCTATTGCCCGTTGCAATTATTTCGGTCTCACCAAAATATGCAATCGGTCCCACCGAGTTTGCTTGACTAACTCTCTGTTTTGCTTATTACCAAAATCGGTCTCACCGAGTTTGTGTAATTGGTCAAACCGAGTTGAGGTTTTACCCTAACCCTAGCACATCGGTCCCACCGAGTTGATCATATCGGTCCCACCAAAATCTCTAACATTCACATTTTGAACCATATCGGTCTGACCAAGTTTCATGATTCGGTCTCATCGAGTTTGGTGAATTGTGTGTAACAGCTAGATTTTCTGTGGAGGCTATATATACCCCTCCACCCATTCTTCATTCATGGAGAGAGCCATCAGAACGTTCCTACACTTCCCATTCATTTTCTGAGAGAGAACCACCTGCTCATGTGTTGAGACCAAGATATTCCATTTCAACCACAAGAATCTTGATCTCTAGCCTTCCCAAGTTGCTTTCCAGTCAAACCATCTTTCCACCAAATCCAAATCTGTGAGAGAGAGTTGAGTGTTGGGGAGACTATCATTTGAAGCACAAGAGAAAGGAGTTCATCATCAACACACCATCTATTACCTTTTGGAGAGTGGTGTCTCCTAGATTGGTTAGGTGTCACTAGGGAGCCTCCGTCAAGATTGTGGAGTTGAACCAAGGAGTTCGTAAGGGTAAGGAGATCGCCTACTTCATGAAGATCTACCCTAGTGAGGCAAGTCCTTCGTGGGCGATGGCCATGGTGGGATAGACAAGGTTGCTTCTTCGTGGACCCTTCGTGGGTGGAGCCCCTCCGTGGACTCGCACAACCTTTACCCTTTGTGGGCTGAAGTCTCCATCAACGTGGATGTATGATAGCACCACCTATAGGAACCACGCCAAAAATCTCCGTGTCTCCAATTGCGTTTGCATACTCCAATCCCATCCCTTTAAATTCTTGCAACTTGCATGCTTTACTTTCCGCTGCTCATATACTCTTTCCATGCTTGCTTGAAATGTATTGTGAATGTTCAAACTTGTGCTAAAACTCCACCTTAACTCGAAGAAATTAAAAACTGCTACTTTTCCTTGTTGAGGGTCTAATCACCCCCCTCTAGACACCTCTTCTCGATCCTTTCACAAGCGCAACGAACGCTTGCTCCGGCAGGAGGTGAACACCGTCATCCCGACCATACCGGGATATATGCACTGGTCAGAGTGCCCGGTCAGTTGGACCCGGGAGGACCAGCCGGCCATCACGCGCAACCCGGGTGGCTACGCCCTCGTCCTCGACCCCACCATAGTTGTTGAGAAGTGCACCTGCAAGTTCTCGCGAGTCCTCATCGACGGCGGTAGCAGCATCAACATCCTCTACCGCGACACCATGACCAAGCTCGGCATCGAGGCCAAGCATCTAGAGCCAACCCGGACGGTGTTCCACGGCATCGTGTCGGGTCTCTCCTGCTCCCCCATCGGCCGGATCCGGCTTGATGTCTTGTTCGGCACGAGCAACCATTTCCGGCATGAGCCTATCTGGTTTGAGGTGGTGGACATGTCCAGCGCTTACCATGCACTGCTAGGTCGGCCTGCACTGGCAAAGTTCATGGTGATTCCCCACTACGCCTACTTGAAGATGAAGATGCCGGGTCCCAAGGGCCTCATCACTATTGTCGGCGACTACAGAAAGTCCATGGAGTGCGCCCAAGCCGGCGCCAAGCTGGCCGAGTCGCTGGTCATAGCCAAGGAGCGGCGCCAGCTTGACCGGATTGTCGCATTGGCCAGCGAGCAGCCGGCTGTGCCGGCTTCAGCCAAGGAGTAGGTTGATGAGGCCTCATTCCAGCCATCCAAGGACACCAAGAAGATCCCGCTCAACCCTGAAGACCCCAGCTGCAACAAGTACGTTGTCATGGGCACCCGCCTAAGCAGCAAATAGGAAGGTGAGCTCGTTGGCTTCTTCATGAGAATCAGGGTATCTTTGCATGGTCCTCAAAGGACATGCCGGGAGTTTCGAGGAAATACGCTGAGCACAAATTACACGTCTGCAAGGATGCCAAGCCTATCTGTCAACCCTTACGTTGCTTTTCAGAAGAGAAGAGAAGAACCGTTGGTGAAGAAGTCGCCTGACTGCTTGCAACTGACTTCATCATGGAAGTGTTCCACCCCGAGTGGCTGGCCAACCCAGTCCTCGTCCTGAAGAAAAACATGACCTGGCGCATGTGCATAGTCTACACCAGCCTGAACAAGGCCTGTCCCAAGGATCCTTTCACCCTCCCGCAGATAGATCTAGTGATCGACTCCACAGTCGGATGCGAGCTCATGTCCTTCATGGATGCTTACTCTGGCTATCATCAGATCAAGCTGGACCCGAACGGCACCCTAAAGATGTCCTTCATCAGGCCCTTTGGGGCGTACTGCTACATCACCATGTCGTTCGGCTTGAAGAACGCCGGCGCCACCTTCCAGCGATGCATGCAGAAATGCTTGTTGAAGCAACTCGGCCGCAACATTCATGTCTACGTGGACGACATCGTGGTGAAGACCTAGCAGCACCTCACGCTCCTTGATGACCTGAAGGAAACTTTCGCCAATCTGCGCCAGTACCAGATCAAGCTCAACCCGGAGAAGTGCGTGTTCGGTGTGCCGACCGAACAACAACTCGACTTCCTTGTCTCGGAGCACGACATTGAGGGGAACCCGGAGAAGATCAAGGCCATCGAGTGCATGCGCAAGCCAACCCAGCCGCGTGATGTCCAGAAATTCAGCGGATGCTTGGCCTCAGTCAGCCGGTTTCTCAGCCGGTTGGGCGAGAGGGCCTTATGCCTATATCAGCTGATGAAGAAGATGTCGTTGTTCGAGTGGAACGACCAGGCAGATGAAGCATTCCGGGACCTCAAGTGCATGCTCTCCACCACACCTGTCCTGGCCGCACCGGCTGACAAGGAGGCGTTGTTACTATACATTCCCTCCACCTAAAGGTCGATCAGCACGGTGTTGGTGGTCGAGCGTCCAGAAGAAGGCAAGATCCAATCAGTCCAGCGCCCGGTCTACTACCTGAGCGAGGTGGTTTCCGCCTCCAAGCAAAATTACCCACACTACCAGAAGATGTGCTACGGCATGTATCTTACCGCCAAGAAGCTGAAGCTGTACTTTCAAGACCATACTATCACTGTTGTCAGCACGGCTCCCATCAGCGAAATCATGGGTTGCCGGGTTGCCTCCGGCCGGGTTGCCAAGTGGGCTACGAGCTGGCCAGCCACACCATCCTCTACGAGCCCCGCACCACGATCAAGTCACATGCGTCAGCCGACTTCCTCGTTGACTGGACAGAGACCCAGTACCTGCCAATGATACGTCTCCGTCGTATCTATAATTTTTGATTGTTCCATGTCAATATTATACAACTTCCATATAGTTTTTGCCAACTTTCTATACTATTTTTGGGACTAACATATTGATCCAGTGCCCAGTGCTAGTTCCTGTCTGTTGCATGTTTTTGGTTTCGCAGAATATCCATATCAAACGGAGTCCAAACGGGATAAAACGGACGAAGCTTATTTTTGGAATATTTGGAAAATCTAGGAGAAAGATCAACGTGAAACGGTGTCCGAGGTGGCCACGAGGCAGGGGCCCACGTCCGTACCAGGAGGGTACGCCCCCCACCCTCGTGGGCCACCCGTAAGGCGGTTGATGCCCTTCTTCGGCCGCAAGAAAGCTAATTTTTGGAAAAAAATCACGGCGAAGGTTTCAGTCCAATCGGAGTTACAGATCTCCGGATATAAAAGAAACGGTGAAAGGGCAGCGTAATGTAACGCAAAAACAGAGAGAAAGCAGAGATAGATCCAACCTCGGAGGGCTCTCGCCTCCTACGCCATGGAGGCCAAGGACCAGGGGGAAACCCTTCTCCCATCTAGGGAGGAGGTCAAGGAAGAAGAAGACGAAGGGGCCCCCTCTCCCCTTCTCTTCCGGTGGCGCCGGAACACTGCCGTGGCCATCATCATCACCGCAATCTTCACCAACAACTTCACCGCCATCATCACCAACTCTTCCCCCCTCTATGCAGCGGTGTAACCTCTCTCTTTCCGCTGGAATCTCTATTTAAACATGGTGCTCAACGCTATATTTTATTTCCCAATGATGTATGGCTATCCTATGTTGTTTGAGTAGATCTGTTTTGTCCTATGGGTTATTTGATGATCAAGATTGGTTTGAGTTGCATGTTTTATTATTGGTGTTGTCCTATGGTGCTCTCCGTGTCTACAAGCGTGAGGGATTCCGCTGTAGGGTTTGCAATATGTTTATGATTTGCTTATAGTGGGTGGCGTGAGTGAGCGAAGCACAGAACCCGAGTAAGTAGGTTGTTTGCGTATGGGATAAAGAGGACATGATGCTTTAATGCTATGGTTGGGTTTTACCTTAATGATCTTTAGTAGTTGCGGATGCTTGCTAGAGTTCCAATCATAAGTGCATACGATCCAAGTAGAGAAAGTATGTTAGTTTATGCCTCTCCCTCAAATAAAATTGCAATAATGATTACCGGTCTAGTTATCGATTTCCTAGGGACAAATAACTTTCTCGTGACAACAAGCTCTCTATTAAAACTAATTTAGTTGTGTCTTTATCTAAACATCCCCTAGCTTTTATTTACCTCTCTTTATTTTCTTGCAAACCTATCCAAAAACACCTACAAAGTACTTCTAGTTTCATACTTGTTCTAGGTTAAGCGAACGTCAAGCGTGCGTAGAGTTGCATTGGTGGTCGATAGAACTTGAGGGAATATTTGTTCTACCTTTAGCTCCTCGTTGGGTTCGACACTCTTACTTATCGAAATAGGCTACAATTGATCCCCTATACTTGTGGGTTATCAAGACCTTTTTCTCGCGCCGTTGCCGGGGAGTCATAGCGTGGGGTGAATTGGTTTGATGAAACTATCAATTTATATCAGTGGATTAAGCCATGAAAAAGTTATATTACAGTAGACACAATGAAAAAAGAAAATATGAATTGGTTTGCAAAAATACTTAGAGTAGTGATTTGCTTTATTATACTAACGGATCTTACCGAGTTTTCTGTTGAAGTTTTGTGTGGATGAAGTGTTCGATGATCGAGAAGGTTTCGATGTGAGAAGAAGGAAGAGAGGCAAGAGCTCAAGCTTGGGGATGCCCGAGGCACCCCAAGTAAATATTCAAGGAGACTCAAGCGTCTAAGCTTGGGGATGCCCCGGAAGGCATCCCCTCTTTCTTCAACAAGTATCAGTATGTTTTTGGATTCGTTTCATTCATGTGATATGTGCAAATCTTGGAGCGTCTTTTGCATTTAGTTTTTGCCTTTTATTTTATGCACCATGCTGGTATGAGATAGTCCTTGGTTGATTTATAGAATGCTCATTGCACTTCACTTATATTCTTTGAGTATGGCTTTATGGAATGCTTCATGTGCTTCACTTAGATAATTTGAAGTTTGGATTGCCTGTTTCTCTTCACTTAGACAACCGCCATTTGTAGAATGCTCTTTTGCTTCACTTATATTTGTTAGGGCTTGGTCACATATTTTTTTAAAAAGAATTAAACTCTCGTGCTTCACTTATATCTATTTAGAGAGATGACAGGAACTGGCCATTCACATGGTTAGTCATAAAATCCTACATAAAACTTGTAGATCACTGAATATGATATGTTTGATTCCTTGTAATAGTTTTGCGATATAAAGGTGGTGATATTAGAGTCGTGCTAGTTGAGTAATTGTGAAATTGAGAAATACTTGTGTTGAGGGTTGCAAGTCCCGTAGCATGCACGTATGGTAAACGTTATGTAACAAATTTGAAACATGAGGTGTTCTTTGATTGTCCTCCTTATGAGTGGCGGTCGGGGACGGCGATGGTCTTTTCCTACCAATCTATCCCCCTAGGAGCATCTTGGCGTAGTGCTTGGTTTTTGATTACTTGTAGATTTTTTGCAATAAGTATGTGAGTTCTTTATGACTAATGTTGAGTCCATGGATTATACGCACTCTCACCCTTCCATCATTTCTAGCCTCTTGATGCCGTGCATTGCCCTTTCTCACATCGAGAGTTGGTGCAAACTTCACGTGCATCCAAACCCGTGATATGATATGCTTTTCACACATAAACCTCCTTATATCTTCCTCAAAACAGCCACCATACCTACCTATCATGGCATTTCCATAGCCATTCGAGATATATTGCCATGCAACTTCCATCATCATCATATACATGACTTGAGCATTTATTGTCACATTGCTTTGCATGATCGTAAGATAGCTAGCATGATATTTTCATGGCTTGTCTGTTTTTTGATGTCATTGCTACGCTAGATCGTTGCACATCCTGGTATACCGCCAGAGGCATTCATATAGAGTTATATCTTTGTTGTAGATATCGAGTTGTAATATTGAGTTGTAAGTAAATAAAAGTGTGATGATCATCATTATTAGAACATTGTCCCATGTGAGGTTATCAAAATAAAAGAGGCCAAAGAAGCCCACAAAAAAATAAAAAAATAAAAAAAATGAGAGAAAAGAGAGAAGGGCAATGTTACTATCCTTTTACCAAACTTGTGCTTCAAAGTAGCACCATGTTCTTCATATAGAGAGTCTCTTGAGTTATCACTTTCATATACTAGTGGGAATTTTCATTATAGGACTTGGCTTGTATATTCCAACGATGGGCTTCCTCAAATGCCCTAGGTCTTCATGAGCAAGCAAGTTGGATGCACACCCACTTAGTTTTAGTTTGAGCTTTCATACACTTATAGCTCTAGTGCATCCGTTGCATGGCAATCCCTACTCCTCACATTGACATAAATTGATGGGCATCTCCATAGCCCATTGATTAGACGCGTCGATGTGAGACTTTCTCCTTTTTTGTCTTCTCCACATAACCCCCATCATCATATTCTATTCCACCTATAGTGCTATTTCCATGGCTCGCGCTCATATATTGCGTGAAAGTTTATAGGTTTGAGATTTCTAAAGTATGAAACAATTGCTTGGCTTGTCATCGGGGTTGTGCATGATGAGAGCATTCTTGCGTGATTTAAAATGGAGCATGACTAAACTATATGATTTTGTAGGGATGAGCTTTCTTTGGCTATGTTATTTCAATAAGACATAATTGCTTGGTTGGTATGCTTGAAGTGTTATTATTTTTATGTCAAAAGATATACTATTGCTTTGAATCACTCGTGTCTTAATATTCATGCCATGATTAGACATATGATCAAGATTATGCTAGGTAGCATTCCACAACAAAAATTATCTTTTTATCATTTACCTACTCGAGGACGACCAGGAATTAAGCTTGGGGATGCTGATACGTCTCCGTCAGATCTATAATTTTGATTGTTCCATGCCAATATTCTACAACTTCCATATAGTTTTTGCCAACTTTTTATACTATTTTTGGGACTAACATATTGATCCAAAGTGCGATGCTAGTTCACATGCATTGCATGTTTTTGGTTTTGCAGAATATCCATATCAAACGGAGTCCAAACAGGATAAAAACGGATGGAGCTTATTTTTGGAATATTTGGAAAATCTGGGAGAAAGATCCACGTGAAACAGTGCCCGAGGTGGCCACGAGGCAGGGCCCCCCGCCCGTACCAGGAGGGCGCGCTCCCCACCCTCGTGGGCCACCCATAAGGCGGTTGATGCCCTTCTTCGTCAAGAAGAAAGCTAATTTTTGGAAAAAAAATCACGGCGAAGGTTTCAGTCTAATCGGAGTTACGGATCTCCGGATATAAAAGAAACAGTGAAAAGGCAGCAGAACAGAACGCAGAAACAGAGAGAAACAAAGAGATATATCCAACCTCGGAGGGGCTCTCGCCCCTCCCACGCCATGGAGGCCAAGGACCAGAGGGGAAACCCTTCTCCCATCTAGGGAGGAGGTCAAGGAAGAAGAAGACGAAGGGCCTCCCTCTCCCCTTCTCTTCCGGTGGCGCCAGAACGCCGCCGTGGCCATCATCATCACCGCAATCTTCACCAACAACTTCACCGCCATCATCACCAACTCTTCCCCCCTCTATGCAGCGGTGTAACCTCTCTCTTACCGCTGTAATCTCTATTTAAACATGGTGCTCAACGCTATATATTATTTCCCAATGATGTATGGCTATCCTATGTTGTTTGAGTAGATCTGTTTTGTCCTATGGGTTATTTGATGATCAAGATTGGTTTGAGTTGCATGTTTTATTATTGGTGTTGTCCTATGGTGCTCTCCGTGTCTCGCATAGCGTGAGGGATTCCGCTGTAGGGTTTGCAATATGTTTATGATTTGCTTATAGTGGGTGGCGTGAGTGAGCGAAGCATGCACCGAGTAAGTAGGTTGTTTGCGTTATGGGATAAAGAGGACTTGATACTTTAATGCTATAGTTGGGTTTTACCTTAATGATCTTTAGTAGTTGCGGATGCTTGCTAGAGTTCCAATCATAAGTGCATACGATCCAAGTAGAGAAAGTATGTTAGTTTATGCCTCTCCCTCAAATAAAATTGCAATAATGATTACCGGTCTAGTTATCGATTGCCTAGGGACAAA
Organism: Aegilops bicornis; assembly: GCA_021605145.1. Classification (NCBI taxonomy): domain Eukaryota; kingdom Viridiplantae; phylum Streptophyta; class Magnoliopsida; order Poales; family Poaceae; genus Aegilops; species Aegilops bicornis. The sequence continues at coordinate 387,947,378 of CM038672.1, forward strand.
TAACTTTCTCGTGACAACAAGCTCTCTATTAAAACTAATTTAGTTGTGTCTTTATCTAAACATCCCCTAGCTTTTATTTACCTCTCTTTATTTTCTTGCAAACCTATCCAAAAACACCTACAAAGTACTTCTAGTTTCATACTTGTTCTAGGTTGCGAGCGTCAAGCGTGCGTGAGAGTTGCATTGGTGGTCGATAGAACTTGAGGGAATATTTGTTCTACCTTTAGCTCCTCGTTGGGTTCGACACTCTTACTTATCAAAAGAGGCTACAATTGATCCCCTATACTTGTGGGTTATCAAGACCTTTTTCTCGCGCCGTTGCCGGGGAGTCATAGCGTGGGGTGAATTGGTTTGATGAAACTATCAATTTATATCAGTGGATTAAGCCATGAAAAAGTTATATTACAGTAGACACAATGAAAAAATAAAATATGAATTGGTTTGCAACAATACTTAGAGTAGTGATTTGCTTTATTATACTAACGGATCTTACCGAGTTTTCTGTTGAAGTTTTGTGTGGATGAAGTGTTCGATGATCGAGAAGGTTTCGATGTGAGAAGAAGGAAGAGAGGCAAGAGCTCAAGCTTGGGGATGCCTGAGGCACCCCAAGTAAATATTCAAGGAGACTCAAGCGTCTAAGCTTGGGGATGCCCCGGAAGGCATCCCCTCTTTCTTCAACAAGTATCAGTATGTTTTTGGATTCGTTTCATTCATGTGATATGTGCAAATCTTGGAGCGTCTTTTGCATTTAGTTTTTGCCTTTTCTTTTATGCACCATGCTGGTATGAGATAGTCCTTGGTTGATTTATAGAATGCTCTTTGCACTTCACTTATATTCTTTGAGTATGGCTTTATGGAATGCTTCATGTGCTTCACTTAGATAATTTGAAGTTTGGATTGCCTGTTTCTCTTCACTTAGACAACCGCCATTTGTAGAATGCTCTTTTGCTTCACTTATATTTGTTAGGGCTTGGTCACATATTTTTTTTAAAAGAATTAAACTCTCGTGCTTCACTTATATCTATTTAGAGAGATGATGTGAGGCGCCATTCACATGGTTAGTCATAAAATCCTACATAAAACTTGTAGATCCTTGGATATGATATGTTTGATTCCTTGTAATAGTTTTGCGATATAAAGGTGGTGATATTAGAGTCGTGCTAGTTGAGTAATTGTGAAATTGAGAAATACTTGTGTTGAGGGTTGCAAGTCCCGTAGCATGCACGTATGGTAAACGTTATGTAACAAATTTGAAACATGAGGTGTTCTTTGATTGTCCTCCTTATGAGTGGCGGTCGGGGACGAGCGATGGTCTTTTCCTACCAATCTATCCCCCTAGGAGCATGCGCGTAGTGCTTGGTTTTTGATTACTTGTAGATTTTTTGCAATAAGTATGTGAGTTCTTTATGACTACTGTTGAGTCCATGGATTATACGCACTCTCACCCTTCCATCATTGCTAGCCTCTTCGGTACCGTGCATTGCCCTTTCTCACATCGAGATTTGGTGCAAACTTCGCCGGTGCATCCAAACCCCGTGATATGATATGCTTTTTCACACATAAACCTCCTTATATCTTCCTCAAAACAGCCACCATACCTACCTATCATGGCATTTCCATAGCCATTCGAGATATATTGCCATGCAACTTCCATCATCATCATATACATGACTTGAGCATTTATTGTCACATTGCTTTGCATGATCGTAAGATAGCTAGCATGATATTTTCATGGCTTGTCTGTTTTTTGATGTCATTGCTACGCTAGATTGTTGCACATCCTGGTATACCGCCAGAGGCATTCATATAGAGTTATATCTTTGTTCTAGATATCGAGTTGTAATATTGAGTTGTAAGTAAATAAAAGTGTGATGATCATCATTATTAGAACATTGTACCATGTGAGGTTATCAAAATAAAAGAGGCCAAAGAAGCCTACAAAAAAATAAAAAAATAAAAAAAATGAGAGAAAAAAGAGAGAAGGGGCAATGTTACTATCCTTTTACCAAACTTGTGCTTCAAAGTAGCACCATGTTCTTCATATAGAGAGTCTCTTGAGTTATCACTTTCATATACTAGTGGGAATTTTCATTATAGGACTTGGCTTGTATATTCCAACGATGGGCTTCCTCAAATGCCCTAGGTCTTCATGAGCAAGCAAGTTGGATGCACACCCGCTTAGTTTTAGTTTGAGCTTTCATACACTTATAGCTCTAGTGCATCCGTTGCATGGCAATCCCTACTCCTCACATTGACATCAATTGATGGGCATCTCCATAGCCCATTGATTAGCCGCGTCGATGTGAGACTTTCTCCTTTTTTGTCTTCTCCACATAACCCCCATCATCATATTCTATTCCACCTATAGTGCTATTTCCATGGCTCGCGCTCATATATTGCGTGAAAGTTTATAGGTTTGAGATTTCTAAAGTATGAAACAATTGCTTGGCTTGTCATCGGGGTTGTGCATGATGAGAGCATTCTTGCGTGACGAAAATGGAGCATGACTAAACTATATGATTTTGTAGGGATGAGCTTTCTTTGGCTATGTTATTTCAATAAGACATAATTGCTTGGTTGGTATGCTTGAAGTGTTATTATTTTTATGTCAAAAGATATACTATTGCTTTGAATCACTCGTGTCTTAATATTCATGCCATGATTAGACATATGATCAAGATTATGCTAGGTAGCATTCCACAACAAAAATTATCTTTTTTATCATTTACCAACTCGAGGACAAGCAGGAATTAAGCTTGGGGATGCTGATACGTCTCCGTCGTATCTATAATTTTTGATTGTTCCATGCCAATATTCTACAACTTCCATATAGTTTTTGCCAACTTTTTATACTATTTTTGGGACTAACATATTGATCCAGTGCCCAGTGCTAGTTCCTGTCTGTTGCATGTTTTTGGTTTTGCAGAATATCCATATCAAACGGAGTCCAAACAGGATAAAAACGGATGGAGCTTATTTTTGGAATATTTGGAAAATATGGGAGAAAGATCAACGCGAAACGGTGTCCGAGGTGGCCACGAGGCAGGGGCCCACGCCGCATGCAGAGAGCGCGCCCCACCCTCGTGGGCCACCCATAAGGCGGTTGATGCCCTTCTTCGTCAAGAAGAAAGCTAATTTTGGAAAAAAATCACGGCGAAGGTTTCAGTCTAATCGGAGTTACGGATCTCCGGATATAAAAGAAACAGTGAAAAGGCAGCAGAACAGAACGCAGAAACAGAGAGAAACAAAGAGATATATCCAACCTCGGAGGGGCTCTCGCCCCTCCCACGCCATGGAGGCCAAGGACCAGAGGGGAAACCCTTCTCCCATCTAGGGAGGAGGTCAAGGAAGAAGAAGACGAAGGGCCCCCCTCTCCCCTTCTCTTCCGGTGGCGCCAGAACGCCGCCGTGGCCATCATCATCACCGCAATCTTCACCAACAACTTCACCGCCATCATCACCAACTCTTCCCCCCTCTATGCAGCGGTGTAACCTCTCTCTTACCCGCTGTAATCTCTATTTAAACATGGTGCTCAACGCTATATATTATTTCCCAATGATGTATGGCTATCCTATGTTGTTTGAGTAGATCTGTTTTGTCCTATGGGTTATTTGATGATCAAGATTGGTTTGAGTTGCATGTTTTATTATTGGTGTTGTCCTATGGTGCTCTCCGTGTCTCGCAAGCGTGAGGGATTCCCGCTGTAGGGTTTGCAATATGTTTATGATTTGCTTATAGTGGGTGGCGTGAGTGAACAGAAGCACAGACCCGAGTAAGTAGGTTGTTTGCGTATGGGATAAAGAGGACTTGATACTTTAATGCTATAGTTGGGTTTTACCTTAATGATCTTTAGTAGTTGCGGATGCTTGCTAGAGTTCCAATCATAAGTGCATACGATCCAAGTAGAGAAAGTATGTTAGTTTATGCCTCTCCCTCAAATAAAATTGCAATAATGATTACCGGTCTAGTTATCGATTGCCTAGGGACAAATAACTTTCTCGTGACAACAAGCTCTCTATTAAAACTAATTTAGTTGTGTCTTTATCTAAACATCCCCTAGCTTTTATTTACCTCTCTTTATTTTCTTGCAAACCTATCCAAAAACACCTACAAAGTACTTCTAGTTTCATACTTGTTCTAGGTTAAGCGAACGTCAAGCGTGCGTAGAGTTGCATTGGTGGTCGATAGAACTTGAGGGAATATTTGTTCTACCTTTAGCTCCTCGTTGGGTTCGACACTCTTACTTATCGAAAGAGGCTACAATTGATCCCCTATACTTGTGGGTTATCAAGACCTTTTTCTCGCGCCGTTGCCGGGGAGTCATAGCGTGGGGTGAATTGGTTTGATGAAACTATCAATTTATATCAGTGGATTAAGCCATGAAAAAGTTATATTACAGTAGACACAATGAAAAAATAAAATATGAATTGGTTTGCAACAATACTTAGAGTAGTGATTTGCTTTATTATACTAACGGATCTTACCGAAGTTTTTACATTGAAGTTTTGTGTGGATGAAGTGTTCGATGATCGAGAAGGTTTCGATGTGAGAAGAAGGAAGAGAGGCAAGAGCTCAAGCTTGGGGATGCCTGAGGCACCCCAAGTAAATATTCAAGGAGACTCAAGCGTCTAAGCTTTGGGATGCACCGGAAGGCATCCCCTCTTTCTTCAACAAGTATCAGTATGTTTTTGGATTCGTTTCATTCATGTGATATGTGCAAATCTTGGAGCGTCTTTTGCATTTAGTTTTTGCCTTTTATTTTATGCACCATGCTGGTATGAGATAGTCCTTGGTTGATTTATAGAATGCTCATTGCACTTCACTTATATTCTTTGAGTATGGCTTTATGGAATGCTTCATGTGCTTCACTTAGATAATTTGAAGTTTGGATTGCTGTTTCTCTTCACTTAGACAACCGCCATTTGTAGAATGCTCTTTTGCTTCACTTATATTTGTTAGGGCTTGGTCACATATTTTTTTTAAAAGAATTAAACTCTCGTGCTTCACTTATATCTATTTAGAGAGATGACAGGAACGGCCATTCACATGGTTAGTCATAAAATCCTACATAAAACTTGTAGATCACTTGAATATGATATGTTTGATTCCTTGTAATAGTTTTGCGATATAAAGGTGGTGATATTAGAGTCGTGCTAGTTGAGTAATTGTGAAATTGAGAAATACTTGTGTTGAGGGTTGCAAGTCCCGTAGCATGCACGTATGGTAAACGTTATGTAACAAATTTGAAACATGAGGTGTTCTTTGATTGTCCTCCTTATGAGTGGCGGTCGGGGACGGCGATGGTCTTTTCCTACCAATCTATCCCCTAGGAGCATGCGCGTAGTGCTTGGTTTTTGATTACTTGTAGATTTTTTGCAATAAGTATGTGAGTTCTTTATGACTAATGTTGAGTCCATGGATTATACGCACTCTCACCCTTCCATCATTTCTAGCCTCTTCGGTACCGTGCATTGCCCTTTCTCACATCGAGAGTTGGTGCAAACTTCGCCGGTGCATCCAAACCCCGTGATATGATATGCTTTTTCACACATAAACCTCCTTATATCTTCCTCAAAACAGCCACCATACCTACCTATCATGGCATTTCCATAGCCATTCCGAGATATATTGCCATGCAACTTCCATCATCATCATATACATGACTTGAGCATTTATTGTCACATTGCTTTGCATGATCGTAAGATAGCTAGCATGATATTTTCATGGCTTGTCTGTTTTTTGATGTCATTGCTACGCTAGATCGTTGCACATCCTGGTATACCGCCAGAGGCATTCATATAGAGTTATATCTTTGTTGTAGATATCGAGTTGTAATATTGAGTTGTAAGTAAATAAAAGTGTGATGATCATCATTATTAGAACATTGTCCCATGTGAGGTTATCAAAATAAAAGAGGCCAAAGAAGCCCACAAAAAAATAAAAAAATAAAAAAAATGAGAGAAAAAGAGAGAAGGGGCAATGTTACTATCCTTTTACCAAACTTGTGCTTCAAAGTAGCACCATGTTCTTCATATAGAGAGTCTCTTGAGTTATCACTTTCATATACTAGTGGGAATTTTCATTATAGGACTTGGCTTGTATATTCCAACGATGGGCTTCCTCAAATGCCCTAGGTCTTCATGAGCAAGCAAGTTGGATGCACACCCACTTAGTTTTAGTTTGAGCTTTCATACACTTATAGCTCTAGTGCATCCGTTGCATGGCAATCCCTACTCCTCACATTGACATAAATTGATGGGCATCTCCATAGCCCATTGATTAGACGCGTCGATGTGAGACTTTCTCCTTTTTTGTCTTCTCCACATAACCCCCATCATCATATTCTATTCCACCTATAGTGCTATTTCCATGGCTCGCGCTCATATATTGCGTGAAAGTTTATAGGTTTGAGATTTCTAAAGTATGAAACAATTGCTTGGCTTGTCATCGGGGTTGTGCATGATGAGAGCATTCTTGCGTGACGAAAATGGAGCATGACTAAACTATATGATTTTGTAGGGATGAGCTTTCTTTGGCTATGTTATTTCAATAAGACATAATTGCTTGGTTGGTATGCTTGAAGTGTTATTATTTTTATGTCAAAAGATATACTATTGCTTTGAATCACTTTCGTGTCTTAATATTCATGCCATGATTAGACATATGATCAAGATTATGCTAGGTAGCATTCCACAACAAAAATTATCTTTTTTATCATTTACCAACTCGAGGACAAGCAGGAATTAAGCTTGGGGATGCTGATACGTCTCCGTCGTATCTATAATTTTTGATTGTTCCATGCCAATATTCTACAACTTCCATATAGTTTTTGCCAACTTTTTATACTATTTTTGGGACTAACATATTGATCCAGTGCCCAGTGCTAGTTCACATGCATTGCATGTTTTTGGTTTTGCAGAATATCCATATCAAACGGAGTCCAAACAGGATAAAAACGGATGGAGCTTATTTTTGGAATATTTGGAAAATATGGGAGAAAGATCAACGCGAAACGGTGTCCGAGGTGGCCACGAGGCAGGGGCCCACGCCCGTACCAGGAGAGCGCGCCCCCCACCCTCGTGGGCCACCCATAAGGCGGCTGATGCCCTTCTTCGGCCGCAAGAAAGCTAATTTTTGGAAAAAAAATCACGGCGAAGGTTTCAGTCTAATCGGAGTTACGGATCTCCGGATATAAAAGAAACAGTGAAAAGGCGTGAGCGAGCAGCGTAAGCAGAGAGAAACAAAGAGATATATCCAACCTCGGAGGGGCTCTCGCCCCTCCCACGCCATGGAGGCCAAGGACCAGAGGGGAAACCCTTCTCCCATCTAGGGAGGAGGTCAAGGAAGAAGAAGACGAAGGGGCCCCCTCTCCCCTTCTCTTCCGGTGGCGCCGAAACGCCGCCGTGGCCATCATCATCACCGCAATCTTCACCAACAACTTCACCGCCATCATCACCAACTCTTCCCTCCTATATGCAGCGGTGTAACCTCTCTCTTACCCGCTGGAATCTCTATTTAAACATGGTGCTCAACGCTATATTTTATTTCCCAATGATGTATGGCTATCCTATGTTGTTTGAGTAGATCTGTTTTGTCCTATGGGTTATTTGATGATCAAGATTGGTTTGAGTTGCATGTTTTATTATTGGTGTTGTCCTATGGTGCTCTCCGTGTCTCGCAAGCGTGAGGGATTCCCGCTGTAGGGTTTGCAATATGTTTATGATTTGCTTATAGTGGGTGGCGTGAGTGAACAGAAGCACAGACCCGAGTAAGTAGGTTATTTGCGTATGGGATAAAGAGGACTTGGTACTTTAATGCTATGGTTGGGTTTTACCTTAATGATCTTTAGTAGTTGCGGATGCTTGCTAGAGTTCCAACCATAAGTCCATACGATCGAGGTAGAGAAAGTATGTTAGCTTATGCCTCTCCCTCAAATAAAATTGCAATAATGATTACCGGTCTAGTTATCGATTGCCTAGGGACAAATAACTTTATCGTGACAACAAGCTCTCTACTAAAACTAATTTAGTTGTGTCTTTATCTAAACAGCCCCTAGCTTTTATTTACGCTCTCTTTATTTTCTTGCAAACCTATCCAAAAACACCTACAAAGTACTTCTAGTTTCATACTTGTTCTAGGTAAAGCGAACGTCAAGCGTGCGTAGAGTTGTATCGGTGGTCGATAGAACTTGAGGAAATATTTGTTCTACCTTTAGCTCCTCGTTGGGTTCGACACTCTTACTTATCGAAAGAGGCTACAATTGATCCCCTATACTTGTGGGTTATCAGCCACCGCCGCGCGACTCAACGCACTGGCGCATGCACTTTGACGGCTCCAAAGTGCGATCCGGCTTGGGAGCCGACATCGTGTTATCTTCCCCGAAGGGCGACCGGCTGCGGTACGTGCTCCAGATCCACTTTGCCACCTCCAACAGCGTTGCCGAGTATGAGGCCCTTGTGCACGGCCTCCGGCTTGCCAAGGAACTCGGCATCCGGTGCATCCTCTATTACGGCGACTCGGATCTGGTGGTGCAGGAATGCTCTGGCAAATGGGACGCCCGGGATGCCAACATGGCCTGCTACCGCTTCCTGGCCCAACAACTTTCCGGCTTGTTCGACGGCTGCGAGTTCCTCCATGAGCCATGCGTGGAGAACGAAGCTATCGACATGCTTGCCAAGATTGGCTCCTCTCGGCAAGCCATTCCGTCCGACGTCTCCCTCAAGTACTTGCGCAAGCCGTCCGTCAAGCCATCTCCGGATTCCGAGTTCGTCTTCATCCCGGACGACCCCGCAGCACCCCGCCCCTACCCAGGCCCGGGGGCTGCTGATCTTGGCCCGGGGGCTGCCGTCTCTAACCCAGTCTCGGGGGCTGCTGATCCCAGTCTGGGGACTGCCGGCTCCGGCTCGAGGGCTGCTGCCTCGGCTCCAGTGCAAGTGGTCGTCTTCACCGTGGTGACGGCTCCGTAATGGGCCCAACCAATCCTCGCCTTCCTGGAGAGTGGCGCCCTCCCCATGGACGAGATCAAGGCCTGGTAAGTGCAGCACCGGGCATCCGCCTACAACATCATCAACAACGAGCTCGTCAAGTGCAGTGCGACGGCCGTGTTCTAGCGCTGCGTCGAGCAATACAAGGGCATAGAGATCCTCCTCGACATCCACCAAGGCGAGTGCGGGCACCACGCCGCCTCCAGATCCCTGGTGGCCAAGGCCTTCCGCCATGGCTTCTACTGGCCCACGGCCCTCAAAGACACCGGGTCGCTAGTCCTCAAGTGTGAGGGTTGCCAATGCTTCGGCAAGCGGAGCCACCAGTCGGCTTCAGCCCCCCAAACCATCCTGATCACCTGGCCCTTTGCCGTCTGGGGGCTCGGTATGGTGGAGCCACTCAAGATCGCTCGAGGCAGCATGACGCACCTGCTGGTGCCAGTCAACAAGTTCACCTAGTGGATTGAGGCGCGGTCGATCAAGAAGCTGGACGGGACAACAACCGTCCGGTTCATCAAGGACATTGCGGTGCGCTACGGCACCCCGAACAACACCATCATGGACAACGACACCAACTTTGCCAAGGGCACCCTAGCGCAGTACTGCTCCGTCTCCGGCATCCGGCTTGACCTGGCCTCCATCGCTCATCCTCAAACCAACGACTAGGTCAAGCGGGCCAACCGTCTCATCCTATTCGGCATCAAGCCACGGCTCGTCGAGCCCCTCATCCGCTCGCCCGACAACTGGCTTGATGAGCTGCTGACCGTCCTCTGGAGTCTTCGGACAAAGCCAAACCAGTCGACTGGGTTCACCCTGTTCTTCCTCGTCTACGGAGCTGAAGTGATCATCACGACCGACATCGAGTTCGACTCGCCGCGAGTCACAATGTACACGGAAGCACAAGTCAAGGAAGCCCGCGACAACGGCGTTGACCTGCTCGAAGAAGAGCGCCTATTGGGCCTCACCTGATCGGCCATTTACCAGTAGAACCTGAGGCACTACCATAGCAAGACAATCAAGCCCGTGAGGGCAACCTTGTCCTCCGACTCGTCCAGCAGCAAGCCGGCCAGCACAAGTTGGCTTCCCCATGGGAGGGCCCCTTCATCGTCAACAAAGCCTTGTATGACCACAACGCCTACTACCTCATTGACGCACGCAAGCCGAACAAATGCAAGAGAGACACCGCCAGCAAAGAGACAAACCGACCTAGGAATGCAGATGTCCTCCGTCCATTTTACAGTTAGCTATATGCACGTATGTATCACTACCTTTTGAAGTTCAATGAAAGACAGCAGGACCCCCGGACAACACTCGGGGGCTACCTTTTCCTATCAATTATTGTGTCTCTCACATCCTTGTAATTTTTTCAACCTCCACCGCCGGGTCGGCGCATCCGGCTCGGGGGCTAGCCGGCTCGACTGCGCCCTTCGTCCCCCTTAGTACGTTTCGGCGTGTCTGAGTCGCCAAGGCTCTCCCCTTTGCCCTAAGCCATAGTCCGACTTCAGCTGTTTGGCCGGCAAGAACCACGGGCCGAAGCGCTGGCATGCGGAAATCCGCTAAGTTGGATTGGCCAGATCGGTCCATCCGGCCTCACCGCACTAAGTTGTCGCACGACCGGCTGCGCACCAGCCGGCTTCGCCGTCTGCCATCAGCCAGACCAGTGGGTGTTACGCTCGCTCTCAACATTTGACAAAGCCTAAGTACTATGCACTTCGTCCCGAAGCCAAACCCCTTGTCATAGACCGGAACCCGGTTGACTGACTCGCGGGGGAAAGCCGAAAGGAGCGGGCAAGAAAAAGCAAATACACGGAAAGCAAAAGCGCAAACACTCATGAAAATATTTACATTACAAAGATAAAGGCCCATGGCCGGAGTTCATTACATTCCTCCTACACCCTAGTAGGTGATCTTGTTGATTAACAAAGTTCAAAAGGAAGATAAAAAGACAGGGCGGTGCTACGTTTCAGTCGTATCTACTTTTCCTAACGCTTTTCCTCTTGTTTTGGACTCTAATTTGCATGATTTGAATGAAACTAACCCAGATTAACACTGTTTTCAGCAGAACTACCATGGTGTTGTTTTTGCGCAGGAATAAAAGTTCTCGAATTGGAACGAAACTTTGCGAGGATTTTTTATACAATAAAAGAGAATTACTGGACCAAGAACCACCGGAGGGGGGCACCTGGGTGAGCACAACCCACCAGGGCGCCCCCCTCCTGGTGCGCCCAGGTGGGTTGTCCCCACCTGGTGGCCTCGCAGACCCTGAATCCAACTCCATAAATACCTGTTTTTTCCAGAAAAAAATCAAGGAGAAAGAATTATCGCATTTCGCGAGACGGAGCCGCCGCCACCTCCTATTCTTCATTGGGAGGCCAGATCTATAGTCCGTTTGGGGCTCCGAAGAGGGGGATCTTCGATCTTCGTCATCCCCAACCCTTCTCCATCACCAATTCCAAGACGCTCCCCACCGGGAGTGAGTAATTCCTTCGTAGGCTCGCTGGTCGGTGAGGAGTTGGATGAGATTCATCATGTAATCGAGTTAGTTTTGTTAGGGCTTGATCCCTAGTATCCACTATGTTCTGAGATTGATGTTGATATGACTTTGCCATGCTTAATGCTTGTCACTTTGGGACTGGGTGCCTTGATTTCAGATATGAACCGTTTATGTTATCTCCATTATATCTATGTTCTAGATCCGATTGCAAGTTATATTCACCTATTACGTGTTATGATCTGCAAACCCCAGAGTGACAGTAGCCGGGATACTTTCCGTTAATGACCATAGTTTGAGGAGTTCACGTATTCACTATTTGTTAATGCTTTGTTCCAATTCTTTATTAAAAGGAGGCCTTAATATCCCTTAGTTTCCAATAGGACCCCGCTGCCACGGGAGGGTAGGACAAAAGATGTCATGCAAGTTCTTTCCATAAGCACATATGACTATTTATGGAATACATGCCTACATTATATTTATGAACTGGAGCTAGTGTCGTATCGCCCTAGGTTATGACTGTTATATGATGAATATCATCCAACGAATTCACTGATCCAATGCCTACTTATTTCTCTTATACTGTTCCTGCTAAGTACTACTACTATCGTTGCTGTTACACTTGCTACAAAATCATTGCTATCCTTTATTCGTTACTATTGATGTTGCTACTACTATCAAAACTATCATACTACTTTGCTACTGATCACCTTGGTGCAGATAATTAATCTTCAGGTGTGGTTGAATTGACAACTCAGCTGCTAATACTTGCAAATATTCTTTGGCTCCCCTTGTGTCAAATCAATAAATTTGGGTTGAATACTCTACCCTCGAAAACTGCTGTGATCCCCTATACTTGTGGCTTATCAAGCGGCTTCAGGCAGTGGCCGCGTCGGGCTGCGTGCTCGTCGGCTCCTCCGTGCAACCCGTGGTCGCCGCGCCGGCACCAACTTGATCCAGCTCCTCCGCGTCGGCCTACGAGTTCACCGAGGCACCGGTATCATCCAGCCCGGCCTCTCCGTCCGCATAAGGACCCGACTCTTCGGAGCTGCCCGTTGGGCCGTTGAGCCCCAGGCACAAGTTGTCGGGCGGGACCTCCCCACCATCTTTGGTCTGCTCCACCTAGAACTCATCATGCGAGGCAAATGAGGCAAGGTAGCTGGTGTCGGTGTCAAAACCGGCGGATCTCGGGTAGGGTCCCGAACTATGCGTCTAAGGTCGATGGTAACAGGAGACGGGGGACACGATGTTTACCCAGGTTCGGGCCCTCTCTATGGAGGTAATACCCTACTTCCTGCTTGATTGATCTTGATGAATATGAGTATTACAAGAGTTGATCTACCACGAGATCGTAATGGCTAAACCCTAGAGGTCTAGCTTGTATGACTTTGGTAATGAGTATATCCTCTCCGGACTAAGTCCTCCGGTTTATATAGACACCGGGAGGATCTAGGGTTACACAAGGTCGGTTACAAAGGAAAGGAATCTGCATATTCGGTCGCCAAGCTTGCCTTCCACGCCAAGGAGAGTCCCATCCGGACACGGGTGCAGTCTTCGGTCTTTGTATCTTCACAACCCATCAGTCCGACCCATGGCTAACAGGCTGGACGCCCGAGGACCCCTTAGTCCAGGACTCCCTCAGCTGGGCCGCGTGGCAATCCGGCCCGCCTCCACCTCCTGGGCCTCCGCACCAGCTTGCTGGGCCGCCAGCTGGTTTAGGTTCAGGCTTGGGTACCAGGACATGACGAAGCATATCGCCAAGTCTGTGCAGGCACGAGCCGTGGAGACACGCCACACGTGGAGCCGCACCGGTCCGGCCTCCAGCCAGCACGCCAGCCGCGTGAAGTTGTCAGGCGCAACCGCACCCGGCCAAAGAGCTGCCACCATACCCGACCCGGCCGCGGACAGCCTTGCCGTCTGCTCGTCCAGGGCCGTCGGGCGGGCCTCGGCGGCGTGCATGATCTCCAAAAAAGTCCAGGTGGCATGCGGACCAACACTAGCACCTGCATCCGCCTGGGTCAACCGATGGGCGCGCACGGTTTCATCCGCCGTCTCCTGCATCCCCGGGAAGTACTCTGTCAAATAAAGAAGGGAAATAGTCAGCCATGTAAAGACTCGGACGGCTCACAACCCAGTGAAATAAATGGTGAAGTACTTACAGGCGAGGAGCTCGTCCAGGTACTGCACCTCGCACAATATACCATGCCGCTCCAAGTCCCCTATGTGGCCGCGAGCTTCAAGCCCCTTTGTAAGCTCAGCGCATTTGTCGACGGCCGCCTTCAGCTCGTCGTCCTTTGCGGCCGCCGCCTTGTCGCGCTCGTCCTTTAGCCGGATGAGCTCCGCCTGGTGGGCCTCCACCGCCTTGACAGCCTCCGCCTTCAGCAGCTCCACCTCAACCCAGAGATGGCCACAGTCGGCGACCGCCTGGTCGCGCTGCTGGCCGGCTTTGACCAGCCGGGTTTGCAGATCCGGCACCTCAGCCACAGTAGCTGCGCGGCAAGGCTTCAAGTCAGATGCCAGAAGGAAAGAAGAAAAACACTTTAAGATTCAACCCAACTATTTCATAGTTGGCCCGAATCTCGGGGGCTACACCCAGTGGGTGCGCTAGTGCGCCCCCACTAAGAGCACGCAAGACATACCTTTGGCAAGACGGAGCGCCTCCTCCTTGGAGGCAAGCTGCACCTTAACCTCACGGTGCTTCTCCAGAAGCCGGTTGTGGATGCCGACTCGGAGGCCGTCTACGTGCTGCAGGAATGCAAGGGTTAGCAAAAACCACAAAGACACTTTAAGATTTGACCCAACTATTTCTTAGTTGGCCCAAATCTCGGGGGCCACACCCAGTGGGTGCGCTAGTAAGCCCCCACCGACCAGCCGCAAAAACAAATCAAGAGAAGAAAACTTACGATCACGGAGCACTCCAGCTCCCGCATCTGCTCCAGCTTGCTCTGGGCAAAGGCTTGAAGCCGTTTCACGCGCCCGCGGAGATGCTGGCGGACAACATCCACTGTCGCCTCTTCCTGGACGCGGGGCCTGACCAGGCCTCGGCGGCTCCGGTTCGGGGCTGCTGTGACCCAGCGGCAGGTCTGCTTCCTGGCGCTGCATGTGGCAGCCTGATCACCAAGGCATGCTATCCTCCCGCCGGCTCCCCGGCAGCCGACATCGACTCCGGCGCTCCGGTCGGAGTCACTTGCGGCGCTCCATCCAGTGCGGCATCCTCCGCTTGCCCCTCCCCTCCATCCTCTACCCGCTCGGCCGCCTCATCCCGGGGTGGGGTGTCGACGACCATCTCCTCAACCTCCAGGCTGTCGATGGCCGCCTCCTCCTGCTCACTCAGATCGCACCCATCCTGGACCTGCGGCTCGATGACGGTCTCAGCCGGCGCCGTGCCCTCCGCCATCTTGGGCCAAGCCGGGTCCATGGTGGATTGCCCCCTCGCCTCCGCGACCCTGGCCCAAGCCCGGGCCGAGGCTGCTGCCAGCTCCTCCTTGGCCTTGTTCTGGTCCCGCCAAGCCATGCGCTCGGTGTCCGTCGGGTCTAGGCTGAGGTCTTCCTCGGGCGAGTTCTCCACCCGGTCGATGGCGCTGCTCCGGGTCCTCCAGAACATGTGGTCGGTGCCCGCCGCGGCTGCCAGCGCCAAGTCGAGGGACAACCTGCACATCATGAAGAAAGCATGAGCAGAATGCAACCAAGCAGCGAGCAAAAACCATCCAAGGAAACCTACCCAATCACCGTCGGAATGGCCCGCTTTGGCGGCACGGTCGAGATAAGTCGGCACGCCTTCTTGGCGGTGGTCTTGCCACATGTGAGCAGTGCCTCCACCACATGTTTCGGCGCTGGCTTTGGCAGCACCGCATCCTTCCTGTGCGGCCGGCTTGCTGCAGCCGGCCCGCGGGACGACTCGGCCCCAGCCTCGGTCGTCTTCTTCAGCTTCCTCGGGGGGGTCGAAGTTGTCGTCTCCTCCCCTCGTCGGCACTGCATCACCAACGAGCGTCAAGCTCCCTTCATCATTGTCCGGCCAGTCCTGCAAGAGGTCTGGATGCGGAGACTTACTCGCGCGGCGCATCACGGCGGCTCCAGTGCCCGCTGGGTGCGCATCAGCCGGCTCCGTGTTCTCGACGAAGGAGTCCACCTTCTCCGAGCCGGCTTGCTGGATGGCCAGTACCTGCGTCCGCGTTCCATCATGCTTTCGCTCGATGGTGTTCAACACCACCTCCCTCGTCGCATCAGGACGGAGAAGAAACCCAGACATTGCAAAATATGGGGACCAGGGACTCACCGCCCGGGCCGGGTTCGCTTGGTTGTAAGGCGCCTTCCCAAAGCGCCAGTCAGCAACCATCCTAGCCTTCGAGATGCTGTTGACCTGGTCGGCGACCTGCTCCAGCGACAACCCAATGGACGACATCCGTGTGGGGTCCGACCGGTCTCCTATCTGGCCGTGATGTGCGCCAGGCGTTGCAGCGGCAGCACCGGGCGTGCAATGAAGGCGGCGATGAGATCCATCCCCTTGAGCCCCTCGCACACCACCATCTCTGTGGCCCGGTTGCTTGGGTTCAGCACCTCCTATGTTGGGTTCTTGGGGCAGTAATTCCAGTTCATCTTGGCCTGTGGCATCACGTCGGTGAACGCCGACAGTTGATGCAGTCCGCGCCAAGATTCCGGACGTAGAAGAACGAATTCTGCCATTTCTTGGCAGAATCCTCGAGCAGCATCTTGGGGCACACCCCATGCGGCTGAGTCGAGACGACGGCGGCCCCATAGGCAGACATCGCACCAACCACCAGCCCCTGGTGCTTCAAGAACAAGAAGCGGACCTGGAGATCGATGCTGGGCTTGACGCCCAGGTAGCCTTCGCACAGGGTGACGAATCCGGAGAGCTACAACACCGCGTTCGCCGCCAAGTGGTGCGGCTGCAGCCCAAAGAAATCCAAGAAGGTGCGGAAGAAATCGCTCGCGGGGAGGCCGAACCCGCGCTTGAAATGGGAGAAGAAGACCACACACTCATCCCCCTCCGGTCGCGACACCGTCTCGTCGCCTTCCACGCACGCGGCCACCTCCGTCGCCGGCGGCAGTCGCTTGGTGTCTAGCAAGTACTGGATATCATCCTCCATGGTCTCAGACCACTCCCATGACCCCTTGGGCCGCGCCATAAGGAGAGGTGGCTGGGAGCGAGAAGAGCGTCGACGAGCAAAAAGTCAAGGCAGCTGCTAGGTGCTGCAGAGCGGCGGCGGAGCGCTGCTTGGTGGAGTTGGAGCGCAGCGACGTGAGGTGGGCTCAAGAGTCAGAGGAGAAGAAGGAGAGCAAGAAGGGGGGAGCGTGCGTGAGCGTTTCCGCCACCCCTCCCTACATTTTTATAACCATAGCAGAGACGTGGGCAATTGGGATCGGCTGCGCCCGCGATTCCACTTCCCCGCATTATGTGGGCATGTTTCCCCCACGACTTGATTACCCCGAGAAGTAAAACCGTCTGCGGCAGCCACAATAAATACTCGCGCGCGGGCCGAGGGCGCGGCATGCCAGGGCCCAGCCCGTTGTCACGTTCCATCGTGCATGTGGCCTGGTAAGGCCTCTCCGACCACTGTTCACCACATGGCGCGTCCCTTCCCCTTCATGACTCGGCAGACGCCTTAGTCTCCCGCCCATGCAGGGGTGCCACGATCCGGTTTTCTGGAAGCCGGCACACAATGGGTGTTGCCAGACCCGGCGGCCCCAAGCTTCATCAACCCAACTGCCTTCTCAAGGCAGTTAACCTACGACGTCCCCCCCCCCCCGCTTGAAGCCAGCGAGCCTTCACAACTTCGGAGAATACAGTCGGGGGGATGGACCCCGGCAGTAACGGAACCCGGAGCCCTGTCAAAAACATCAGGGCTGGCAACGCCCTCAATCCGGCTCGCCCCTGGCCGGCTTCCCAGCTCAACCCGGCCAGGTGCCGCAACCCGTATCGCCGACTGGCACATGCCGGCCAGCTCCTAGAAGGCAAACCTCCATCGACAAACAAGCATGGCTACAGTGTGTCCCCCTTTACCCCGGCCCCGGCGGGCACGACTATCATGTCGACCAAGCCACCGCCTGGGGCGGGCGGCGTCTTGGAGGCACAACCCTATAGCAAGGCGGCACAACCGTCCCATGACGTCTGGTACGACGTGCCTTTACAAGATTTCCAAAGCCGCGTCAAGATGCGCCAATGGTCGACGTTCAAGACCCGACGGACCAGGCGAGACCCGCATCTAACGGACCCAGCAGGCCCGGCGCCCCCACTGACGGCTCCTAGACACTGACATCCCGGCCCCACACCCATGTAACTTTACCATTGTAACCCCAGGGGGCAGCCTATAAGACCCCTCCGGAGCCCCTCCATGCAAAGGGCTGGAATCTAGTAGCACACACACACACACACACACACACACACACACGGAGAGGGAGCAACCTATGCACTGGCCGTCTTCCTTCCTCCCCAAAACAGCTCCAGGAGCAAGCTTGTATCCACCACATATAAACCACACTCGGCAGGACTATGGCTGTTATCTCTCCGGAGAGCCCCAAACCTGGGTACGTCTTGTGTCTCACGCTCGCTCGTACCAACCTCGCCTCTGGATCCCACCAGTTGCCTCTTGCCTATCCCTCTCTTTACCCATCCAATGGCATCTGCCATGATCCCACCATGACAAGAGTCTCAACGGGCAAATTGTGTTTCAAAACAGGCATTTGTTTAAACAATATCTCATCTATTTATTTTTTGACCACGGAATATATCATCTATTTTGTTTCTTCCATTCATAAACATGTCATTTTCATGGTCTAGCAAATATTGTTCTAAAGTATCAGTAGGAGGCACGACAATAGAAGCAAGACCAATAATTTCATCTTTACTAGGAATTTCTTTATCACGAAGTTTTCTACGGAATTTGGAGAAATTAAACTCATGAGACACATCCCCGAAACTTACACTAACAATTTCTTTCTCACAGTCTATCTTAGCATTAACAGTGTTCAAGAAAGGTCTACGAAATATAATGGGACAAATCATCTTGTGGGGAACCCAAAACTAGAAAATCAGTAGGGTATTTTATTTTTCCACACAAGACTTCAACATCTCTAACAATCCCAAGTGGTATGACAGTATCTCTATTAGCAAGCTTAATAGTAACATCAATATCTTCTATTTTAGCACGTGCAATATCATTCATAATTTCTTGATATAAAGTAAAAGGGATTGCACTCACACTAGCACCCAAATCCTATTTTAACAGAGAAAACAAGCATGCAAACAACAGGTCTATGTTTATCCTTTTCATCGGGTTTAGCAATTCTAGTAGCTTCATGACAGAAATAAATAACATGCCCATCAATATTTTCACCCAAGAGATCTTTAACCATAGCAACATTAAGTTCAACTTTAATTTGTTCAGAGGGTGTAGGTGTTCTTGTATAACTCTTATGAACCACAGCTGAAGCTTTAGCATGTTCCTTTATCCTAACAGGAAAATGTGGTTTCTCAACATAAGCAGTAGGAATGACTGTATCAACATTATAAGTAATGGTTTCTTCTTCAGCCTTAATGGGTTCTACTACTTTTACTTCAATGGAGAATGATATTAAACCACTTCTCCTTAGGGAGATCAATATGAGTAGCAAATGATTCACAAAAAGAAGCTACTATCTCAGACTCAAGTCTATACTTAGTGCTAAAATTCTGAAAAGCATCTGTATTCATAGAAGTTTTAACACAATCAAATTCAATCTTTATACCTGACTCCTTACCTTCATCGAGTACCCGATCTTCACAGTTGCGTTTAATTATTTCCAAAATATCCCATTTGAAGTCAATAGTCTTCTTCATAAAAGAACCAGTACAAGAAGTATCGAGCATCGATTGATCATTACGAGAAAGCTGAGCATAAAGTTCTGTATAATAATTTCTCTTGAGAGCTCATGATTGAGGCATGAATATAACATTGACTTAAGCCTCCCCCAAGCTTGAGCGATACTTTCTCCTTCACGAGGCCAAAAATTATATATATAATTCCGGTCGCGATGAACTAGATGCATAGGATAAAACTTCTGATGAAATTCCAATTTCAATCGGTTGTAATTCCAAGCTCCAATATCATCACATAGCCTATACCATGTCAACGCCTTTCCCTTCAAAGATAAAGGGAATACCTTCTTCTTGACTTCATCTCCGGGTAAACCTACAAGCTTAAATAATCCACACTACAAAAAAAAGACACATCCGTGACATTTTGGGCCGAACGAATTTTTTTCCTGTCATACATATGACACTTCTATGACGATAATTGTGACAAAACCCGGTATCATCATAGATGTGGTGGGCTCCTACTTCTATGATAAAAAATCATGGCAGAAAATGGGCTTTTCGTCCTGGGCGGGCCGGAGACGCAGCTGCATGACATTCTTTGGGCCGTCCATGACGGAAAAAACCGTGGTAGAAGCGAGGGGGAGGAAAATTTCGGGGAGTTGCCGGTTACGGTGGGAGGTCAGGGGCGGAGCGATTCGTGTTTCTCTCGTACGTACGCGCGTGTGTGCGAGGCGTTGGGCTCTAGCTGAACTCGAGCGATTACAATGCAGGCTACGTGTTACTGAACCCGAGCGATCGATCGATGGCTGTTAACTGAACCCAATGGAGCGATTCCTTTGCTACTGCTGCTAGTGAGCGCTATGGGGGGGTTGGATGAGCAGGAGGCGATGGCGTTGCCTCTGGATGAACAGGGAACCCGTGGTGTGGAGGGCTGGATGAGCGATGAGCGGTGGAGGGTAGCCGTGGAGGGGTGGTTGAATAGGACCCGTGGTGTGGAGGGCTGGATGAGCGATGAAGCGGTGGAGGGGTGCCCGTGGAGGGTGGTTGAGCGATGGCCGGTGGAGTAGCGCGCGGTGGAGGCTGGATGAACAGGAGCCCGTGGAGGCTGGAGGAGGTCGATGGTGGAGATGAACATTATCCCGTGGAGTCCCGTTTTGCGGTACGCCACACCACTCCCTCCCCGTTTCGATCGTAGCGCTCCAACACAAGTCCGTTTCGTCCGTTTTGCGGTACGCCACACCCCTCCCGATCAACAGGACCCCCGTTTCGACCGTAGGAGGTCTGTTTCCTCCGTTTAGCGGTACGCCACACCACTCCCGATCAACAGGACCCGTTTCGACCGTAGGGGGTCCGTTTGCCTGCTTTTGCGGCACGCCACACCCTCCCGATCAACAGGGACCTCGTTTCTACCGTGGGAGGTCCGTTTCGTCTGCTTATGTATGCCACACCCTCCCGATCAACAGGACCCCGTTTGACCGTAGGAGGTCCGTTCGTCCGCTTTTGTGGTACGCCACACCCTCCCGATCAACAGGACCCCCATTTCGACCGTAGGAGGTCCGTTTCCTCCGCTTTGGCAAGATGTCGTGACTAGGCGTTCGAGACCCGCCAGATGTATGTACATACGTGACCGTATTTTCTTTCTTGCACCACGGCCGCCAGACGTGCGTGTACATGCTACGCGGCGCGCCTCTACTACACGCACGCGCCTCTACATCAACCAAGATGTACGTACATGTTCGCGACCAGGATGACAACGCCACGCACGCTTGACCAGGTTGGTCCCGACCGCTGTGCACTTCCTTGCATGCGAAGATGTAGCTAGTGGGTCCCAGCGGTGGGCGAATCGTTTTTTGCGGACGCACTTCCTTGCGTGCGAAGGTGTAGCTCTGGTCCCAGCAATGGGGGCGAATCGTTTTTTGCGGACGCACTTCCTTGCGTGCGAAGGTGTAGCTGCCGGGTCCCAGCAGTCAGGGGGCGAATCGTTTTTTGCCCGGACGCACTTCCTTGCGTGCGAAGGTGTAGCTGGTGGGTCCCAGCAGTCGGGGGCGAATCTTTTTTTTTGGACGCACTTCCTTGCGTGTGAAGATGTAGTTGTTGGGTCCCAGCAGTCAGGGGGGCGAATCATTTTTTTCCCGGACGCACTTCCTTGCGTGCGAAGATGTATCTCGTGGGTCCCAGCAGTCAGGTGGAGGAATAATTATTTTTTCGCGAAATATGGTGGCCTGTCCGGTGGGTCCCCGCTGTCAGGTGGAGGAATAATTATTTTGCGCGTAATAAGGAGGCACTTCCTTGCTGCTGCCGTGGACCCGGTATCGACCTCTCCACGTATAGTCCACGTCCGATGGAAGTTGTTCCTTGACCACGTTGACCACGCCGCGCCGAGAGCACCACGGCGGTGGACGACGGCGAGGCCTAGGAAGGGGACGACGCGGAGCCGGGGAAGACGCGGCAGTGGATGCACACGCAGAGAGGAGTACGAGGGTTCATTGGTTCGGCTGTGCTGCCGTCGCCGCCAGAATAACAGGGGTGTGGGTCGATGGGTGAGTGGAGGGATGGCTCGCCAGCGGTGGGAGTAGTAGGCGGTGAGGCCTCCGCGGCAGCATAGCCCGCCACGGGAGGCAGGAAGCGGTAACACGACGGCGCTGCTTTGGGCGGCTGGAGCAAGAAGACCAGAGGTTGAAGAAGCACGACGGCCGTTGGATGGACATCGTCTGATCCACTGCAGCTAGAATCGTTTATATTGACTAAGTTGACAAAGCCCTTGGTACGTCAACTTAGTAGGCCCACGGTCGACTTCGAAACGGTGCGCCCCAGATGTCAGGGGGATGAATCATTTTTTGGGCGGGTGAAGCTAGAATATCCGAGATTGAAGAAGAAGTACGACATCCGTTTGATGGACATCCAACGGCCACTGCTGCTAGAACCGTGTGTTGACTATAAGTTGACAAAGCCTTGCATACCCGTCAACTCTGTTTTCTAGGGGACGCGTCAACTTAGTAAGGCCAGAAGTGCGTGGCAGAGAACTTATAGCCCATTTAAGATTTGTAAGAATGTGTAGCCCATTTTTGAATTCTAATGGATCAGCCCATTTACAGTTTGTTAAAAGTACAACCCATTTCAACCAACCGTTCAAAACAGAATTCAATAAAATTTCCCACATTTTGATGGGATCCGAATATTTTTATCCTGAAATTTTAGTCGGATTAAATACAATTTCAATATAAATTTATATTGCGTAAAAATCCAACGAAACATTCGCTCGCAACAATTAATGAAATTAAAATTTTCAATATTCCAAAAATAATATTTTATAAAGTAATCATTGTTTGGTATATTTTTTATAGTTACTACCCAGTTTTTATAATTACATCCCATTTATTATTTCTTAAAGCCCATTTTCTTGTTAAGCCTAATGCATCCCTCCTAGGAAAGATTTGCAGCCAGTGAGCGGAGAATAATAACTTGACCTTGCCTGGGTATTCCTAAAAAAGTATACCGGGCTAGCCATTTTCAGCTTGAAAAATTAATATCTAGGCTGGATATCTGCTGGGCTAGACGGGCCACAGCCCGCCAGTTAATACACCTGCAACGATGTTTTCGTTGTTGTTCGAGGAGAAAAATTAATATCTGGGGTAAACATCAAAAAACTTCTGCGGTGCACACACCTCAAAAACACAAATCTTGCCGAGCTGCTTTGTCCCAAATTGCCGGCCGCTTCTTGTGCAATTCTCTGCTTTATTGACTAGTACATAGGTAGACAATGGTGTGGGACCGTGATGTCAGGAAACCAGGAGGAAGCAAAATAAATTATAGTTATATATATATATATATATATATATATATATATATAATAAGGAGGCACTTGCGTACGTGAGGCTATGGACCTGGTGGGTTCCCATTGTCATCCTATCCAAGTAAAGTGATCTCCTCGCCCGCGTGCGCTTTCCGCCCGAAACAGTTAGCGCCGGCCGCCTCGCTTCCCGGTTCAGGCGATTGCTCCGCCTTCAAACGACACAAGTGCCATCCGTCCGTTCATCTGCCGCACACATTAATGATACGCGTTTGCCGAGGCGGATACTCCAGCGCCACACATCCGTCCCTCCGCCCGCCCACCATTGTTATATAAACTGTTGCGCCGGCCATAGCCGCAGTCATCCGCATCCGTTGCCTTTATCCTGTCCACACCACTACTGCCCACCATGGCTTCCTCGCGCTCCAGCGCTCTTCGGGACGGCGGACGATGGACCACAAGGAGATAGCAGCCATTGCTGCCGACCGGCTGGCCGGCAGGCATCCGGAGGATGACGACGTCCCAATGGAGAACATGGTAGTCGACGATCCGGCGCCAACCCCCTCCTCCGCGCCATCCTCGCCGGTGCATTGCACCATGACCATCGGCGAGGCCCGTGCCCAATATATGGACAGGGTGAGGCAGATGCGTGAGGAGCAGTTCTGGGAGGCGCAGGCCAACGCCGCCTACAACCACCATCTCCTCCAGGAGCACCTACAGGCGGAGGAGCAGATCGCCGCGGAGCGGGCGGAGCAGGAGGCGCTGCTCGACTCGTACCGCTCCGCCCGCAAGGGCCGCCTCGAGCGCTGGCGGTACCGCATGCGGGTGGCGGAGGCTGCGGCCGCCTACAAAGAGGCTAGCAAAGAGGGCGATGAAGCGGGTGAGGTGCTGTTTGGCGAGACCGAGGACGAGGCAGAGGACAATGCCGGCTCCGATGAGTCCCCGCCCCGTCGGCATCGACCACGCCCTGCTTCGCCGACGCCCCGCGGCGCCAACAACGAGGCAGAGGACACCGCCGGCTCTGCCGAGGCCCCGTGGCGCCAACAACGAGGTAGAGGACACCGCCGGCTCCGCCGAGGCCCCGCCCCGCCAACAACGAGGCAGAGTACATCGCTGGCTCAACCGAGGCCCCACCGTGCCGGCAACGTGGGGGAGGATTTCCACCGCTCCGCTGAGGCGCCGCCCGCCGGCAACGAGACAGAGGCATCGCCGGCTCCGCCAAGGCCCCGCCCCGCTGCCAACGAGGCCGCGCCACACAGAAAACGAGGAAGAGTAGAACACGGTAGGTCGCCGCCGCTCGGGTCCAAGTAAGGCCATCGCTGCTACCCTCCGATTGAAGCCAAGCTAGACGGGTTGACCATTGACGGCCGGTTAGCTTCTTGGCGGCGACGTGGAGTCGGAGAGCTGCCCTGGAGAAGAACGCTGCTTCTACTTAACTGCTGGTGCGATTGGCTGGTAACACGTGGGCCCAACAGGCCACATGTCGATTACGCCAATTGCACTGCGATTAAGTCACCAAGCTTTCTGTTCGGCTCAGCGGACACAAGTGGGTAACTTCGGTTAATTAATTATACCTCGGCGCACCCTTTTTAGTTTTTTTTTCGAAAAGGAGGATGACCCCCGGCCTCTGCATCTGCGAGATGCATGCGGCCACAAACACCCCTTTTTAGTTGAAGAATGTATGAAATGTAATGAAATCCGGCATGTTTGTATGAAATCCGACCGTGTATGAATGAATTTATTTCGATTAGTTCGAATTCATGTATCACTGGCATTGGATTAACATGCAAAACAATACGCATACTAGCATTATTCCTGGGTGATCACCACGTTTGCAGCAGTTTCACATGTACTCCCTCGGTCCTTTCTAGTCTGCATACAAGTTTTGTCTGCAAATAAAGTATCTCTACTTTGAGCAATCTTATACAAAAAGTATGCATTTCACAATGTGCGAAGTAAAAAGGAGCAGAAGGAGTACAAAGAGTTTGAGCAGCTTTTTAGCGTTTACGTACATTGCAATCAAACACACAGGCACGACAATTCATAGAGAACATTCAAAACAATCGATGATTATGCATCTCGGTGACTCACATGTCGAGGCGATTTACTTCACAACTAAATAATAAAGAAAAAATTGATCGCCACGCCGACAAAGAAAGGGCGTCCCATTTGAAAATATCAAACGCATATCTTGCTAAAATCAATGAGCAAAATTTGACAAGGTTGTCCCATTCCAAAATATCAAGTGCTTACGATTGTGGAATGGGCAGGGTTTGCCATCAGTTCGGACATTGACATGGCAACTCGTGCTAAATAAACCAGCTGTTCTTTTTGTGCAGTTCCACCAAAATCAACCAAATTCGCGCGTAGCTTTTACGATTTCGCCCTTATATGTTGCAACGCCTTGAACTTATGGGAACCTCCTTTCTTGTGGTGGAAATGAATGATTCAATGTATTCATGAACATTTTGTGTAGTTCCCCTTGAAATCAAGCTGAGCACCCCTGTTTGCACAAATACAAAAAAGTGATTAGTATAAAGCAAACTGTACTATGAATTGACAGTTTCAACAGGCACATACATGGTCCATGTAGAGCACACTTTTAGAAAAATGGAACTCACTAGAAAGAATCCTAGAACAACATTGTACTCACGCATCATAGCAAAAAAATGGAGATTTGTCAGTCCTTCTGAGTTGAAGTTAGTTTGGCCTTGTGGGGATTAATGTAGCCATCCTTCAACTGCTCCTTCTGATGAGAAGATAGACAATGATTCTTCATCCTGGCATAATCAGAAGTAGTCACTTCACGTACTCCATATTCTTCTTCAGAGCAAGATGATCCTGTTGTGCAAAGACAAGACGACTACTAAATGCTAGCATCCATGTTTGCTCGAAAAAAAGGAAAGGAAATATTTAAAACAGCACAGATGAAGCACTTCCCAAGGACAATACCACTTTTTCATGACAAAGATCTAAACGGTAGCACAACACCAATAGAGATGACAAAGCTCAATCATATGGATGAAATCAGTGGTAGTACCAACCTTTGTCGAGGCTGATTGTGTAGAGCATACAGATGAAGCACTTCTCGGGAACCATCATTTGCTATCTACGGGGTGGCCATGCTTACTATATATACTCCTCGATTAGTTTAATGTTTCCAACATCTTCTTGTGCAGTTCAACTAAAATATATTGTATCTTCAAAGAAGATCACTTTTTGCAAAAGTAGAGATAATTACTCATGGCATCAAATCAGTGTCAAAACAATTGCTCGTTACAGCCATAGCAATAAATTAAGATGCAAAACTATATCATTACTTGTGTCATCACAGTTCCAGTGCTTCATTACAGCACCGGGAGTTGATTTTGTTTTTCTTCCGCTTGTTCTTCCCGTCATCACTTGGTTCAATAACAGACAAGCTACACCTTCAATGTAAGATTTGGCATGTCAATTAGGGAGCACAAGTAAAGAACTAAACTTAATTTTCTGATGAAAGTGCCAAAATACAGGCCAGCCAGTTGTGAAATATCCTTATCTTACCTCAATGGGATATTACGGTGCACATACTGATTGGAAGTCTTGTCTCCATTTGTGCAGTTCACTAAAATCAAGCAACATTATCGTACAAGTAGCACAACATATGAAAGCACACTGCAGAATCATGTGAAAGAAGGCTAATCTTGACCTCTCATGATGCGGAATTCAAACAACTCACAAGAAGAAGATCTGAACCAAATTAGCCTTTAACGGATAGGAAGTAAGATCTCCTCTTGTGCAGTTCCACTAAGATCAAGCAATCAAGCAACGTTGTCAGTGTGACATTTTGGTTGAACTGCACAAAACACTCTTAAACAAAAGTGTTTTGTGCAGTGCAACAAAAGGTCACAATGGCAACGAGGTGAAGTAGATAACCCTGTTTACATAGAGGTGCAAAGGAAACAATTAGTGGTCAATAATGGTGGATGACATAGAAGCCAACAAAAAGAAGCATCTACCTTATCTAAATGGGAAAGAAAGCAAGACAGTAGCATTTCTCAAACGGTGGCATTGATTAATATTAACATAGAGATTATATTAACAATAAAATTCGTTAAACATGTAATTTGCTTTTAACTGTGGCATTGCATCATTTTTCCAGCGGCATTATTAGAGGGTGTTTGTTTACAGGGACATTTTGGTGTAGGGACTAAAAAAACTTTGTGTCAGTCACATCTAAACCAAACATGAGGTACTTTTCGGGACTAAACGTGGGCATTTGGGACTAAAGAAAGAAGACCCCGAGGGAGTCTTTTTGGGACTTTTTTCCAACAGTTGCCCCTGCCACGCATCGCACCTTGTTTCTATTAGTTCATTACTAGGGGTAAGATGGTCTTTTATCTTGTCATTTAATAACCTCTAGTCCATGTTTAGTCCCTGGAACCAAGCAGGTAGGGACTAGGGAGTTTTTAACCAAACAGGGCCATAGATTAACAACAGGTAATGAGTTGCACGGGACAGTGGACGCGCCAGCACCATGTGCATCTACTAATGTACTGTGGTCACGCACAGTCTGTTGCAACAAAGAACAAAGAACCAAGGAGCATATTTGTGTTGGTCCCAGTTTTACTATCTTTAGACACCTTTCCCTATGTGAGCGCATCAAATTTAGTCCTGCTCAAACTCTACAGCCTTGTCCCTTCCTTTCCTTTTTGAACTAGTACTTTCGCCCCTCCCTTTCCTCTTTGAACCACGTCCAAGATTTATGTGATACAACTTTCCCCACTACTTTCCCCCATTCCTTTCCTCTTTGAACCACGTCCTAGATTCATGCTATACAACTTTCCCCCTTCATTTCCTCTTTGAACCACGTCCTAGATTCATGCTATCTACAACTTTTCCTACTACTTTCCCCCACTCCTTTCCTCTTTGAACCACGTCCTAGATTCATGGTATACATGCAGCTAGAGCAATGCATGTGGAGTAAGTAAAATATACCTTAAGGTTCTTGGGGCGTGGTTCGGTGGGCGACGGACGGCAAGAAGAAGAAGGGTCGGAGGCCCTCCAGCGCCCTTGTTGGGTGGAAAGTGAACAGCAGCTGTAGGTGGATTCCTCCTCATTGACGGCGACAGCGTTAAGCCTCCTTCCCTTCCCGGCGGATGGATCCTGTCGGCTCTTTGAGCAGCAGTGAGGGGAGAGAGAGGCCAACGAAGTCTTGTTTAGATCTGGAGAGGGAGAGAGAGTGTGAAGAGAGCAACTACAAGCGCTGAGGATCCAGCTCCAGCGGGAGAGGGCGAGAGAGTGTGAAGAGAGCAACTACAAGCGCTGAGGCTCCAGCGTGTATATATATACTGGAGAGAGAGTGTGAAGTGCAAACCCTAGAAAACATTTTGACCAGTCAAAGAATCCTCCTGGCAAAAATTATGCTCAAGTGTAGTTATCGAACCCGAGACCTCAAGTTTGATGAGCGAACAGGCTAACCAGCTACACAACCCTCCCGTTATGTTCAACGAGATGAAAATAACCTTTTATACATTCCTGCATTCGTGTAATAGGCATGCCGTGTTTTGTGTGTGTGGGAGTCATTATGATTTC
Organism: Aegilops bicornis; assembly: GCA_021605145.1. Lineage (NCBI taxonomy): Eukaryota > Viridiplantae > Streptophyta > Magnoliopsida > Poales > Poaceae > Aegilops > Aegilops bicornis. The sequence goes on from CM038672.1 coordinate 387,976,030, forward strand.
AATCATAATCGTGTCATGTGGCTTTGGTGGTAAGACTATCCACAGTGGTGCAGAAATAATGCAGCCTTAGTCACCTTACCTCTCTCCACGTAGTACGTTGGGTCCCACCGGTCGGAGGGTGAAACAAACAAATTAATAAGAAAAATTAAAAGCGCCAATGATGTATCTTACTACCTCACACATCTCGCTACTGCTTCGGGAACACTGTCCAATTGATCCCTCTGTTCGCTCACGTACTATTTTAAGTGAATCCTTATTATAACATGCACACAAATTTTGGGCACTTGTATTCGACTTAAGTCGGTGTGCCACCAGATCTCAGATACTTACTACTCCCTCCCTCTAGGTGTAATAAGTAACGTTAGAAGGTGCAACGGGACCAAGGTGCGTGTGTGTGCGTGTGTGTGTTTAACAGCATGTGTGTGTTAGAGAGTGCGGAAGATCGACCTACTCCTACAGAGATATGGTGTGTAGTGTACGATTTTAGCCGCGAGAGTCGGTGCATCCTCGTTCTGGGTGTGTCCGGTAGGGACATGCGGACAGCTGCCACGCCCGCTCGACCAGCCTGGCCCACCCAAAGCCCTCCACCGCCACAAGGCTCTTCCCGCCAATACAAGACCGCTCCAAAGAATCGGTGTCGCATTCATGCCCGGGCAGAGCGGACGCGACCTCTCACCGGTGCAAGAGTGATGGTTGCTTCGTCAAGTCCAACTTCCTACGGGTCTATGTGATTTGACGGCTCATTGGTCTTTATTCTCGAGGTGGTAGGACTGCCGGATGTCCCACGCTTTCGGCGAAAGGAGGTAGTAGATTACAATTTTGTCCATTCTTACAATGGAGGAGTGCAAGAGCGTGAAAACATGCAGGCTCGGTGATTACATGGCCCACCTCACACTATCACCGTGCGACACCTAACTCTTTACATAGTACTCCCTCCATTCCTAAATATTACTAGATGAGTCCTCGCTCGCTGTCATGAACAACGGTATATCTCTCTCAAGAAAATTATCGATTTCATAGAACTAAAAAATCTATAACCGCATGACAAATGTGGTAGCCAAACTAAATAAACTCCCATCATCATTTAGATCATCCCACATAAGGAAAAAGATCAGCCAACTCCTCTTGCATAATGGTATTATATTTTTCTTTTTGACATGTTAATGGGACTTAAAAGCTCACTTACATGCATGCTACGGTGCATGCTTGCATGCAGAACATGTTGATGTGATTTAAAACCCACTACCATGCATGTGCCACGGTATTTACGCATGCTTGCATGTGGCTTAGTCTTGAGCCTCTCAACGTCTAGATCAGACGGCTATTATGACTGATTTACTTCATCTAACGGCTACGTCAATTTTGATGATGTGGCTCAAGGAGAGGATAGAGAATTCCTAGTAGTGGGGGCTAGCTATTACTAGTAGATAAGTCTTTGTAGAGATTCCACTAGGTGAACTACATACGGAACAAAATGAATGAATCTACACTTAAAATGCATCTATATACATCCGCATGTGGTTAATGGTGAAATCTCTACAAAGACTTATATTTAGGAGCGGAGGAAGTACTAGTATAGTACTAGTACGCATCTTGTAATTTATCAGCGAGATAAATTTGTACAATGCTATGAAGCTTCCAGCTCCTGTTACATTTATCTTTTGTCCAAGGTTGCCCATTGCAACATTTCATCAAATACAAAGGAGACTAACATGCATGCTATTGCATCTCAATGGTTGACAGACCATAGCAAATATGTACTCCCTCCGTTCCAAAATAAGTGTCTCAACTTTGTGCAAACTTTAGTACAAAGTTGTACTACTACTAAAGTTGACACTTATTTTGGATCAGAGGCAGCTAAAGAAAAAAATGATCCATGCAGTCCCTAGCCCTTGAACTGTGAACCCTGACCAGGCTTCAATTTGCTGGCAACGTTCGAGCTTCCTAATAAATGAAGTTTGCAACCTTTTGACCATCAGATCATTTTGTGCAGTTTCACCAAAATTGAGATGAGCATCCCTGTGGCAAAGAAATTGAAGAAGCATGATTATAATAAGATTACTAGGACTAGTTGATGAGACATAAACTCATCACAAATACAGTACGTATAAGCCAAAGAGAGGTATCGGTATGTGCGGGGCAAAGAAGTAGAGAAATATCCACGAGGGGAGTGATGTGGGCAGCTGGAGTAGTGGTGCAAGCCGGCTGTAATGGGAGTTGTACACGAGGGACGAGCTCGACCTTGAGGAGGGAGGCGGAGGCGGCAACTGCCCACGCCGCGGCGATGAGCAAGGGACGAAGGCAACCTCACCGGCTTTGTGAGAGAGAATGGCGGGGACCCCTGATCGGGGCGTGCCGGCGGTGGGTTTTTGCCGTCGGCTGACAGACACCGCATCTACACTAAGCATCCACCCCTTCCCCAAGCGGACGTGATCCGTCGGGATGTTAGAGATGTGGCCATAGTCGTTTTGAAAGTAGAGAGTGTGAAGAGAGCAACCCCAAAGCAAGCAACCGTGTAGGCTGGCCCATCCACGACTATGTATATAGTGGAGCGGTTTCCTTTTCTCTCCATATGAACCTATCATATCACAGACGTGCGTTGAAGAAAACAAAATTATTTATAAATGACGCGACACCTACTACTCGTTCTCCTATAACCTTGCGCTTGGCATCTCCAAAATATTAACCTTGCAATTGGCTCTTCACCTCTTCGGGAAGTTGAACAATAATGGTAGTGCAACATATATCGTTCTGGCTATATGAGACCGAATGAATTGCTGCACGTCCACCACGTGGGCGAGGGTCGAGGGGCGAGGGAGAGTGCTACTATATACAGAGCAAAATGAGTGAATGTACACTCTAAAATACGTCTATATACATCAGTGTTTGGAGTATGTACTAGTAGTTCATATTGAAATCTACTAAGGACATATATATATTCCAAACAATATGATATAATCTCTATAACCAAGGTAGTAGGGACAAGGAGTAAACGGAGGGAGTAGTAAATTTTTCTCCTCGTCCTGCGAGCCACCGCGCGCATGGGCGAGGGAGGACCAAGCTTCACCTCATCCTGCGAGCCACCGCGCCCGTGGGCGGGGGAGACGGCGTACTAAGCAAGCTTCTCCTCACAGCGAGTTGACATGACACATCAAAAGTACTCCAGTGTATAGAGCCTTGCCTCTAAGGTAGGCCCCACATGGTTTGCCTCTTTTTTTAATTTAACATAACGTGTCAAGTCGCAATTTATTTGTTCACTCGTGGTAGATGATCCTCCCTCCTCCAAGTGGACAACCAGTACACGTGCCAAATTACCACATGGGCTGCCTTTTTCGTACAGAAACGAGCTCCACCGTGTACCCGCGCGGGTGTGGTTGGGAAAGAGACGGGAGTACGTGCGCCCGTGCATGCACCTCTTCTCTTCGTGCACGTCCCCCACCTACGTGGGTGTGTGTGAGAGATACAAACCGCGTTCTTGAGTGTTTTTTGTTTTGTGGTGGGGGTGGGGGTGGGGTGGGGGTTGATTTCGTGAATTATTTGTGGGAATATGTGTCGATGACATCTCAAACAAAATTTTGCATGCAATGTGTGTGAAATGGAGGCCTATCCATATCATACATAGAGGGTCGGGCAATCCACGAGAAGAGAGGGAGGGTCATAGCTATCGATAGAGTCGAAGAGAGGATCAAGTAGGGGTGGAGTGCGAGATCGATGAAGAGAGCCATCGAAATTGTGTGTGTGTGCAAGTCAAAGATATAGGGCGACTGCCCACCGGAACGTTAGAGGGCACATGTCAAGTTTGTGTGTGGCGGGGAGACATGACTAGAGCGCTTGATGTATCGGTGTGCGTGGCTGGGGGAGGGGGTTGGGGAGGGGTAGGCAGAGGCCTAACTATAGAGGTAGAACGACTAGTATATGTGTTGAGAAGGAGAGACCCAGCTATGTCATGAGGGAGATCGGTCGACATCCATACACAACTGAAGGACGGGAAATATGATGGGACAGAGAGGGAGAGAGAGGAGAGAGGGAGGGAGGGAGGGGGAGGGAGAGGGAGGGAGGGGGAGGGAGAGGGGTAGAGTGCTGGATGGGTGATGGAGTTGCTTCTCGGAGATGTTGGGAGAGGCCTACTAGACAAACTGAGGGTGGAACTGCAATGTTATCAATAAGAGTGGGGATGTGTTTACGTGTGTGCCTGTGCGTGATAGATCTGCTTGGGAGCATCCATGGATGATGAAGGGGAACCATGTGTTTGGTAAGCAAACCCTAACTAGATCGGTAGATCAATTGTTGTTTGTCGGAGGAAGGAGAGACACAACTAATGAGGTAGATCGATCGATGTGTGGGTAAAAGGAGTTATAAGGACCTAGCTGGCTATATGTATAGCGAGAGATCGGTCGGTGTACGTCCATTTGTTAGAGGCAAATAAGGCCCAACGAGACGGATAGACAGAGAGAATGGAGCTAGGAGGTGGTGCGAGAGGCCCAACTACTAGCTGGATAGGGGGAGGAGTGTGCGGTTGTGAGATCGATTAAAAGAGGGGTGAGAGTTTACACGTGTGCCTGACCATATGAGAGACACGAGGCAAGGACACATAAAGGAGGAGATTGAAGCTGTGTGTGTATATGCTGTAGGCAGGCATCGCTGGAGAGGTTTATCGATCGGTGTGTGTCGGAAAGGAGTTGTGGAGACTCTGGGAGAACGACCTAAAGGAAAAAATGAATGTGCCCGGTGTATAGAATGCCGAGGGAGGGGAGGGCGAGGAGGGCGTGTGCATGCACGAGAGAAAGTTAGTGGTAGCTACAAAGGTTAGAGGATTGTGTGGGTGTAAGAGACTAACAAAGATCATAATTTGATATGAAAGCGGATTCATATATTTGAATAGGAAATCATAGTGTTTTAAACATTGCATGCATGAATATAGCGGTGATACACGTGTTGTGCACATGTTATACCATAATGTGATAATGCATGGCGTCTGCAACTCACAGCTAAATGCCGAACAATCTAAACCATACTATACATCAAACAATCTCACATTTTATTTGAGTTTGAGATAATGTGCGGCGTTTGCAGCTTACAACTAAATATCGAGCAATCTAAACAATACTATGTATCGAACATTCTCACATTTTATTTCAATTTGTGGTAATGTGTGGTGTTTGCAACTCACATCTAAATACTTGTAGGCGTAGGGGGCGGGGCACCATACATAATGTGATAAACACATTATACATATGAGACATGGTTTAGATTATGAAGATCTAGCTAGAGCTAGAAATGTAATGTGATTTGAAATCAAAATAAAGTGGATTCAAAAATCTAGTTCGAGTTCATATAGTACACATAGTTCATATGTAACTCGACATCGATCATGTGGTGTTCTGTTAAGATAATACACAAACGATGGTTTAACTTGACAATAATGATGATTATAGATCTTATTAAAACAGAGAAACGAATTCAAATGCTTTGACTTCACAACAATCATTACTGTAGATCTTTATTCAAATTTAGTTCATATTGAAGCGGTAGTATATACGTTTGGAATGCACTAAAACATTCATTTGAGTAGTAGGTTGCATGCATTATACACGTATCAAAATATTTTAATTGAACATAACATGAATTCAAAGTTTTGAATGACATTTGTAGTGCGCATTGATTTGGTACAGTACACGTTAGGCTTGTCCGAAAATTTAAACCCGCGCCTTGTTAGCCCGAAATATTTAAGATATATCTTTGTCTCGTTGTGCTCCGACAACTCCCTCCATCTCAACCCGCACCTTTCTATTCCGAAATTACAACGCGCGCGAAAACTCCCACCTCCTGTGAAATCCCGACACGCCAAATGCCCGTGGTACCCCTGAACCGAAAGAACCGCCTCAAATCGGTGGGGGGTACTTTCGTAACTTACCCCACATTTCGGACAAGCGCGTCTCTAAGACATGGTTCCCCACTGCCATCACATCCGCCCACCCATTCATACACCGAGGCCGTGAAAACCCGCGACGAAACCCCACACCCTGCTCCGTCCGCCACCCAGCCGGAGCTTCTTCCCCGACGACGCGTCGTCCAAGAACACCTCGGCGTCCCTCATCCACCGTGCGGATGATGATCCGTCGTCGATCTCATCGTCCCGCGGTTCAGCCACCCGCCCTCCACCTCCAAGGAGCTGCCCCGACGTCCCCTCGTCTTTTCGCGCCACCTCCATTCCCACACCGCCGTCTTCACCTGCACCACCGGAAGAGCATCATCATCACCGCTTTCCTCGGATGAAGCTGCGGCCTAATCGGGCGCCACCAAAGAGGTTGTACACTAATCGCTGCATTTTCTTCTTGATTCGATCTCACGGTGCTGCCGGCGCTCGGTCCCGAGCCGACACGGCGTGGCTCCATCCACGGCGGCGTCGCCGGCCACTTCCTCCACGGTGTCGCTCCCTCGGCGGCGACATCCACATCAGTAGGAGCTGCTGCTACTTTAGCTCTCGCCGCTGCTCTGCTCTTGCTCTCGGTCCCCGCCTAGTCTGCTCTTGCTATTGCTCTTGCTCGCTGCTCTCGCTCTTGCTCTTGCTTGCGATGCTGCTCCAATTTAGCTACACTTCACCGATTGAATCAACTTTTGGGTCGATCGATTTCCAAGGTGGGCTCACGGGTGAAGGAAGAACCACCGCAATGGGAGGGGGGCTCACGGAGAGGTACCCCACTATCTATCTTAGGGTTCGGGATGGGGCGGTGGTCGCGGCGGTGGCGTGGGGATCACGGAGAAAAATCTAAGACGGGGGCTAGAGGGATGGCTGGGCGGCTGGAGACCGGCGGTGGGGAGTGTTTGGCGGCGGGGGGCTGCTGTTTGGCCGGTGGTGGTGGCGGCTCGGGGTGGAGGTTGAAGATGAACCGCAGCCCTTGATTTCAGATCCAACGGCTGCAAAATGGGTGACCAGAGATGAAAAAGTCGATCGACCGACGTGTAGCCTCACCTTGCTAGTGCGTTCAGCCGACAAAGAAAAATTCAGTTTCGACAAGAAAATTCAGTTTGGACAGTTAGGTTCAGTTTCGACAGTTAAGTTTAGAGATGAGCGGCTGATGTATTTTACATCTAGCACTTTGTGGTTATGTATTTTACGTCATGTATTGGAGATGCTATTAGAATTCCACTCAGGTTAACGTTATTCGTTGTCTCTCTTGTCCTGCTTCAGCCTCGGCGTCGTACAACTCACCGGAGCTGCTCCAACAACGAAACCCTCCATCACAGCGGAGCAGTACCTCGGGCTCCACCTCCAGACGCCTAAGATCTTCTTCCCCTCCTCCGAAAGCAAAGTCAGACGGAGCATCCTCACCGGCCAACCCAATCACGCTGAGATCGACATGGCTTCGCCAAAGAGGTTGTACACTTGTTGCATCTCTTTTTACTCTATATTTTATATATATTGTCCATCGAGCACACGGATTTGTTCCTTTAGTGTCTCCTTGAAAGAAAAACGAGGAATTTTAATTTTCACTTGTCCTCCTTTTCAAATTCCTATTCATGAAGCACAAGACTAAGAGATAGTAGCATAATAGCATTATAACCGTACATTTTCTTGTGGTTTGACTTAATCTCACCATGCTTCTTTGCATCCTGTGATCTTCCAATTGTTGTGAATCAAACACCCAGATTGGCAGAAATCCTGTGTTTTTTAATTCTCTGTTTTGCATGTGCTTTCCTATCCTATTCATGTCTATTCCCTATCCCTGCATTGTTGGAATCCTCCAATTCAAACGAGCCCTTACAGAATTACTTCTCTTACAGATAGTTGTCAAAGAAAACCTTGCGTGGTTTGTCCCGTCCTGCTCGCCGTCCCACCCCAGCTTTCATCTCGCTTCCAATGATAGAAGGGTCCAGCAGAGCAGGGATCCGCCTCCAGACTGCCTTTCGCCGCCTCGATCTTCTTCCCTACCGCAGCCATGAAAACTGCATTACCATCATCAACCGAGCAGATGACCTCGAGGACTACACGGGTCCGCAAGAGAGGTCGCACTCTTTCGTGTCTGCTTACGTTATGCATCGCTTAGTACTACATGCTGCTTTATTGTCCTGTTCACCGATTAGACTCTGAGTCAGCTCCATACTAATGGTCAAACTTGAGTTTTTAAATGGTTGTGGGGTACATATCGGGGCCGCTATCAATAGTATCTATCTACTATCTGGTTAATCTCCGGTGTCTACTATGAGTTTCATGTTGGGTGGGAAACAAACAAGAAAGAAGCCATTATCTGTATTTATTAATCAAGCCATTATCTGCTCGCTATTATTGGTTTTGGGTCTATCGACAGTTGCTACCATCACTCTGGATTTCTGCATGCACTCCTTACATAATCTCACTATGTTTTATTCCTATGCATGACAGATATTGTAAACAATGGAACTGAACATGTAGAGCAAAAGAGACGAGCCTTGCGTGGCAATATAATTTCATGCAGACGTCGCTCCATGGTAGGTGCAAAGGCACATTTCGGATTGTAATCGAGAGGAAGATATCTGTCCTGAGGGGGATTCAGAAGGAGAAGATAACTCCTATTTACCCCCTGAGGTCTTTGCTCTAACTTGGCATGCTGATGTTGGTTATATCATGCATATGGTGTCTTGCATTGCTTACTTTATACATCAAATATTTCATCTCGCTTAGTTTAGACATCCTTTGTGCGAATGCCATCTGCTTAGTTTATTCATCGTTTATGTGAATTATGCAACGCCACCTTGTTTAGCCAGGCATCATATATGTGAATTTTGCAATGCCATCCTACTTAGCCATCATCTTATATGTAAATTATATCAGGCCATCTTTTTTGTTACATATTACATTCATCAACAATGTTAGTACATTCACCGCTCTTCGTGTGCATCGGCCATTTGACACGGTGATGGCAAATTCGGAGTGAAAACAAGGTCTTACGAGCAGACTATGCTATCTCGACGGCGCATATCTCGCTGATTACGGATAGCTCCTCGAGGAGCATTCAGAGACAGATGACTACCCTATTCCCCGAGGTGTATGCTCTAACTTGGCGGTGGTTATGTTGCTCATATCGTATGCGTATGGTGTCTCGCATTGCTATGCCATTTGATTAGTTTAGACATGCTTTGTGTGAATGCCAATTGCTCAAAGGTGTCTAATTACCATATATGTGAATTATGCATTGCCATCTTGTTGCAAGACATTATATATGTGAATTATACAATGCTATCTTGTTGCAAAGGCATTATATATGTGAATTATGCAATGCCATGCTGTTTAGCCAATCATCATGTATGTGAATTATATCATGCTATCATTTTTTTGTATTACGTGTTCCATTTGCCAACAACGTTTGTATATTCAACTACTCTGCTGTGCATCAGCCATTTGAAGCGATGATGGAAGTATCCGGAGTGAAAACAAGGTATTCAGAGGCAGTGCTACTGCTGAAGCGAGACATCTTCTTGGTTACAGAGAGCTCCTCGAGAGGAGGATTCAGAGACTGATGACCAGTCCTATTTCCCCCACGAGGTCTATGCTCAAACTTGGCAGGTGGTTATATTACCCATGTCATGCATGTTGTCTTGCATTGCTTAGTTTTTACATCATATATAGATTGCCATCTCGCTTACTTGCTTACTATATAAATCATATATTTGAATTATATCATGCCATCATGTTTACATAGTACATACACATCATCTATCTGAATTATGGCATGGCAACCCATTTAATAAAGACATCATATAGTTATATCATCTCATCCTGTTTAGTGTTTACAGTCATCATATTTAGAATTATGGCATTCTATCCATGAATGTATGTGAATTATGGCATGCCAACCTATTTAATAAACACATTATATGGTTATGTCATGTCATCCTGTTTACATAGTCTCATATTTTGAACTATGTCTTTCCATCTTTTTTAGTTAGCCATCAGAATGTGAAATTGTGTCATGCTATCCTGTTTAGTTAGCCATCATATATGTGAAATTGTGTCATGCTATCCTGTTTGGTTAGACAACATAAATATGAATTATTTCATGCCCTCTTTTATTCCCCACTATCCATTGCACTGTCTCATCATACAATGTCTATACTTTCAATTACTTTTCTTGTTTATCAGCCATTTGAATTGGAGAGCGTGATGGCAGTATCTAAGGGAGTAACAACACGTCTTCAAAAGATAGTGCTACCAGTTGATGCAGATAGAACCACGGTTGTACTTGCCCAAGGACCAGATCCACCACACATAACCCAGACTCTCGCAGATTGTACCCCTACCCAGTTGGACAGAGAACCAGCTACACCCCTTTTAACCCCAACCCCGGCAGATAGTAACCCAGCTCCAGTTGACACAACACCGTCTCCACCACAGAGTACCCAAACACGAGCGGTTAGTAAGGGAACTGCAGTGCCCAAAGCACGAGGACCACCCCTCCGAATCCCAACTCAACGCTGAAAGGAGAAGAAGATGTGTTCTCGTGTCAGGTTCTGTAGCTATGGTTCATACTCCTTTGCTCTTGCATTCTTGTATTTACTCATACCAACTATTTTCAAATTTGAAGGATGGAATTGAAACTCCAATGGCGCAATGGTATGTTTTAAACCTGTTTCTTTAACTCGGTTTCTTTGTTGTAACCTGCTCTATGTTGATTTCAGTTTCAATTGAATAAACAGTTATGTTCTCATGTCATGCACATTACAAGTGTTGTTATTGCTCTATAGTTACCCACACTTATATTCTGTCTATTCTGCTTTGTCTTGAACAAATATTATTTGAACTGTGTCTCTAGCTTGATTTGGCAACAAAAACTAGAATGATATAGACCATAAAGTGACCATGGCACATAGATATATGTTTGTTTCATCTGTTATCCTGTCCACTTTACTACTGAACTCATTTACCAAAATGAGTTTCATATACAACATGGTAAACATGTGATGTGTCCGCTTGTTTCTCTTTTAGAATGCGGACAAAATATTGGAGAAACGATGCAGCGTTATCCAATATTAAAGGAAGTAATGCAGATAAGGTTCAAGATAGTGAGACATCCCTGTTGGTCTCCAAGAAAGCTAATAAAAACTATCTTGACGACAGTGAGGGAACCCAAAAGTCCTGTCTTGATGTAGTGTTCGAGTTCTTGGCCACTCACGGGCACAAGCTCTTCAAACTTCATTGCTGAATCAGTTCGTCTTCTTGAGTCTCAACTTCAAGTTGAAAGACATCGATCAGATGTCTGCGACAGGAAGTGAAGGACCGAGGAAGTCCCCGCAGAATTCAGATGCATATTTTACGGTGCAACAACAAGCTACTGGAGGATTTAAGCGCCAAACAAGAGAAAGTTAATAAGCTTGCTAAGCATCTTGCCGGCATTATGGGTACCTGTGACATTGTTTCTTGAGATCTTAAGTGGTTTCAGTTCTAGATTTGTTTTGCTGCGGCGTTTATTTGCGCTGGTCGCCAACTTTGACAACCAGTGTATATGATATGCTGCTTTGTTCCCTATATTTGCACTGGTGGCGAACTTTGATGCCCAGTGGATGTAATATGTGTAACAGCAGTGATAGCCTAGCATAGGTTGCTTGCTTATTTATTTCCTTGTTGTCTTGTTTATTTGTTTGCTTGTAGTCAGTGCAGTTCTTTTTAAAACTAGGCCACAATAACCATGGGCTAATATTTACTTGTATTGACCTTTGGGCCTCCTACGGGCCGTAGAAAGCAGGGGCCTTCTACGGGCCGTGAAAGCAAGAGGCCTTCTACGGGCCGTAGAAACAATGCGCCTTCTACGGGCCGTAGAAACAATGGGCCTTCTACGGGTCGTATCATCAATGGGCCTTATACGGGCCGTATGACCATAACGGGCCATCATTAATAGGCCGTATTTGATGATGCTATGAAAACGGCCCAACGTATTAACGGACCACAAACAGGCCGATGTAACCACAGGCTGAATTTGGCCCACAAGTAGAAAATAGCGATGTGGGCCGTAAGTAAACGAATCTTGATGAGCCCAAGAATAAATGGGCTCGAGAAGGCCGAAAGATAACATTCTTTGAAATCGCCCAATCTGAATAACGGGCCCTTAATGGGTATAAAGTGATATACTGTTCATTACGGGCCAGTTTCACCACGGGTCATTAGTGGGTGTAAAGTGATACACTGTCCATTGCGGGCCAGTTTCACCACGGGCCGTTAATAGGCCAAGAGTTACATAGGGCCTCATATGGGCCGAAAGACGTCATGGGCCATACATGGGCCAGAAGTGAAAACGGGCTGGAATCATATTGGATGGCCCGGATGACGCCATCGGGCCTAATTCGGATAGGGCGTAACGGGCCTTGGGTTAGCGGGCTGTAAATGGGCTATATGCGAACAGGCCGTTAACACGCTTTCCATGGGCTGGCCCGCCACCTTTTGACCAAGTCAAACGGGCCAGCCTTTTCACAGGAATGGGCCTCTGTTGGGCCGTGCCACGTGTTGACGTATCATAGGCGCCTTCTGTCCAATGAGTGGATGACATACATCCCCAACGATGAGCCAACACGTGTTTCCTCCAGCCAATGATGATTTTACACGTGGAAAATCCCCATTGGCCGGGCTGTTAACGGGTTATCGGATCCAAAACCCAACCCGATAGCTTAACGGTGTTACTACGGTGGATGCCACGTGTTGGTCACCCTTGACGAAAGCATTTACGTGACGCGCGATTTATCGTCATGGAAGTGGACACTTCCGTGATGATAATTTTGGTAATGTCATGGAACACTTCTCTGACAAAGACGGGTATGACTATCTTGATTCTGTCATAAATTTGTCATGGATGTACATGCATGACAAAAAACGCGACCTACTGTGACAAACACGTATCATCACGGAAGTGTATTTTTTTTGTAGTGCCACAAGCTTCATCCACATAGATTAGATGCAAATCCGGATGTAGTGTTCCATCTCCTGCATAAGGATTAGCTAGAAGTTTCTCTATCATAACTGAAGGAATTCATGATAAATATTTTTAGTAGGTGCAGTAGGTTGAGGAGCAACTCTTTGTTCTTCCTGTCGGGGTGAAGATACCTCGAACAAGCCCCTCAAAGGATTATTTTCCATGGATACAAGTGACTATAAATTTCAGCATGTAATATAAATATTTCCTTACCAAATTCCACTCATCAAAGGCGCTTCACTCCCCGGCAATGGCGCTATAAAAGAGTCTTGATGACCCACAAGTATAGGGGATCAATTGTAGTCCTTTCGATAAGTAAGAGTGTCGAACCCAACAAGGAGTGATACGTATACATCGCATCTACTTTTCCAAACACTTTTGCCCTTGTTTTGGACTCTAACTTGCATGATTTGAATGGAACTAACCCGGACTGACGCTATTTTCAGCAGAATTGCCATGGTGTTATTTTTGTGCAGAATAAAAGTTCTCGGAATGACTTGAAACTTCACGGATAATATTTTTGGAATATATAAAAAATACTGGCGAAATAATCAAGACCAGGGGCCCACACCCTGTCCACTAGGGTGGGGGCGCGCCCCCTGTCTCGTGGGCCCACTGAGGCTCCACCGACCTCAACTCCAACTCCATATATTCATGTTCGGGGAGAAAAAAATCAGAGAGAAGGATTCATTGCGTTTTATGATACGGAGCCGCCGCCAAGCCCTAATCTCTCTTGAGAGGGCAGATCTGGAGTTTGTTCGGGGCTCTGGAGAGGGGAATCCGTCGTTGTCATCATCAACCTTCCTCCATCACCAACTTCATGATGCTCACCACCGTGCGTGAATTATTCCATCGTAGGCTTGCTGGACGGTGATGGGTTGGATGAGATTTACCATGTAATCGAGTTTGTTTTGTTAGGGTTTGATCCCTAGTATCCATTATGTTCTGAGATTGATGTTGCTATGACTTTGCTATGCTTAATGCTTGTCACTAGGGCGCGAGTGCCATGATTTCAGATCTGAACCTATTATGTTTTCATGAATATATGTGAGTTCTTGATCCTATCTTGCAAGTCAATAATCAACTACTATGTGTTATGATCCGGCAACCCCGAAGTGACAATAATCGGGACCACTCCCAGTGATGATCGTAGTTTGAGGAGTTCATGTATTCACTAAGTGTTAATGCTTTGGTCCGGTACTCTATTAAAAGGAGGCCTTAATATCCCTTAGTTTCCAATAGGACCCCGCTGGCACGGGAGGGTAGGACAAAAGATGTCATGCAAGTTCTTTTCCATACGCATGTATGACTATATTCGGAATACATGCCTACATTACATTAATGAACTAGAGCTAGTTCTGTGTCACCCTATGTTATAACTGTTGCATGAGGAATCGCATCCGACATAATTATCCATCATTGATCCAATGCCTACGAGCTTTTCACATGTTGATCTTTGGTTAGTTACCTTACCGTTGCCACTGTTACAAATACTACAAAACTGCTACTGTTACTTTTTCCACCGTTACCGTTACTTCCATACTACTTTGCTACTAAATACATTGCTGCAGATATTAAGTTTTCCAGGTGTGGTTGAATTGACAACTCAACTGCTAATACTTGAGAATATTTTTTGGCTCCCCTTGTGTTGAATCAATAAATTTGGATTGAATACTCTACCCTCGAAAACTGTTGCGATCCCCTATACTTGTGGGTTATCAAGACTATTTTCTGGCCCCATTGTCGGGGAGCATAGCTCTATTCTTTGAGTCACTTGGGATTTATATCTGTTGATCACTATGAGGAACTTGAAAGACGAAAAAACCAAGATTTATCCCTCAACTACGAGGGGAGGTAAGGAACTACCATCTAGCTCTGCACTTAATTCACCTTCTATTATGAGTAAATTTGTGACACCTACACCTGCTATTGACTCTGATAGGTCGCATGTTATTGATGATTCCACTTCTGCTTTGCATGATACTTATGATGAAACTACTTCTATGCTTGATAATACTATGCCACTAGGTGAATTTCTTGATGAACAACTTGCTAGGGTTAGAGAGAATGAAATTATTGAAACTAATAATATTGATGATGAAGATTCTCCCCCTAGATATGAATTGCCTGATGTACCTGAGGGTTATGTTATGGATGAAGAAACTGCTAGAGACTTTTTTGCTTGCAAAGATAGATATGATCTTAAGAAACTTTTTTGCTATGCTAAAAGAAAAGTCTTTGAATGCTAGAATGAAATATGACCCTGCTTTTGCTACTTCACCTATCTGTATTTCCGATAAGGATTATGATTTCTCCGTCGATCTTGAGATATTTACCTTGGTTGAATCTGATCCTTTTTATGGCTATGAATCTGAAATTGTTGTGGCACATCTTACAAAATTAAATGATATAGCCATCCTATTCACTCATGAGGAAAAAATTCGTTACTACTATATCCTTAAGCTATTTCCGTTCTCATTAAAGCGTGATGCTAAAACATGGTTTAATTCTCTTGATCCTGGTTGTGTGCATAGTCCCCAGCATATGATTTATTACTTCTCTGCTAAATATTTCCCCGCTCATAAGAAACAAGCTGCCTTAAGGGAAATATATAATTTTGTTCAAATTGAAGAAGAGAGTCTCCCACAAGCTTGGGGGAGGCTTCTCCAATTACTTAATGCATTGCCTGATCATCCTCTCAAGAAAAATGAAATACTTGATAGCTTTTATAATGGACTAACCGATGCTTCCAGAGACCACCTGGATAGTTGTGCTGGTTGTGTTTTCAGAGAAAGAATTGTTGATCAAACTGAATTGCTATTGAATAATATGCTGAGTAATGATAATAATTGGACACTTCCTGAACCAACTCCTAAACCAACTCCGAAGAAAAGGGGTATTCTATTTCTCAGTCCTGAAGATATGCAAGAGGCAAAGAAATCTATGAAGAAAAGGGTATTAAAGCTGAAGATGTTAAGAATTTACCACCTATTGAAGAGATACATGGTCTTGATAACCCGACACAAGTAGTAAAGGTAAATTCTCTCTATAGACTTGATGAAGGTGATATCCCTCGTAATAAGTCTGCTAGCCAATGCTTAGATGAGTTTGATAATTTTATTGTTAAACAAGAAAACTTCAATGCTTATGTTGGTAGAAAATTGAAACAAAATGCTTGTATGATTTAACACTTGAGTGATTATATGTCTAGAGTTAAGGGTGAACTTAAACTTATTAGTAAACATGCTTCTATGGTTACCACTCAAGTAGAACAAGTGCTTAAAGCTAAGAATGATTTTCTCAATGAATTAAATAGTAAGAAAAATGATAATGCTGTTAGAGTTATGACTAGAGGGGGTAAAATGACTGAGGAACCTTTGTATCCTGAGGGCCACCCTAAGAGAATTGAGCAAGATTCTCAGAGAACTAATGTTGATGCACCTAGTCCTTCTAAGAGGAAGAAAAGGAAAAATGATAGGACTTTGCATGCTTCTAGTGAACCTGTTGTTGATATACCTGAGAACCCCAATGATATTTCTATTTCTGATGTTGAAACACAATCTGGTAATGAACATGAACCTAGTGATAATGCTAATGATGATGTTCATGTTGATGCTCAACCTAGCAATGAGAATGATGTAGAGATTGAACCTGCTGTTGACCTTGGTAACCCACAATCAAAGAATCAACGTTATGATAAGAGAGACTTCGTTGCTAGAAAGCACGGTAAAGAAAGAGAACCATGGGTTAAGAAACCCATGCCTTTTCCTCCTAAACCATCCAAGAAAAAGGATGATGAGGATTTTGAGCGCTTAGCTCAAATGATTAGACCTATCTTTTTGCGTATGCGTTTGACTGATATGCTTAAAATGAATCCTTATGCTAAGTACATGAAAAATATTGTTACGAATAAAAGAAAGATACCGGAAGCTAAAATTTCCACCATGCTTGCTAATTATACTTTTAAGGGTGGAATACCAAAGAAACTTGGAGATCCAGGAGTACCAACTATACCATGCTCCATTAAAAGAAACTATGTTAAAACTGCTTTATGTGATCTTGGAGCCGGTGTTAGTGTTATTGTAGGATCGAAAGTATGTCTAGAGGGGGAGTGATTAGACTACTTGACCAATTAAAAATCTAGCCTTTTCCCAATTTTAGTTCTTGGTAGATTTTAGCAACTTAGCACAAGTCAAGCAACCAACCTACACATGCAATTCTAAGAGTATAGCAGCGGAATGTAAAACAATTGCACATGAAGGTAAAGTGAGGAGTTTGAGGGAGCAAACGCAATGATGACACGGAGATTTTTTATCCGTGGTTCCGATAGGTGGTGCTATCGTACATCCACATTGATGGATACTTCAACACACGAAGGGCAACGGTTGCGTGAGTCCACGGAGGGCTCCACCCACGAAGGGTCCACGAAGAAGCAACCTTGTCTATCCCACCATGGCCGTCACCCACAAAGGACTTGCCTCACTCGGATAGATCTTCACGAAGTAGGCGACCTCCTTGCCCTTAAAAACTCCTTGGTTCAACTCCACAATCTTGACGGAGGCTCCCAAGTGACACCTAGCCAATCTAGGAGACACCACTCTCCAAGAAGTAACAAACGGTGTGTTGATGATGAACTCCTTTCTCTTGTGCTTCAAATGATAGTCTCCCCAACACTCAACTCTCTCTCATAGGATTGGATTTGGTGGAAAGATGATTTGAGTGGAAAGCAACTTGGAGAAGGCTAGAGATCAAGATTTATGTGGTTGGAATGGAATATCTTGACCTCAACACAAGTGTAGGTGGTTCTCTCTCAGAAAATGTATGTTGGAAGTGTAGGCATGTTTTGATGGCTCTCTCCACGAATGAAGAGTGGGTGGAGGGGTATATATAGCCTCCACACAAAATCTAACCGTTACACACAAATCACCAAACTCAGTGGGACCGAATCGTTAAACTCGGTCAGACCGATTTAGTTCGTAATGTGACCATTAGGGTTTTCGGTGGGACCGACATGTCAACTCGGTGAGACCGATTTAGTTAGGGTTAGGGCATAACGTAATCTCAGTGAGACCGATTACACAAACTCGGTGAGACCGATTTTGGTAATAGACAAACGGAGAGTTGGTCAGGCAAACTCGGTGGGACCGATTCGCTCATCTCGGTTAGACCGAAATATTACGGAAGGGAATCAGAGTGTTTGCATTGCAATCTCGGTGGGACCGATCGCTCATCTCGGTTCGACCAAAACATTATGAAGGGAAACAGAGAGATTACAATCCCATCTCGGTGAGACCGAGATCCCTATCGGTGAGACCAAAAAGACTAGGGTTTCTGGTAGTGGCTTTGTCAAAAGAACTCGGTGGCGCCGGATAGAAAGATTCGGTGGGGCCGAGTTTGACTTTTGGTTTGGGACATATGTGGATGTGAGAAAGTAGTTGAGGGTTTTTGGAGCATATCACTAAGCACTTTGAGCAAGAAACTCATTAAGCAACACCTCACCCCCTCTTGATAGTTTTGGCTTTTCCTATGGACTCAATGTGATCTTGGATCACTAAAATGAAAATGTAGAGTCTTGTGCTTTGAGCTTGAGCCAATTATTTTGTCCTTAGCATTTTGAGGGGTCCACTTTTCTCATCCATGCCATGCCAATCATCGAGCTTTCCTGAAATATTTATCTTGAAATAGCATTAGCTCAATGAGCTATATGTTGTTAGGAATTACCAAAACCACCCAGGATAGTTGCACTTTCAATCTCCCCCTTTTTGGTAATTGATGACAACATATAGATCAAAGCTTCGACAAATGAAAATAAGATTGAAAACCATCGTCGCTTTGAGAAGTATGTGATAAGCAAGAGCTCCCCCCAAATTTGTGCATTATTTAAAAATTTGCTTTTGAATGCAAATGCACAATCGATTAGGATCATGGGTTACTCTTCCATGTCACATACATCTTGGTGGAGCGCTCAAAATGATAGAAGTTAAAAGCATGCACTCATCACCAAGCAAGTGAATGATCATATAAGGATATAAGAGATAATATCATCCAACAAGCATTAAGGGTAGCATATGATCAGACACATGATCAAACAAGTATCTCACAAGCGCACAAAGTATCTCACACAAGCACACAATAAAAAGTTTCAACCAAAATAACAAGAGAGACAAAAAGCAACACTCTCTCTCGAAGCCTATGATCTATACATTTTTCTCCCCCTTTGGCAACAAGTTACCAAAAAGTTCAAAAATGCATAGTGCTAAACGACTCTCGGGCTAGATCTTGATGAGGTGGTGTTGTGAGAACTCCAAGGACGAAGGCTTCAGATGATGTAGCTGGAGTTGGTGGAGTGGCTGCTGGAGGTGGCACTAGAGTTGTAGCTGCTGGTGCTGATGTTGTTGCTCTAGTATCTATCACGGGCACTGCAGGAGATCTTTGTCCTCTGGGCACTCTAGCAAAAGCATCGGTGGTAGACTTGCCTTTCTTCTCCTCTGCTTCCTCCTGTAGCTGCTCAACTGCAGTTTGGATCTTAGTTACCTTCAGATCAAGATCATAGAATTTGGTCTCTATAATCCTCTCCAAGCTCTCTTGGTTTTGAGTCAGGGTGGCCAAGCTCTTCTCAATCCTTAAGGTGGATTGGATCAGATATGCTAACTAATCTTGCTTGCTCTTCAGGAAGACTTGAGATGCCTCTTCAACAGTTGGCATCTTTGCAGCTTTCTCTGCCTTTGTCTTCTCTCTCTTCTCATGTGCTTGAGCTGATGATGGTTCATTCTCAGTCATGACTATAGTGTTATCTTCAAATTCAGGGTAGATGGGCAGGTGCTCCTTATCCAGTAGATATTTGCCTTTGCCCATCTTGGAGTTGATGAGCTCCTGAATGTGTGGGGCATACCCACAACTTCTCTTCTGATCAGTTGTTGTCCTCTTGATTGTTTCCACAACCAGACTCATGACTTTGAATTTTTGAGGCACATCAAACAAATGTAGCAAGTTGATAGCATGTCCTCTAATCATCTTGTGGTCACCTGACTTGGGTAGCAATGTATGCCTTAGGATCCAGTTAATGGTAGGCAGACCAGACAACAAGAAGTGGACAAATCCAAACTTGTGATTCTCCAAAGCATCATCTGGGATCCCTGTACATGTGTGCCATAGTGTTGTGGTCTTTCTTCTTCTTAGCATAAACATCCAAGTCATCTTAATTTTCTTCTGGGGCATTGGTCAACTGAGCCCATTCTTCAACAAAAGATTGGTACCTAGTACCTTCTGACATCCAAATGATCTTCCCATCTGGGTAGAAGTGGCAGTGGAGTAAAACTGCATGATGAGCTCATCATTCCACTTGGTGAGCTTCTGAGCAACAAATGTATCAACTCCACATGCCTTGAAACTGTCATATACACCTGGATAGTGATCTTCATTCTCCTTGATGTACTCCCAGTCAACCCATCTCATGTCACACACAATGGGCTTCTTGTCAAGCAAAATTGTCTCATAAAAATCTTGCTGTTCCTTAGTGTGAAACCTGTAGTCAACAACAGTTCTTCTCCTGACAGCATAAGGATCAGACTATCTCCATAACCTCAGTCCTACATCCTTCCTGATTTTCATGTTTTCTGCAACAGGGTGTGCATCATTGTGGTCAGGGATCTTGGGCTTCAACTTTCTCAAAACAGATAAGTCTTCTTCTTCTTCTTCTTCTTCTTCTTCTTCTTCTTCTTCTTCTTCTTCTTCTTCTTCTTCTTCTTCTTCTTCTTCTTCTTCTTCTTCTTCTTCTTCTTCTTCTTCTTCTTCTTCTTCTTCTTCTTCTTCTTCTTCTTCTTCTTCTTCTTCTTCTTCTTCTTCTTCTTCTTCTTCTTCTTCTTCTTCTTCTACTTCTTCTTCTTCTTCTTCTTCTTCTTCTTCTTCTTCTTCTTCTTCTTCTTCTTCTTCTTCTTCTTCTTCTTCTTCTTCTTCTTCTTCAGGCACTGGGGCCTTGTTCTTCTCCTCAGTAGGGATGTTCCTGGTGCTTCTCTTGGGTTTTGGGGGTTTCTGAGCTGGAGCAGCAGCCTTGGGAGCAGCTTTGGGCTTAGATGGAGCAGCCCCTAATTTGATTGCATCTCCCATGAGCTTCTGAGTTTTGGGTGCTGGTGCAGCATCCTCTTCCTCTTCCTCTTCTCCTTCAGAATCTTTCCTCATTGAGGGCTTGCCAAGAACTCTGGCAGTAGTGGTTCTTGCCCTCTTCTTCTTCTTACCATCACCTGCTGCTTCACCATCATCTGATTCAATGGTGAACTTCATAGTTTCACTTGTGGCAACATTCTTTGGCTTGGAAGCTTCAGCAGTTGAGGCTCTGGCTTTTGACATTGGAACTCTTCTTGCTGGAGCCTTTGTTTTCAGTCCAGGCTTTGTTGCAGCAGCTGTGCCATACTCCTTTTTCAGCACATTTTTCCTTGAAGTAGCTTCATCCTCAACAGCCCGTAATCTTCATCTTCAGAATCAGAAGTTTTCTTCTTCCTTGTCCTGGTAGCTGCTTTTGGCAAGTTGCTAGGTGTGCTCCTGCTGCCCTCATCATAGCTGTCTGAGGGACTAGTGCCCTCACTCAACTGAACCTTCTCTTCTGACTTGTTCTGACTGTCACTTTGATCAGACATCTTGCAGGCAAACTGTTAGCAGACCCTGTGAATAGATTGTAGATGAGGTAGAGAAGATGAGCATCACAAAGTACAGGAGTTTTGCAAAACAGATGACTCAAAAACTTAGTTTTAGTTATCCACATAAAGCATTTCGGAGCTACTGATTTGTAAACTCAGTGATACCGAAGCAGCTTTTGGAACCTAAACTAGTGGACTCGGTCAGACCGAGTCACAGTTCGGTGGCACCGAGACTGCTAGGGTTTCATAGAGAATCGAACTCAGTCACACCGATTTGCAATTCTCACATGTGCAATGGCCTAAGCCAAATAGGTGAGACCGACTTCTACAATTCGGTCGGTCCGAGATGAGTTCGGCGGAAACCTAACCCTAAATTTTCAAATCAAGTCTAATCTACGGGATGTTTTCATTGGACAGGATGATCTCATACGTGGTAAGAAACATAGCAGGGCAATGTGCTAGGAATCAGAGTTAAAGAATAGCACAAAGATCAAGTTCATACCCTACCTCGGTAGTGAACTTGGTACGGCGGCAACGACGGGGCAGATTGTCGTTGACGGCGGCGGAGACCAGCGGTGGGAGGTCGCTGGCAGCGAGAGGGCGATGTGGAGACCCGAGAAGGCAGAGCAGGTTACGCGCGGGCGAAGGGTTTCGGAAAAAATTCCAAAATTTGACCCATCGATATATATAACCTGACACTGTCGGTGTGACCGAGTGGAACAACTCGGTGGCACCGAGATGCAAAACTGCAAGCAGTTACTGCAACTCGGTGTGACCGAAGTGTTCTAATCGGTTGCACCGAGATTGAAAACCTAGATCAACTTAGTGATCTCGGTAGGACCAAAAAGGAAGAATCGGTCAGACTGAGATGCACAAAGAGGTTTTGGAAGTTTAAGTCTATGACGAATCGGGGACTCCGAGTGCTCCTCACACAGAGTGGTTCGAATCTGACTTGATTAAACTTTGTGATGTAGCATGAATAGAGTTTGAGATGAGGAAAGCATAGATAGCTAGAGGGAGTTCTTAGGCATTCTTGTCCATCCATTTGGCAAAAGAGACAAAACCAAACAATCAAAGCAACAAAGGGATGTCCTCGAATGAGAAAAATATGCATTCAACATGCTCACACAATTAAAATGGCAAATGAAATATATGACAAAGCATGCACAAACACTCTAGCATCTATCAAGCAATTGGCGATGACTAGGTCATCTATATATGAGTATATTGACTTAGGAGTCAAATGAGAACATTTGATCATAGGTCATACTCATTGTTTAAGCACAAGTGGGGTTACCACTTTTACATAAAGCATTGTTGTGTTCACATCATTAGAATTGCTTTAGCTCAATTGATTAGAGTGAAGCTCCCCCTAGATGTGATATCCCCCCTAGGAGGGATGAACTAACCTTGGGTTTTGTCGATGATGACTTCATGTAGGTGTTGAAGATGTGGATGCTCAATGTTGATGTAGATCATTCGGAGCAATCCTTTGAAGTGAGTTGCACTTTCAATACCTACACGGGTTAGTCCCACAAGGAACAAGCAAGGATATCCATAGACATAGAGTGATGTATACACAAGATGTTGTCCATGAAAGCATTAGGTTACCTTGTCCCTTGTCTTACCAACAAGAGGGTTTGTGACTCCTTGGACTAGTGCAAGATGTGGAAGTTGTTTGCACTTGTCATTGCCAAAATGATAAGAGTGAAGTATGTTGGCGGAGTCACTCTCAAGAACTCTCTAGTTCTTCTTCGGGATCCACACCATCTTGATGGGAATTCTTGGAGTTGTAGTCGTACTTGACGAAATAGAACTTGATGTAGTCTTGGGAACCCACTTGACTAAGGCCTTAGGTGCTTCTTCAAATGCATCAATTTCCTCTTGAAGCTTGTCCTTCCCTTTTTGCTTGTGGTCTTGTGGTGGAAGATCATCTTGAGCTTGTGTTCCTTGGAAAGAAGTAGGATCATACTTCTCTTGTTGAGGAACAAACTTTGTCTTGGGGTATTGATCTTCTTCCCACTCAACTCCATTGGCATTGAACTTTCTTCAAAACCAACACCTTGATTCTTCCGGTGCCTTCCTTGCTTGCGTACAATTTCTTCAAATTGCTTACTTCCGGCAAGGCTCTTGTAAACACCTTTCTCTATGATTCCCTTCAATAAGCTATTTTCTTGCTCAAGTGTAACGTGGCTAAGAGAATCATTAGTGGAATCAAGAGAACTACTAGAAGCAACAACATTGGATTTAGCATGATATTTGTTACTGCTAGATGAAGAATCTTTCTTGTTCTTATTGTTAGATTTAACATGTGGCATGTAAGTAGACAAGAGTAAACGCTTGGCAATGTAAGAAGAACTTTTCTTGCGAAGATCATCATTGATCGCCTTTAAAAACTCATGCTCTTGCTCGAGGTTGAGCTTTTCAAAGCATAGCTTCTCATGAGTCTTTAAAAGTTCTCGATGATCTTCCAAGGTAGTTTCATGAGCTAACTTAAGAGTGTTTAGTTCTTTAGTTAGACGCTCAATCTCCTTCTTATCATCATCATTAGTTTTATCTTGATTAGGATGATTAATAGCAAATTCATCATAGTTTTCATAACTAGAGTTGTCAACAAGTAAATCATCATCTCCTAGCAAATCATCTTCATCACAATTGAAATCAACATACTCGGGGTGTGTTACCTTTGGACCTTTGGCCATGAAGCATCTCCCAATTCCTTCATTTGGTGATTCAAATATGTTGTAGGAGTTGGTTGTCACAAGTGCTAGTGCAGCAACACCTTCATCTTGAGTATATTCGGAGTCGGAATGATAACTTCTTTCGGAGTGATTGTCGGAGTCGGAGCCGAATACCCATTCACCAACATGAGCTTGATGTCTTATTTTTGTGTAGCTCCTTGATGACTTATCCTTTCTTTCCAAATCCTTGCTTCTCCGAGAGGGTCTTCGTTCATAACGATCATCTCTACTCCTTAACGATAATTCTTTTGGGAGAATCCTCTCTTCTTTTGTAGGGAGCCGTACACTCATTGGAATAGTGTCCAGGTCTTTCACAATTGTAGCAATTACGCTCACGACTAGAAGATCTTTTGTCATTGTAGGACCTTGACTTGGAACTTCTTTCCTTGCTTCTAATTTTTTAGAACTTGTTGAAGTTCTTCACCATTAGGCTCAATTCTTCATTGAAGGTTTGTTTCTCACTTGATGATGCAGGAGCTTCACATGAGGCTTTGTAAGCACCGCTTGACTTGTTGTGGAGCTCTTCCTTATCCTTGAGTGACATCTCATGAGCAACAATTCTTCCAATGACTTCCATTGGCTTGAGATCTTTGTAATTGGGCATCAGTTGGATCAATGTGCACACGGTATCATATTTTTCATCCAAGGCTCTTAGGATCTTCTTGATGATGAATTTGTCGGTCATATCTTCACTTCCTAAGCCGGCAATATCATTTGTGATGAGAGCAAGCCTAGAGTACATTTCGGCGACACCTTCATCATCCTTCATTTTGAACTTTTCAAGTTGACTTTGAAGCACATCCAATTTGGATTCCTTGACGGAGTCGGTACCTTCATGCATATCAATCAAAGTATCCCAAATTTCCTTTGCATTCTCAAGACGGCTGATTTTGTTGAATTCTTCGGGGCACAATCCATTGAAGAGAATATCACAAGCTTGAGCATTGTATTGCAGCATCTTCAACTCTTCATGGTAGCTTCACGGTTTGGTTCTCTCCCATCAAAGAATTCACCTTGCAAGCCAA
The DNA here is from genome assembly GCA_021605145.1 of Aegilops bicornis. NCBI lineage: Eukaryota > Viridiplantae > Streptophyta > Magnoliopsida > Poales > Poaceae > Aegilops > Aegilops bicornis. The sequence continues at coordinate 388,001,367 of CM038672.1, forward strand.
TACACACAATAGCCCAAATGGCGGGGTTATGTCCAAGAATATGAATTTTCATCTTATGCTTCCAACTAGCAAAATTTGTACCATCAAAGTAAGGGCCTCTATGGTGGTAATTTCCCTCGCTAGACGCCATACTCTCCTAGGTTGTGAAACCAAGGCTATGACCACCAAAAGCTATGGAAATCAAAGCAAATGGAGACCAAAGCTCTGATACCACTTGTAGGATCGAAAGTATGTCTAGAGGGGGGTGATTAGACTACTTGACCAATTAAAAATCTAGCCTTTTCCCAATTTTAGTTCTTGGCAGATTTTAGCAACTTAGCACAAGACAAGCAACCAACCTACACATGCAATTCTAAGAGTATAGTAGCGGAATGTAAAACAATTGCACATGAAGGTAAAGGGAGGAGTTTGAGGGAGCAAACGCAATGATGACACGGAGATTTTTTATCCGTGGTTCCGATAGGTGGTGCTATCGTACATCCACGTTGATGGAGACTTCAACCCACGAAGGGTAGCAGTTGCCTTGAGTCCACGGAGGGCTCCACCCACGAAGGTTCCACGAAGAAGCAACCTTGTCTATCCCAACATGGCCGTCGCCCATGAAGGACTTGCCTCACTCGGGTAGATCTTCACGAAGTAGGCGATCTCCTTGCCCTTACAAACTCCTTGGTTCAACTCCACAATCTTGACGGAGGCTCCCAAGTGACACCTAGCCAATCTAGGAGACACCACTCTCCAAGAAGTAACAAATGGTGTGTTGATGAACTCCTTGCTCTTGTGCTTCAAATGATAGTCTCCCCAACACTTAACTCTCTCTCATAGGATTGGATTTGGTGGAAAGATGATTTGAGTGGAAAGCAACTTGGAGAAGGCTAGAGATCAAGATTTATGTGGCTGGAATGGAATATCTTGACCTCAACACAAGTGTAGGTGGTTCTCTCTCAGAAAATGTATGTTGGAAGTGTAGGCATGTGCTGATGGCTCTCTCCATGAATGAAGAGTGGGTGGAGGGGTATATATAGCCTCCACACAAAATCTAACCGTTACACACAAATCACCAAACTCGGTGAGACCGAATCATTAAACTCAGTCAGACCGATTTAGTTCATAATGTGACCGTTAGGGTTTTCGGTGGGACCAACACGTCAACTCGGTGAGACCGATTTAGTTAGGGTTAGGGCATAACGTAATCTCGGTGAGACCGATTACACAAACTCGGTGAGACCGATTTTGGTAATACACAAACAGAGAGTTGGTCAGGCAAACTCGGTGGGACCGATTTGATCATCTCGGTTAGACCGAAATGTTACGAAAGGGAAACAGAGTGTTTGCATTGCAATCTCGGTGGGACCGATCACTCATCTCGGTTCGACCGAAACGTTACGAAGGGAAACAAAGAGATTACAATCCCATCTCGGTGAGACCGAGATCCCTATCGTTGAGACCGAAAAGACTAGGGTTTGTGGCAGTGGCTTTGTTAATAGAACTCGGTGGCGCCGGATAGAAAGATTCGGTGGGGCCGAGTTTGACTTTTGGTTTCGGACATATGTGGATGTGAGAAAGTAGTTGAGGGTTTTTGGAGCATATCACTAAGCACTTTGAGCAAGAAACTCATTAAGGAACACCTCACCCCTCTTGATAGTATTGGCTTTTCCTATGGACTCAATGTGATCTTGGATCACTAAAATGAAAATGTATAGTCTTGTGCTTTGAGCTTGAGCCAGTTCTTTTGTCCTTAGCATTTTGAGGGGTCCACTTTTCTCATCCATGCCATGCCAATCATTGAGCTTTCCTGAAATGTTTATCTTGAAATAGCATTAGCTCAATGAGCTAGATGTTGTTAGGAATTACCAAAACCACCCAGGGATAGTTGCACTTTCAGTTATGCCACTCTCTTTATATCATAGACTTGATTTGAATAAGTTGACACCTACTGAAATATCTTTGAAAATGGCCGATAAATCAACTGCTATACCTGTCGGTATTTGCGAGGATGTGCCTGTTGTGGTTGCAAACGCTACTATTTTAACGGACTTTGTTATTCTTGATATTCCCGAGGACGATAGTATGTCAATTATCCATGGTAGACTCTTTTCGAATACTGCAGGGGCTGTTATTGATTGCAACAAAGGCAATGTCACTTTTCATGTTAATGGTAATGAGCATACGGTACACTTTCCGAGGAAACAACCTCAAGTCCACAGTATCAATTCTATTGGAAAAATTCCAATGATTACTATTGGAGGTTTTGAATTTCCTCTTCCTACTGTCAAGAAGAAATATGATATTATTATTATTGGGGATGTGCATATCCCCTTTAAGGTAACCTAGTGCTATTCGAAAATTCTCCGGTTTCATGCGATTCGGAAAGAGTTTGTTAACAAGACTTGATCAACCTTGTTAGTGGATTCCTTTTGACGAGCATGAGATGGATGAAGTTAGAAAGCACAATTCTTTGTACCTTCCTTTTACTTTCTGTTATTTAGATTAAATAAATCAAAAATAGTATTTTCTGTTTGTTTTCTAAATTATCCTTGAAATGAAAAAATACCCCGAAAATATAAGTTCACCAAATGTCTCGAAATTGAAATATGATTTTTTTTCTAGAATATTTAAGAATTATTGGCACTGAGAACACACCAGAGGGGGCAACCACACAGCCACGAGTGGTGGCGCGCCTACCCCTGGGCGGCGCTTTGAGAGTCTGGATTAGGGGGTATCCGGACAGCCGGACTATGTACATCGTCCGAACTATTGAAGCGTGAAGATACAAGACTCAAGACTTCGTCCCGTGTCCGGATGGAACTCTCCTTGGCGTGGAAGGCAAGCTTGGCGATCCGGATATTATATTTCCTTCCTTGTAACTGACTCCATGTAAACCCTAGCCCTCTCCGGTGCCTATATAAACCGGAGAGGTTGGTCCTTAGAAGGCCGATCACAATTACAATCATACCATCATAGGCTAGCTTCTGGGGTTTAACCTCTACGATCTCGTGGTAGATCTACTCTTGTACTACCCATATCTTCAATATAAATCAAGCAGGAAGTTGGGTTTTACCTCCATCGAGAGGGCCCGAACCTAGGTAAACATTGTGCCCCTTGCTTCCTGTTACCATCAGCCTAGACGCACAGATCGAGACCCCCTACCCGAGATCCGCCGGTTTTGACACCGACATTGGTGCTTTCATTGAGAGTTCCTACGTATGCCGTCACTACAGGGCTCGATGGCTCCTTCAACCATCGTCAACAACACGGTCCCGGTGAGACCTTTCTCCCGGACAGATCTTCGTGTTGGCGGCTTCGCCTGCCAATTCGCTTGGCCATCTGGAGCAGATCGATAGCTACACCCCTGGCCACCAGATCAGGATCGGAAACCTGAACTACACGGCGGACATCCGCGGAGACTGGATCTTTGACGGATTCGGGCCTATGCCAGGAGCACCGGACAGTCACGACGAGCACGGCTTAGACCTGCTGTCGGACAAAGCTCGGGGTATCACCCCCGCAGTAGCCTAGGACCTAAATCCGGAGCAGGCTGCGTTGCCTAAGGATGGAGGGCTGGACCCCGCCCCGCAGGTCGCACACTCATCGGCGGTGGAACCGAACACGGGCCTTACCTCTGTGGTGGCCTGTGACTCCGGACCCCCGGATCCGTATCCGGATGTTGGTTCCGGTCCGCGCACTCGAGCGGTCGAGCGAGGTTGGGCTCGGTAATGGAATTCACCGCTGCGGATATCTTCCGGCACTCGCCCTTTGGCGACATGCTTTGAACTTCGTTAAAAACTCTCTCTTTGACAGAAAATTCGGGCCAAACTATGTCGGCTCGAATGGGAAGCGGCGACGAGGAAATTCGTTACCCACCACCACCCACTTCATAGCCACGGTCGATGATTTAGCGGCGTGCGACTTCGACTCGAAGGCATCGGCGGTATGGACGGCGATGCGGGAGAAGATCCAGAATCTATGGGGCGCTGGACTTCTACCTCGTTACCGACATATACATGGTGGAATCGCCCAAAGAGGACAAAAAGCGACAATCCGGAAGATAAAACCCCCGGGCAAAAGCCAAAGCGACGGCGCAGACGCCGTTCTAAGTCCAGCAACAGTAAAAATAGCGACAAGAGCGCCAGAAGGATCGATACTACAGTCAACTCCGAAGGAAACAACGGCCATACGGACCCAACGATGGAGCAGGGCGAACCAGGCCACCCCGAACACAGTTCAGAGCAGATGCCCGAGGACAATGATCCCGACGGACGAGGTCATCAAACCGAACCAGCACAAGAAAACAGTCCAGATGACGATGCATTCATCATCCCGGAAAAACGCGTGGAATGAGATAACCTCCACAGAAAGCTTATGGCCACCGCAAGAAGTCTAAAGAAGCAGAAGCAACGGCTCAAGGCCGCACAGGAAACGCTCAACCGTAGATGGAATAAAGTGCTAGACACTGAAGAAAAATACAGTGATGATCGCCATACAAAGAGCTATCCAAAACGCAAGATACTGCCAGAATTCGATGATGAAGCCGTGACACTTCATAACCGCAACAAAGTGGCTACCGACGCCGTGCACGATCTACGTGAGCACCTGGATAAGAAAGCTGGTGCGGCCAGGTCCATTTATGGATCTAAAGGACACACCCCGGCGAGGGACTATGGTCACTAAAACGATTATGCCAACCAAATACCAGTTCAGAATAAACACCGGACACAACGACAGCCGACGGCATGCCACAGCACATCCAGACATAGAGGGGCTGCTCACCCCATGTGCTTTACCGAAGAAGTACTAGACCATGAATTTCCACAGGGCTTTAAACCTGTTAATATAGAGGCATACGACAGAACGACACACCCAGGTGTCTGGATCGAGGATTTTATCCTGCATATAGATATGGCTCGTGGGGATGACCTCCACGCCATCAAATACCTTCCCCTCAAACTCAAGGGACCAGCTCGACACTGGTTGAAAAGCCTCCCCGAAAATTCAATTGGGAGTTGGGAGGAACTCGAAGACGCTTTCAGGGCCAATTTTCAAGGGACCTATGTCCGGCCTCACGGATCTTTGACGATTTAAGTCACATAATCCAACAACCCGGAGAGTCCGCCTGCAAGCTTTGGAACAGATTCCTCACTAAGAAGAATCAAATTGTCGATTGTCCGGACGCCGAAGCCTTAGCGGCATTCAAACACAGCATCCGCGACGAGTGGCTCGCCAGACACCTCGACCAAGAAAAGCCAAGGACAATGGCAACCCTAACAAGCCTTATGACCTGCTTTTGCGCGGGTGAAGATAGCTGGCTGGCCCGTAAAGGCACCAGCGACCCCAGCACATCCAAAATAAGGGATGGCAACGGGAAGCCACGACGTAATAAAAACAAACGCCAAAACAAGGAAGAGAGCCCGGATAACACAACGGTTAATGCCGGATTCAGGGGCTCTCGGCCTGATCAGCAAAAGAAGCCATTTAAAGGCGGTAAAGAGGGACCTCCGGTCTGAATAGAGTCCTAGACAGACTGTGCCAAATTCATGGCACCCCTGACAAACCTGCGAACCACACACACAGAGAGTGATGGGTCTTCAAGCAGGCCGGCAAATTAAATGCCGAACATAAGGGAAGGGAAACACCAAGTGAAGACGAGGATGAACCTCGCCGGTGAACAACGGGGACAGAAAAAATTCCAGCCAGAGGTTAAAACAGTGAACATGATCCGCGCGACTCACACATCCATGAGAAGGCACGAACGCGCGCATAGAGACATGCTCGATATAGAGCCCATCGTACTCACACCTAACTACTGGATGTCTTATCCGATCACCTTCGATCACTTGGACGACCGAACTAGTATTCGGCGCGGAGGATCAAAGGCCTTGGTGCTTGACCCAATAACCGACGGATACCGTCTCAACCGTGTACTCATGTACGGCGGTAGTAGTCTCAATTTAATATACGAGGACACTGCCCGCAGGATGGGGATAAACCCATCCAGAATTAACCAAAGCAACACCACCTTTGAAGGGGTGATACCAGGCGTTGAAGCCCACAACAGGGGCTCCGTCATACTGGAGGTAACATTCGGCTCTCCAGGCAACTCCAGAAGCGAAGAGCTACTCTTCATCATCGCACCCTTCCAAAGCGACTATCATGCATTGCTTGGAAGAACGGCCTTCGCCCGCTTCAACGCATTGCCGCACTATGGCTACCTTACACTCAAGATGCCCAGTCCACGTGGCGTCATCGCCGTTAGCGGAATCACAGAGCTCTCTTCACGCGCAGAGGAACTTGCGACGGCCCTAGCGGCCGGACTATAAGCGGCCTTCAAAATCAGAAAACATGACTGGTCATTAAGACCATAGACACGGTTAGACGAGTCCGGTCGCCCGGATAAAATTGAATCAGGGCACCGTATATGTAATCCCATAGTGGACACCAGGGGCTATAAATATTTAATACAGCCCCACACTTGGCTCAACCTTATTGGCAGGCCAACATATTACACTTTTACTATCCATCGCATACTTACGTTGTACTCTCCTACGAGTTTTCTTTTTTCACAGACAATGTTCGCGCGATACCCTTCCAGGATACGGCTGCGGAGACAAAGGTGCGAGCGTGCGGCGAGGCCCTGTTCAACAGGTTTCTTTTAGATTAAGCCTGTGTAAACCTTTTCTATTGCCTCTTGTTGTTTAACCATCCCATGGGTTCCATACCCACAGAGGATACTGCCGTTATTGGCATTTCGCCACGACAGTTAATGCACGTGCACGAAACACAGGGTTTATAATGAATGGGCATTCTTGAGCCCATCATCTGTTGTAAAGTCCGAATACCTTTGGGAGTGTTCGGTGTCACGAGTTTGGCCTTATATGCATTAGCTCTGAATCATGTCTTTGGTCAAATGTTGGGTTTGCCCGGCTCCTGGGTTTGCCGCCTTATGTTCCGTTATTATCGGCTAAGGTGGCCAAAGGAGAACTCTGCGATTGTGCCTGGTTATTCCGGACGAGCACCTCGAGAGAAAGCCGGAAAATGGTGACATGATCTGACGAGAGACTGTTCAACCACTCGGAATCTTTAGGATCCCTCGCATTAACGAAGGACCGTTTCCGGTCATGTACACAGCGCTTTGTATTCGGATGCGGGAAGGTACCAGGGGCTACATAGTAGCCCCAACGTTAGACTCCCATGGCTAAGCGAAAGTGTTACCGCTATATAGTCTGGTTGCCTAGTTCGACGTGCGATCACGTCCTTAATGGACCAAGACGTTGGATCAAGTGTGATTAAGCATATTTTACGCGAACACCCCCACATTGTCTGCGTGGGGGCTGAAGCCAACGACTGCTAACTTTCGGATTACATATTCATATATATATATATATATATATATATATATATACATATATATATGTGTGTGTGTGTGTGTGTGTGTGTGTGTGTGTGTGTGTGTGTGTGTGTGTGTGTGTGTGTGTGTGTGTGTGTGTGTGTGTGTGTGTGTGTGTGTGTGTGTGTATAAACGGCCGCACAGGGGACACAATCACATTTTCAGGCAAACAGTATAAATATTGTCTCATAATCAAAATAAACATTGTTATTACAATGATTCGATTCATCACTCGAACAAGACATTCTTGAACCTGCGCCTCTATTAGGCGGGCACCTTCGTGACCTGCGCCAAGTAGTGCTTTCGGCGGATATCGCCCCCGCGGATCTTGGTCGCTATAATGGTGGCCTCCATATCCGTCCAATAGGCTTTAACGCGGGTAAGAGCCATTCGTGCACCCTCCATGCACGCCGACCTCCTCGTGGCGTCGATCCGAGGCACGGCCCCAAGGAATTGCTGCACCAAGCCAAAGTAACTGTCCGGCTTAGGCCCCTTCGGCCAAAGATGGTCTATTACAGACCGCATTGCAAGCCCGGACAGCCTGTGAAGCTCCGCTACAGCAGCCATCTTGTCACTTAACGACAGCGGGCGAGTGGGAGCATTGAATTGCGACCAGAAAAGCTTCTCCACTTCCTTATCACCCTGTTCCTCGAAGAACTTGGCAGCGTCAGCTGTACTCTTTGCCAAATCCGCATACGCGTCTGCAGGACTCCAGCGTCCATCTAGGGGAGCGTACTTCGGATCGAAAAACTTCATCTGCAGCAAGTAGGGGCCTCCAGCCGCGATTTTACCGGCCTGTTGAAGCTCCTCCCGCGCACCCCTGAGCTCGGTCCGTATTTCCTTGGTGGCATTAAGTGCCTTGTTCAGATCGGCCGAACTATCCTTATGCTCCTTTCTAAGGAGCTCATACCGCTCAGCGGCATTTTTTAACTCCACATCCATTTCGGCTATCTTTTCCTCGCTTCGGCGATAAGCAACCTGTTCGGCTCTCAATTCCTCGGCCGCCTTTAGGGCAGCTGCATTGCTAATCTGAGCTTGTTCCTTGACCTGGGCAAGTTCTGCCCTCAGGGCCTCCACGGCAGCAGCACCATCTGCAGTCCGAACATATTACATTAATATCATGTCGCCTCCATATCTTCCTATACAAAGAAAGGCAGAGCACATACCTTGTGATTTGTCTAACCGCTGTTCACCAGCGTGATATCGGCATCAATCGATCCAATCTGCCTTGTTAGTTCGGCAACTTCAACGGACTGGTCGGCGGCCGGACCAACAGATACCTACACGTATTTACAGCGCAATCATTGATTTATGATCCCCCGTTTGCCGCCTACGGCGGGCAACCAGAGTCTCAGGGGCTACTATCTATATGGAGCACACCTAATGCATGCCTCACAGCCAAGAATAGTGTATTCTTCACTACCTCCGAGCAGGCTTGTAAATGCCTCATTCAAACCACTTGTAGCGGATGAAATCTTCTTGAGCACCGCACTCATTAATGAGCAGTGCTCCTCCGAGAGCGCAGCTCGCTCCAATAAACCCGTCGATGCGTCCGGCGGACATTGAACTATGCGGACCCTTCCCATCGCCTCGTGGGAGCCAAACGCTCGGGCTCGGGCGGTGGCGCGTGGCTTCCGGCCGGCAGATCCGGACTCCTCCGTGGCGACACCTCGGTGTCGCCCGCTTCATGAGCCGGAGAGGTTGGTGGGGTCTCTCTCTCCATCATCTCTGGAGGAAGATCCCCCGAAAACGAACTCTGTTGAGAAGAGCTGCTAGCCGGACTGCAAAAGGCGAATCCTGGTTACTGATCTAGGAGAAGCACGGTACCTTCAAATTAACGACTGACTTACAGCTCGGTGGAGGGCTGGCCCGTTGGCGGGCATGACGTGATGAGCGTGCCCGTCAGTAGGTCCCCACAGGGATACCTTTTTCCCTGGTTTGGGCATTTCCTTCTCCAAGTCTTCGGAGGCAGCCCTCTTCTTCCCGCGCGGGGAGGAGGCCTTAGCCTCCCCTTCCCGACTATCCTCCTTAGGGGAGGCAACAATTCCCCCGGTTCGGATGCGTAGCATGTGGAGTTCGGTTTCTTTGCCCTTCCCCTTGTCCTTCCCTAAGGGCATTCTGCTGAGTACCCGGTCAAGCATCTTGGCCATGGTGGGACCAGGCGAGCCTTCGGGAAGTGGCGCCAGACACCTGATTCTCTCCGCCTTGCTGAGCCATTCCTGGCCATGGATGATCTTCTAAAATAAACAAGTATGACAAATACAAAACAAGGTGTCCGGTATCAAGGTTACTTACTTGGGTATCTAGGCGATTGCAGCTTAGGCCCGCATCCTCGGTGGTGTCCGGACACTCAACTTTCGGTCCAAAGAATAATTTGCACATCCCTTCGAGCTTCAAGCCGAAGAAGTGCTTAACTGTCCGCGGACCCTCCGGATTGAACTCCCACATCCGAAGAGGCCAGCGTTGGCACGGCAACATCCGTCGGATTAACATCACTCGCATTATACTGACAAGGTTAATGTCCCTCTCAAGAAGCTCTCAGATACGGCTCTGCAGTACTGGTATGTCGCCAGCGGGCCCCCAATTTCGTCCTACATCGGTCCGACGCTAGTTGTGACGGAGGGCCCGAGCGGAACTCGGGGGCAGCCACCCACTTTGTGCCTCCGGGAGCCATGACATAAAACCACCTCCGTTGCCATACATCGGATACTTCTGGGAAAGAACCCTCTGGCCATGGGGCATCGGCGTTCCTGCTTATTACGACACCTCCGCACTCCGCGTGTTGCCCCTCTATCATCTTCGGCTTCACATTGAAAGTCTTGAGCCATAAGCCGAAGTGTGGGGTGACATGGAGGAAGGCCTCGCACACTATAATGAACGACAAGATATGGAGGATGGCGTCCGGAGCTAGATCATGAAAATCCAGCCCATAATAGAACATGAGCCCCCTCACAAAAGGGTCGAGGGTGAGGCCCAAGCCACGGAAAAAGTGAGGAACAAACACGACGTACTCATTGGGCTCCGGTTTAGGGATGACCTGCCCTAGAGTGGGAAGCCTGTGTTGAATGTCGGCGGTCAGATATCCGACATCCCTAAGCTTCGCAATGTCCTCCTTTTGAATCGAGGAGGCCACCCACCGGCCTTGAGGGTTGGATCCGGACATATTGGAGGATTTGGGGTGTTGGAGCTTAGATCTCGGGTGTTAGAACTCGAGGTGCCAAAAGGCGCGAGGGAGGTGGAAAAGAGGCATAGGCCTCGGCCCCTTTTTATAAAGGGGGTGAATATCAAGAGTCCTTAGGGTGACCGCTTGAGGTTTACCTGACGGCACACGGAATCATACCAACGGTCGTCATGGGGCTACGCACGCCCGCATTAATGAAAGATCCCGTAATAAGAAGAACATGATCTCTGCCTCGACAGGACGTGCTAATAAAACCGCCTCGTAGCGCGAGTCGAGGTGGGACGAAAAGCACCGGTTCGTGTTGAACTGGGCCACGATGCGAAGGCATGACGTACGAAGATTGCCAGCGGATCAGATTTATGCTATGTTCCCTACAATGGTATGTGAAGATCATCTCGCAGATCTGGACACGGTTTAAGTGTTCGACAATTACTCTGGAGTACTCGGAGAAGGAACCCGCCCTGCAATGCCGAAGACAAGACTGCGCACCGGACTCATCGTCATTGAAGCCTGGTTCAGGGGCTACTGAGGGAGTCCTGGATTAGGGGGTATCCGGACAGCCGGACTATGTACATCGTCCGGACTATTGAAGCGTGAAGATACGAGACTCAAGACTTCGTCCCGTGTCCGGATGGAACTCTCCTTGGCGTGGAAGGCAAGCTTGGTGATCCGGATATTATAATTCCTTCCTTCTAACCGACTCCATGTAAACCCTAGCCCTCTCCGGTGCCTATATAAACCGGAGAGGTTGGTCCTTAGAAGGCCGATCACAATTACAATCATACCATCATAGGCTAGCTTCTAGGGTTTAGCCTCTACGATCTCGTGGTAGATCTAATCTTGTACTACCCATATCTTTAATATTAATCAAGTAGGAAGTAGGGTTTTACCTCCATCGAGAGGGCCCGAACCTGGGTAAACACTGTGTCCCTTGCTTCCTGTTACCATCAGCCTAGACGCACAGATCGGGACCCCCTACCCGAGATCCGCCGGTTTTGACACCGACAGCGCCCCCTGCCTCATGGGCCCCACGTGGCCCCCCTCCACTTATTCCATCACCCACACACTTCGTCTTCCTCCACAAAAAATCACCACACAGCTCAAACCCGTGTTCTTGCTCATTTTACTGCGATTTTCGATCTCCTTGCTCAAAGCTCCACTCACAAAACTGCTTTGGGGGATTGTTCTTCAATATGTGACTCCTCCAATGGTCCAATTAGTTTTTGTTCTAGTGCTTTATTTATTGCAAATTTTTGCTGCTTAGGTGACCCTGTTCTTGAGCTTGCATGTCAAATATATATGGTCCCAAGTAGTTCTAATGCATGATATAGCCTCTAGGCACTTGTGGGAGTAGTTGCTATCAATCTTGTTGAGTTTGGTTCACTTTATTTTGAGTTACTAAAAATTTCAGAAATTTTCAGAAAATGATGAAGAGATTATTGAGGGGCTCTTCGAGCCGAAGCTCGAAGGATAAGCAGAGTGAAGAGAATAAGAAGCCCAAATATAATCTTCATCGCACTGTGGAGGTTCGACCGTGTGAATGGCCTTGTGATGAGTTCTTGAAGGCAGCTGGGATTCATGATGACTTTTATTATTTGACTGAGAATGCGGGCCTCACTGACTTCCTCCGCGACCAGCGCGAATAGTATCTCCTACTCACTAATATTTTCGTGCAAAATTTTTACTTTCATGCTAAGAAATCACCACCTTCAGTGGAGTTTCATTTATATGATGAAGTTAAGGAGATGTCCCTATATGATTTTTGTCGGGTATGCAAGATACCCTTTGAGGGCAGCATAGAGGAACCACACCATAATGACGTGGAGGGATTTATTAATCAAATTGCTGTAGGGGAAACGAGGAAGGTTTCAGGTGCAAGAATTACTAGCATACATTTTCCTGTTCTACATTACTTTGCAATATTTGCTAGTAGATGCTTGATTGGTCGCGGGAACAGTGGGAATCTTAGTGCCCCTGTTATTTTGCGCCATGCTTTGTTTCGTGATACAACTTTCAGTTTGGGCACTATTATTGCTAAACGATTAAGTCTGAACCGTACAAAGGGCCCCATCTTTGGTGGCATCTTTGCTTCGCGCCTTGCTGCACACTTTAATATACCTATTAGGCATTATGAGAAATAAGAAAAGTTGCTACCCCCTGTCTTTCTACATTATAAGAGTATGGTAGCACATGACTTTATTGTTAAAAATAAGAAGAACTGCTTAAGCAGAATTTGATATTTGATAAAAATTATTGTGAGATTATTACCTTGCATGCCCTCTTTGTTTAACATATTTTCAGGCATGTACCTCATGTTGCCGGAAGCCATTCATGCATACTTGAGCGTGACACCTGCTCCAGAGGCTGAGCGGGAGCCACCACTTGACCCTTATCGGCAGTCTGTTTATCAGTGGGATCCGTAGGAGCTCGCTAACTAGTGGGACCCCGAGGATCCTCCTCAGTACACTGGAGAGGACCACTTTGATCCGTGGGCATAGACCAACTTAGGCCAAAAGCCTAAGCTTGGGGGAGTACGTATTTCCCACCGACATTGCATTTATGTTCACACACTCATTCTAGTTGTTGGTGCTCATACTTTTTCATTGTACTATCCATGCTAGTTTATTTTCCTTTTTCTCGCTTTCTTCTTGTGTGTTTGAAAAACCTTAAGAAAAACAAAAAAAATTAGTTGTAGCTTTTAGCTAGTTTACTTTCCATGCCTGTAGTAGTAATAATTAAAGAAAACCCAAAAATATTTCTCGTTTTTCTTTTGCTTGTTGGGAGCTTTCCCGTGTAAATAGTTTTATTTATTTCCTTTCTTTGGGGGTCGAGAGGAGAAGACCACAATGAAAATGTTGAAGTGGCTCTTATATGCATTATTGTTGATTTAACAAAGAGCCCATATTACCTTGTCTTCTCCCTTGTATTGAATGCTTACAGATTCCAGCTTAGTCCAAGGCACGTGCACTATTATTATTATCCACACCGTTCGGTCGTGCAAGTGAAAGGCAATAATGACGATATATGATGGACGGATTGAGATGAGAAAAGCTGGTATGAACTCGACCAATCTTGTTTTTTAAATATAATTAGTTCATCGTTCCTGATTCAGCTTATTATGAACGAAACATGTTTGCAATGACTCATGGCATGCTTAATTTGCTAGGAGTTTATAATGGTTTACCTTGCGTGCCAACATGCTATTAAAATGGTTGTGATGTGGTATGATAGGGTGGTATCCTCCTTTGAATGATTCAAGTGGCTCGACTTGGCACATGTTCACACATGTAGTTAAAATAAAATCAACATAGCCTCCACGATATTTATGTTCATGGTGAATTATATCCTACTTATGCTTGCACTCAGTGTTGATTAATTTTAATGCATGTTTATGACTGTTGTCGCTCTCTAGTTGGTGGCTTCCCAGTCTTTTTCTAGCATTCACTTGTACTAAGCGGGAATACTGCTTGTGCATCCAATCCCATAAACCCCAAAGTTATTCCATATGAGTCCACCATACCTTCCTATATGCGGTATCTACCTTCCGTTCCAAGTAAATTTGTATGTGCCAAACTCTAAACCTTCAAATGAAATTCTATTTTGTATGCTCGAATAGCTCATGTATCAACTAGGGCTGTCTGTATCTTCCATGCTAGCTGGGTTATTCTCACGAGGAGTGGACTCCGCTCCTCACTCACGATAAAATGGTCGGTAACCGGGATGCCCAGTCCCATACTCAAATCAAAATAATTGCAAACAAAACTCCCCCAGGACTATTGTTAGTTGGAGGCACCCGTTGTTTCGGGCAAGCCATGGATTGATGCTTGTTGGTGGTGGGGGAGTATAAACTTTACCATTCTGTTTGGGAACCGCCTATAATGTGTGTAGCATGGAAGATATCGAGATCTCTCCGTTGTTATGTTGACAACGAAAGTATGCCACCCAAAATATTATTTATCTCTATTTAGAAAATCGAGCTCTAGCATCTCTACAAATCTCTGCTTCCCTCTGCGAAGGGCCTATCTATTTACTTTTATGTTGAGTCATCACCCTCTTATTAAAAAGCACCAGTTGGAGAGCACCGCTGTCATTTGCATGCATTACTATTAGTTTATATTGAATATGATTATGACTGGATCTCTTTTACCAAGAATTACAATGTTTAGTCAGTCCTTGATCTTTAGAGGTGCTCAGCATTTATGTTTTGCGGTCTCAGAAAGGGCTAGCGAGGTACCATCTTGTTATATCATATTATGATTGTTTTGAGAAAGATTTATTATTATTGCTCGCTAGTTGATTATGCCATATATGGGTAAACATGAGACCTAAGTGTTATTGTGAATATGGTTAGTTCATAATCTTTGCTGAAAACTTGAATGATGGCTTTACATATTTACAACAACAAGAGCGAACAGAGTTTGTAAATGTTTTTCTTTATCACTTTCAGTTTGTTAACTGAATTGCTTGAGGACAAGCAAAGGTTTAAGCTTGGGGGAGTTGATACGTCTCCATCGTATCTACTTTTCCAAAGACTTTTGCCCTTGTTTTGGACTCTAACTTGCATGATTTGAATGGAACTAACCCGGACTGACGCTGTTTTCAGTAGAAAAATTGCCATGGTGTTATTTTGTGCAGAAATAAAAGTTCTCGGAATGACCTGAAACTTCATGGAGAATATTTTTGGAATATATAAAAAATCTTGGCAAAGAATCAAGACCAGGGGCCACACCTGTCCCACGAGGGTGGGCGCGCCTACCCCCAGGCGCCCTGTCTCGTGGGCCCCCTGAGGCTCCACCGACCTCAACTCCAACTCCATATATTCACGTTCGGGGAGAAAAAATCAAAGAGAAGGATTCATCGCGTTTTACGGTACGGAGCCGCCAAGCCCTAATCTCTCTCGGGAGGGCTTTTCTGGAGTCCGTTCGGGGCTCCGCAGAGGGGAATCCGTCGCCGTCGTCATCATCAACCTTCCTCCATCACCAATTTCATGATGCTCACCGCCGTGCGTGAGTAATTCCATCGTAGGCTTGCTAGACGGTGATGGGTTGGATGAGATTTACCATGTAATCGAGTTAGTTTTGTTAGGGTTTGATCCCTAGTATCCATTATGTTCTGAGATTGATGTTGCTATGACTTTGCTATGCTTAATGATTGTCACTAGGGCCCGAGTGCCATGATTTCATATCTGAACCTATTATGTTTTCATGAATATATGTGAGTTCTTGATCCTATCTTGCAAGTCAATAGTCACCTACTATGTGTTATGATCCAGCAACCCGGAAGTGACAATAATCGGGACCACTCTCGGTGATGACCGTAGTTTGAGGAGTTCATGTATTCACTAAGTGTTAATGCTTTGGTCTGGTACTCTATTAAAAGGAGGCCTTAATATCCCTTAGTTTCCAATAGGACCCCGCTGCCACGGGAGGGTAGGACAAAAGATGTCATGAAAGTTCTTTTCCATAAGCACGTATGACTATATTAGGAATACATGCCTACATTAGCTAGTTCTGTGTCACCCTATGTTATAACTGTTGCATGGGGAATCGCATCTGACATAATTATCCATCATTGATCCTATGCCTACGTGCTTTTCACATATTGATCTTTGCTTAGTACTTTACCGTTGCCACTGTTACAATTACTACAAAAATGCTACTGTTACTTTTGCCACCGTTACCGTTACTTCCATACTACTTTGCTACTAAATACTTTGTTGCAGATATTAAGTTTTCCAGGTGTGGTTGAACTGACAACTCAACTGCTAATACTTGAGAATATTCTTTGGCTCCCCTTGTGCCGAATCAATAAATTTGGGTTGAATACTCTACCCTCGAAAACTATTGCGATCCCCTATACTTGTGGGTTATCAAGGAGCAGAAGGAAATGACAAGCGGTTTTCAGCAAGGTATTTTCTGCAAGCACTGAAATTATCGGTAACAGATAATTTGGTAGTAAGATATTTCGTAACGAGTAACAAGTAGCAAGTGCAACAAAGGTGCAGCAAGGCGGCATAATCCTTTTGATAGCAAAGGATAAGCCTGGATGAACTCTTATCTAAAGCAGCGCTCTCGAGGACACATGGGAATTACTGTAAAGTTAGTTTTCATCATGCTCATACGATTCGCATTCGTTACTTTGATAATTTGATATGTGGGTGGACCGGTGCTTGGGTGCTGTCCTTACTTGAACAAGCCCCCCACTTATGATTAACCCCCCTCGCAAGCATCCACAACTACAAAAGAGAATTAAGATAAATCTAACCATAGCATGAAACATGTGGATCCAAATCAGCCCCTTACAAAGTAATGTCTACTACGCAACCTTCTTCGGGTAGACGTTGTTGCGCCTCCAAGTGCAGAGGTTTGTAGGACAGTAGCAAATTTACCTCAAGTGGATGACCTAAGGTTTATCAATCCGTGGGAGGTGTAGGATGAAGATAGTCTCTCTCAAACAACCCTACAACCAAATAACAAAGAGTCTCTTGTGTCCCCAACACACCCAATACAATGGTAAATTGTATAGGTGCACTAGTTCATGAAGAGATGGTGATACAAGTGCAATATGGATGATAGATATGAGTATTTGTAATCTGAAAATATAAAAACAGCAAGGTAACAAGTGGTAAAAGTGAGCGTAAACGGTATTGCAATGCTAGGAAACAAGGCCTAGGGTTCATACTTTCACTAGTGCAAGTTCTCTCAACAATAATAACATAACCGGATCATCTAACTATCCCTCAACATGCAACAAAGGAGTCGCTCCAAAGTCACTAATAGCGGAGAACAAACGAAGAGATTATGGTAGGGTACGAAACCACCTCAAAGTTATTCTTTCTGATCTATCTATTCAAGAGTTCGTAGTAAAATAACACGAAGATATTCTTTCCGTTCGATCTATCATAGAGTTCGTACTAGAATAACACCTTAAGACACAAATCAACCAAAACCCTAATGTCACCTCAAGTATCCGTGGGTATGATTATACGATATGCATCACACAATCATAGATTCATCTATTCAACCAACACAAAGTACTTCAAAGAGTGCCCCAAAGTTTCTACCGAAGAGTCAAGACGAAAACGTGTGCCAACCCCTATGCATAGGTTCATGGGCGGAACCCGCAAGTTGATCACCAAAACATACATCAAGTGGATCACGTGATATCCCATTGTCACCACAGATAAGCACGGCAAGACATACATCAAGTGTTCTCAAATCCTTCAAGACTCGATCCGATAAGATAAATTCAAAGGGAAAACTCAATCCATTACAAGAGAGTAGAGGGGGAGAAACATCATAAGATCCAACTATAATAGCAAAGCTCGCGATACATCAAGATCGTATCACCTCAAGAACACGAGAGAGAGAGAGAGAGAGAGAGAGAGAGAGAGATCAAACACATAGCTACTGGTACATACCCTCAGCCCCGAGGGTGAACTACTCCCTCCTCGTCATGGAGATCGCCTGGATGATGAAGATGGCCACCGGTGAGGGATCCCCCTCTGGCAGGGTGCCGGAACAGGGTCTCAATTGGTTTTTGGTGGCTACAGAGGCTTGCGGCAGCGGAACTCCCCATCTATTCTGTCCCCCGATGGTTTTAGGGTATATGGATATATATAGGTGGAAGAAATACATCAAGGGAGCCACAAGGGACCCACGAGGGTGGAGGGCGCGCCCAGGGGGTGGGCGCGCCCCCCTGCCTCATGCCTTCCTCGTTGCTTCCCTTACGTACACTCCAAGTCTTCTGGGTTGCTTCCGTTCCAAAAATAACTCTCCCGAAGGTTTCATTCCGTTTGGACTCCGTTTGATATTCCTTTTCTGCGAAATACTGAAACAAGGGAAAAATGAAGCGGCCTTTGGGCTGGGTTAATAGGTTAGTCCCAAAAATAATATAGAAGTGTTTAATAAAGCCCATAAACATCCAAAACAGATAATATAATAGCATGGGACAATCAAAAATTATAGATACGTTGGAGACGTATCACGAAGCAATGCATAAACTAGGGTTTAAGCTTCTGTCACTCTAGCAACCCATCATCTACTTATTACTTCCCAATGCCTTCCCCTAGGCCCAAATAATGGTGAAGTGTCATGTAGTCGATGTTCACATAACACCACTAGAGGAAAGACAACATACATCTCATCAGAATATCGAACGAATACCAAATTCACATGATTACTTCAAGACTTCTCCCATGTCCTCAGGAACACACGTAACTACTCACAAAGCATGCTCATGTTCCAGATCAGAGGGGTAATAAATATCATTAAGGATCTGAACATATGATCTTCCACCAAGTAAACCAACTAGCGTCAACTACGAAGAGTAATCGACACTACTAGCAACCCACAGGTACCAATCTAAGGTTTTGGGACAAAGATTGAATACAAGAGATGAACTATGGTTTGAGAGGAGATGGTGCTGGTGAAGATGTTGATGAAGATTGTCCCTCCCTTGATGAGAGGATTGTTGGTGATGATGATGGCTAAGATTTTCCCCTCCCGGAGGGAAGTTTCCCCGGCAGAATAGCTCTGACGGAGCCCTAGATTGCTTCTGCCCAGGTTCCGCCTCGAGACAGCGGTGCTTCGTCCCGAAACCTTCCTCCTTTTTTTCTAGGTCAAAACCCTCCATATAGTAGAGGATGGGCACCGGACGATGGCCAGGGAGCCCACAAGCCCTAGGGGTAGGGCTCGTCCCCCAGGCTTGTGGCCTCCTGGTGGGTACCCTTCTATTGTTTCTGTGCCAAATATATTTTTATATATTTCAAAATAATTCTCCGTAAAGTTTCAGGACATTTGGAGTTGTGCAAAATAGGTATCTCAGATTTTCTCCTTCTCGGTCTAGACTTCTAGCTGCCGGCATTCTCCCTCTTCATGTAAATCTTCTAAAATAACAGAGAAAAGGCATAAGTATTGTACCATAATGTGAAATAACAGCCCATAATGCAATAAATATCGACATAAAAGTATGATGCAAAATGGATGTATCAATATGTTTAAGCTGTGCTCTGCGAGCTTGCGGGGTATCACTGGCATGTCCGAAGGGTGCCACGCGAGTATGTCCCAGTTTTCCCTAAGGAAATTGCAGAGAGCCTCATCAATCTCCGGTTAGAGGTTTGCCCCTATGGACGCCATTTTGTCCGGGTCAATGAGATGTACTTGAAATTTAACTATTTCATTAGCCGGTTTGAATGAGGTAGATTTTGGCCATTTGTCGAGGATGACATCATCCCGATCGACTTCGGCTCGTAGTGTGGTTAGTTCCTCGGCCCAAAGGGCTTCGGACAGGGATTCGAGGGCAAGTGACTCCGTTTTGTTTTCGGCTTGGAGTGCTCTGCCAGGGTCGATCTTGTCCGGGTCTGTGAGATGTACTTAAAATTTAACTATTTCATCAGCCGGTTTGAATGAGGTAGATTTTGGCCGTTAGTCGAGGATGACATCATCCTGATCGACTTCAGCTCGTATTGTGGTTAGTTCCCCGGCCGCAAGGGCTTCGAATAGGGATTCGAGGGCGAGTGACACCGTTTTGTTTTCGGCTTTGAGTGCTTTGTCAGGGTCGATCGATATGGTGACGATCCCATTTGGGCCCGACATTTTGAGCTTCGTGTAACCAAAGTGTGGCACTGGTTGGAACTTGGAGAAGGCGTCCCGTCCTAGGAGGGCGTGATATCCTCTCATAAAAGGGGCGATGTGGAACGTAATTTCTTCAGATTGGAAATTGTCCGGTGTTTCGAAGACCACGTCCAAGGTGATTTTTCCACTGCATCGTGCTTCTCACCCAGGTATGATACCTTTGAAGGTGGTGCTACCCTGTTCTATGCGTGATTTATCGATGTGCATTCTATCCAGAGTGTCTGCATATATTAGGTTTAAGCTGCTACCTCCGTCTATGACCACCTTCCGAAGACGGCAGTTGCCCACAATCGGGTCGAGGACCAGTGCGGCGGGACATCTGTTCGGGGCAGACTTTAGCTGATCTTCATGATTGAAGGTAATCGGCGTGTCTATCCACGCGCCCCAGCCTATTATTTGCCTGATGGAGTGGATTTCCCGGAGAGCCTGTTTGCGTTGATTATTGGACATGGAGGTCTCATAAATCATTATGACCTCATCCTCGCCCGAGGATTCTTCTGCGTGACTTGGTGTGCCCACGAGTATGGCGGGTCCTCCTTTAGCCACTTGCCTCACCACCCAACAGTCATGAAGGATGTGAATCGGGCAAGAATTAAGCAAAATAGCATGTATTGGGCATGGTTTATCCAGGAGCCCATCAAGGGTGGTCCCGGAGTAGCTGGAGGCTTTCCTTTTCTTCAGAGGTTGCTCGGCCGTTATGTTTCGTGTGTCGGACTCGCGCCAAGGTGTGAGTCTATCGCGTTTTAATTTGTATGTACAGATCGAATCTGTCTTTTTCCTTGCCAGCCAAGCATCTTCGATGATGCAGAATTTGGACACCAGATCGGATAATTCCGGTAGTTTTTGAACACGGCAGCAGGCAAGGGCATTTGAAACACCTTTATCCTTCCATCCATGCGGGAAGTCTGTTATTGTATCCGAGTCGTGGTAGTCTGGTATCTTGTTTTTTACAGACGAGAACCTGGCCTAGAACTATCTGATTGATTCGCCAGGGAGTTGTTGCATGTGCGCCAGATCCCAGACATCTAGTGGACCCGAAGGGGAGGTGGGTTGTGGGTGGGAAAGTTTCGATCTCTATGGGTCACAGGCTCGAAGTCTTGATACCCTCATCTTAATGGCAAGCATGCGGTCGCCGGATCGGCATGACTGACTTCACTACTGCAGGATGGTCCAAACGCGACACTACGATCAGAGACCCTTCGGTGAAACTGTGTGCGCTACCATAATCGCAAACGGTGGTGTAAAAAACCATCAAAAAAGGTGCAAAAAGTTTGTGATGACGGATGCATCAAACACTGTTCAGATTTTAGTTGCGTGTGCGATGTAGGGCATACAGTTCAGTCCAATTAACTGTTTGGGGTGAGGAAGAACAAAAGAAATGGGCAGACAGATGAAGGCGTGTGCGATATATAGCATACGGTTCACTAGGATGAACTGTGTGTGATTAGGCAACACAATGGAAACGGTTCAACTGAACAAGATGTGTGTGATACGCGGCAAACAGGTCCGTATTCAGAAATGTGTGCGAAGACCAATAATAACACAGACGATTGCTGCTAAAAAGCCGTGTGATTTGCTTTCTGTCTCTGAGAATAACCTGTATATATATATATATATATATATATATATATATATATATATATAACTGAAATAAACATCCAATTACATAAGTGACTATACTGAGATCATTACTTTTACACCTCAATAAATAATTGCATGCATTCTAAAGTAGGAGAAACGAACGTCTAGTCATCTACTTCTTGTGACGCTGCCGCCATTGCTATGTGGCTCGATCCCTCGTCTAGGTCAGGAAGAAGACAGTTCCTCATGTCAACGATCCGCTTTGTACATCTACGTAGCTTGTGTATGGCGTCCATGGCAGCGTACTTGACATATTGTTCATCCAGGTCTCTCATGCCACACACTTTGTGCTGTGCGTTCCTGTCCTTATTGCTCTCATTCTTCATCTTCATGTAGTAGGGTTTGATGATGGCTGAGGCGAGGTCAACCAGGGAGTTTAGTTTGTTTTTGTCGCTGCCCCAGACCTTGTAGTGGCACTGCATGTTAACAAGATTCGGGCATTTCAAGACCGAAACCTTGAGCGCTTTTAGATCGTTGGTGGTGTCCACCGCAGCGAAACTGTAGTCAGAGATGTTGATAAACCTAGAGAAATGCTCGCAAGGCGTTGTGGCTAGGTGGTAGTGGTAGATGAGGACGTCATGTCGCACGCACAACTAGGCGACGGCAACCTTCTGATCGTGCCCGGCACGACCCATGGTGTACTCGAGGTCGAAGCCGACCACTTGGTACTTGTCCTCGGCAAGGGACTGCTCCATAATTTGGATGGAGCTCTCCACCGAGACCGGATCGTTCGTGTACACCACCGAGAGAGCCTTCCCTCTCACATGGGTGTCGATGACGTGTTGCGTGGTGAACTGCCCGCTGTTGTTGTCGTCAGCCACTGGGAGCGCCATTGGAGCCACGGGGAGCGCCATTGGAACCGCTGGATGTCCTCTCTGTATGTGTCCTCGTGGGTGTGCTTATTGTGTCGTGTGAAATGAGATATGAAGGTAAATGGCCGCAGGAATAAAGGGGGCCGGGCAGCGTGGATTCTTGGCACGTCCGCATGGCAGTTTTTGCAGCGGGTAACTACATCGTCGCACCGCGCCCGACGCAACTGCATGCACACGAACGTGCGTGATCGTGCACCGGCCCCAAACACTGGCAGCGCACGTGGAGGGACGAGGGCAGAGCACCCGGAGGGACGCAAGAGCAGAGCGTGCCGCGGCCGCCTGAACCGTAAGCAACCACACGCATAGAGCAGCTGAACACGCAGGAAATGGTCACCTACAAGCCGGTCGACAGTTGCGTCGCTGCGTAGAGAGCGGCCGTGTGCTACCACCTCCGCCTAGTCTATAGTCCCCTTTATATTCTGTGCCATACTTTGCCCTCAAATTTAACCAACAAAATGCTAATGCATGTTATGAAAATTATATAATTGGAAACTATGTTCAAATACGAATCCAACTATATAATCTTTGGGGACATGCATTCGTATTTTATTAGTTAAATCATACTTATAAACCAGGACATGGGTATAGTAGGTAATTAAATCGCAAATGTTTTTTATTAACCGTATGTGTATGTGGCCTTTCGTCCTCCTCTCGCACGTCTTGTCACACCGCTGCCAGACGGCTTACAAGCTAAGCTATGGCGTGGGGCGTTCTTTTGGCCAAACGGTGGCGCCTAATGAATCGTTGGTGAACCCGTTCCCACGCAACCTCGCAGTTTCAGCATAAGCTTCCCGCACGACTCGGTGAAATCCCCCAAAATCCCAATGCTTACCGGCCTGCTGTAAAAACCCTGACGGCCGGCGAGTCCTGCATCGCATTTTCCCCTCCCTCCCTGTAGCTTATCTCGTCTGCTTCTCCCACAATCGCCAATGGCACCGGTCCGTCGTCGTCGCTCAGCCACTCCGCCGTCATCAGAGGACAGCTCCAGCTGGGAGGCTACATCGCGGCGGCGGCGCAGTCCCCAGCGTAGTGTAGTGCGCGTGGCATCCCTATTGGGTGTGCGTGGAGCACCCACCACACGCTCCGCCGCCGGTGCCCGCCGGGAGCTATTGCTGGCCGCCGTTGCCGCCACACCAGCGTCGAAAGCCAGGGCCATCGCCCGCTCCGCCGTCGCGGCCCAAAGGCGGGAGGTGGCCGTCTTGGCCGCCTCCCCACTGTCGGCCACCATGGCCATCACCCGCTTCGCCATCGCGGCCCGAAGGCGGGAGGTGGTGGTCGTGGCCGCCACCCCGTCGTCAGCCGCCGTGGCCGCCAGCCCACCATTGACCGTTGGGGTCATCACCCTCTCCGCCACCGTCGCCCCAAGGCGGGAGGCGGAGGTGGATGCCCGCACGTGCGTCAGCAACCTTGTGTGCTACAACGAGTTCCTGCGGGAGGAGTAGTAGTAGTAGTAGTAGTAGTAGTAGTAGTAGTAGTAGTAGTAGTAGTAGTAGTAGTAGTAGTAGTAGTAGTAGTAGTAGTAGTAGCAGTAGTATTTAGGGGCTATTTTTTTCAGTTCATCTTAATATAGATGTGGTGGAAGCTGTACAACATACTTAAAATTAGCTAGTATATATAGTTGAACTAGCTATTTGATGACGTGGTTGGCAACAATTGGGGAAAAGTTTGGTCGGTTCAGCCGAGTTGAACTGTTTGTATAAATTAAGAATGACTACTTAATCTATGAATGAAATATATGCTTAATTACTGAATTTTAGTTGCAAAAATTAGATACTGCTAGTGATTTTTAGCTTCATATTTTGACAAATTGCAGTGTTACAAGGTTGACAAATGGCAATGTTACTAGATCAACAAATGTCAATCTTTTTAGTTTGACAAATGGTAACATACCCAATATGACAAATGCAAATCACACCAAATTGTTGTAAGTGGTTGCACACGGGTCATCCAAAAGAACCGTTTTGTTGAAGAGATGCACAAATCCTGCTCTCACTTTGCATCATGTCATCCCGGGGTCGACGGGCGGGG
This sequence comes from Aegilops bicornis, assembly GCA_021605145.1. Classification (NCBI taxonomy): domain Eukaryota; kingdom Viridiplantae; phylum Streptophyta; class Magnoliopsida; order Poales; family Poaceae; genus Aegilops; species Aegilops bicornis. The sequence continues at coordinate 388,026,105 of CM038672.1, forward strand.
GGCGGGAGGACGGCAGCTGGCGGCGCTGAGAGGTAGTGTTCGACGGCGGCTCCCATGCCGCTGAGGGGGTTTCACGCACGAAGAGGAAGAAGGATGGCCATGGAAGTCAAAGGGCTCGCTTCGGTGAGCATGCATGACATCTGACTCGTGACGCTTCCGGTGAGCCTGCGCATTCGAGGACAGCTTGCACGCCTCTTGGTCAGCATGCACATCGGACTGCGCTTGCACGCCTCCCGTTCAGTCAAGGTCAAGCAGCTGTCCGCACGGCACCTCCTACAGCCATTAAAACCAAGACACGTGGCGTCACGTGAATGGTTAACAGAACGCACCTGGTTTGAATTATACAAACGTTTGAGATATTAAAGTCGCAGCTATTTTTTCAAAATGCCTTTGTTAGCTGTCATTATTCGAGTGTGCCTTCTCTCAAAATGGACACGAAAAATACCACAGCATGTCGGGTGCCATTCCATGATAACATCCCAAGTTTCATGAATTTCAGACGAGTTTTGGATTTACTAGAATTTAAAAATAAAGTATCTCAATGTTTTGCCGGCAATCAAACGGTGCACTGGTGTTTGAAATTCATTCCCATTTCTTGCATCGGACCTAAGCATGCACCCAAGGACACAGATTTGACTTTTCAACCAATTTATATGCACTGGAGCATGTGCATGTAGTTCAAATTTGAATTATGCACATAAATACATTGAAAACTCAGTTAATGCATAAAAATGTCCAAACGAACCCCGAAAAATCACAAAAATGGACACAACACTCATGTTGTTCTATGTTGACACGAGAAAAAAATTGAAAGAAATAAGAGGCAATGGATATCATTTCGTCCCCAAAGGTGGGACGTTCCCTACCGAATCATCATGATTGTTGTGAGAAGCTCTGGTTTGTGAGAAGCATATACCAAACCTGCCCCAAATGGGACAAAAAAATTACCACGACATGTTGATGCCGCTCCATGATAGCAGGCCAAGTTTCATGAATTTCAGACAAGTTTTGGATTTACTAGAATTTAAAAACCAGGCATCTCAACGTTTTGCCGGCAATCAACAGTGCCCTGGTGTTTGAAATTCATTCCCATTTCTTGCATGGGACCTAAGCATGCACCCAAGGACACAGATTTGATTTTTCAACCAATTTATATGCACTAGAGCATGTGCATGTAGTTCAAATTTTAATTATGCACATAAATGCATTGAAAACTCAGTTAATGCATAAAAATGTACAAACGAACCCCGAAAAATCCCAAAAAGTGACACAACACTCCTGTTTTTCTATGTTGACACGAGAAATTTTTTGAAAGCAATAAGAGGCAATGGATATCGTTTCATCCCCAAAGGTGGGACGTTCCCTACCGAAATCATCCTGCTTGTTGTGAGAAGCTCTCGTTTGTGAGAAGCATATACCCAAAATTTCCCCAAATGGGACAAAATATTTACCACGGCATGTTGATGCCGCTCCATGATAGCATGCCAAGTTTCATGAATTTTAGACGAGTTTTGGATTTACTTGAGTTTAAAAACCAGGCATCTCCATGTTTTGCCCGCAATCAACAGTGCCCTGGTGTTTGAAATTCATTCCCATTTCTCGCATGGGACCTAAGAATGCACCCAAGGACACAGATTTGATTTTTCAACCAATTTATATGCACTGGAGCACGTGCATGTAGTACAAATTTGAATTATGCACATAAATGCATTCAAAACTCAGTTAATGCATAAAAATGTCCAAACAAACCCCAAAAAATCACAAAAATTGACACAACACTCCTGTTTTTCTATGTTGACACGAGAAAAAAATTGAAAGCAATAAGAGGCAATGGATATGTTTCATACCCAAAGCTGGGACGTTCCCTACCGTAACCATCATGCTTGTTGTGAGAAGCTCTCGTTTGTGAGAAGCATATACCCGAACCTGCTCCAAATGGGACAAAAAATTTACCACAGCATGTTGATGCCCCTCCATGATAGCATGCCAAGTTTCATGAATTTCAGACGAGTTTTGGATTCACTAGAATTTAAAAACCAGGCATCTTAATGTTTTGCCGGCAATCAACAGTGCCCTGGTGTTTGAAATTCATTCCCATTTCTTGCATGGGACCTAAGCATGCACCCAAGGACATAGATTTGATTTTTCAACCAATTATATGCACTGGAGCATGTGCACGTAGTTCAAATTTGAATTATGCACATAAATGCATTGAAAACTCAGTTAATGCATAAAAATGTCCAAACGAACCCCGAAATATCACAAAAATTGACACAACACTCGTGTTGTTCTATGTTGACACGAGAAAAAATTTGGAAGCAATAAGAGGCAATGTATATCATTTCGTCCCCAAAGGTGGAACCTTCCCTACCGAAACCATCATGATTGTTGTGAGAAGCTCTGGTTTGTGAGAAGCATATACCCAAACCTGCCCCAAATGGGACAAAAAAATTACCAAGGCATGTTGATGCCGCTCGATGATAGCATGCCAAGTTTCATGAATTTCAGACGAGTTTCAGATTTACTAGAATTTAAAAATAAATTATCTCAACGTTTTGTCGGCAATCAACGGTGCCCTGGTGTTTGAAATTCATTCCCATTTCCTGCATGGGACCTAAGCAGGCACCCAATGACACAGATTTGATTTTTCAACCAATTTATATGCACTGGAGCATGTGCATGTAGTTCAAATTTGAATTATGCACATAAATGCTTTGAAAACTCAGTTAATGCATAAAAATGTCCAAACAAACCCCGAAAAATCACAAAAATTGACACAACACTCCTGTTGTTCTATGTTGACATGAGAAAAAAAATTGGAAGCAATAAGAGGCAATGGATATCCTTTCGTTCCAAACGTGGGACATTCCCTACCGAAACCATCATGATTTTTGTGAGAAGCTCTGGTTTGTGAGAAGCATATACCCAAACTGCCCCAAATGGGACAAAAAAACTACAACGGCATGTTGATACCGCTCCATGATAGCATGCCAAGTTTCATGAATTTCAGACGAGTTTTGGATTTACTAGAATTTAAAAATAAATTATCTCAATGTTTTGTCGGCAATCAACGGTGCCCTGGTGTTTGAAATTCATTCCCATTTCTTGCATGGGACCTAAGCATGCACCCAAGGACACATATTTGACTTTTCAACCAATTTATATGCACTGGAGAATGTGCATGTAGTTCAAATTTGAATTATGCACATAAATGCATTGAAAACTCAGTTAATGCATAAAATGTCCAAATGAACCCCGAAAAATCACAAAAATTGACACAACACTCCTGTTGTTCTATGTTGACACGAGAAAATTTTGGAAGCAATAAGAGGCAATGGATATCGTTTCGTCCCCAAAGGTCAGACATTCCATACCGAAACCGTCATGCTTGTTGTGAGAAGCTCTAGTTTGTGAGAAGCATATACCCAAACCTGCCCCAAATGGGACAAAAAAATTACCACGGCATGTTGATGCCACTCCATGATAGCATGCCAAGTTTCATGAATTTCATATGAGTTTTTGATTTACTAGAATTTAAAAACCAGGTATTTCAATGTTTGCGTAGAGTAGCGGTGGCGGTGGTGTTTGACATTCATTCTCATTTCTTGCATGGGACCTAAGCAGGCAACCAAGGACACATATTTGAATTTTCAACTAATTTATATGCATTGGAGCATGTGCCTGTAGTTCAAATTTGAATTAAGCACATGAATGCACAGAAAACTTAGTTAATGTATAAAAATGTCCAAGCGAACCCCGAAAAATCCCAAAAGTTGAATCAACACTCCTGTTGTTCTATGTTGACACTAGGAAAAAAATTGAAATCAAGAAGCGGCAACGGATATCGTTTCGTCCAGAAAGGTGAAACGTTCCCTACCGAAACCATCACACTTGTTGTGAGAAGCTCTGGTTTATGAGAAGCTTATACCCAAACCCGCCCCAAATGGGACAAAAAATTTACCACGGCATGTTTATGCCGCTCCATGATAGCATGCCAAGTTTCATGAATTTCAGACGAATTTTGGATTTACTAGAATTACAAAAGCAAGTACGTCGATGTTTGCCGGAGAGCCACGGTGTCGTGGTGTTCGAATTTCATCTTATTTCTTGCATGGGAGATAAGCATAAACCCATGGACCATATATGATTTTACAACCCATGTTGGTGCACCGGAGCATGTGCATGTAGTTTAATTTTGAAATGTGCACCTGAAATGGCTAGAAAACCAATTTAATGTATAAAATGTTCAAACGAACCCTGAATAATTCCAATTCTTTTACGACACACATATAGTTGCATGTTCACTCCAGATAAAAGGTCTAGCAATTCAAACACCGTCCATTGCCGCTGTGACCCCATTATGTAATTCAAATCAAGATGAAAAATCAAGTAGATCGCACACAGTTTATTATCACTAACCGTGTGAGATGCAGCACAAAATATCTTGGAGCACCGCCGGTGTATAGTACGCCTATGGCTTACGCGAGAAGGTGCGTCGGCTACAGTCCACAGCCGGCGTCTCAAGCACACTAGCTCGCTCCCCAAATATCATTTCACTGTTCAATCGTCACCAGTGAAAGATGGGCACGTGGACCCGCGTCATGAGGGCAACTTCGGTGGCCCATTCCGGCAAGAGCGCGGCCGCAGCCGCCATGCGCATGCTAACAAGGTGCATGAGCACGGCCGCAATCTGTGACCGGGCGGCCATGTCAGCCCAAACGGCCGCTGTTTCTTCTCAGGTGGCGGCAGCAACATCTGGCTCGGGGATAACAACTGGCGAGAGCGGCACAACGGTTGTCCGTTCCGCAGCGGTGGCCTTAGCCCTGATGGAGGCCGCCCACGACCATGTTGAGGCCGTCCACGCCCAGCTCCTGGCGGTCACCGCACAAATCGAACGAAGCTTCTCCAACAACGGTCGGCAACCCACGGCCGTAGAGCTGGCAATCACCGAGAGCGTTCGAGCAGCCATCCGTTCCTCCGCCGCATACCTTGTGATGATGGAGCCCGTCCAAGCCCAGATCGCATCCGCCCACGCCTAGCTCGTGGTGGCCTTTTCCAAAGATATGGCGGATGCGGATGGCGAGATGCTTGCCGAGTATGGTGCGATGGATGCCATGGAGCCCCTTCCCCAGGGGACCGTCCGGCGCGAGCTGGACAGGGAGGCGGCGGCGGAGATCGATGAGCACCAGCCATAGTAGTACTCTTTGTTTTGTTTAATTAAGAGCGTCGGACTTTAATTTGTTAGAGTAAAGTTTAGGTCAGCTAGCTCTGTTTAATTGTTGAACTTGCTCGATTAAGAAGTGTGGGTGTGTTGTAGTCTCCTTTGTGTACCCAAATTATGCAATGACGTGGATGACCACTGTAACCATGGAAATTCGAACCAAATTTTTTGACGTTCAAACTCATCACACACGGGTTAAGCTATTTGAATCATTTGTGATGTTAGGGACCGTGTCTGATGACACTTTACGCGCCAGTTTTTTCACTGAAGCGATTCCAAATTTTTGGCTTCCACGGAAATATCTACCTCCCCCCCCCTTACCAAAAGCCACATTTCCCCTGTTTCCGCCTTCCTTTCCAAGTTGAAACCTTCACTCCTTGCTTGCAGCACCGCCCCCTTGTCGGCGACCCTCCTTCAAGCTGCTCGGCCTCGTCTATCCAGGCAGGTAATCCACACCCGACCCCCATCCACCTCCTCCTTCCACATCCAACATGCCCCGACCGCCGACGCGATCGCGACACACCCAAATCACCGACCCCTCCACCAAATAAGCGCCTCCCTAAGCCATGGTACACGCAGTATAGCCAGGATCTCAAGGAGCATTGGGCAGCGGAGAAGCAAATCGCGGCCGCATGCGCGGATGAGGTCACGATGGCTGCCATTAGTGCTGACCCCCAGATCTTGGAGGAGCACCTTGTCATTTGCTAGCTATGCCGGCTAAGCATGCTCGGTTTACCCGTTGCATGTGCTGCTCCTGCCTTTCCTTCACAAATTCTAGTGAATTGTGCTATCTAATTTTACCATGCAATCTGTTGCTCTAGTGTATATGTTCTATATGTAAATGCGGTGTGGTGCTCACTTATTAACTATTTTTTAATTAGTTGTCGTCTTTAGTTAACTATTTGGTTCAATTACGCAAATGTGATGTTCAATTCTTCAGGCTGTAATTTTGTATTGTCTTCCATGTGAGAAATAAATCAATTTATCTTTACAAAATACATGAGAAAGCGAATATAATTGCTATATTTCCAAGTTGTCAAGCATGCTTGGTTTGGTTATACATTGTGCAATGTGGTGCTCGATTAACGCTTTTGTTCGTTTGTGTTGTGGTGTTTAGTTAACTGTTTGATTCAATTCTGCAATGCGATGTTCAATAGTTGTGGGTGCATTACATTATTGTATACCATGTGAGGAATAAATTGAATTTGGTTGTAGTAAATACATGAGAAATAAATACAATTGCTACAATTGGCTGTAGTAAATACATGAGAAACAAATACGATTGCTACAATTGGTTGTAGTTAATTGTTTGGTTAACTGTCTGATCTTCTATTAGGAGTATGTTATATTGTGCAATGTGGTGCTCAGTTAATGTTTGGTTCATTTGTTGTGGTGTTTAGTTAACTGCTTGGCTCAATTCTGCAATGTGATGTCCAATTGTCGTGGGTATAATTTTGTATTGTTTTGCATGTGAGGAATAAATCAAATTTGGTTGCACTTAATACATGAGAAACATATACAAGTGCTATATTTCCTAGTTCTTAATCATGCTTGGTTTGGATAAATGGGGTTTCCATGTGGCTTGAATTAATCTGATGAATCTGCAATGTGCTTATTTTTCATCAACATATTTTACTGATAGCATGCGAGCCCTTACTTAACCTGATGACTAACTACCTTATATGTGTTGCAGGGAAACAATGGGAAACGCTGAGGTTTACAATCGACGATAGCACATGAATGGTCCGTTGTCTAATAGCACATTATTGTGCAATTGCAGGAACCATTCTAATATTTTGGTTTTTAACAATTTGGTCTTGCACATGTAGGTCCTGCTATCAGAGGTTTTGACCCACTGTTCGACCCTTTTTGCATATGGGGAATTGAGTTGTCCATGAATATCAACCAAATCATAAACTCAGAAAGATTGTTAGGATAAAGAAATTAGCGACAAAAAACAACAAGATCTTTGTCTGCACAATGAAGAAGTCATCAATTCACTACAAGATGGTACTAACTATTATACCGATCAAGATGACCGGTGAAAGAGAGAAAAAAAATCCTGATCAAACGATCGGGAAAAAGACTCTCTAGGGCAGGCGGTCAACAAGACAGGAGAACGAACCCTAGGTACGGGCGGCATGGCCCCTGGTGGCGATCATGGAGACCGGTCGCCCCGGAGGCGGCGCGGAGCAAAAGCGGCAGCGGCGGCTAGGGTTTGGTTCAGTTAGGTTGATGCCATGTTAGAAGGGATAGAGAGAGATGACTGACGTAATGTGTTGGATGTATTATTCAGCCTCGAGGGTGAGTATATATAGAGTACAAGACTTGGAGGGCAAGACGCCTCCTAGAGATAAGATGGAAACAATTCCTATCTAATCCCGAACAATCTCTAAATACTAAATATATCTAACAGTTTGTCGTGATCTTGTGTTTTCTATGCCATGGTAGAGTTTTGAGTGTATTAATGTTTTCGCTGTAAGTTGAGATGTTCACCAAAAGTCACTGGTTTTTCGTGCGTGCTAGTTTTTTTTAAACGGAGGCGAAAGATTTGCCTCATCGATTAATTAAGAAGAAGAGAGTTGCCCGGTTAATTAATAGAAAATCGGGCGAAAACAAACACAAACAAACCACATGCAGACTACTCCCAAAGTCTGAAACCCCATGATTGCACTGTCGACCCTACAAACATTTCCAACATGCAACAGACCCAAGCCCACACGCATCTATATCGCAAAGGAATCCCCAAAAAGAACACCTCGAATGTAGACTAATGACCCCCAAAAAACCACGATGGTAAACTAAACAATGAGGACGACCCAAAAGACCAAGGAGCAACCATTAAGCAGTCGTAGACGCCTTCCCTATGGCATCACTCTTCTTGTTTTTGCTTTTGAGATACTTCTCCACCTTCTTCATCTTGTCTTTGTTAAACTTTCCCCTTAGGATGCACGCAACCGCCTTACCAGACCCAGGGCTGGCTGCCTCCAAGCTGGAGAGCAAGTTGCACAACTCTTTTGCAAAGAGAGCATCATAACAAGGTGCCAACACATCTATCCTAACAACATCTCCACCTGGGGGCACCACCTGCCCAATGGTCACAGCCGAGTGAGTGACCGCGGCATCCAAACCTGCACACACCACAAAGTCGTTCTAGCTAGATTCCAAGGGCGGTGGTGAGGGTGTCGTGGGCACCGCCAAAGCCCCTAGCAAGCCCAACTCCTTCGGAATCACCACTGAAGAGGTGGAGTGGACTCCTCACATAGCTCTGTCAACTCAGGCGTAATCTGTAAAACCGGAGCCACAACCTTGACGATCACTTCACCCCCAACGTTTGTCGACACCGTAGCATAGGGCTAGCACGAGGAGAGAAACCTCCATAGAAGTCAATTTCCTCTCCATCTGTAGAACCAACCTAAAGCTTGGGGAGCAAAGATCCAATTGGCACAACCTAAAGTTTACCAAGACAAACCTCTGCCCTTGCCAAGACACTCTCAACACGCACAACACAATCGCAAAGCTCAACGCAAAGTAACTCAGCCTACTACTCAAGGACAGGCTATAATGGCACGTCGGCCTGGGTGATGGATGCAGATGCTACAGCAACACATAGTTGCAGAGCAACCTGGTCGACCGGTTTCCTAGCACGGCAAAAGCGAGCAATGTGGCCGAAACGGAGGCAATTCCTACAATGAATTGGATCCCCGCAGGAGTGTGCTCGATGACCCCGACACAGACACCGGAAACATCTATCTCTCAACCATGCCGGAGGAGGCAGCCCTGCATTGAAGGTAGGAAGATGAAAAGCCGGAGGAGGCGTCAAACGGCGCCCCTTCGAGACGAGCTGCCAGCCCCCCGGCTCATCCTTGCGCAAAGCAGCCGCAAAACACCCGAGAACGGCAGGTGCCTCATCCCGACGAAAGCATCCACACCAATCCCCCCAACCAGGGTGCACAGGCGGGGCGAATCAGTCGCCTCCAGAAATGACATGTGGTGCAGGAGCACAGGGCCCAGCGTCCATGGATGTCGTTGCCTTCGCGGGTTTGAGGAGGCGAGAGTGAGCCACCCCCCCCCCCAATGGTCGGGTCTTGTCGGATTTAGGGATCCGCAGACCCAAGAAAGGTTCAAACTCTGGGGCATGTGCGAAGAACTCGACCTATCCAGCCTACCAGCTCGTCGCCCCATGGCCTAGCTCGATTCGCCTGAGCAAGGAAGAAGATGAACACGAAAGTTTACAGGTTCAGGCCACCTTGCGGTGTAAGACCCTACTCCTGGTTTGTGGTGGATTAGCCTCATGAGGGCTGAGGATGAACTAGTACAAGGGATGAACAACCTCGCGAGGTCTATGGGTGAGGGAATGAGTCGACCTCCGTGTCCGGATTGATGGCTCCCTACTCTTCTAAGGTGGAGACTAACCTATATTTATAGTGACCTTGGTCCTCTTCCCCCAAAATGTAGGCGGGAAGGGATCCCAAAGTGGCCAATTTGAAAGGGGACACGTAGTACATCTTATCCTGGTGAAAGGTGGTCTTCACCAGCAAAGCTTCTGGTTGCGACGCAGTGGTGGGCTCGGCGATGACATCTGTCCTGGCGGTCTTGGTCTCGTTGCACTGGAATGGAAACCTTTGCCAGATTCCTCGGGAACCCACGCATGTCCTTGCCTCCTTAGCACCAAAGAGGAAATTGTTTCCTCTGGGCCCGCTGGCGCCTGCCTGTCGTGGTCGTCATGGCTTGCGTCATGGTAGCCTCATGAGGCTGGGTACCTGCATAGAAATCTCCGCTCCATGGGAGGTCTTAGTGTCGTCCGCCTCGCGAGGGTCTTGTCTCGTCGGTCTTGCAGATGGGCCGTACCAGGCCGTCTATGGAGCCACGCCATGGGCTGCAGGCTGGCAAGTCTGGGTACCACAGGTTCCCGAATCGCGACGGTAGCCCCTGTGCCCAAAGCTGCTCAGACTTGGCTTCGAGGCGGTTAAGAGGCAAGGGCGGTTACCGTCAGAGGCCCCAATAACCTGCGGACCAAGACGACGCATGGAGCTTGACGGGACATGGGCGTCTCTGCTTTCCCATGCCGCCTCAGCAACTGCTCGGGCTGACAAAAGACTGGCTTGCCCCACCGGGCCATCATTACTCATGCTTGCCCCGCAGCAGATCTCCTTTCCTCCACCAAGGACCTCCCCAGATCCAATCAAGCTCGGCCCCTCTCCCTTCTACAACTCTGGCGCCGGTGAACTCACTGATGGCTCCCAAGAAGTCGCAGCCCATGGAGCACGCCACGAGCTCTTCCTCCTCTCCTGCGCATGTACTCAACGCGTCCTACATCACTGAGGAGGGGCACCTTGCCCTCGTGCTCCCATACGCGGCGAGCAACGAGATCGAGTGGAACAAGACCACAATCTGGGTCGGCTCCACCGAGCAGTGGACTCTAGCATGGACGGTCTACCCCTTCTTCCTCCATAGTATCTTCACAGGGCTTGTGCCCCCTCTCTCTGAGTTCTTCACCATTGTCCTAAACAACTATCAAGTCCAGGCCATGCACTTCCAACCCCTCTCCATCCTCCTCCTATCCATCTTCGCCTTCTACTGCGAGGCTTTCGTGGGCGTGAGGCCCTCCGTGCCCCTTCTTTGACACTTCTTCTCTCTGCAGCTGCATGATCCAACCCAGCGCTCCGGCTGCGTGTCCTTCATCGCAGTCCACAAGAACAACGTGCTCATGAGGGCCAGAAAGAAGGTGGAGAACTTCTGGCGCCGCTGGGTCTTCGTGGATGCCTGGGGCCTGAACGAGCGGCTGGAGCTGCCGACCGCACTGCCCACACGGCTCGAGAGGTGGAGCCACGAGAAGTTCTCCAACCCCCAGGAGGCGCCCGTCCTGAGGAAGATGATCTCGGGCGTGGATGCAAGGGCACTGATGGGGGGCATGCTCGTGAATGAGTTCCTGAGGCAATGCTTGGCTCCGCTCCAGTCGCACACGCGCCCTATGTGGGAGCTCTAGGGCGCGGAGGACGACATCAAGCTGCGCCCGGGAGGTCTGAGGGGCGAGGAGCTGGACAAGGCCATGAGCATCCTGCTCGAGGGCGAGCCAGGGAACCTCCCGGAGGCCTACGTCCCGTTGTACCTCCGTGCTGACAGGGAGGCATTGGTCGCCGCCATGCATGTCTTCAACAAGCTGGGGCTCATGTCGTCTGAGCCGCCCAACTCCCCCGTGTTGGTGTCCTCCGGCGACGATGCCGGCGAAGAGGGCAAGGGGGACATGGAGGTGACCGAGGATGACATGGCGGAGATCTCTCCCCCATCACAAAGCGACCTTCTCTGTGGCTTCACCAACGACGACGACGCCGATGAGCCCCCGGTCGTGGAATCCCCGCGCTCCACCAGGGTCCTCACGAGGTCAGCGGCCACTCCTGAGGCCCGGCGGAGGTCAGGCCAGGCGACCTCGAAGAAGAACGGGGCGGCACTCCCTCAGGGCGACGCGTCTGCCTCGCCAAGCGGCGACGCTGCACGGAGGCCGGCTGCAGAGCACCCTCCTCACTCCCCGGGCGCGACGAAGGCCATGCCTAGGAAGAGCGGGGGTGCCCTAGCCTTGGTCAGAAAGAGGGCGTACATCAACCCCGACGAGTAAGTACCTTACCTTGTTTCTGTTTAGCATATATTTGCATTGTGCTCACAGCGCTCCCGCCCTGATGACCAGGGTGGGCGTCATGGTGAAGAAGAGGAAGGAAGGAGACCGGACTCTGGAGGCGCCACCTCTCGCTGCATCCGCAGCGGCTCTGACATAGGCGGGGGAGGCCATCCCCCGTCTCCTCACGGCGGAACAGGCCCCTCAGGACGCGGTGGTGCCGCCTCGGGAGGAGCCGGTCCCTGTGGGCCAGCAGGCCATGGGGCTGTCTACGCCCATTGCGCCCGGGCAAGGTTCTGAGCCCGCAGCAACCAAAGCCGACCACACCAGCACCTCCGGAGCCGCGGAGCACCCCACTGCGCTCGCGCCTCCTTCTCCTCCAACCCTTGCACTTGCAAACTGCGACCCCATGGTCAGGCCCGGGGCCCTGGACGAGGCCTACGTTGCGCTTGGTCGTCTCCGGGCGGACCTTCAAGATGCCGACAGGTGCTTCATGAGGGAGCGCCTGGGCCTTATCTCGGGGTGGGCCCAGGCCAACTCTGCCATTGAGAAGGCCTGGAGCCGGGCTGAAGCCGCGAAGGCCGAGAGCAGGAAGGAGGCCACCGTCGCCAGGGCAACTCGTGACACAGCGCAGGCCGAGGCTGCGTCCGCCATGAAGCGCTGCAGGGAGGCGGAGGAGAGTTTGAAGGCCCTTCACGAGGAGCAAGCCGCGGCTACGTCACGGCTCCACCAACAGGAGGAGGGCCTCAAGGCCCATGAGGCGAAGCTCGCTGACCGAGACACCAAGCTGGCCCAGGTGACCACCGACCAGGCGACGAAGCGCGACCGCCTGGCCAAACTGAAGGCGGAGGCGAACGAGGCCCAAGCGTCCCATGCCCGGCATGTCTCCGAAGCAACAGCCCAGCTGGAGGCCAGGGAGAAGGCCCTCGTCGTCGTGGAGTAGAAGGTGGCCATGGACCACGAGACCTTCCTTGCCCTCGAGCTCGGGTTCCGCAAGGCGTTGCGTACCATCTGCGGGGGAGGATACGAAGAGCCGCTGGCGACCCCTGAAGACGGCCTCACAGGGCTCCTCCCCAAGCTTGCCGAAGCGCTCAAGGGTGTCGCCGTTGTGGTGGACTCCTTTGTGGAGGTGGAGTGTCGCTCGCTTTTCACCGCGGCTGCGACGCGCGTCTTCATCCATCTCTACCTCTAGGACCCAAGCTTCGACCTCGGTGCGCTGATCCATTCGGTAGCTCTTGAGTCCCGCGCCGCCGCTGCGGAGGCCGCGAAGGATGACGTAGACGCCCTGCTCAAGAAGTTCCTCTGCTCCCCGACCCTGAGGCTCTAGCAGCGGATGTTGCGGGTGGCGGTGACGATGGCGGCGGCGACGTTGACGACGGGCTTCCAGCGGCCAGGGCAAGCGGTGGCGATGGCCAAGGCGGTGGTGGCGCTTCCTCCTAACTTTATTCCTGCAATCATTTATCGTGTCCTGTGGACGCGTAAACCTTCTGCTTGAATTTGTGAAACACTGCGCGTTTTGTAATAACTACTAGAACTTCGTGATTTCCTTTTAGTGCTTGGTTTCCTTCATGTTTGCCTTAGCGTTCTGCGTCGGCAGGGCCCGACCCCGCGCATACCTCGACCGCCGTTGGGGCGTCCGGATCACTAGGACGAGACCAAGGGGCAAGGGGCTACGTGACTAGTGAGGCCCCTGAGTCGCGATGCTTAGGGGCCCCCCTTGACGTACGAACAGCCTCATTGTTCTGCGTCGGCAGGGCCCAGCCCCGCGCATACCTCGACCGCCGTTGGGGCATCCGGATCACCAGGACGAGACCAAGGGGTGAGGGGCTACGTGACTAGTGAGGCCCCTGAGTCGCAATGCTCAGGGGTCCCCCTTGACGTACGAACGGCCCTCATGAAGTAAAAGCGAGCAGTCGTCCAAGCTAATCCAGAGTCCTCCATACCTTTGCTCACCAGCTTTCACCTGGGAGGAACGCGAGAAGACCGGGTGCCTGTACCTGGTAGGCTGGCGTATGCCAGGTGTGGCCTGAGCACAGCCCCTGTGTCCAGCGCCCTCGCACGATCCTCTTGAGGGGAAAGTTGTGGGGTGTTACCAGACGAAGAGCCGAGAGGCTGTCCTGAGGTTGGTGTGGCCACGAAGGCGCCCTCGGTTGTTTATTCACCAACACAGAGCATGGTGCTTACACTTTGGCGTGGGCATAGCCGCTCCTCGACCGTGTCATCCGCCAGCGCGGAGCATGGGGCTTCCACTAGTGCGTGGGCATAGTCGCTCGTTGAAAGTGTCTTCCGCTAGCGCGGAGCATGGGGCTTCCACTGGTGCGTGGGTGGGAGTTCCCTCTAGGGGAGACTCTGGGGTGTGTACAGCCCCGTTCGTACGCGTGGCTGGCATGGCAGAAGTGGAGGAGGTGTATCAAGGCACTCGCGAGCGAGCGCGGGACTCACGAGGCCCTACCTCAAGGCAGGTTGCTCCTGATTTTTGCGGTGCGGGGCGTGCGTAAGACACCTGCGGGACGATGGGGGGTCCTGTGCCGAATGCCCCTTCGGAGGTTATCGCATGAGAAGGTCGGACACCAATGACCCTAGGAGGTGACATCTACGGGGCCGGCCCACCAGACAGAGCTCGGCCAATTGTTTTATCGATGCTGCAAGAATGGACCCGAGCACAGATGCCGTGCCAAGTCTTCTCATGCAATGATCACACGGAAAAACAGCCGGCGCACGGCTCCTGTAGCGGCAAAGCGCCGAACGCGGTTGTACCAACCGGGCCGCGCACCCTTACTTGCCCCTGATATGTCTCCGTCGTATCTATAATTTTTGATTGTTCCATGCCAATATTATACAACTTTCATATACTTTTGGCAACTTTTTATACTATTTTTGGGACTAACATATTGATCTAGTGCCCAGTGCCAGTTCATGTTTGTTGCATGTTTTATGTTTCGCAGAAACCCCATATCAAACAGAATCCAAATGGGATAAAAACGGACAGAGAATATTTTCGGAATATTTGGAGAATTCCGGAAGAAAAATCCACGCGAGACGGTGCCCGAGGGAGGCACGAGGCAGGGGGGCGCGCCCCACCCCCCTGGGCGCGCCCCTGGCCCTCGTGGTCCACCCGTGAGGCGGTTGATGCCCTTCTTCGGCCGCAAGAAAGCTAATTTTTGGTAAAAAAAATCACGGCGAAGGTTTCAGTCCAGTCGGAGTTACGGATCTCCATATATATACGAAACGGTGAAAGGGCAGCCCAGGAAAACGCAGAAACAGAGAGAGATAGAGGGACAGATCCAATCTCGGAGGGGCTCTAGCCCCTCCCACGCCATGGAGGCCAAGGACCAGAGGCGAAACCCTTCTCCCATATAGGGAGGAGGTCAAGGAAGAAGAAGGAGGAGGGGGCCCTCTCCCCCTCTCTTCCGTTGGCGCTGGAACACCGTCGGGGCCATCATCATCACCGCCATATTCACCAACAACTTCACCGCCATCATCACCAACTCTTCCCCCCTCTATGCAGCAGTGTAACCTCTCTCTTACCCGCTGTAATCTCTACTTAAACATGGTGCTCAATGCTATATATTATTTCCCAATGATGTATGGCTATCCTATGATGTTTGAGTAGATCCGTTTTGTCCTATGGGTTATTTGATGATCAAGATTGGTTTGAGTTGCATGTTTTATTATTGGTGTTGTCCTATGGTGCTCTCTGTGTCGCGCAAGCGTGAGGGATTCCCGCTATAGGGTTTGCAATATGTTCATGATTTGCTTATGGTGGGTGGCGTGAGTGTGAAGCCTGAGACCGAGTAAGTAGGTTGTTTGCGTATGGGATAAATAGGACTTGATACTTTAATGCTATGGTTGGGTTTTACCTTAATAATCTTTAGTAGTTGCGGATGCTTGCTAGAGTTCCAATCATAAGTGCATATGATCCAAGTAGAGAAAGTATGTTAGTTTATGCCTCTCCCTCAAATAAAATTGCAATAATGATTACCGGTCTAGTTATCGATTGCCTAGGGACAAATAACTTTCTCGTAACAAAAAGCTCTCTACTAAAACTAATTTAGTTGTGTATTTATCTAAACAGCCCCTACTTTTTATTTAGGTGCTCTTTATTATCTTGCAAACCTATCCAAAAACACCTACAAAGTACTTCTAGTTTCATACTTGTTCTAGGTAAAGCGAACGTTAAGCGTGCGTAGAGTTGTATCGGTGGTCGATAGAACTTGAGGGAATGTTTGTTCTACCTTTAGCTCCCTGTTGGGTTCGACACTCTTACTTATCGAAAGAGGCTACAATTGATCCCCTATACTTGTGGGTTATCAAGACCTTTTTCTGGCGCCGTTGCCGGGGAGCAATAGCGTGGGGTGAATATTCGCGTGTGTGCTTGTTTGCTTTATCACTAAGTAATTTTTATTTGTTGTTCTTAGTTATTCTCTATCTTTAGTTATGGATATGGAACATGAAATACCAAAAAAATTTAAGTTTACTTGCTACTCATGGAGATGGGGAACCTCCTAAAACCCTCGATGCTCGTTATGTGATAGATATTATGTACTACTTTAATAATATTCTGAGAAAACCCCATTCAACTATGTAATGGGAGACACATTAGATCAACTTGAATACTTTAGGGATTATCGCTTGACTTAAAAAGAGAAAATATTATGGGATCAAATTCATATGTTGCATTGGTATGCTCGGCAACTTTGCTTGAGATATGATTATACTTGTTGCTCTAGGATGAAGGCTCCACACCTTCCCTTTTCATGCAAATTTAATGATGATAAAACCTTGGCTTCTTATGCTAATGGTATATATGATTACTATGATGTGGAACAAATAGAAGAATTTGTTGCTTTTATGGGTGCTTATGAAAGCTATGTTCAAAGAGTGTGAAAATCTTTATGATGCTGTTTACAGATCTGAAAATCTTGCTATACTTAAATATTGTTATGAGAATTATGAATATAATGCCGATATTGATGTGTTTATTGAGAAAGTCTCTGTTGTCCAAGAAGAGATTAATATTTTGCAGGAATCTATGGAAGAAGAAATTGATGAAACTGTGAGCTCATTGGATGAAAAAGATGATGAGGAGAGCGAAGAACAAAAGGAGGAAGAGCGGATTAGCTACCCGTGCCCACCTTCTAATGAGAGTAACTCTTCAACTCATACATTGTTTAATTTCCCTTCGTGCTTACCGAAGGATGATTGCTATGATGACTATTATGATCCCATTGATTCTCTTGAAATATCACTTTTTGATGATGCTTGCTATGCTTGTGGCCAAGATGCCAATATGAATTATGCTTATGGAGATGAACTTGCTATAGTTACTTATGTTAAACATGAAATTGTTGCTATTGCACCCACGCATGATAGTCCTATTATCTTTTTGAATTCTCCCAACTACACTATATCGGAGAAGTTTGCACTTATTAAGGATTATATTGATGGGTTGCATTTTACCATTGCACATCATGATTTTGATGAATATAATATGCATGTGCTTGCTGCTCCTACTTGCAATTATTATAAGAGAGGAACTATATCTCCACCTCTCTATGTTTCCAACATGGTAAAATTGCAAGAAACTGTTTATACTATGCATTGGCCTTTACTTTGTGTGCATGAATTGTTCTTTTATGACATGCCGATGCATAGGAAGAGAGTTAGACTTCATCATTACATGATATATGTTTCTTTGTGCTCACTACTAAATTACAAATCATTTCTAATTAAAATTGGCTTTGATATACCTTGGGATCCGGGTGGATCCATTACTTGAGCACTATATGCCTAGCTTAATGGCTTTAAAGAAAGCGCTGCCAGGGAGACAACCCGGAAGTTTTATAGAGTCATTTATTTCTGTTGAGTGCTTTCATATAGTTTAAAAACAAAAAAATAAAGAGGGGAACCCGAAACTTTTCAAAAATAAAAGCGAAAGTGAGAAAGACGAGCATCGTTGAAGTGGGAGCTAGCCTTGAACTTTGTTCATGCTCACGGAACTTTGTGAATCTTTATTACAGAAACTTTTCAACAAAAATAATTATCCCCTTGTACAATTCCATTGTATTATAAAAATAATGCGCCAAGGTTTGCCTTTAGGATGTTTACAATGCTTGTTGGTTTGTACGGTGCAGGACAGAAACTTTGGCTGTAGTGCGTGATTTTTAGTTTTTTACTGGAACGTCAAACGGTTCTGATTATTTTTGCACTGTCTTTCTATACAAATTGTTTATTTTTACTAATTTTTTCAGAATTTTTCATGTATCATAAGTATGGTGAATGTTCAGATTATTACAGACTGTTCTGTTTTAGACAGATCCTGTTTTTGATGCATAGTTTGCTTGTTTTGATGAAACAATCAATTTATATCAGTGGATTAAGCCATGAAAAATTTATATTACAGTAGACACAATGACAAAACAAAATACTAATTGTTTTGCAACAGCACTTAGAGTAGTGATTTGCTTTATTATACTAACGGATCTTACCGAGTTTTCTGTTGAAGTTTTGTGTGGATGAAGTGTTCGATGATCGAGAAGGTCTCGATGTGAGAAGAAGGAAGAGAGGCAAGAGCTCAAGATTGGGGATGCCCGAGGCACCCCAAGTAAATATTCAAGGAGACTCAAGCGTGTAAGCTTGGGGATGCCCTGGAAGGCATCCCTCTTTCTTCAACAAGTATCGGTATGTTTTCGGATTCGTTTCGTTCATGCGATATGTGCAAATCTTGGAGCGTCTTTTGCATTTAGTTTTCATTTTTCTTTTATGCACCATGCTGGTATGAGATAGTCCTTGGTTGATTTATAGAATGCTCATTGCATTTCACTTATATCTTTTGAGTATGGCTTTATAGAATGCTTCATGTGCTTCACTTATATCATTTGAAGTTTGGATTGCCTGTTTCTCTTTACTTAGACAACCGCCATTTGTAGAATGCTCTTTTGCTTCACTTATATTTGTTAGAGCGTGGGCATATCTTTTGTAGAAAGAATTAAACTCTCTTGCTTCACTTATATCTATTTAGGGAGTTGACAGGAATTGGTCATTCACATGGTTAGTCATAAAATCCTACATAAAACTTGTAGATCGCTGAATATGATATGTTTGATTCCTTGCAATAGTTTTGCGATATAAAGATGGTGATATTAGAGTCATGCTAGTGGGTGGTTATGGATTGTGAAATACTTGTGTTGAGGTTTGTGATTCCCGTAGCATGCACGTATGGTGAACCGTTACGTAACAAAGTTGGAGCATGAGGTATTTATTGATTGTCTTCCTTACGAGTGGCGGTCGGGGACGAGCGATGGTCTTTTCCTACCAATCTATCCCCCTAGGGGCATGCGTAGTAGTAATTTGCTTCGAGGGCTAATAAACTTTTGCAATAAGTATATGATTTCTTTATGACTAATGTGAGTCCATGGATTATACGCACTCTCACCCTTCCATCATTGCTAGCCTCTTCGGTACCGTGCATTGCCCTTTCTCACCTCGAGAGTTGGTGCAAACTTCACCGGTGAATCCAAACCCCGTGATACGATACGCTCTGTCACACATAAGCCTCCTTATATCTTTCTCAAAACAGGCATTTCCATAGCCATTCCGAGATATATTGCCATGCAACTTCCATCATCATCATATACATGACTTGAGCATTTATTGTCATATTGCTTTGCATGATCGTAAGATAGCTAGCATGATGTTTTCATGGCTTGTCCGTTTTTTTATGTCATTGCTACGCTAGATAATTGCACATCCCGGTACACCGTCAGAGGCATTCATATAGAGTCATATCTTTGTTCTAGTATCGAGTTGTAATATTGAGTTGTAAGTAAATAAAAGTGTGATGATCATCATTATTAGAGCATTGCCCCATCAAAAAAATAGGCCAAAGAAGCCTAAATAAAAAAAGGGGGGCAAAGAAGCCCGCAAAAAGAAAAAAGAAGAAGAAAAACAAGGACAATGTTACTATCCTTTTACCACACTTGTGCTTCAGAGTAGCACCACTTCATATAGAGAGTCTCTTGAGTTATCACTTTCATATACTAGTGGGAATTTTCATTATAGAACTTGGCTTGTATATTCTGATGATGGGCTTCCTCAAATGCCCGAGGTCTTCATGAGCAAGCAAGTTGGATGCACGCCCACTTAGTTTCAATTTGAGCTTTCATATACTTATAGCTCCTAGTGCATCTGTTGCATGGCAATCCCTACTCCTCACATTGACATCAATTGATGGGCATCTCCATTGCCCATTGATTAGCCGCGTCGATGTGAAACTTTCTCCCTTTTTGTCTTCTCCACATAACCCCCATCATCATATTCTATTCCACCTATAGTGTTGTATCCATGGCTTGCGCTCATGTATTGCATGAGGGTTGAAAAAGCTGAAGCGCGTTAAAAAGTATGAACCAATTGCTCGGCTTGTCATCGGGGTTGTGCATGGTGTGAATATTTTATGTGGTGAAGATGGAGCATAGCCAGACTATATGATTTTGTAGGGATAACTTTCTTTGGCCATGTTATTTTGAAAAGACATGATTGCTTTATTAGTAGGCTTGAAGTATTATTGTTTTTATGTCAAATGATAGACTATTGCTTTGAATCACTCGTATCTTAATATTCATGCCATGATTATATACATGATCAAGATTATGCTAGGTAGCATTCCACATCAAAAATTATCTTTTTTAGCATTTACCTACTCGAGGACGAGCAGGAATTAAGCTTGGGGATGCTGATACGTCTCCGTCAGATCTATAATTTTTGATTGTTCCATGCCAATATTATACAACTTTCATATACTTTTGGCAACTTTTTATACTATTTTTGGGACTAACATATTAATCCAAAGGCCCAGTGCCGCCTCGCTTATTGCATGTTCTATGTTTCGTAGAAACCCCATATCAAACGGAATCCAAACAGGATAAAAACGGACGAAGAATATTTTTGGAATATTTGGAGAATTCCGGAAGAAAAATCCACGCGAGATGGTACCCGAGGGAGGCACGAGGCGGGGGGCGCGCCCTGACCCTTGTGGTCCACCCGTGAGGCGATTGATGCCCTTCTTCGGCCGCAAGAAAGCTAATTTTTGGTAAAAAATCACGGCGAAGGTTTCAGTCCAATCGGACTTACGGATCTCCATATATATACGAAACGGTGAAAGGGCAGCCCAGGAGAACGCATAAACAGAGAGAGACAGAGACAGATCCAATCTCGGAGGGGCTCTCGCCCCTCCCACGCCATGGAGGCCAAGGACCAGAGGGGAAAACCTTCTCCCATCTAGGAAGGAGGTCAAGGAAGAAGAAGGAGGAGGGGGGCCCTCTCCCCCTCTCTTCCGGTGGCGCTGGAACACCGCCGGGGCCATCATCATCACCGCCATCTTCACCAACAACTTCACCGCCATCATCACCAACTCTTCCCCCCTCTATGCAGCGGTGTAACCTCTCTCTTACCCGCTGTATTCTCTACTTAAACATGGTGCTCAACGCTATATATTATTTCCCAATGATGTATGGCTATCCTATGATGTTTGAGTAGATCCGTTTTGTCCCATGGGTTATTTGATGATCAAGATTGGTTTGAGTTGCATGTTTTATTATTGGTGTTGTCCTATGGTGCTCTCCGTGTCGTGCAAGCGTGAGGGATTCCCGTTGTAGGGTTTGCAATATGTTCATGATTTGCTTATGGTGGGTGGCGGAGTGATGTAATAATGCACCGAGTAAGTAGGTTGTTTATGTATGGGATAAAAGAGGACTTGATACTTTAATGCTATGGTTGGGTTTTACCTTAATGATCTTTAGTAGTTGCGGATGCTTGCTAGAGTTCCAATCATAAGTGCATATGATCCAAGTAGAGAAAGTATGTTAGCTTATGCCTCTCCCTCAAATAAAATTGCAATAATGATTACCGGTCTAGTTATCGATTACCTAGGGACAAATAACTTTCTCGTAACAAAAATCTCTCTACTAAAACTAATTTAGTTGTGTCTTTATCTAAACAGCCCCTACTTTTTATTTACGTGCTCTTTATTATCTTGCAAACCTATCCAAAAACACCTACAAAGTACTTCTAGTTTCATACTTGTTCTAGGTAAAGCTTAACGTTAAGTTGCATGAGAGTTGTATCGGTGGTCGATAGAAATTGAGGAAATATTTATTCTACCTTTAGCTCCTCGTTGGGTTCGACACTCTTACTTATCAAAAGAGGCTACAATTGATCCCCTATACTTGTGGGTTATCAGCCCCACACGCGATTAGCTCATGTGAGAACAAGGCACCAAGTACCACAGGAGGTGACGCACACAGGAGCTAGCCCGCGGGACAGAGCTCGGTCGCTAGGATTTATCAACGCTGCAAGGACGAACCCGAGCACAGACGCTGTGTCGGTCCTTAATCATGAGGCAATTGTGGGCAGGTTTGCAAGGGCACGGCAACATCATGGTGACGAAGCACCAGACATGCAGTTGAAATACTCAGGAAATTCATGAAGGCAAGGCCGGTTCTGATACATGCGCAAAAATGATACAGCTGCAGGGTCGGGCCCTAGCAGCCTAAGGATGATGCAGCCCGAGGGGTGCCCTCAGTTGAACAAACCAAAATGACACCTGGCACCATCGTTGTAGAAGCGTTGGAGTAGCTGAAGATGCATGTTGCAGAGATCGCTCCTCATGGGCTAACTGGCTCCTGATGCCCATGAGGCTCTTGAGGTCCGGAGGGCTCACGAGGGTCTGACGCCTCCTCCTTCAGGACCGCCTGGCGCCTGACCTCATGAGCCGCCCACGCACGCTGCATGAAGCGCTGGTACGAGGCGGCCACGTTCAGCAAGCCGAACGACATGTGGATGTAGCTGTAGGTGTAGCCCCCGCTCCGGCCGACACGGGACAGCCAGAAGAGGCCCTGCGAAGCAACCCTATTGACCTAGGGTGTTGATGCAAATGCGCAGCTCGCCGCCCATGTCAGGCGTCGCGGTTGTGCCCAGTGGTGCGGGGCGACGCTCGCCACGCATGGCTCGCACCTCCTGAAGCTCCTCGACTGCGTTGGTGATGAATTCATGCGTGCCTTGCACCTTGCTCACGGAGGCGCGCATCGAAGCACGCCCCCACATGGTGTCTGAATGCCTCCCTCATCACGCTGGTCAGGCAGAGGCCCTCCATATGAGAGCCCTAGATCCCGTCCTGAGGGGGCGGTCGGCGCGCCTTCCTATGCGAGAGGGAACGGCGCCCAGCAGTGGGCGTGGGGCCTGAGGCACGGTCGGTAGGCGCCTCGGCCTCCTGACAACCCTTGAGGAGGAGTTGCTTCTTCTTCTTGGGGATGGCCTCAGGAGGCAGGAGGGCGCCCTCATCATCATATTTCTCGACCACTATAGCCTGATAGGCGCGCTCGAGGGAGCACACCGCATCCTTTTCATCGCAGGTGACCGTGATGATACCGCCACTTCCTGGCATCTTGAGGACATTGTAGCCGTGGTGATTTGCTGCCATGAACTTGGCGAGGGCTGGATACCCGAGGATGCCATTGTACGGGATGCCGATGTGGGCGACGTCGAAGTCGATGAGCTCGGTGTGGTAGTTGTCGCGCTTGCCGAAGGTGACAGGGAGGCGGATCTGCCCTATGGGAAAGGTGGAGCCATCGGTCACCCCTAAGAAGGGCTTGGTAGGCAGAAGTTGGTCGTAGGACACTTGAAGCGTCTTGAACGTCTCGAGGAGAGAACGCTGAGCCTCGTGCCATCGTCGATGAGTGTTTTGGTGACAAGGACATTGCTGGTGGTTGGCGTGCAGAGCATCGGGAGCGCGCCAGCGCCAGCTAAACACTTGAGCTGGTCCATGGAGTCGATGGTGATCGCGTGCTTGGACCACCTGAGGGGACACGACGCCTCAAGCTTGGGGAGGGTCGCGTTCACCTCCCGAGGGAACTGCTTGAAGATGCGATGAGAGGCGGGAGTCTCAGTGCCACCCGGGATGCAAGCGATCGCACGAGGCTCCGGGAAGCCCCCAACCCCATCATCTTGGCGGTTGTCATCGTTTCTCCTTGGCGGCGGCGGCGGCGGAGGGAGGCCGGCATTGCCCTAAGGACGGTCCTCACGAGGCTGGTCTCTCTAGGGGCCATCACGAGGCTGGCCCTGCCAGCGGTCCTCACGGGTTTGGTCGCGCCAGTCCTGGCGGGGGTCGCGGTTGTCCTAGCGGCCTCCTCCGGGGTCGTACCCACTGTTGCTGCGCTCGGGATGGCGGCCGAGGCGCCCATCGCGGATTTCCCTGAGCTCTTGGCAGTCGTTGCTGTTGTGGCTGTGGACGTTGTGGAAGACGCAGAACGGCGGTTACCCCTGGGAGGCTCATCGTGGTCACGGTCGCTCTCCATCTCAGGCTCCACAGCCAGCACGGCGGGGCCCTTACGCTTCACTTCCTTAGCCTTGGCCTTCTTGTCTTCAGGATCGACCTCCGGAAGCTCCAGGAGGGAGAGGCGACCTTCCTCTGCCCTCGCGCACCTAGCTGCCACGTTGAACATCTCCAAAGCCGAACACAAGTCCTCGTGTATGGCGAGCTTGAAGGAAATATGCCCTAGAGGCAATAATAAAGTTGTTATTTTATATTTCCTTATATCATGATAAATGTTTATTATTTATGCTAGAATTGTATTAACTGGAAACTTGATACATGTGTGGATATATAGACAAAACATCGTGGTCCCTAGTAAGCCTCTACTAGACTAGCTCGTTAATCAAAGATGGTTAAGTTTCCTAACCATAGACGTGTGTTGTCATTTGATGAACAGGATCACATCATTAGGAGAATGATGTGATGGAAAAGACCCATCTGTTAGCTTAGCATATTGATCGTTAAGTTTTATTGCTATTGCTTTCTTCACGTCATGTACATATTCCTTTGACTATGAGATTATGCAACTCCCGGATACCGGAGGAATACCTTATGTGCTATCAAACGTCACAACGTAACTGGGTGATTATAAAGATGCTCTATAGGTATCTCCGAAGGTGTTTGTTGGTTGGCATAGATCGAGATTAGGATTTGTCACTCCGAGTATCGGAGAGGTATCTCTGGGCCCTCTTGGTAATACACATCATAAGAAGCCTTGCAAGTAATGTGACTAATGAGTTAGTTGCGGGATGATGTATTACGGAACGAGTAAACAGACTTGCCGGTAACGAGATTGAACTAGGTATGAAGATACCAACGATCGAATCTCGGGCAAGTAACATACCGATGACAAAGGGAATAGCGTATGTTGTCACTACAGTACGACCGATAAAGATCTTCGTAGAATATGTGCGAACCAATATGAGCATCCAGGTTCCGCCGTTGGTTATTGACCGGAGAGGTGTCTCGGTCATGTCTACATAGTTCTCGAACCCGTACGGTCCGCACGCTTAACGTTCAATGACAATTTTGTATTATATGAGTTATGTGATTTGGTGGCCGAATGTTGTTCGGAGTCCCGAATGAGATCACGGACATG
The DNA here is from genome assembly GCA_021605145.1 of Aegilops bicornis. Classification (NCBI taxonomy): domain Eukaryota; kingdom Viridiplantae; phylum Streptophyta; class Magnoliopsida; order Poales; family Poaceae; genus Aegilops; species Aegilops bicornis. Next base: position 388,051,405 of record CM038672.1, read on the forward strand.
ACGAGGAGTCTTGAAATTGTCAAGAGGTAAAGATTCATATATAGGACGATTATATTCGGACACCGGAAGTGTTTCGGGGTGTACCGGGTACATACCGGAGTACCGGGGGGTTACCGGAACCCCCCGGGGGATTAATGGACCTTATGGGCCATAGGAGGGGAGCACACCAGCCCACAAGGGGTGGCTCCCCCCCTAAGGAAGGAGGACGAATAGGAGAAGGAGGAGGGGGTTCGCCCCTCCCCCCCCCCCTTTCCTTCATCCCCCCTCTCTTCCCTTTTCCCCTTCCGGTAAAAGGAAAGGGGGGCGAATTGGAATAGGGCCCCCAAGTAGGATTCCAACTACTTGGGCCGCCCAAGGAAGCTCCCCTCCCCCTCCCACCTATATATACATGGGGAGGGGCGCCTCAAAAAACACACGAACAATTGTTAGCCGTGTGCGGCGCCCCCCTCCACAGTTTACGCCTCCGGACATATCTTTGTAGTACTTAGGCGAAGCCCTGTGCGAATCACTTCACCATCACCGTCACCATGTCGTCTTGCTGACGGAACTCTCCCTTGATACTTTGCTGGATCAAGAGTTTGACGGACGTCATCGAGCTGAATGTATGCAGAACTCGGAGGTGTCGTATGTTCGGTACTTGATCGGTCGGAGCTAGAAGAAGTTTGACTACATCAACCGCGTTGTCAAACGCTTCCGCTTTCGGTCTACGAGGGTACGTGGACACACTCTCCCCCTCTCATTTCTATGCATCTCCTAGATAGATCTTGCGTGAGCGTAGGATTTTTTTTTTTGAAATTGCATGCTACATTTCCCAACAAAGCTCCTCCTTCATCTTGACATCCCGGACGCCATCAGAGAACGCCGAAATGATGCCCTCGTCCGACACCTTTGGGATCTTGAGGCGAACATTCGTGAAGCATTGTATGTACTTGTGCAAGGTCTCGTCCGGCTGCTGCTTTACGCGCCGCAGGTCGCCTGCTACAGGGGTGTGGTCACGAGTGCCCTAGAAGTTAGCGATGAAGCGCTCACGTAGCTCGTCCCAGGAGGAGATCGACCCCACCGGGAGGTTCAGGAGCCAAGAACGCGCGCCATCCTTGAGGGCCATGGGGAACCAGTTCACCATGACCTTGTCGTTGTTGTTTGCCGCCTCGATGCTCAGCTCATAGAGCTGGAGAAATTCCGCGGGGTTAGGAGTGTCGTCGTAGCATGGAGGCAGATCCGGCTTGAACTTCCTGGGCCAAACGATGCGGCGCGGCTCCGGGGTGAAAGCACGGCAACCTGCCGCACTCATAGGGGCCGGTCGCATAGGGGGAGCTTGAACTTGGCGCCCGCGCGCCACCGCCTCTGGTGGCACGCGGTCTTGATGCGGCGGCGCTGGAAGTGCGCGTGCTTCTCCTTGGGGCCGCTGCACCACCTGGCAGCATGCTTCATCACGCGCTGGCGCCCCGCGCGGCGGGTTGCGTTGAGGTGCCTCACGCCTGGGCTTGGGGTCCGCGCCGTGCAGAGGAGGAGGAGGGAGCGCGCCCTGAGCCACATCGCCCGCCAAGGACGACGGGAGACGGGGCGAATAGGACGGTGCAGGGGCCTCACCGGCGGCGTTAACGGGCTAGGCGATGCGGCCAAACCAGTCGTCGTAAAGGTTGTTTGCCAGACGGTAACGCAGAAGCTCGCGTGCCATGAGCAGCGCAGCCTGCGCATTTGCCGGCCCGGGAAGATCATGAGAAGACGACGTCGTGGCTGGAGTGGGTGATGGACTTGCGGTACGGCCGTCGCGCCGCACGGACGGTGGCAACGACGAATCCTGTTGTTCACAAGCAGCAGGGTCAGTGGCGGCGTTACCCACGGGTGTTGTCTGAGCGACGCGAGTGGCCCGACGCTCGGTGCGGACACGGCGAGCTTCGTCCATGGGAGCGACGGGACATAGCGGAAACGAGCGATGGAAGGAGGACCTCGACACGCCCCTACCTGGCACACCAAATATCGGATTCAGAGCTCCGCAGACCCAAGAAAGGTTCGAACTCTGGGGCATGTGCGAAGAACTCGACCTATCCATCCTACCAGCTCGTCGCCCCACGGCCTAGCTCAATTCGCGTGAGCAAGAAAGAAGATGAACACTGCAATTTACCCAGGTTCGAGCCACCTTGCGGTGTAAGACCCTACTCCTGCTTTGTGGTGGATTAGCCTCACGAGGGCCTAAGGATGAACTAGTACAAGGGATGAACAACCTCGTGAGGTCTATGGGTGAGGGAATGAGTCGACCTCCGAGCTCCGGATTGATGGCTCCCTCCTCCTCTAAGATGGAGACTAACCTATATTTATAGTGGTCTCGGTCCTCTTCCCCTAAAACGTAGGTGGGAAGGGATCCCACAGTGGCCAATTTGAAAGGGGACAAGTAGTACATCTTATCCTGACGAAAGGTGGTCTTCGCCTGCAAAGCTTCTGGTTGTGACGCAGCGGTGGGCTTGGTGATGACATCCGTCCTGGCGGTCTTGGTCTCGTTGCACCAGAATGGAAACCTTTGCCAGATTCCTCGGGAACCCACGCCTGTCCTTGCCTCCTTAGCACCAAAGAGGAAACTGCTTTCTCTGCGCCCGCTGGTGCCGGCCTTCCGTGGTCGTCATGGCTTGCGTCATGGTAGCCTCATGAGGCTGGGTACCGTGATAGAAATCTCCGCCTCGGAAGGCCACAGGGAGGCGCTGGCTGGAGGTCTTGGTGTCGTCCGCCTCGCGAGGCTTAGCCCCTCGCGAGGGTCTTATCTCGGCGGTCTTGCAGATGAGCCGCACCAGGCCGTGGATGAAGCCACGCCTGGGCTGCAGGCTGGCAAGTCTGGGTACCCTGGTTCCCAGAACGCCAACGGATCTGACCTACGGTAAGTAGACGCAGTCGCGACCAGCGCAGCAGCGGTGGGCGGCGGTGTCGGAGAGTCCACAGTCACAAGCTCGGGGTTGAGCGAGCGTGACGGCAAAAGACGCAGAATCTGTGGCGCAGTTTGTTGGAGCAGGGCCGGAGCCATCGTGGGGACAAGGTTTCCAACGACAGTCACGTGGACGCGCAGAAGAGACTATGGTGTGGGCTCCAGTTCCATGATGGATGCTTCACTTGATGGAAGGCTGCTGGAGAAGCCGAGCGGGGTCGAACCTTAGGGGATGGCGGTGTGCGGCGGCCGTAGCTTCACCACGAGCTTGGAGGTGGCTGGAGGTGCGGTGTGCAATGGGGCCGCAAGGGCCGTCGCCGGCGCGGGGCAGCCTCCTGGTCAAGGGCATCGAGTTGGCCAAGGAAGCATCCTCCGCCCATTGATATTCGCGCCCAGCGCGGCCGGAGCAGCAGCCAGCATCGATGACGACGGGGGTGCCGAGCAAGGCGGAGCGCAGGAGGCCAAGAGGGAGGCGGACGGGGCTGGGGAAGCCGTGGATGTCACCGCCGACGATGACGCAGAAGCCGGCTTCGGGCGTGGAGGAGCCATAGCTGAGGGAGCCACCGTGGGAGAAGAACAGCCGTCGAGAGAGGACACCGAGGGGATCCCGGGTCTGGTCGCAGCTGCCGGAGGGAGGGTTGGAGAAGGGAGATCGGGGCAGCACCGCCGGGCGCTCACCCGTCTTCCGTGAGGTCGCCTGCCATGCTCATTATGCGTACTATCATTTGTAGTGTACTTATGTATTATTGGTGCTCTGGAGCCTGATTAACTAGCAGGGGCGCTGGCGAGGCACGCCTTGTTAGACTAACCGTGTGAAGACGAATGAAGCGACTGGATTTTGATGCGAGCACCAGTCGGTCAAGCACGACGAAGCAGGCCCACATAAACTGTTAGACCTCTTCCAATGTATAGGTGTTTAAATGAGATGCTAGGTGCATTAAATAGTTTAGCAACTATAGTCTCCAATGCATAGTTGCTTAACTTGTGGTAGTTAAACTCCCTTCATTTGATGAACTTACTTTATTTACATGTTTTGCCTAGGTTTGCGTGCTTGGTATTGGTTTTTCTTCGGTCACCAAACTCATTTCTCTTTTCTTAATTGGCTCGCTACATCATATCTTTTTACCAACATAACAGCCTTAGCACATGTATCATGGAGCATTGGGTTAGCCGGTGCATCACGGCCAAGGCGATGGCGAAGAATAAGTTCAAAAGCAGGCTGCCCATTTCCCACCGACGCATCTGGTCAATGCGCGTGTGTGCTCGGCGTGCCATGCCAGGTGTCAAGCTGCTTGCTTGTTCCCGAGCTTAAGCCGTGTACGTAGACCGCCATCGTGGTCTCATGGGCGCATGGACCTGTTGCGAGAAACAACTGCTGCAGGCGGCTGCTACAAGGATTTCCTCGCAATCTGTAGCCGTCATTCTGGTGCTAGCCACACGAGCTATGGGCTGATGGTGACCAGATTCCGATGGAGCATTTCTAGATAGAGCGGCAATTACATTTGATTTAGATGACCTAAAACGTCATCGAAGCGCAGCCATGGCTCCCGCGACCCCGCGCCCGCAGCCGGCGGCTCCGCCTTGATCTCCTTCTTCCGGCCGCCATTTCAACAGCTGAGACCAGATCTAGGCTGCTCTCCGTGTCCTCTCTCAGCTGCACTCCTGCTCCTCTCCAGGCTCTCGCGGTGCTGCCCATGGCCCTCGCGTCCGCGTCGTCATCTCCGACTCCGTCGGCCGCCTCGACTGTTGCCGCCGCGATGGCCTCGGCTGCTCTTGCCTCCCGCAAGGCTGCCCCGCCGGTGGGCGTCGTCATGTTGCCAAGGCTGGGCTCCCATGCCGTTCGTGGCAAGATCTCCGCTGCAAATTCGGCATGCTCTCTCTGCTGGTCCCGGCCTCGGTCGGGCGTCGGCTGCGTTGTCCGCCTGGTGGATGGAGGGCTTGCCGCGCCGCCGCTGCTTGGGTGTCTCCGTCCCCGACCTCTGATGTTGTTTCGCCGCCGCGTCGTCAACCCCGATTCTTTGGGCGCGCCGCTTCGACTCTGGCGGCGCTACGTCATCCTTGGTTTCGCCAAGCCTCGCCACCTCGATCAGGATCAAGCGCCCTCCATGTCGCTTTCTTTGGCTCCGTCTGGCGTCCTCGACTCTTGTGAAAGCGGCGCCGTCCTCAACTCATGTCAATACTTCACGGATCTGGGCACCGAGAGACCTGCTTCGTGGAGCTCTCTTACCGACAACGAAGGAGATGAAGATGGCGACGAAGCCGGCCCGCAGACACCGCCACCAGCTACCAAATCCTCGGTTCCGGCTCCGGCCACTCCGGACATGACAAGTGATGCGGATTCGTGCGGAGGTTGGCAGGAGGTGCTGCCATGGCGCAACATGCAGCGCCAGGACTCACTAGCCCCGTGCATTGGCTCCCCGCCCCGTCCCCCGCTTGGCTTCGTGGTAGATGTTGCGATGCCTCCTTTCCGTCACCGTCAAAGTGGTTTGTCGAGATCCTTTTAGGTGTTCTCGGTGCCTTGAGAATGGTCATCGAGCTCGTGGAGTGCCGCAATGTCTCAAGGCCCCTCAGCCTTCTTGGGAAGCCCCACTGTCGCTGCCGCTGACTCGCGTTGCCATTGAACATCAACAAGTTTCAGCTCCTCGCAAGGTCCGTAAAGAAGCCTCACCCTCTCAAGGCATTTTCTCATGATTCTTGGGCATCGATCGTTGCTACTCCCGCTAGCTCAGTAGCCTCGGCGGATATCCTGCTGCGGCTTGCCTTGGAGAGCTGTGCCGAGCCGCTGCGCTCGAGCTGCTTGGTATGGCTTCCTTTCGGTTCGAGGAGACGGTCCAGCCTCTGCGTGATGTCATTAACTCCATGCAAGGTTGGATGTTGCGGATGGAGAGCTTCATGGAGCGTGCTGAGGCTGCATTGCGTGAGCTCTCCCTGGCGTTGCCTGTGTTGCAGAGTGCTCATGCGCGCGCCCTTTGGTTGTGCTCGTGACAGCCGAGATCGAGAGGGAGCCGAGCTTCATGGTTGTTTCTCCCTCGTGCTAGAGCCAGATCACCGCTGCCTCTCGAGGGATTGGAAATGATGTGGTTGTGACTGCATCGCAGATCATGCCCGAGCCGGAACTGTGGTGGGGCCCGGTTCGCTTTTATCCGTCGAACACCAAGGTAGACCTGCCCGAGATCTCAATTGTTGCTTTACCGCCAAAGATCATCCCCGGAGTCTAGCAAGATAATGGATGCCGAGGAGTGTGCCGATTTCGATGTTGCAATTTCGCCGCCTAAGTCCGTTGGGTGTCGGATGTCGACTAGCTTACCTCCGGGCGCCAAGGAGCACATAGTTTTAGATGTTGATGCCCTTCCTCACTTTGTGACCATCGATCAAGTGATGCTGTGGAGTGGCATGGCCATTGAGCCAAGTGTGTTGGCACCTACTCCAAATTCAAATGCTCTCTTCGCGAAAGAACTTTGTGACTTGCTTGCCGGTGTGGAGGTTGCTAGACCTAGTTTGGGTGTCAATTGCTTGCCTCCCGACAGAACGCCAATAAAAGGCAAACAAAAGAAGGTAGGCAAAGGCAAGAGTGGCGCCATAGGCAAGGCGTCTCTGTCGCTTGATGGATGATCTTCGGTCTCTCGGCCCATCCTCTTGGATTGGGTTGCCGTTGTGGGTTGGGAGGTGCGTGATGTCTTGTATCGAGGTGTTCTTGTCGGGGGTCACTTGGCGTAGGAGCAATATTGGGGTTTGTGGATTTTGTGTTTTCGAAGAGTCTAGCGGTTGTGCGTTTCTTGCCATGTGAGTAGTTCGTCATTGCTCAATTTGTATTGGTTTTCGCCCGGTTTTCCATTAATTAACTAGGCAATTCTCTTCTTAATTAATCGATGAGGCAAAACTTTTGCCTCCGTTTTAAAAAAAAAAACATTTGATTTAGATTTGAGATATGGCCATATGGGTAAAGTACAATGTTTGACCTACAGGGCCACAAGGCCAAACTTGACATGTTAGTGTAAAGAGAGAAAATTGCTCGACAGCCCTCGAACAACATTCATGCATTTTTATTTTTATTTTTTACAGCAAGCAACGCTCATGTATGTATAGCCAAGGAAACCTGGATGAAATACATGGCACACTGGATGAGCTCAACTCATGTTTTGATTGTCAGCACACGTGTCATCAGGGAAAAAACACATTAGGTCATGAATGGAAAACGAGTTAAGCTTGGAGAAGATCTGAGATTCTGAACTATTATTGTCAGCATTGCATATGTTTGAGAAAGAAAAGAAACTATATTAGTTACTGGATGAAAACAAGGTAATATTGGAGGATAGCCAAAATTTAAGCTGTTGTTGAGCTTATATAAAGAAAAATGAAATTCAGTAGCAATTCCACCTATCTTGACAAATCATACAATATAAAGTAAAAAAATAGAAGATCCACAATATTGATTAACTGAGGCCACATAGGTGGAAGATTACATTTTCTGGGTACAAGTTGAAGAAAGCCGCACTTACTAGTTCAAAAATGAGGTGCATGCTGCACTATAAAACACTATGCTAAATCTTACCAGCAGAAGAATACCCTTTAATACCGAATGGATGCTCATCAATTTACAAGCTGCAGACCAATTAATGAATGTGGTGGACTTTCTGTAGATGATTGTTTTATGTATCAACTATGGTACAGGGATGCTCTTGCAGCTTGGTGGAGGCAGCCACACAAATGATTTTCTGTAGATGATGTATCAACTATGGTAAGAGATGCACAAGCTGCAGCCACACAAATGATACATAGCCATCTGAGCTTCGGAGATGATCCTATGTAGGCATTGTACCAAACAAACAGGATCCACTTCCCTCAGCAGAGGCTCGGATAAAATTGGGAAGAACACTTCAAGGATTCAACATCATCAATTGCAGTCCATGACTGCTCTTGCAGCTTGGCAGCCTCAGCAATATCCGAGTTGCAACCATACACATGTATTGCCAATCGTCTACGTGTTGGAGAAGATGATCTTATGTAGGCATTGTACCAACTGATGACGTCCTCCTTCCCAACTGTCCTTAGCTCTTCAGCTTCCAGTTTTGACATATCAAACATATACCTATAATTGGATTTTTTGCACAACATGAGACTATATGAGGGATGAAAGGATACATGAAGCATTAATCAAATCCATCAGTAAAGAACGGAAGTAAAGTACTCACGTGATCCATGACATATTATTTGAAACTACATGCAGCTCAAAATATTTGTCAGGTTGCACATGGGTTTCTTTTGCCCAAGTGACCAAAGTTAAAAATTCTGCAGATTATGAGACATCGCTGCTTTTATAAGCAGTACTTCGTATTACAAAAGTGAAACATGCAGAAACACTGGTTACCAAACTAATGAAAAAATAACTGGTCATTTCCAACTAGTTCCTGGCCAGTAATTGGCCTGCGGCTTTATGGCAATTTGTTATCAGCACACGGCCTGGATAATTTGTACCCATAACTGAATGAACGGTTAAAAGTCCAGTATGTCCACATAACACTACAACAACAACAACAACAACAACAAAAAAAGCCTTTAGTCCCAAACAAGTTGGGGTAGGCTAGAGGTGAAACCCATAAGATCTCGCAACCAACTCATGACTCTGGCACATAGATAGCAAGCTTCCACGCACCCCTGTCCATAGCTAGCTCTTTGGTGATACTCCAATCCTTCAGGTCTCTCTTAACGGACTCCTCCCATGTCAAATTCGGTCTACCCCGCCCTCTTTTGACATTCTCCGTGACGCTTTTAGCCGTCCCACTATGCAATCGGAGCTTCTGGAGGCCTGCGCTGAATATACCCGAACCATCTCAGACGATGTTGGACAAGCTTCTCTTCAATTGGTGCTACCCCAACTCTATCTCGTATATCATCATTCCGGACTCGATCCTTCCTCGTGTGGCCACACATCCATCTCAACATACACATCTCCGCCACACCTAACTGTTGAACATGTCGCCTTTTAGTCGGCCAACACTCAGCGCCATACAACATTGCGGGTCAAACCGTCGTCCTGTAGAACTTGCCTTTTAGCTTTTGTGGCACTCTCTTGTCACAGAGAATGCCAGAAGCTTGGCGCCACTTCATCCATCCGGCTTTGATTCGATGGTTCACATCTTCATCAATACCCCCATCCTCCTGCAGCATTGACCCCAAATACCGAAAGGTGTCCTTCTGGGGTACCACCTGGCCATCAAGGCTAACCTCCTCCTCCTCACACCTAGTAGTACTAAAACCGCACATCATGTACTCGGTTTTAGTTCTACTAAGCCTGAACCCTTTCGATTCCAAGGTTTGTCTCCATAACTCTAACTTCCTATTTACCCCCGTCCGACTATCGTCAACTAGCACCACATCATCCGCAAAGAGCATACACCATGGGATATCTCCTTGTATATCCCTTGTGACCTCATCCATCACCAACGCAAAAAGATAAGGGCTCAAAGCTGACCCCTGATGCAGTCCTATCTTAATCGGGAAGTCATCAGTGTCAGACACCACTTGTTCGAACACTTGTCACAACATTATCGTACATGTCCTTGATGAGGGTAATGTACTTTGCTGGGACTTTGTGTTTCTCCAAGGCCCACCACATGACATTCCGCGGTATCTTATCATAGGCCTTCTCCAAGTCAATGAACACCATATGCAAGTCCACATAACACTAATCGGTATATTTTCAGTTTTGAAAGTTTTGTGCTGCCTAGGACGGTTTGGCTGAAATTCAAACCAGCTCAGCGAAACAAACGGGTTCGATGGCAAAATGGTTTATACCACGTCATGCATTGCATCGTAGAATGGTGAGGAGGTGCTCGTGATAAAGCGCTCTACATACTATTGTAGCAAGGAAAGAGGAAGAGGAAGGGTTCCACTGTTTATACATAACCATACTAACACCACATTAAAATATGTGGCATGGGTTTAATTTTGTAGGTTGAGTGGTCAGACCCAACCCATGAAAACCCATAGTCCTGATCTCAAACAATTCAGCCTTAGGTAGATATACTACCTCCGTCTCAAAATATAAGACGTTTTTGTAGGCTAAACTAGCCTACAAAAACGACTTTTATTTTGAGACGGACTATTTAATTCGTTTCACATAAGTTCTAAATGATGCATAGACATGTAGCAGGAAAGAAGTTATACCTTTTGTCGGTAATTTGCGACCAGTAATCACCAGTTTGATAGCTAAGGGAAGGATCCTTCTCGAGTTTTTGAGCTATTAGCCCACTCTTGTGATGCTCAAAAGTCTCCTCCTCAAGCCCATCCTTCAAAGCACACAGGTATTGACCAAATGTAAGTAATTGTGAGATTACAATTAATTGATTTTTCAGTTTCCATAAATTAATGAAGTTTGTCCACAAAACACAGTATGAAATATAGCGACAGGTAACAATATTTCACTAACAACTTGATGTTTTGAGAATTCAACTTCAACTACAACGGGATCAAGGAAACTCTATGAAAAATAGAATAGGAATTCCAAAAGCTTGAGATATCTTGTGTTTTCCAATTGCATGAACAGCATAAAAATATCAATATAACTGAGAAAAGTTGTATATGGGAATTTCATATTCAAATATGAACATGAATATTTATGTAAGACATTTTTTTTTCAGTGAAGACATGGATACATGATTAAAAGAAAGGAATACTTTGTTAAGACTACGTAAGTCAAGCAAAGTTCATTTTGAAATATACCATGAAGAAACATCTCAAAGGCAATTTGTTTAGGCATTCTTGCTTAGAATAAAGGTAAATGTCAACAAAGATTAATCAAAACATGAGTGCAGGATTTCCATCAGTCCGAGATAAACATCATTGTGCTGTTACGAGAATAAAATTGATGCACGAAGCATGTCACAAACATCTTAGGGGCTGTTTGGTTCCTAGCAACACGTTGCCACATCTCAAGTTAAGCGAGTTTAACCAAGTTATATAAGTGTTTGGTTTTAACCACGCCTTTTAGGCGAGATTCCTTTTTGTGACAAATAAGCCCCATGTGTCATAATACACTCAAAAAGTGTGGCAAGATTCTCTTAGACATGCCAAAGTTAGGCAAGTTTAGCAAAAAATGTGTGGCAAAGTATGGAAAAGTTAGCTTCCAGCCAAACAGGCCCTTAGTAGTTAGATAAATATGTTGATTAACCTATATTTTCTGTCAGGTCAGGTGCAAGACTATAAGATAGTCTAATAAAATGAAGGGCTAACACAGAAATGTGTAGGAGAGTAGCATACCAGCAAAGCAGACAGACCATCAATAAAGTTATCAATCCTGCTTTGCAGGTAAACAGGGCTATACTTGGAGGACATAACTCGAAAACAATACGCCAGCAGGCGGTAAGTCATCCTTGGACTGGAGTCCACAGTATAACCAAGCTGCTCCTTCGTTCTATCATTGGAATGCCAAGAAAATCAATTATCAAGGTTGTTGCAGAATACAAATAGTAACAAAAGTATACTCCCTCCCGTAAAAAAAGGTGATCTCCTACAGTTACAAGCAGGCAAAACTATTTTGGTTCTGACCAACTTTGCAAAAAGAAAAAACATTGTGTATAGAACTTATTTTGAAAATAAATCCATAATACTCCAACCACTTCGAAATATGTGCACTTATTTAGGAAAGTGTCTTTTCACAACATTTCTCATTGAGAACATCACAAGTGCACACTTATTTTGGAAAGTGTCTTTTCACAACAATTCTCATTGAGGACATCACAAGTGCTCTAATTGCAATATTTCCACTTTCTACTTGTACTTCAGTACTGTAAAAGAAAGATTAGTGGTTGTAGTAGTATGTCATTTAATAGGAATAGGAGTATGCACAGCCCACTGTAAGTAGTATTTCTAATATTGGGTGCCTCATTGGTTTGTGTGTGAGATGAGCTTGAACAAATACTATGAGTGCTGTATTATGGATCGGACTACACTACTTGGCACTCACACTTTGTCTAGAAAACAAGAAAATAAATTATACCTCAGCTGATCAAAGCAAGGTTCTTCAATGATATTGCTGAAAAGATCTGTAATAGCTCTGAGCCTTGTTGAATCCTTTCCAATGTCTTGCTCGACTGGAAAATAAACCTGACAAGAAGTGGTATATCAGAAGGTTGTCTGATTAACCTAAATTGAAAAATTAAAATAGAAGAGCAGCCTCTTGAGGTACACTTGTGCATGTTTCTTGAGGTTAGGTCGGATGCCTATGCAATATTTCAAAGTGGTTGCATTTCACATAGTAGGCTATTCGACATACATGATACTATCACAGTGAAAATGTTCAGGACCTGGATGCAATTCAACATATAATTTATAATTTAAACAGCATCTAAAGAAACACGCAATAGTGTTATGCTTCAGTAAACTTCTAATAAAATTCTCTAAAAAACCAGTTATAATTCAAACAGCATCTAATAAAACAGGGAACTGGAACATAGCCCACCTCAACCACAGAATTCTCTTCAAGATCATTCTTCACACGTACACTTCTAATAAAATTTGCACCATGAGGAATGCATAGAACTCTTTCACCGTGTCTTGCCTCCACTGACAGTGTCTGGCCTGACAAAGTATTCTGGAATATTTTTGATATATTTATCGCTTCGTCTCCTGACAGGTTGCCATGACATAGGCCCTCGATGTGCAACTGCATGTGTCCAAACAGGAAGTGGTTTCTAAAGTCTAGCAAATGTATACATGATACAAAAAACCATACCATACATTTCCTTATCAGAACCATACTTTCAGCAAAGCATCTTTCGTCTTTTGATATCATTTGACACATGTAAGAACAGGCACCACCAGAAATACTGGAGAAATAAAGAGCATTTGTTATCCTTACCTGAGAAAGGAGCTCTGGAACAAATGCTGCCAGATCTGAAAAGGTTAAAGTCGCAAGAACTTTCAATTTTTCATTGACGTCCCAGAATATTTGACGCAAGAACTGTAGCCTCAAGTAGGTGGAATGGCTCATAGGTTTCATATTCGTGTTTCTGTAAGCTCTTTCCAAGTCCTCCTTGATGACCTAATGAGTGCACAATAAAGCAATATATAAATACTAAGGTGCAGAAGTTTATGGATGGTTATGTGTTTTCTTGAACTACGTTCTCCATATGTTAACAACTAGCGAGGTGAATACCAAAAGAAACTGTATAAGCCAGTCAAATAGCTGGTTAGGCTGCAGTCAATTCATGTGCTTCTCTCACTGGAGGGTAACTATGTCAATTAATAAGACAGAAAAAATACAGTATAGGATCAAAGGAATGCATTGTTTGCCTAATCTGATTATATCAACAATTATTACAACGAAAGTCACTTAAGTTATCCATTCTTGTGGAGGACGTTAAAGGAAAAGGGTACAGAACACAAAATTTAAAATCCACACAAACATAAGAAATATTCTTTCACGTTGTCACACTTATATTTTGAAATAATCTGATTATATCAATAATTACAAGAAAAATCATCATTGAGTTTGCCATTTTTGTGGTGGACGTTAAAGGAAAAGGTACAGAACACAAAATTTAAAACCACGCAAACGAAAGAAATATACTTTCACGTGGTCACACTTATATTTCAAATAATCTATCATGTGTTCAGCACAAAATTTAAAATCCACGCAAACATAAGAAATATTCTCTCACGTTGTCACACTTATATTTTGAAATAATCTATCATGTGTTCAGCACAAAATTTAAAATGCACGCAAACATAAGAAATATTCTTTCAAGTTGTCACACTTATATTTCGAAATAATCAATCATGTGTTCAGCATAAAGATACATTACCTCAAACCTATCTATCTTTGGAGAAAAGGATTGAGAAGCAGCCAAGATGTGGGACAGCAGGATGGCCAGCTTGTCATTGTAACCATAAAGCTTTAGCTCAAGGTTGCTACCAACGACAGATAATGATGTCTCGAGTTTAGCCACGTAAGCCTGGGAGGTTCATAAACCAGTTGCAAGAAATAACTCAGATAGGTCAAACCATTTAACAATAGTAGACAATATTGTAGATACTGTGATTTCAAAATAAATAATATTGCAAATACTAAAAAGAGGGGAACATGGACAAAAGTTCTGATATCTGATCGGAAAAGCAAGACAGCAAACCGAAACATTGGACAGTAGGTGGCTGGGTTGTATCATTATTACAGAATCTAGGCCTTAGTGAGTAAAACAAGGAACATCGCGAAATAAAATGCATAAATAAAATTTAGTAGTCAACAGATGATTCCTACGCTCGAGTTTTCGCATCAATAACAAAATTTGGATCTGCTGCAAAAGTCAGGTATCTAACTGACGGTCAAGCCCTGTATTAGATGTAAATCTCAGCCACTCTTGATTAAGTTCAATAATGACAAATATTAGCAGCACCATGAAAATAAAAAAACTATGGTAAGCTCATAAAACAGGCATTGAAACAAATTCAATAATACCCACCTGATAGAGGACCTCATTTAGCTCATCTTTAAGAAGGTTTGCAAACAGATCTGTCAGAACAGAGTTTCTGAGGCTGCTGCAGCCATCCTTGACAGAGATCAAAAAGTATGCATTGGCACGAGGAACATTAAATGTAATATCCATCTTGTGCCAGAGCTTTATGAATGGTTCATCCACAATACATCGAGGATTATCATCGTTTGAGGATTTAGGAATGCTAGCATTCCGCAGACTGAAGTCCCCTGGGATGTATTCATTCTTCCGAGGTAAATGAAAATTACCGTCTATCTCCACAGGATTTCTCCAGCTTTCAATCAAAGATGACGGAATATCTTCTTCAATGTACTGTGAACCAAACCATGGTTCACATCTAATGGCTGCAGGAAACAGACTGCATTAGAAATGCAAAATCATGAAACAATCAGGCATGATATGCAGTTGAACAAACTGTGATTTGGTCCCTGTCTCATAGTTAGAATTCTAACTCTCCACAGCATGTGGGGTAAACAATATGTCAAATTAAGCCCTCCAAAGCCAACAAGCTGTTACTTCATATAATTCCACAAACAGAATGAGTTTCATCTATGGCAATTGTATGGCTAGGCCAAAGCATGAATTATTATTATTACTACTACTATTATTATTATTATTACTACATATCATACCAGAATATAGCTATAATTATGAAAAAAGGATTCCCGTGCTTTTATACACTACATTAAGGAGAAAAAAATAATAATGATGATCACAAGATGAGGCATCTCATTTTACTAGTACAATAGTTAGCAATATTGAGTCATGATTCAACAAACGAGCATCAAATGTTGAAATAACAGTGTTGGCTTGAAACTTCAAACAACTCGCATCATATGTGGCACAAGTCTAGTGTTCACGAGCCTGGCATAGGAGCATTGTGCATTAACCAGACCCCCCCCCCCCCAAAAAAAAAGACTGGAGATGGACTGCTTACCTTGGGACTGTTTATCAAATGATCTGCTAAGTATGTCAACTCTCATGTTGTCTGGATGAAAGAAGCTCAGAACATGCTTGACTAACTCTGGCTCCCATCCCTCATAAATATATTCTCCAGAAATTATGTGTTTTTCAGAATAAAATAGCATATTTTCTGCAAAGTAGAATTTAAGTAAGCCCTGCATCCATCATAAACAAATTAAGCGAAACAAGATGGAAAAGGTGATGACCTGCAAGATCTACAACATAATCATCTGGAGGTTGCTCTTCTGCAAATCTGAATTCCATGTACCCAATGTCCTGAAGTTCCTTAAATATCCATTCTTGCGGCTCAGACTGCTTAAGTAAATTTATATATTGGTACACAGCTGTAATGACCTCGAAGAGCTGCAAAAGCATTCCATGTCAGAAAATGTATTATTGTGCTTCCCTAGGAAGTAAAATAGTAAGAGACATGTGAATGCAAGAATTATCAAAAGATTGGATGAATTGCCGCTAGTTATAAATTTTCTGATGAATATTAGTCTCAACAATGTTTGGCAGCCAACTTCATGGAAGAAAATGATGCCAACTACAATCAATCACATGTTCCTTAGCAGAAGGCATTTGCTGGTAGTTGTTAACTACAACAGTTCCGCAAAAATGATGTAAAGAATAAAACACTTTGATGCGAGGAGAAAAGGAGTTTCAACCAACAAAGATACTAAGATAAAACAAGAAAGGCAAGCATCGTATGAACCTGCATACATTTTTAAGTCCAGAATCAGAAAGGCGGATAGACATCTCAAAGATATAGGCATACGAGGATCGTTGTGTTCCTCCAGTGCCAACGCCAGCACTCAATGTGCTAGCCCAACCTTTAGCTTTCAAAAAATATAGCAAGCTTCCCTTGCCCTCTGAAAATAGAAACAAAATGGTCAGACGCTAAATGGCAGGGCGTGATTACATGAGATGAAACTTCTGCATGCTCCAAATCAACAATAAACAAAGATAGCAACCAGAATTGGAATCTATTCAAAAATAAATTGTCTTTATTATGCAAAAGTTTTGTAAAGATGCTGTTCTGCAAAGAGTACATAAGTTACCAGAGGTTAACACAAAATAAGATAACCCTGAGTTAAGAATAGAAGGACATTTCAGCAAATCGCTTCAGGTGAGGGCATAAACAGCACAGCCCACAAGGGGACAATGCATAAGAACATATATTCAATCAGGTAATCTAACTGATACAATCATATTAAATAAATGTGAATTTGTTGTCAGGATTTGAACCTACAGGGAAGAAGGGCTACCATTAAACAGCCTGAAACCCCTTGAAAGAAGAAAACATGATGAAAAAAATATTTGAAGGGTGAATCAACTGCATGCTTAGTATTCAACCATTGATTAAATGTACAGCACCTGAACGGAACAGCAAAAGGTTACAGCTATAGGTACGCAGGGAGTTATTTACCATGACCAAGGAGATGTGCCAAGTAATCTTCTGGTTTCTTCATGTATTCCTTGTGCAGGCAAGGAAGTGTCCATGACAGGAAAAGACTGTGAACATCTCTGACAGCCTCTAGCTTATAAAGTTTACCAGATTTCCAGAAAGGCATATCAGTTTTTGGACTTATTTCTAACAGAGGACCAGCTTTAACTTCACTGAATAGCTCCATGGTCCAGGCTTCTAGAGTGTCAAGGGGTTCTGAAACAAATGAACCATACAGATAATTAATAGCAAAAGAAGAGCATGAATTCATTTATTTAGTGAACATACAATTAAAATAGGTAACCAGCCTCACCTCCCCCAATTATAACTAGCTTCATCATCCCTCCATGATAGTTACTCATGTACATTTGCAAAATCTCTTCCCTTAGATTGATTCCACTGCCCATTGCATTCGACAAGCTTTTCTTGTTTCCTACAGATAATCTCAAAAGTTCAGCCCCAGTATAATTCAATGGATATCACGATATTAAAATAACCAAATGATAAGCATACCCCAGGTAAATCTATTCAATGGGTGCCCTTGAGAGCAAGTATGGGACTGCAGTTGGTAAAGGCGGCAGCTATCGCTTTGCAGAACTTGATTGAACTCTTAACATAAGATAATAGTTGAAGCAACAAAGTTATGCATAATTTAGACAGTGAAGCAATAACTAACAGTCGTTACTGGTTAGACAGAAAGGAAAAACACATACCTGAGTCTACTGCTAATATCTCGCGGTCCATAGCTTCAGCCTTAACAAGAGGTGATACAAAGAACTGAGAAAATCTAAGCATGGAATCAAAACCATGTATTAGTATAAACCTGAACTCAGCATTTATGTTACAGACTAAGAATAATAGAATGAAGAAAAGCAAATGATAACTACCTGTCTAAGGCTCCCTTTAGATACTCCCGATTGACCTCAAAATGATAGCATGTGTACTCAGTTTCGTAAAAGCATAGGATGAGCCACCATGTTTGGACAGGTAACTGTCATACTACATAAGAATATTTATCAAATTGCTATAAAAGCATTCACCAAATCTACAAAATTAAGGTCTTCATTAACAAATTACTAGGAAATGTAACATATTGCAAATGTAAGACAAAGCAAGTTTGCATGCGAGACAAATGGAATATAAAAGCTCAAGGACTATGTGAATCATTGTAGCATGGGTACTGTGCAAGCAGACCAGCACTGGAACTGTCATGGTGGACAAAGGGCTGCTAAATTTCGGCTAGCTGCGATGTAGCAGCCCACTATAGCCCTATGATGTGCAGCATCAAGTACTATATTGGCACTTATAAACAAAGATGTTTCAGGTTTTTGTCTGAGCCCTAACACAAGGCAAGTTTATATTTTATTCTTATGCTTCATTAGTATGTCACTCCGTCGTTTCTGTCTATAAGGTGTATTTTGTGCCGACTCCGGCCATCCCCCGCTGCCCGCCAAGGTCACGCGCAACGCGCACGAGACCGCCGCGACCACCATTGAGCCGCGGCTCTGTGCCGAGCTCTAGGTGCTCGGGCAGCTCGGCGCTGCCGGAGTGGGCCGCAGCCCTGGCTCCCCTCCGCCCCTGGGTCCCTCCCGATGCCTTTGCTAGCCATCCGGCGACCTTCTCGGCCCCGGCAAGCTCCACCACCCGAAATCAAGGTCGGTGCCCCTTAAGTGTTCGACAGAATCCCCCCAAGGTATTTTGTTTGTTTGTTTTTTTGGAAATTGTGTTGAGTTTCGGATTGTGGATTGATGAACCATATAATAATTAAGTACTGTTTGTGTTTTATTTGTTATTTGACATGAGTTTAATATTATTCGAATTAGAAGCTTAAAATTTAGGTATCCAGTTTTCAGGTCGGATGTAAAAGCAGAAAAAAAATAGGCTACCTAAATCTTCTCTCACCTCCACAAAAACTGGATTTAGTAGCAACATTTTTAGTCTGCTGTTGGAGATGCTCTTAGTCTAGTAACCACATAGGTCAGGTTTTGACAAATATAGCAGAGTATCATCATGTATATCACCACTATACGCTGTGCACTGCCAAAATGCTTCAATATTTTTCTACCGAAACAACATTGATCCAAGCGGAGCATGTGATGGTTATTGAAATAAGGAAAAAGGACAATAAAAACACACATAACTTTCTCAGACACGGCTAATCTCAGGGTTGACTCACAGAACAGAAGAAGGGACATAAAAGCATAGACATTGTACAAACCTCGTTTTCATCTGGAAAAACAGAGCTCCCCATAAAAAGCATGTGCTCTGCAGAAATTCAGCACACTCTGATATTACTATAAGCTAGAGCGTACATATCATCAGACTAGTTCCCTCCAACTTTTGGATAGCATCGAACAGAAGGCTTAGTAGTTTTAAGCTTTTAACTGATGCATATGATCAGCCATAAAACAAGATAGGTAAAACAAAGATGACAATGATTGCATACCTAGAAAATGAGCCAAGCCCTGTGCCTTTGGAGGGTCCGCAAAACTGCCCATTCCAACACACACTGCAGCAGCAGCCTGAAATTCGATGTGTCATGTAAGAAAAATTAAAACCAAACATCAAACTTGCAACAGGCAGCAATACTCGCGGCTATCCTGAACCAGTCCGTCAAGCTAGCAATTGGTTCTAACCACTTCGACACACGAATTATTTTCAACAGTTCAATTTACATTCCATCGGTTATGATCCACATGTCTGATCGTTGTCAATGCCACTATAGATCCAGCTAATGTTCATAATAGCAGCATCACGGCCACCACAGAGGAGAGTGATCCAATGTACTAGCAAAATTAGATTGAATAGAACAAGTAGAGGTCTCTAAGGGCAAAACTCGTCGGTACCTTCTTAATGACCGGCTCGGAGCTGCCCTTGTCCTTCTTCCTCTTGGGCTCGCTCCCATCCTCGTCCTCCTCGCCTTCTTCGTCGTCGTCATCTTCCCCATCCTCGTCGCTATATTCTTCGTCATCTTCTTCGTCGTCCTCGTCATCATCTTCTTCGTCGTCCCCATCGTCCATGTCCACGTCTTCGTTGGGCTCGGGGGCAGGGCCGCCGTCGGCGTAGATCTCGGGGTCGTGGATGAGGAGGGCGCAGAGGCCATTGGCGAGGCGAAGGAGGCGGTAGGAACGGTTGTCGCTGGGGGACTTGACCACCAGCTCGTCGTCGCGCGACACAGCCGCCGCCATCTCGGCCGTCCGCCGCCGCCTTGTAGATACGAAGGAGGGGGGGAGGTGGTGGGAGATAGGCGTGCGGCGGCAGTAGCAGCGCGGGCCTTCTCTCCCCTGTTTCCTTCGTTTATATCTTGGTTTTGTTTATTTAGGGTTACATACGGAGAACGGCGTTTCGGTAGATGCACCCGGTCAAAAAAAATTCGTAAAAAATTCAGAAAAATTCAAAAAATTCCAAAAAAAAATTGGATGATAGACAATTTGATGCGTGAGGTACGCTTTAATTTTCAAAACATTTGGACTTCTGTGCAGCTCTCAGCAAAAAAGACAAATCTGAGGTCTGTAAAAATGTGTATTGTTCATACAGACTAGAACAGTACACATTTTTACAAACATTTGTCTTTTTTGCTGAGAGCTGTACAGAAGTCCAAATGTTATGAAAATTGGAGCGCAACTCACGCATCAAATTGTCCACCACCCAATTTTTTTTGGAATTTTTTGATTTTTTTTAGTATTTATTTTGATTTTTTTTGTGAGCGCAGGTACAGATGAGCTCGGTCTCAGATTCGAATTTTCCTTACATACGCGGCTTTGGCCTAGTTGTATCAAGGAATAGCTTCTCTATTTCTTTTATTTTTTTGCAGGGATCAAGGAATTGCTTCTGACGCAAGTGCGTCCCAAACGGGGATTTATACGACCCTACGCCCTTGTTAGCAACCATTGATATATCTCACGATCTAGCAGTTCCACTCACGAGTTTAGGTAGCAATGGCGATTACAAGTCTCGATTACATGAATTGGAGAGAAGGAAATGAAGATAGGGAAGAACAAAGAGCAGCCGCCGTCGAGTGCCGTAATCTACCGGATGGGAAGAGCGTTGCCTTCTCCCTCGTAATTGTAGTATGCGGTGCTCGACGGTCTTCCGATGGGCCAGGCCCATGTATCGGTCCAGGGGCAAGCCCACATATCAGCCACGGGAGGGCTCTGACATCCCTCCCTTCTTGAATTCGGCTTGACCCCAAACCGACACCACCCAGAACCGTCCGGGCCCCATTGCATTTGATAATGCTTGACTTGGTTGTAGTCACGATCGAAGCGAGGGTGTATTTCAACAAAGTAGGAACAATAGTTGTGGTTGATGGGAGCCCCACCGAAGAAGGTGTCGAGGAAGTAGTCCTTTTCAGCACAGTCGTGGGCGAAGCCAAGAAAGTAGTAATCATGGTCGACAGAGCCTTGCGCGAAGACGACGACAATGGTGACGGTACCCCTCCCTTCTTGAAAATGCCCTTGATTGTACTCCCTCCGTTCCAAAATAAGTGTCTCGACTTTAGTACAACTTTGCACTAAAGTTGGTACAAAGTTGAGACACTTATTTTGGGACGGAGAGAGTAGTAGGTAGAGGGAACCACGGCCAACATTGTTGTATAATACTTGAGAGACTCACACCACCATGATCTCCTGAAACTTGTTGTACCTTGAGTCGATTGGAGTCCAGACAGTTGATGAAGTGAAATGTCGCTGGCGTGGATGAGGTAGTGGACCACCAAGATGACGACACACACACCGCTCCTGAAATGACCGCTCGGCGAGCCAATTTCAGTGACAACCGGAATGCCAGTCCTCCAGGATCCCAAGAACCGCCCCGCTGGTACAGGCCCAAGTCAGATTTCAACATGCAAATGTTACATGTGAGTTGAGAAGTTGAACAAGGCCAAAACAGGAAGCACATGCTGTTGTAGGCATCAAGCTGCGTGTTGCTAACGTCCAGCGGACAAGCCAGGAATAGTAGAAGCTCATGACACATGATGTACTGGAGGTTCACTCGTTAGACAACCATTGGTGCTAGATAGCTCATAAAAATCCTTGACGTCCAAATGACAATGATCTTGTTCACAGATAGCTCAAGCATAATCCAAATGACAATGAGTATGTTTAGGCACTGAGTAAGAATGGATAGGTGCACCTGCTGTACTGAAAGCCACTAGGGACGTGTCACTGACGGAGAGAATACCATCTCGTTCAGAATTGCACGCCCAAACATAATCATACTGTGTAAGAATGCCCACTGAATTCCATTGCTCATCACCTGCCTTGTTTGATAATAGATCGGAATGTAGCAACTGCAAATAGATAGCAAATTCGGACTCCAAGCCCACCATGCTCATAATCTGAATTGTCCTCTGCAACATGTCACCCATAGGCATACTACCTACAACAACTTGTTCCAGAGTCAATGGTTTCTGGACCACCATTTGGCTGCAACATTCTGGACTTGAGAATCTATAATACCTAAATAGTTCATCCCCACTACCTTAGTTCTCTTGACATGCAGCCTATCCACCTCAGCAATTTGCCACATCAGCATCTTTTTACCTTTTTAATAACAAATTTCTGTTGAAATTTAGACGTGTGGCAACGTCGATCTATTTCCGTACTTACACCACCAACCGAACATGTTGCCTCTTTCAGTAGACACTTAGACTGCCACTATGTTCCCTCTTGTTCAGAATTGCATTCTTTAGCAAAACAATTACTGCTTACAAAATTCTCTCGACTCAAAAATCGCCACTTCACTGACATGTTCATGATTATGCCCTTCAATTTTTCAGGCCTAGAAAAATCACTTACAGTTGCATCATGCTCTATCCTGCGGTGTTCGCAAAATCTCCACTACTCTTGACTTTTGTACTCAAGATTACTAGTGCCCCATAATTTCTCAAGGCAAAAATAACCAAGCAACTCAGTGATGTGTACATAATTAATAAACCGATGCTCAATAAATTCCACAATGTGTAGGTCAGACAAAACTTGTACCGTGGGAGGATTGACGGATGGTGACAGAAACTGAAAATTATGCCTAAGGCAGGGCCTACAATTAGTTGCTTTTCTCACAAAACTGGGAGTCCATGGAATCCTCCATTGTAGTTGTTCAAAAGAGCTAGAGAGAGCACACTGAATGGTGAAATCCTTGCTATTTGTTCCAAGATGTGCACAAGCACAGATCATCTCACTACCACAATCGTGCTTAGGGGAAACCAAGAAACTGAGTTGCCCTTATTCAGTAAATGCACAAAGTTCTAAAAACCATTGTTTACTGTAATGAAGGAGCTTCACATGTGTATGGAGGCACGAATCAGCTTTATCTTGTTGCAAATACCACAAACACAAGAGTTGGCCTGGGAGTATCCTTATGTAGTTTCCAGGAAGGTCGCGACTTAATTCCATCGGAAAGGTACTACTAATCAAACCACTGTCATGCAGTTGAACAAACATAATTAGATGCTTCATGAACCTTCCAATTAGAAACGATGGCCATGGAATGGGTTGGACCTCGTTTCCTTCTGCTGGTATAAGATGCACACAATCACACTTTTTGAAATCTTGAATACCCGTCATTACCAAAAGAAGTAATGGATAACTACTAGTCAATCCTTTGCTACACACTTGGATAATCAGAAATGGGTGCTTTGTGAACGTCCATGAACGAAAGTCGTGAATAGAAGTAGTCTTGTAGAAGTTCCATTGGGCCACACTAGCAAGACATACCTCTAATGACACACTGTCTGCAAACGACGGCCACGGAGTGGGTCGAATCTCATTCCCCTCTGCAATATGATCCACCAGAACCGGTGGCGATGGTGACACCCGTACCAGCAGCCCTGCATGCCTTGTGGCCGGCGAGACGTCCAGGTCATGGTTCTAGAACGACTGCATCGAATCAACTGCATCGGTGCTTGAGTGAATGAGATCCGTGACGAGCGTTGGTGCGGCTATTTGATAATCCACAAGTTATATTGACCACCGGTACAACTCTACGCACACGATGTTTGCTTACCTAAAACAAGTATGAAACTATTTTGCAAGAATAAAACTAGAAGTACTTTGCGAGAATAAAACTATGAATAAAATTCAAGACAATAAAAGTAGATAGCTTTTGTCAACAAGAAAGTCATTTGTCCCTAGGTGATTGATAACTAAATCGGTGATCGTTGTTGCAATATTATATGAGAGGGAGGCATGAGCTAACATACTTTCTCTACTTGGATCATATGCACTTATGATTGGAACTCTAAACAAGCATCCGCAACTACTAACGATCATTAAGGTCATGAAACCCAACCATAACATTAAGTATCAAGTCCTCTTTATCCCATACGCAATGACCCCCAAGCTCGGGTATGTGCTTCTATCACTCACGCCACCCACCATAAGTGAATCATGAACATATTGCAACACCCTACAGCGGGGATCCCTCTGTTTGTGCGACATGGAGGGCACCGTAGGATAGCACCAAAAAAATACAACTCAAACCAATCATGATCATCTATCAACCAATAAAACAGATCTACTCAAACATCATAGGATAGCCAAATATCATTGTGGGAAATAATATATGGAGTTCAGCACCATGTTTAAGTAGAGATTATAGCGGAGAGAAGGGAGGTTACACCGCTGCATAGAGAGGGAGAGAGTTGGTGTTGATGGTAGCAAGATTGTTGATGTAGATCGCCGTCATGATCCTGTAGAAAATATGCCCTACACTAGTACGCATCGGTCCTAAACAAACGGTTTTTAACCCCTTTCTGCGGCATTTGGAACCGTCGCCAAGTGAGTGTGGGCGATAGGGGGGTCCTTCCCACACGACCCAAAAACCGTCGGGGATATGCCCTCCTGGCACACACGTTCGGAAAAATGAGGTCGTGTGCGACCGGCGAGCACTCAAACACGGAAATACGTACAATAGAGCTAAAAAAAATACAATTATATGGTGAAATTGTTTCCGATCGCAAGTACATCCCACACAAATACCCCCTCGCTAAACGCCTGCTCAGATGCACATCCCACACAGTCGCTCCAAGGAAAACGTTTCCGTTCATAGGTACACCACACACAATTTTTCCCGTTAAATCGTTAGCGTTATTGAATGTATCACACACGGTCCATAGAAGAAATTATGTGGCAAAGGTTGTCCATCACACACAGCTTTTATGTGGTAACGTTTGCGCAAGGTGGCCTAACGCAAATAGTTTTCAAGAAAAAGTCGTGTGTGATTGTTCATTGATCCAACATGGTTTATTCCTAGAAACTGTGTGCGTTGCCTAAGGTCATCACCCATGGTATTTTTTCAACAACCGTTTGCAATAGCAAAACACAATTAGCAGGCTAATTCGCCATTAGCAGGCTAATTATCCGATTATTCATAATCCATTTATTAATCTAATTGACATTTCATATTAAGCACACAATACATTTCATTTCCATATTAAGGAAGCTGAATTTCATAATTGAAATACATCGTAGTACAACATGATATAGCTTCAAAGACTCATCTACCCCATTACACAATCGCATCAAAGAAAGAAGTTCCACATGCAACATGTAGAACCTTTCAAATTAGCATCATAGGCGGTATATAGACAGATGCATCTCATCTGAAAAAGAATCAAGCGGAAGGCGAATATTGAGCCTTCATTCATGTTGAAGGTCTTTGCAACTTGAGGCCAAGGTGCTCGTGGATGAATGACCGTCTGGCCCTTCTTCGTCCTCTTCAGAACACTTCAATATTGAACCATGGGTGTTGTATGAAAACCTTCCTCGCCTCCTGACCATAGAGATGGTTTGAGAGGTAATCATCAGTGAACTACTTTGGAAAGGCCTGAAAACAAGGATGTGCATAAATATCTTCTCTATATTGGAAATGGGGTAAAGGAATAAAATAAGGCAAGGTATAATAGTTAGTACCATCTTGTAGTGAACTAATGTCTTCTTCATTGTGCAGACAAAGATCTTGTTGTTTTTTGTCGCTAATTTCTTTATCCTAACAATCTTTCTGAGTTTCTTGATTTGATTAATATTCATGGACAACTCATTTCCCCATATACAAAAAGGGTCAAACAGTGGGTCAAAACCTCTGACAACAGGACGTACATGTGCAAGACCAAATTGTTAAAAACCAAAATATTAGAATGGTTCCTGCAATTGCACAATAATATGCTATTAGACAACGGACCATGCACGTGCTAACCTCAATTGTAAACCTCAGTGCTTCCCATAGTTTCCCTGCAACACATATAAGGTAGTTAGTCATCAGGTTAAGTAAGGGTTCGCATGCTATCAGTAAAATATGTTTATGAAAAATAAGCACATTGCAGATTCATCAGATTAATTGAAGCCACACGGAAAACCCATTTACCCAAACCAAGCATGATTAAGAACTAGGAAATATAACACGTGTATATGTTTCTCATGTATTAAGTGCAGCCAAATTTGATTTATTCCTCACATGCACAACAATACAAAATTCTACCCACGACAATTGGACATTGCATTGCAGAATTGAACCAAGCAGTTAACTAAACACTACAACAAATGAACCAAACATTAACTGAGAACCACATTGCACAATATAACATACTCCTAGTAGAAGATCAGAGAGTTAACCAAACAGTTAACTACAGCCAATTGTAGCAATTGTATTTATTTCTCATGTATTTACTACAGCCAAATTCAATTTATTCCTCACATGGTATACAATAACAGAATGCACCCATAATTTTGTAAAGATAAATTTGATTTATTTCTCAGATGAAGACAACACAAAATTGCAGCCTAAAGAATTGAGCATCACATTTGCAGAATTGAACCAAACAGTTAACTGAAGACGATAACTAATAACAAAACAGTTAATAAGTGAGCACCACACTGCACGACATATAGAACATATACACTAGAGCAACAGATTGCATGGTGAAATTAGATAGCACAATTCACTAGAATTTGTGAAGGAAAGGCAGGAGCAGCACACGCAACGGGTAAACCGAGCATGCTTAACCGGCGTAGCTAGCAATTGGCAAGGCGCTCCTTGAAAATCTGGGGGTTGGCACGAATGGCAGCCATCGCGACCTCATCCGCGCGTGCGATCGTGATTTGCTTCTCCGCTGCCAAATGATCCTTGAGGTCCTGGCTATACTGCATGCACCATGGCTTAGGCCGACGCTTTTTTGGTGGAGGGTCGGTGATTTGGGTGGAAGGTGTTGTGCTCGCGCCGGCGGTCGGGTCATGTGGGATGTGGAAGGAGGAGGAGGATGGGGGCGGGTGTGGATTACCTGCCTGGATAGAGGAGGCCGAGCAGCGTGAAGGAGGGTCGCCGGCGAGGAGGTGGCGGCACTGCAAGCAAGGAGTGAAGGTTTCAACTTGGAAAGGAAGGCGGAAAGAGGGGAAATGTGGCTTTTGGTAAGGGAGAGGGGGCGGGGAGGTACATATTTCCGCGGAAGCCGAAAATTTGGAATCGCTTCAGCAAAAAAACTGGCGCACAAAGTGCCATCAGACACGGTCCCTTATTCGTAAGCGTATGCGATATGTGGACATCACAAACGATTCAGATAGCTTAACCCGTATGTGATGAGTTTGAACGTCAAAAGTTTTGGTCCGAATTTCCATGGTTACAGTGGTCATCCACGTCATTGCATAATTTGGGTACACAAAGGAGACTACAACACACCCACACTTCTTAATCAAGCAAGTTCAGCAATTAAACAGAGCTAGCTGACCTAAACATTACTCTAACAAATTAAAGACCGGCGCTCTTAATTAAACAAAAAAAAGAGTACTACTACGGCTGGTGCTCGTCGATCTCTGCCGCCGCCTCCATGTCCAGCTCGCGCCCGACGGTCTCTTGGGGAAGGGGCTCCATGGCATCCATCACACCATACTCGGCAAGCATCTCGCCATCCACGTCCGCCATCTCTTTGGAAAAGGCCGCCACGAGCTGGGCATGGGCGGACGCGATCTGGGCTTGGACGGGCTCCGTTGTCACAAGGTATGCGGCGGAGGAACGGACGGCTGCTCGAACGCTCTCGGCGATT
Source organism: Aegilops bicornis (assembly GCA_021605145.1). NCBI lineage: Eukaryota > Viridiplantae > Streptophyta > Magnoliopsida > Poales > Poaceae > Aegilops > Aegilops bicornis. The sequence continues at coordinate 388,079,256 of CM038672.1, forward strand.
GCCAGCTCTTTGGTCGTGGGTTGTCGACCGTTGTCGGAGAAGCTTCGTTCGATTTGTGCGGTGACCGCCAGGAGCTGGGCGTGGGCGGCCTCGACATGGTCATGGGCGGCCTCCATCAGGGCTAAGGCCGCTGTTGTGGAACGGAAAGCTGATGTGCCGCTCTCGCCAGTTGCTATTCCTGAGGCAGATGTTGCTGCCGCCACCTGAGAAGCAACAGCGATCGTTTGGGCTGCCTTTGCCGCCCAGTCGCAAATTGCCGCCGCGCTCATGCACCTTGTTAGCATCGCATGGCGGCGGCTCTGGCGCTCGCGGAGTGGGCCACTGAAGTTGCCCTCACGACGGGTCCACATGCCCATCTATCACCGGTGATGATTGAACAGTGAAATGATATTTGGGAGCGAGCTAGTGTGCTTGAGACGCCGGTGTGGATCATGGCCGACACACCTTCTCGCGTAAACCATAGGCGTACAATACACCAAGCGGTGCTCCAAGATATTTTGTACTACATCTCACACGGTTCTTTGATAATAAGCGTATGCGATCTACTTGATTTTTCATCTTGATTTGAATTACATAATGGGGTCATAGCGGCAATGGACGGTATTTGAATTTCTAGACCATTTACCTGGAGTGAAAATGCAACTATATGTGTGTCATAAAAGAATTGGAATTATTCAGGGTTCGTTTGAACATTTTATACATTAAATTGATTTTCTAGCCATTTCAGGTGAACAATTCAAATTTGAACTACATGCACATGCTCCAGCGCATATAAATTGGTCAAAAAATCAAATATGTGTCCTTGGGTGCATGCTTAGGTCCCATGCAAGAAATGAGAATGAATTTCAAACACCAGGGCACCGATGATTGCCGGCAAAACATTGAGATGCCTGGTTTTTAAATTCTAGTAAATCAAAAACTAAATTCATGAAACTTGGCATGCTATCATGGAGCGGCATCAACATGCCGTGGTAATTTTTTTGTTCCATTTGGGGCAGGTTTGGGTATATGCTTCTCATAAAACGGAGCTTCTCACAACAAGCATGATGGTTTTCGGTAGGGAACGTCCCACCTTTGGGAACGAAACGATATCCATTGCCTCTTATTGCTTTCAATTTTTTCTCGTGTCAACAGGAGTGTTGTGTGAATTTTTGTGATTTTTCGGGGTCCGTTTGGACATTTTTATGCATTAAGTGAGTTTTCAATGCATTTTATGTGCATAATTCAAATTTGAACTACATGCACATGCTACAGTGCATATAAATTGGTTGAAAAATCAAATCTACGGCCTTGGGTGCATGCTTAGGTCCCATGCAAGAAATGGGAATGAATTTCAAACACCGGGCACCGTTGATTCTTAGGCAAAACATTGAGATGCCCGGTTTTTAAATTCTAGTAAATCCAAAACTAAATACGTAATTCATGAAACTTGGCATGCTATCATGGAGCGGCATCAACATGCCGTGGTACAAATTTTGTCCCATTTGGGGCAGGTTTGGGTATATGCTTCTCACAAACCGAAGCTTCTCACAACAAGCATGATGGTTTTCGGTAGGGAACGTCCCACCTTTGGGGACGAAACAATGTCCATTGCCTCTTATTGCTTTCAAATTTTTTTCTCGTGTCAACATAGACCAACAGGAGTGTTGTGTGAATTTTTGTGATTTTTCGGGGTTCGTTGGACATTTTTATGCATTAACTGAGTTTTCAATGCATTTTATGTGCATAATTCAAATTTGAACTACATGCACATGCTCCAGTGCATAAAAATTGTTTGAAAAATCAAATATGTGTCCTTGGGTGCATGCTTAGGTCCCATGCAAGAAATGGGAATGAATTTGAAACACCGGGGCACCGTTGATTGTCGACAAAACATTGAGATGCCTGGTTTTTAAATTCTAGTAAATCAAAAACTCGTTTGAAATTCATGAAACTTGGCATGCTATCATGGAGCAGCATCAACATGCCGTGGTAAAATGTTTGTTCCATTTGGGGCAGGTTTGGGTATATGCTTCTCACAAAACGGAGCTTCTCACAACAAGCATGATGGTTTTCGGTAGGGAACGTCCCACCTTTGGGAACGAAACGATATCCACTGCCTCTTATTGCTTTCAATTTTTTTCTCGTGTCAACATAGAACAACAAGAGTGTTGTGTGAATTTTTGTGATTTTTCGGGGTTCGTTTGGACATTTTTATGCATTAAGTGAGTTTTCAATGCATTTTATGTGCATAATTGTAGGACCTTGAGAAGAGGTGTCTAGAGGGGGTGATTAGACACTAAGTACCAAAGTTGCAGTTTTTAAGTTTCTTTAAAGTTTGAGTGGAGTTTAGGCACAAGTTTAACATTCACAACATATAGCAAGCAAGAATGCAAAGAGTATATGAGCAGCGGAAAATAAAGCATGCAACTTGCAAGGATGTAAAGGGAAGGGATTGGAGGATTCAAACACAATTGGAGACACGGATGTTTTTGGCATGGTTCCGATAGGTGGTGCTATCGTACATCCACGTTGATGGAGACTTCAACCCACGAAGGGTAACGGTTCTTGTGAGTCCACGAAGGGTCCATGAAGAAGTAACCTTGTCTATCCCACCATGGTCGCCCACGAAGGACTTGCCTCACTAGCGGTAGATCTTCACGAAGTAGGCGATCTCCTTGCCCTTACAAACTCCTTGGTTCAACTCCACAATCTTGTCGGAGGCTCCCAAGTGACACCTAGCCAATATAGGAGACACCACTCTCTAAGAAGTAACAAATGGTGCGTTGATGATGAACTCCTTGCTCTTGTGCTTCAAATGATAGTCTCCCCAACACTCAACTCTCTCTCATAGGATTTGGATCTGGTGGAAGCAGGTTTGAGTGGAAAGCAACTTGGGGAAGGCTAGAGATCAAGATTCATATGGTAGGAATGGAATATCTTGGCCTCAACACATGAGTAGGTAGTTCTCTCTCGTAAATAGGATCTTTGGAAGTGTAGGTTCGGTCGATGGCTCTCTCCACGAATGAAGAGGAGGTGGAGTGGTATATATAGCCTCCACACAAAATCTAACCGTTACACACAATTTACCAATCTCGGTGGGACCAAATCAACAAACTTGGTCAGACTGATTTAGCAAATAATGTGACCGTTAGGGTTTTCGGTGGGACCGGAATGCAACTCGGTGGGTCCGATTCGGTTAGGGTTAGGGCATAACGTAATCTCGGTAAGACCCATTACACAAACTCGGTGGGACCGATTTTGGTAATAAGCTTTCCAGAGAGTGGGTCTGGCAAACTAGGTTTGACTGATTATCAAACTCGGTGGGACCGATTTTGATAATAAGTTAACGGAGAGTTTGCATTGTAATCTCGGTAGTACCGATTGCTCAAACTCGGTGAGACCGATTTTGATAATGGACATACACAGAGAGATTACAATCCCATCTCGGTGAGACCGATTTGCTTAGGGTTTGTGGTAGTGGCTAAGACATCCAAACTCGGTGGCGCCGGATAGAAAGAATCAGTGGGGCCGAGTTTGACTTTAGGTTTAGGACATATGTGTGGAAGTGGGAAAGTAGTTGAGGGTATTTGGAGCATATCACTAAGCACATGAAGCAAGAGGCTCATTAAGCAACACCTCATCCATCCTTGATAGTATTGGCTTTTCCTATAGACTCAATGTGATCTTGGATCACTAAAATGTAAAATGAAGAGTCTTGAGCTTGAAGCTTGAGCCAATCCTTTGTCCTTAGCATCTTGAAGGAGTTCCCACATCCTTTAGTCCATGCCACTCCATTGTTGAACTTATCTGAAACATACTAGATAAAAGTGTTAGTCCAACAAGAGATATGTTGTCATTAATTACCAAAACCACATAGGGAGCACTTGTGCTTTCAATCCCCCCCTTTTTGGAAATTGATGGCAACATACATCAAAGCTTTAGATAAAGATATAAAGAATAGCGAGTAAAGCTTTGGAAAGACATGTAACAAGCATAGGCTCCCCCTACATGTATGCAATCATGTGAATATGAAATATAGAAGCATGTTATAGCATAACCATGATAGAGCAGCAATGTGTTACATGTATCTTGGCTATATGCATCGAGCAAAAAGTATTAAAGATAATACCTTCATGCCCATGAGTCCTTCTTGCAAGCAGTATGTACATCAGCAAGAATTCCTCATACACATGATTGTGATGCATATACTTACCTTGTGGTCTTGAGTTGGCTTAGGATGGAATGAACCTGCGTAAACAAGGTTAGATAACACAGATGCATCTACTAGCGAGCAAACGGAAGAAACCACAAGAATACCAAGACCGAGATGACATGTAGAGAGTGAGTCTTGAGTACCACATTGGATTAGACATGTCCTCAAGAGTAAAGATATGCAATGAATTTAAATGATCTCTTTCCCTTAGATGTCTTGCTCTCCTGAATCTAACATGGGATCTTTGGGAGAAGATAGGGAACAGAAAATCAGATTTGAAGGAAAACAGAAATGAAAGATATGAATGATGATCAGAGCTAAAGTTCAGAGCTAATGTATGCTGATGCAAAATTGAGCACAACAGATCATATGAACATGTCTCTCCCCTCAAGAAGACATGTGGCATCTCTCCTCTTGAACACCAAGCATCTGGGATCCTTGAGAAATACTTTCTACTAGTATTCTCTCCCCACAGAGATCTCTCTCTCCACAGAAGGATCTCTCTCTCCTTCTCGATGTGATCTCTCTCTCTAAATGATAAGCTTTGATGTGATCTCTCTCTCTCCCTTTGACATCAATTTCCAAGAAGGGCTTGATAAAGATGTAATCTCCCTCTCCCCCTCTGGAATTTGTCGTGAATGGGTTTGATCCTTGAGTCACAACATAAAGCAATGATAAAAATGTGATGCTTGTAGAGGACAAGATTCATTGAGTGGAGTTGGAACAGACGAAACACAGAATAAGTGGCAAACTGTTTTTCCTGTGGTGAAATCGGTGGCACCGAGTTGTAGGCTTCGGTTGCACCGAAAGGATTTGGTTGGACCGAAAACAACAAATTAGTTGAACCGAGTTCATCGCAGAGAAAACACTTGTCACCTCAGCTCACTAGACTAGTAAGATCTCTCAAAGATTTGCAAGGAATTTACTGAAAGATGTGCAAGGAATTAGATGCAGAAAATGCAGAGAAAACATAAAGAAATCTAGATGAAGTTTTTTTGAAAGGGGAAACACAAATGCATGAGACAAATGCAAAAACTCAGAAAATAACACAGGAGAACTTCATCTAGAGATGGTCGGCGACAAAGTCACCTATATTAGAGTACATTGACTTAGGTGAGATCACTTGATCATAGGCCATACTCATCGTTTAAGCTCAAAATGGGGTTGCCATTTTTCGTTTAAGCATCTTGATGTATTCATATCTTGTCGAGTTGCTTTAACTCATGACTTGGAGTAAAGCTTCTCTAAAATGGAATAACATACCTTGGTTGGTGGTGTTGTCCATGTAGTTGAACTTGCATGGGTTGCTCAAGGTTGATGTAGCTCATCAAGAATTTGGAGCACCACTTGGAATTTGAGTCCATCTACCTACATGGGTTAGTTCTTGCAAGGAAGAGCACTTGTATATCCAAAAATGACAATCATGAAACTCAACATAGGATTTGTCAAAGGATATGTTTGAATGGTTTCGTGCTTCCTTGTCTTCAACCAACTTGTGTAGAGACTTGGTGATGTAGAGATTGCTCAAGATATGAGTAGGTTTCAACCTCATGGAATTTGAGTCAACCAAGTACCTACATGGGTTAGATAACATGCAAGATACAAATATATCCAAGACATAAGATTTCCATCATAGGAGAGATATCAAGGATTAGGCATAAGCTCATGTCTTGCATGTATCCAATGGAGTTTCTACTCCAAGTTTGAAGCATCAATGATGTTCAATTCTCCTCTTAACCTGCAAAACACTTTATCATCAAGAGGTTTAGTGAATATATCCGCTAATTGCTTTTCGGTGCGAACATGCTTAAGATCAATGTCACCCTTAGCAACATGATCTCGAATGAAATGATGACGAACTTCAATATGCTTAGTTCGAGAATGTTGCACAGGATTATGACCAATTTTGATAGCACTTTCATTGTCACAAAGCAATGGAACATGTCTCACATATATCCCATAATCTTGAAGAGTTTGGGTCATCCAAAGTAATTGAGCACAACATGAACCAAATGGGCAATATATTCAGCTTCGGTGGTGGATAAGGATACTGAGTTTTGTTTCTTGGAGGACCAAGACACAAGAGATCTACCAAGAAATTGACAAGTACCGAAGTGGACTTTCTATTAACCTTGTCTCGGCATAGTCCAGAAGTCGGAATAGCCAACAAGATCGAAAGAGGCCCTCTTAGGATACCAAATGCCAAAATTTGGTGTATGGATTAAGTATCTCACTATCCTTTTCATGGCCTTAAGATGACATTCTTTAGGGGCAGCTTGATATCGTGCACACATGCACACACTTAGCATAATATCGGGACGTGAAGCACATAGATATAACAATGAACCAATCATAGAGCGATAAACCTTTTGATCAACGGTTCACCATCTTTGGTTAAGTCAAGATGTCCACTAGTAGGCATGGGTGTAGTCATACCTTTGCATTCTTGCATATTGAACTTCTTGAATAAGTCCTTGGTGTACTTTGTTTGCGAGACAAAAGTACCTTCCTTAGTTTGCTTGATTTGCAAACCAAGAAAGAATTTGAGTTCACTCATCATAGACATCTCAAACTTCTCCGACATTAGCTTCCCAAACTTTTCACTAAAATGAGGGTTAGTTGAACCAAATATAATATCATCAACATAAAATTGGCACACAAAGAGTTCACCATTAACCCTTTTAGTAAAAAGAGTAGAATCAATTTTCCCAATTTCAAAGCCTTTTTCAATAAGGAACTTGGTCACATTTATACCATGCTCTAGGAGCTTGTTTAAGTCCATAAAGAGCTTTGTGAAGTTTGTAAACATGATTGGGTTTCTTAGGATTAACAAAGCCGGGAGGTTGTTTAACATAAACTTCATCCTCTATTTCACCATTTAGAAAAGCACTTTTAATGTCCATTTGGTACAAGGTGATATCATGGTGATTAGCATAGGCAAGTAAGATGCGAATGGACTCAAGTCTAGCAGCAGGCGTAAGTCTCACCATAGTCCATACCTTCGACCTGTGTGTAGCCTTGGGCGACGACATGTGCTTTGTTGCGAACTACTTGTCCATCTTCATCTTGCTTGTTGCGAAACACCCATTTGGTACCGATGATGTTGTGGTTGTTGTCGGGCTTCTCAACCAATGTCCAAACTTGGTTCCTCTCAAAGTTGTGTAGCTCTTCATGCATAGCATTTATCCAATCCAGATCTTCCAATGCTTCTTCGACCTTCATAGGTTCAATGCTAGAGATGAAAGAATAGTTTTCACAAAAGTTAGCTAAACGAGTTTTAGAGCGAGTGATTCTCGGTTTGAATATCATTGTAGATTTGCTCGACGGGATGGTCTTTAGCAATTCTTGCTCGAACTTCGTGAAAGCTTTTGCTTGGGTCTTCGTTGAACATATTCTTCATCTTGTTCTTCTTCTTGGCCTTCTTCATTGTTGGCGTTGTCGTTCTCTTGTCGTGGTGGAGAAGGAGGTTGTTGACGTTCATCTTGATGCACTTCCTCGTTTTCTTCATCTTGGTGTGTCCCACTTGTGGATGCTTCCGTATCAACTCTTGGTTCACCTTGTCGTGAAGTAGAAGCTTCCACTTGGACGGACGAGGTACTCTCCTTCACCTCCGTTGGACGGACCTTGCCAATAGACAAGCCTTGGATTGCTTAGAAGGATCTTTGTCTCCTACATCAATTGGCAATTGCTCTACTTGCGAGCCGTTAGATTCATCAAACTTCACATCTACCGTCTCTTCAACCTTTCGGGTGAAATTGTTGTAGACACGGTAAGTGTGAGAGTTTGAGCCATAACCTAGTAGGAAACCTTCATGAGACTTAGGAGCAAATTTAGAACGACGATGCTTATCAAGAATGTAGCACTTTGAGCGAATACTCGAAAGTATCTAACTTGGGGTTTGTTACCGGTGAGTAGCTCATTATGCCGTCTTGACGAGTAGCTTGTGAAGATACAAGCGATTTGTTGCATGACAAGCTGTCTCAACCGCTTACGCCCCAAAAAGTGCTTGACGTCTTGTACTCATCAAGCATCGTTCTCGCCATTTTGATGAGCGTCCGGTTCTTCCTCTCAACAACTCCATTTTGTTGAGGTGTGTACGTAGCCAGAACTCGTGTGAAATCCCTTCTTCGTCAAGAAAGGTGTCCACATTTACGTTCTTGAACTCCATTCCGTTGTCGCTGCGAACCTTCTTGATCTTCACTTCAAATTGGTTTTGGGCCTTCCTAGCGAAGTTTTTGAAGATCTTTTGGACCTGCGATTTATCATCAAGAAAGAAAACCCACGTAAATCTGGAAAAATCATCAACTATAACTAGACCAAAAGAATTTCCACGAGACTCTTGTAAGAGTTGGGACCAAAGAGATCCATGTGAAGTAGCTCGAGTGGCCTCTTCGTGGTCATGATGTTCTTCACGGGATGCCTTCCTCCAACCTGTTTACACCTTGACAAGCACTGCAAAGTCTATCCTTATCAAATATGACATCATTAACTCCAAGGATATGATTCCCCTTAATAAGCTTGTCAAGGTTTCGCATACCAACATGACCTAATCGTCTATGCCATAACCAGCCTTTTGAGGATTTAGCGATGAAGCAAGTTTTAGGTTGAGCCTTTTTAGTGAAATCAACAATGTATAAGATCACCTCTCGCACACGGTAAAGACCATTTTATGATTATCTCGACGAAACACTTGGCAATCTACTTGATAAATAGAATATTGAAACCGAAATCAGCAAGTCTAGATACTGAAAGTAAGTTGTAACCAAGAGATTCAATGAGCATAACATTTTGTATGGAGCTATCATGTGATATGGCCACCTTACCGAGGCTAACCACCTTACCCTTTGAGTTGTCACCGAAAGTGACATACTTTCGAGGACTATCATTATCAGCAAGCTCACAAAACATGTCTTTATTTCCGGTCATGTGATCGGTACATCCACTATCAAGAACCCATTCCTTTCCTCCTGACATATATCCCCGAAGATTTGCCATAAGACCAAAATGTCTCATTGCATCATCAAGATCGAAGTCACTATCGTCATCCTCATCATAGTATCCATGTTCAACATCGTCATGTGGTGGATCAAGTCCTAGAGAGGGTGATTCATGAGAATGAGTTTGACAATAATCTTGTCTATGAATTCTTATAGCTTCGGAAAATAATGTCGCTAATAATACCAACATTTCCTTTGGCACGCATAAGGTTTGTAAGCTCAAATAGACGATCACCAAACATAGGATCACTAGTATTCATTTTACTCAAGGCAATTGATTTATAGAGAATCTCATCTAGATTTTTCAAGGAATAATCTGGAAATCGTTCCTCAAGAAATTTCCATATAGTGTAGGCACACTCAAAAGTAGGCAAGATTCTAATCAAGTTTCTAGGCAAGCCTCTAGTGATAAGATTAACTAAGATTTCTAGTCATGTCAATAGCTTCATCAAGGGTAGGATGCATAGGATCAACATAAGGTGCACAAGGGCTAGCAATGTACTTGTTAAAATGATAGATTGAAAATAACAAGCATCTCATTTTTCCACTCACGAAAATACTCTCCATCAAGAATAGGCACTCTATGTCTAAGACTCCCCAAAGTAGACTCATCCATCCTCCTCCAATGGTGATTAAACCAAGGCAATGGAGACCAAGGCTACGATACCACTTGTAGGACCTTGAGAAGAGGTGTCTAGAGGGGGTGATTAGACACTAAGTACCAAAGTTGCAGTTTTAAGTTTCTTTAAAGTTTGAGTGGAGTTTAGGCACAAGTTTAACATTCACAACATATAGCAAGCAAGCATGCAAAGAGTATATGAGCAGCGGAAAATAAAGCATGCAACTTGCAAGGATGTAAAGGGAAGGGATTGAAGGATTCAAACGCAATTGGAGACACGGATGTTTTTGGCGTGGTTCCGATAGGTGGTGCTATCGTACAACCACGTTGATGGAGACTTCAACCCACGAAGGGTAGCAGATTCTTGTGAGTCCATGGAGGGCTCCACCCACGAAGGGTCCACGAAGAAGCAACCTTGTCTATCCCACCATGGCCGTCGCCCACGAAGGACTTGCCTCACTAGCGGTAGATCTTCACGAAGTAGGCGATCTCCTTGCCCTTACAAACTCCTTGGTTCAACTCCACAATCTTGTCGGAGGCTCCCAAGTGACACCTAGCCAATCTAGGAGACACCACTCTCCAAGAAGTAACAAATGGTGCGTTGATGATGAACTCCTTGCTCTTGTGCTTCAAATGATAGTCTCCCCAACACTCAACTCTCTCTCATATGATTTGGATCTGGTGGAAAGAGGGTTTGAGTGGAAAGCAACTTGGGGAAGGCTAGAGATCAAGATTAATATGGTAAGAATGGAATATCTTGGCCTCAACACATGAGTAGGTAGTTCTCTCTCAGAAATAGGATCTTTGGAAGTGTAGGTTCGGTCGATGGCTCTCTCCACGAATGAAGAGGAGGTGGAGGGGTATATATAGCCTCCACACAAAATCTAACCGTTACACACAATTTACCAATCTCGGTGGGACCGAATCAACAAACTCGGCCAGACCGATTTAGCAAATAATGTGACCGTTAGGGTTTTCGGTGGGACCGGAATGCAACTCGGTGGGACCGATTCGGTTAGGGTTAGGGCATAACGTAATCTCGGTAAGACCGATTACACAAACTTGGTGGGACCGATTTTGGTAATAAGCTTTCGGAGAGTTGGTCGAGCAAACTTCGGTTTGACCGATTATCAAACTCGGTGGGACCAATTTTGATAATAAGTTAACGGAGAGTTTGCATTGTAATATCGGTAGTACCGATTGCTCAAACTTCGGTGAGACCGATTTTGATAATGGACATACACAGAGAGATTACAATCCCATCTCGGTGAGACCGAGATCCCTATCGGTGAGACCGATTTGCTTAGGGTTTGTGGCAGTGGCTAAGACATCCAAACTCGGTGGCGCCGGATAGAAAGAATCAGTGGGGCCGAGTTTGACTTGTTGGAAATATGCCCTAGAGGCAATAATAAAAGCATTATTATTATATTTCCTTGTTCATGATAATTGTCTTTTATTCGTGCTATAACTGTATTATCCGGAAATCGTAATACTGCGTGTGAATACATAGACCACAATACGTCCCTAGTGAGCCTCTAGTTGACTAGCTCGTTGGTCGACGGATAGTCATGGTTTCACGACTATGGACATCGGATGTCATTGACAAGCGGGATCACGTCATTAGGAGAATGGCGTGATGGACAAGACCCAATCCTAAGCATAGCACAAAGATCGTGTAGTTCGTTTTGCTAGAGCTTTTCCAATGTCAAGTATCTCTTCCTTAGACCGTGAGATCGTGTAACTCCGGATACCGTAGGAATGCTTTGGGTGTACCAAGCGTCGCGGCGTGGCGGGTGACTATAAAGGTGCATTACAGGTATCTCCGAAAGTGTACATTGGGTTGACACGGATCGAGGCGAGGATTTGTCACTCCGTATGACGGAGAGGTATCACTTGGGCCCACTCGGTAATGCATCATCACAATGAGCTCAAAGTGATCAAGTGTCCGGTCACGGGATCATGCATTACTGATGCAGTAAAGTGACTTGCCGTGCTTGAGACTAAGCGAGGTATTGGGATACCGACGATCGAGTCTCGGGCAAGTAACATACCGTCGACAAAGGGAATAGCATCTGGGGTTGCTTGAACCCTCGACATCGTGGTTCATCCGATGACAACATCGAGGAGCATGTGGGAACCAACATGGGTATCCAGATCCAGCTGTTGGTTATTGACACGAGATGGTCTCGGTCATGTATGCATGTCTCCCGAACCCGTAGGGTCTACACTAAGGTTCGGTGGCGCTAGGGTTAATAGGAAGACAAGTATGTGATTACCGAATGTTGTTTGGAGTCCGGATGAGATCCGGACGTCACGAGGAGTTCCGGAATGGTGGGAGGTAAAGATTTATATATGGAAAGTGGTTAAGCGGACTCAGGAAAGTTTCGGGGTATACTGGTAATGTACTGGGGCCAGGGAGAGTTCAGGAGGTCCACCGGGAGGGGCCACCTCCGGGGGCCACATGGGCTAAGTGGGAGAGGGAGCCAGCCTGGTGGGCTGGGCGCACCTCCCCACCTAGGCCCATCTTGGCTAGGGCATGGGGAGGAAACCCTAAAGGGGCAAGGGGGCGCCACGGCTTGGGGGGCAAGCCACCCTTTCCTCCTCCCTTGGCCGCCGCCCCCCTCTAGATGCCATCTAGAGGGGGCCGCCCCTCTCCTTCCTCCTATAAATAGAGGGGGGTGGGGAGGGCTGCACACACCATTGAAGGCGCAGCCCTCCCTCCCAACACCTCCCTTTCTCCACATGAGCTTGGCGAAGCCTGTGGAGAACTGCCGTACCAAGCTGCACCACGCCGTCGTGCTGCCATTGGAGTTGTCTTCCTCAACCTCTCCTTCATCCTTGCTGGATCAAGACGGAGGAGACGCCATCGTCCCGTCACGTGTGTTGAACGCGGAGGTCTTGTCCGATTCAGCACTTGGTCATCGGTGATCGGAATCACGTTGGGAGCGTCTTCATCATCACCACTCCCTCGAACGCTTAGTACTCGATCTACAAGTGGTATGTAGATGCAAACTCTTTCCCTTGACTCGTTGCTTAGTAGAACTCATAGATGGATCTTGGTGAAACCGTAGGAAAATTTTAATTTTACGCAGCGTTCCCCAACGGTGGCATCATGAGCTAGGTCTATGCGTAGTTCTCTATTGCACGAGTAGAACACAATTTAGTTGTGGGCGTGGATCTTGTCAATTTACTTGCCGCTACTAGTCTTATCTTGCTTCCGCGGTATTGTGGGATGAAGCGGCCGGACCAACCTTACACGTACACTTACGTGAGACCGGTTCCACCGACTAACATGCACTAGATGCATAAGGTGGTGGCGGGTGTCTGTCTCTCCTACTTTAGTTGGAGCGGATTCGATGAAAAGGGTCCTTATGAAGGGTAAATAGAAGTTGACAAGATCACGTTGTGGTTATTCGTAGGTAAGAAAAACGTTCTTGCTAGAACCCAATTGCAGCCACGTAAAAGATGCAACAACAATTAGAGGACGTCTAACTTGTTTTTGCAGCAATTGACATGTGATGTGATATGGCCAAGTTGTGATGAATGATGAATGACATATTGTGATGTATGAGATCATGTTCTTGTAATAGGAATCACGACTTGCATGTCGATGAGTATGACAACCGGCTGGAGCCATAGGAGTTGTCTTTATTTTTGTATGACCTGCGTGTCATTGAAGAACGCCATGTAACTTACTTTACTTTATTGCTAAACGCGTTAGCCATAGAAGTAGAAGTAGTCGTTGGCGTGACAACTTCATGGAGGCACAATGATGGAGATCATGATGATGGAGATCATGGTGTCATGCGGTGACAAGATGATCATGGAGCCAGAAGATGGAGATCAATGGAGCTTTATGATATTGGCCATATCATGTCACTACTATATAATTGCATGTGATGTTTATTATGTTTATACATCTTGTTTACTTAGAACGACGGTAGTAAATAAGATGATCCCTTACAACAATTTCAAGAAGTGTTTCCCTAAGCGTACCGTTGCCAAAGTTCGTCGTTTCTAAGCACCACGTGATGATCGGGTGTGATGGATTCTTACGTTCACATACAACGGGTGTAAGACAGATTTACACATGCGAAAACACTTAGGGTTTACTTGACGAGCCTAGCATGTACAGACATGGCCTCGGAACACAGAGACCGAAAGGTCGAACACGAGTCGTATGGAAGATACGATCAACATGAGAATGTTCACCGACGAGACTGGTCCGTCTCACGTGATGATCGGACACGGCCTAGTCGACTCGGATCGTGTAACACTTAGATGACTAGAGGGATGTCTAATCTAAGTGGGAGTTCATTTAAATTTGATTAGATGAACTTAATTATCATGAACTTAGTCTAAAACTTTTAAATGATATGTCTTGTAGATCAAATGGCCAACGCTCATGTCAACTTGAACTTCAACGCGTTCCTAGAGAAAACCAAAATTTGAAAGATGACGGCAGCAACTATCTCTGACTGGGTCCGGAACTTGAGGATCATCCTCATAGCTGCCAGAAACAATATGTCCTAGAAGGACCGCTAGGTGACGCTCCGTCCCGGAAGAACCAAGACATTATGAATGCTTGGCGGTCTCGTCTTGATGATTACTCCCTCGTTCGATGCGGCATGCTTCTGACTTAGAACCGGGCTCCAAAAGCGTTTTGAGCATCACGGAGCATATGAGATGTTCGAGGAGCTGAAACTTGTTTTCCAAGCTCACGCTTGGTCGAGAGATATGACATCTCCGACAAGTTCTATAGTTGTAAGATGGAGGAAAACAGTTACATCGGTGAGCATATTACGAAGATGTCCAGGTTGCACAACCGTATGACCCAGTTGAATATTAACCTGCACGATGAGGCGGTCATTGTGAGAATCCTCGGTCGCTCCCACCAAGCTACAAGAGCTTTGTGATGAACTACAACATGCGAGGGGATGGTAAAGACCATTCTGAAGTGTTCTCTATCTTTGAAGTCACCGAGGTTGAAATCAAGAAAGAACATCAAGTGTTGATGGTCAATAAGACCACTAAGTTCAAGAAGGGCAAGGGTAAGAAGAACTTCAAGAAGGACGGCAAGGAGGTTGCCGCGCCCGTAAAGCAAGTTCTTGGGAAGAAGTCAAAGAATGGACCCAAACCCGAGACTGGGTGCTTTTATTGCAAGGGAGGGGTCACTTTGAAGCGGAATCGCCCCAAATACTTAGCGGACAAGAAGGCCGCAACACCAAAGGTATATTTGATATACATGTAATTGATGTGTACTTTGCCGATTACTCGTAGTAACTCCACGGTATTTGATACGGTGCCGTTGCTCATATTTGTAATTCACAATGCAGGAGCTGCGGAATAAGCGGAAGCGGCAAAGGACGAGGTGACGGCGCGCGTCGGGAATGGTTCCAGAGTCGATGTGATCGCCGTCGACACGCTACCTCTTCATTTACCTACGGGATTAGTTATGAACCTTAATAATTGTTATTTGGTGCCAAGTTTGAGCATGAATATTGTATCCGGATCTTGTTTAATGCGAGATGGCTACTCATTTAAATCCGAGAATAATGGTTGTTCTATTTATATGAGAGATATGTATTATGGTCATGCTCCGATGGTCAATGGTTTATTCTTAATGAATCTCGGCGTAGTATTACACATGTTTATAGTGTGAATACCAAAAGATGTAAAGTTGATAACGATAGTCCCACATACTTGTGTACTTTGCCTTTGGTCACATTGGTGTCAAGCGCATGAAAAAGCTCCATCTTGATGGACTTTTGGAGTCTTTAGATTATGAATCATTTGACACATGCGAACCATGCCTCATGGGCAAGATGACCAAGACTCCGTTCTCCGGAACAATGGAGCGAGCAACCAACTTGTTGGAAATCATACATACCGATGTGTGCGGTCCAATGAGCGTTGAGGCTCGCGGAGGGTATCGTTATGTTCTCACTCTCACAGATGACTTGAGTAGATATGGGTATGTCTACTTGATGAAACACAAGTCCGAGACCTTTGAAAAGTTCAAGGAATTTCAGAATGAAGTAGAGAATCAACGTGACCGAAAGATAAAATTCTTCTGATCGGATCATGGAGGAGAATATTTAAGTCACGAATTTGGTACACACTTAAGAAAATGTGGAATCGTTTCACAACTAACGCCGCTGGAACACCTCAGTAATGGTGTGTCCGAACGTCAGAATCGCACTCTATTGGATATGGTGCGGTCTATGATGTCTCTTACCGATTTACCGCTATCATTTTGGGGATACGCTCTAGAGACAGCTACATTCACTTTAAATAGGGCACCGTCTAAGTCCGTTGAGACGACACCGTATGAATTATGGTTTGGGAAGAAACCTAAGTCATCGTTTCTAAAAAGTTTGGGGATGCGATGCTTATGTCAAGAAACTTCAACCTGAAAAGCTCGAACCCAAGTCGGAAAAATGCGTCTTCATAGGATACCCTAAGGAAACCATAGGGTACCTTCTACTTAAGATCTGAGGGCAAGATCTTTGTTGCCAAGAACGGATCCTTTACGGAAAAGAGTTTCTCTCGAAAGAAGTAAGTGGGAGGAAAGTAGAACTCGATGAAGTACTACCTCTTGAACAGGATAGTAGTGCTACTCGGGAAAATGTTCTGTGATGCCTACACCAATGTAAGAGGAAATTAATGATGATGATCAAGGTACTTCGGATCAAGTTGCTCTTGAACCCGTGGGTCCTCAAGGACACGTTCCGCACTGCAGTGGTACGGCAACCCTGTCCTAGAAATCATGTTGTTAGACAACGGTGAACCTTCGAACTATGAAGAAGCGATGGCGGGCCCAGATTCCAATAAATGGCTAGAAGCCATGAAATCCGAGATAGAATCCATGTATGAAAACAAAGTGTGGACTTTGACTGACTTGCCCGATGATCGTGACGATAGAAAACAAATGGATCTTTAAGAAGAAGGCAGACGAGGATGGTAATGTCACCATCTATAAAGCTCGACTTGTCGCTAAGGGTTATCGGCAAGTTCAAGGGATTGACTACGATGAGACTTTCTCTCCGTGAGCGAAGCTTAAGTCCGTCCGAATCATGTTAGCAATTGCCGCATACTATGATTATGAGATATGGCAGATGGACGTCAAAACTGGCATTCCTTAACGGTAATCTTAAGGAAGAGTCTGTATATGATGTGGAAGGTTTTGTCGATCCTAAGGGCGCTAACAAAGTATGCAAGCTCCAGTGATCCATTTATGGGCTGGTGCAAGCATCTCGGAGTTGGAACATTCGCTTTGATGAGATGATCAAAGCGTGCAGGTTATCTTGAGACTTATGGAGAAGCCTGCGTTTACAAGAAAGTGAGTGGGAGCTCTGTAGCATTTCTCATATTATATGTAGATGACATACTTTTGATGGGAAATGATATAGAATTCTTGGACAACATTAAGGCCTACTTGAATAAGTGTTTTTCAATGAAGGACCTTGGAGAAGCTGCTTATATATTAGGCATCAAGATCTATAGAGATAGATCGAGACGCCTCATAGGTCTTTCACAAAGCACATACCTTGATAAGATTTTGAAGAAGTTCAAAATGGATCAGTCAAGAAAGGGTTCTTGCACATCTTGCAAGGTGTGAGATTGAGCTCAGCTCAATGCCCGACCACGGCAAAAGATAAAGAAGATATGAGTGTCATCCCTATGCCTCGACCATAGGATCTATTATGTATGCCATCTTTGTGTACGGACCTGATGTAAACCTTGCCGTAAGTTTGGTAGGAAGGTACCAAAGTAATCCCGCAAGGAACACCTGGACAGCGGTCAAGAATATCTGAAGTACACGAAAAGGACAAAGGACATGTTTCTCGTTTATGGAGGTGACGAAGAGCTCGTCGTGGACGGGTTACGTCGACGCTTAGCTTCGACACAGATCTGGATGACTCTAAGTCACAAACCGGATACGTGTATATGTTGAATGGTGGAGCGATGGTAAAGCTGGTGCGGTAAGCAGGAAGCGTCGTGGCGGGATCTACATGTGAAGCGGAGTACATGGCAGCCTCGGAGGCAGCGCATGAAGCAATTTGGGTGAAGGAGTTCATCACCGACCTAGGAGTCATACCCAATGCGTCGGGCCGATCAAACTCTTCTGTGACAACACCGGAGCTATTGCCCTTGCCAAGGAGCCCAGGTTTCACAAGAAGACCGAGCACATCAAGCGTCGCTTCAACTCCATCCGTGAAAATGTTCAGGGATGGAGACATAGAAATTTGTAAAGTGCATACGGATCTGAATGTCGCAGATCCTTTGACTAAACCTCTTCCATGGGCAAAACATGATCAACACGTAACTCTATGGGTGTTCGATTCATCACAATGTAACTAGATTATTGACTCTAGTGCAAGTGGGAGACTGTTGGAAATATGCCCTAGAGGCAATAATAAAAGCATTATTATTATATTTCCTTGTTCATGATAATTGTCTTTTATTCGTGCTATAATTGTATTATCCGGAAATCGTAATACACGTGTGAATACATAGACCACAATACGTCCCTAGTGAGCCTCTAGTTGACTAGCTCGTTGGTCGACAAATAGTCATGGTTTCACGACTATGGACATCGATGTCATTGACAACGGGATCACGTCATTAGGAGAATGACGTGATGGACAAGACCCAATCCTAAGCATAGCACAAAGATCGTGTAGTTCGTTTTGCTAGAGCTTTTCCAATGTCAAGTATCTCTTCCTTAGACCGTGAGATCGTGTAACTCCCGGATACCATAGGAATGCTTTGGGTGTACCAAACGTCGCGACGTAACTGGGTGACTATAAAGGTGCATTACAGGTATCTCCGAAAGTGTCTGTTGGGTTGACACGGATCGAGACAGGGATTTGTCACTCCGTATGACGGAGAGGTATCACTGGGCCCACTCGGTAATGCATCATCACAATGAGCTCAAAGTGATCAAGTGTCCGGTCACGGGATCATGCATTACTGATGCAGTAAAGTGACTTGCGGTAACGAGACTAAACGAGGTATTGGGATACCGACGATCGAGTCTTGGGCAAGTAACATACCGTCGACAAAGGGAATAGCATACTGAGGTTGCTTGAACCCTCGACATCGTGGGTTCATCCGATGACAACATCGAGGAGCATGTGGGAACCAACATGGGTATCCAGATCCAGCTGTTGGTTATTGACTGAGATGGTCTCGGTCATGTCGCATGTCTCCCGAACCCGTAGGGTCTACACACTTAAGGTTCGGTGGCGCTTAGGGTTAATAGGAAGACAAGTATGTGATTACCGAATGTTGTTCGAGTCCGGATGAGATCCCGGATGTCACGAGGAGTTCGGAATGGTGGGAGGTAAAGATTTATATATGGAAAGTGGTTAAACGGACTCGGGAAAGTTTTGGGGGTATACTGCGGTAATGTAATGGGGCCACCGGGAGAGTTCAGGAGGTCCACAGGAGGGCCACCCCTCGGGGGCCACATGGGCTAAGTGGGAGAGGGAGCCAGCCTGGTGGGCTGGGCGCACCTCCCACCTAGGCCCATGCGGCTAGGGCATGGGAGGGAAACCCTAAAGGGGCAAGGGGCGCCCCACGGCTTGGGGGGGCAAGCCACCCCTTTCCTCCTCCTTGGCCGCCCCCTCTAGATGCCATCTAGAGGGGCCGCCCCTCTCCCGTCCACCTATAAATCGTGGGGTGGGGGGGTGGGCTGCACACACCATTGATGGCGCAGCCCCTCCCTCCCAACACCTCCCTTTCTCCACGCGAAGCCACAAGCCCCGCCGAGAATCGCCAGACTAACCGCACCACGCCGTCAGGCCGCCATTGGAGTTGTCTTCCTCAACCTCTCCTTCATCCTTGCTTTGGATCAAGACGGAGGAGACGCCATCGTCTCCGCACGTGTGTTGAACGCGGAGGTGCTGTCCGTTCAGCACTTGGTCATCGGTGATCGGAATCACGTTGGGAACGTCTTCATCATCACCACTCCCTCGAACGCTTCCGTACTCCATCTACAAGTGGTATGTAGATGCAAACTCTTTCCCTTGACTCGTCGCTTAGTAGAACTCATAGATGGATCTTGGTGAAACCGTAGGAAAATTTTAATTTTCTGCAACGTTCCCCAACATGACTTTAGGTTTAGGACATATGTGTGGAAGTGGGAAAGTAGTTGAGGGTATTTGGAGCATATCACTAAGCACATGAAGCAAGAGGCTCATTAAGCAACACCTCATCCCTCCTTGATAGTATTGGCTTTTCCTATAGACTCAATGTGATCTTGGATCACTAAAATGTAAAATGAAGAGTCTTGAGCTTGAAGCTAGAGCCAATCCTTTGTCCTTAGCATCTTGAAGGAGTTCCCACATCCTTTAGTCCATGCCACTCCATTGTTGAACTTATCTGAAACATACTAGATAAAAGTGTTAGTCCAACAAGATATATGTTGTCATTAATTACCAAAACCACCTAGGGAGCACTTGTGCTTTCAATAATTCAAATTTGAACTACATGCACATGCTCCAGTGCATATAAATTGGTTGAAAAATCCAATCTACGGCCTTGGGTGCATGCTTAGGTCCCATGCAAGAAATGGGAATGAATTTCAAACACCGGGCACCGTTGATTGCCGGCAAAACATTGAGATGCCTGGTTTTTAAATTCTAGTAAATCCAAAACTCGTCTGTAATTCATGAAACTTGGCATGCTATCATGGAGCGGCATCAACATGTTGTGGTACAATTTTTGTCCCATTTGGGGCAGGTTTGGGTATATGCTTCTCACAAACCGGAGCTTCTCACAACAATAATGATGGTTTTCGGTAGGGAACGTCCCACCTTTGGGGACGAAACGATATCCATTGCCTCTTATTGCTTTCAAATTTTTTCTCGTGTCAACATAGAACAACAGGAGTGTTGTGTGAATTTTTGTGATTTTTCGGGTTCGTTTGGACATTTTTATGCATTAACTGAGTTTTCAATGCATTTTATGTGCATAATTCAAATTTGAACTACATGCACATGCTCCAGTGCATAAAAATTGGTTGAAAAATCAAATATGTGTCCTTGGGTGCATGCTTAGGTCCCATGCAAGAAACGGGAATGAATTTCAAACACCGGGGCACCGTTGATTGCCGGCAAAACATTGAGATGCCTGGTTTTTAAATTCTACTAAATCCAAAACTCGTCTGAAATTCATGAAACTTGGCATGCTATCATGGATCGGCATCAACATGCCGTGGTACAAATTTTGTCCCATTTGGGGCAGGTTTGGGTATATGCTTCTCACAAACCGGAGCTTCTCACAACAAGCATGATGGTTTTCGGTAGGGAACGTCCCACCTTTGGGGACGAACCGATATCCATTGCCTCTTATTGCTTTCAAATTTTTTTCTCGTGTCAAAATAGACCAACATGAGTGTTTTGTGAATTTTTGTGATTTTTCGTGGTTCGTTTGGACATTTTTATGCATTAACTGAGTTTTTAATGCATTTTATGTGCATAATTCAAATTTGAACTACATGCACATGCTCCACTGCATAAAAATTTGTTGAAAAATCAAATATGTGTCCTTGGGTGCATGCTTAGGTCCCATGCAAGTAATGGGAATGAATTTCAAACACCGGGGCACCATGGATTGCCGGCAAAACATTGGGATGCCTGGTTTTTAAATTCTAGTAAATCCAAAACTCGTCTCAAATTCATGAAACTTGGCATGCTAGCATGGAGCGGCATCAACATGCCGTGGTACAAATTTTGTCCCATTTGGGGCAGGTTTGGGTATATGCTTCTCACAAAACGGAGCTTCTCACAACAAGCATGATGGTTTTCGGTATGGAACGTCCCACCTTTGGGGACGAAACGATATCCATTGCCTCTTATTGGTTTCTATTTTTTCTCGTGTCAACATAGAACAACAGGAGTGTTGTGTGAATTTTTGTGATTTTGCGGTGTTCGTTAGGACATTTTTATGCATTAAGTGAGTTTTCAATGCATTTTATGTGCATAATTCAAATTTGAACTACATGCACATGCTCCCAGTGCATAAAAATTGGTTGAAAAATCAAATGTGCGACCTTGGGTGCATGCTTAGGTCCCATGCAAGAAATGGGAATGAATTTCAAACACCGGGGCACCATGGATTAACGGCTAAACATTGAGATGCATGGTTTTTAAATTCTAGTAAATCCAAAACGCGTCTGAAATTCATGAAACTTGGCATGCTATCATGGAGTGGCATCAACATGCCGTGGTCCAAATTTTGTCCCATTTGGGGCAGGTTTGGGTATATGCTTCTCACAAACCGGAGCTTCTCACAACAAGCATGATGGTTTTTGGTATGGAACGTCCCACCTTTGGGGACGAAACGATATCCATTGCCTCCTATTGCTTTCAATTTTTTTTCTCGTGTCAACATAGACCAACAGGAGAGTTTTGTGAATTTTTGTGATTTTTCGGGGTTCGTTTGGAAATTTTTATGCATTAACTGAGTTTTCAATGCATTTTATGTGCATAATTCAAATTTGAACTACATGCACATGCTCGAGTGCATAAAAATTGGTTAAAAAATCAAATATGTGTCCTTGTGTGCATGCTTAGGTCCCATGCAAGAAATGGGAATGAATTTCAAACACCGGGGCACCGTTGATTGCCGGCAAAACATTGAGATGCCTGGTTTTTAAATTCTAGTAAATCCAAAACTCGTCTCAAATTCATGAAACTTGGCATGCTATCATGGAGCGGCATCAACATGCCGTGGTACAAATTTTGTCCCATTTGGGCCAGGTTTGGGTCTATGCTTCTCACAAAATGGAGCTTCTCACAACAAGCATGATGGTTTTCGGTAGGGAACGTCCCACCTTTGGGGACGAAACGATATCCATTGCCTCTTATTGCTTTCTATTTTTTTCTCGTGTCAACATGGAACAACAGGAGTGTTGAGTGAATTTTTGTGATTTTTTGGGGTTCGTTTGGACATTTTTATGCATGAAGTGAGTTTTCAATGCATTTTATGTGCATAATTGAAATTTGAACTACATGCACATGCTCCAGTGCATATAAATTGGTTGAAAAATCAAATGTGTGACCTTGGGTGCATGGTTAGGTCCCATGCAAGAAATGGTAATGAATTTCAAACACCAGGGCACCGTGGATTGCCGGCAAAACATTGAGATGCCTGGTTTTTAAATTCTAGTAAATCCAAAACGCGTCTGAAATTCATGAAACTTGGCATGCTATCATGGAGCGGCATTAACATGCCGTGGTACAAATTTTGTCCCATTTGGGGCAGGTTTGGGTATATGCTTCTCACAAACCGGAGTTTCTCACAACAAGCATGATGGTTTTCGGTAGGGAACGTCCCACCTTTTGGGACGAAACGATATCCATTGCCTCTTATTGCTTTCAATTTTTTTTTCTCGTGTCAACATAGAACAACAAGAGTGTTGTGTGTATTTTTGTGATTTTTTGGGGTTCGTTTGGACATATTTATGCATTAACTGAGTTTTCAATGCATTTTATGTGCATAATTCAAATTCGAACTACATGCACATGCTCCAGTGGATATAAATTGGTTGAAAATCAAATCTGTGTCCTTGGGTGCATGCTTAGGTCCCATGCAAGAAATGGGAATGAATTTCAAACATCGATGCACCGTGGATTGCCCGCAAAACATTGAGATGCCTGGTTTTTAAATTCTAGTAAATCCAAAACTTGTCTGAAATTCATGAAACTTGACATGCTATCATGGAGCGGCATCAACATGCCGTGGTACAAATTTTGTCCCATTTGGGGCAGGTTTGGGTATATGCTTCTCACAGAACGGAGCTTCTCACAACAAGCATGATGGTTTTCGGTAGGGAACGTCTCACCTTTGGGGGACGAAACGATATCCGTTGCCTCTTATTGCTTTCAATTTTTTTTCTCGTGTCAACATAGAACAACAGGAGTGTTGTGTGAATTTTTGTGATTTTTCGGGGTTCGTTTGGACATTTTTATGCATTAAGTGAGTTTTCAATGCATTTTATGTGCATAATTCAAATTTGAACTACATGCACATGCTCCAAAGGCATATAAATTGGTTGAAAAATCAAATCTGCATCCTTGGGTGCATGCTTAGGTCCCATGCAAGAAATGGGAATGAATTTCAAACACTAGGGCACCGTTGATTGCCGGCAAAACATTGAGATGCCTGGTTTCAAAATTCTAGTAAATCCAAAACTCGTCTGATATTCATTAAACTTGGCATGCTACCATGGAGCGGCATCAACATGTCGTGGTACAAATTTTGTCCCATTTGGGGCAGGTTTGGGTATATGCTTCTCACAAACCGGAGCTTCTCACAACAAGCATGATGGTTTTCAGTAGGGAACGTCCCACCTTTGGGGACGCAACGATATCCATTGCCTCTTATTGCTTACAAATTTTTTTCTCGTGTCAACATAGAACAATGGGAGTGTTGTGTGAATATTTTTGATTTTTTGGGGTTCATTTGGACATTTTTATGCATTAACTGAGTTTTCGATGCATTTATGTGCATAATTCAAATTTGAACTACATGCACATGCTCCGGTGCATATAAACTGGTTGAAAAAACAAACTTGTGTCCTTGGGTGCATGCTTAGGTCCCATGCAAGAAATTGGAATGCATTTCAAACACCAGGGCACCGTTGATTGCCGACAAAACTTTGAGATGCCTGGTTTTTAAATTATAGTAAATCCAAAATTCTGTTAACCATTCACGTGATGCCATGTGTCTTGGTTTTAATGGTTGTAGGAGGTGCCGTGCGGACAGCTGCTTGTCCTTGACTGAACGGGAGGCGTGCGAGCGCCGTACGGTGCGCAGGCTGACCGAGAGGCGTGCAAGCTGTCTTCGAGTGCGCAGGCTCACCGGGAGGCGTGCGAGCTATGCGTTGCGCAGGCTCACTGGTAAGCGAGCCCTTTGACTTCCATGGCCGCCCGCCTTGCTCACTGTTGGGGAACGTAGTAATTTCAAAAAAATTCCGACGCACACGCAAGATCATGGTGATGCATAGCAACGAGATGGAGAGTTTTGTGTACGTACCCTCGTAGACCGTAAGCGGAAGCGTTATGACAACGTGTTTGATGTAATCGTACATCTTCACGATCGACTGATCCTAGTACCGAAAGTACGACACCTCCGCGATTTGCACACGTTTGGCTCGGTGATGTCCCACGAACTCACGATCCAGCAGAGTGTCGAGGGAGAGCTTCGTTAGCACGACGGCGTGATGACGGTGATGATGAAGCTACGGGTGTAGGGCTTCGCCTAAGCACTACGACGATATGACCGAGGTGGATTATGGTGGAGAGGGGCACCGCACACGGCTAAGGGATCAATGATCAACTTGTGTGTTCTAGGGTGCCCCCTGCCCCCGTATATAAAGGAGCAAGGGGGGAGGCCGGCCGGCCTTAGGGCGTGCCAAGGAGGGGGAGGAGTCATCCTCCTAGTAGGAGTAGGACTCCCCCTTTCCTAGTCCAACTAGGAGGAGGAAGGGGGGATGAAGGAGAGGGAGAGGAGAAGGAAAGGGCGCCCCCTCCTAGTCCAATTCGGACTCCCTATAGGGAAGGGGCGCGACTGCCCCTTGTGGGCTGCCTCCCCTCTTCCCTATGGCCCATGTAGGCCCAATAGTCCCCCCGGGGGTTCCGATAACCCCCCGGCACTCTAATAATTATCCGGTGACCCCCGGAACTCATCCGGTGTCCGAATATAGTCATCCACTATGTCAATCTTTATGTCTCGACCATTTTGAGACTCCTCATCATGTCCGTGATCACATCCGGGACTCTGAACTATCTTCGGTACATCAAAACATATAAACTCATAATACCAATCGTCACTGAACGTTAAGCTTGCGGACCCTATGGGTTCGAGAACTATGTAGACATGACCGATACACGTCTCCGGTCAATAACCAATAGCAGAACCTGGATGTTCATATTGGCTCCCACATATTCTAAACAGATCTTTATCGGTCAAACCGCATAACAACATACGTTGTTCCCTTTGTCATGGGTATGTTACTTTCCCGAGATTCGATCGTCAGTATCTCAATACCTAGTTCAATCTCGTTACCGGCAAGTTTCTTTACTCGTTACGTAATGCATCATCCCGCAACTAACTCATTAGTCACATTGCTTGCAAGGCTTATAGTGATGTGCATTACCGAGAGGGCCCGGAGATACCTCTCCGACAATCGGAGTGACAAATCCTAATCTTGATCTATGCCAACTCAACAAGTACCATCGGAGACACCTGTAGAGCACCTTCACAATCACCCAGTTATGTTGTGACGTTTGGTAGCACACAAAGTGTTCCTTCGGTATTCGGGAGTTGCATAATCTCATAGTCATAGGAACATGTATAAGTCATGAAGAAAGCAATAGCAATATACTAAACGATCAAGTGCTAAGCAAACGGAATGGGTCAAGTCAATCACATCATTCTCTAATGATGTGATCCTGTTAATCAAATGACAACTCATGTCTATGGTTAGGAAACTTAACCATCTTTGTTTCAACGAGCTAGTCAAGTAGATGCATGATACATCCATTTTGCATCATGCTTTTATATCGACATTTATCGCATTATGGGCTGTTATTTCATGTTATGTCACAATACTTATGGATATTCTCTCTTATTTTACAAGGTTTACATGAAGAGGGAGAATGCCGGAAATTGGAATTCGGGTGGAAAAGGAGCAAATATTGGAGACCTATTCTGTGCAACTCCAAAAGTCCTGAAACTCCACGGAATATCTTAAAAGAAATAAAGAAAAATCGTCGCCAAAGATGAAGGCCAGGGGACCCACACCCTGTTCACAAGGGTGGGGGCGTGCCCCCCTACCTCGTGGGCCCCCTGGTGGCTCTCCGATGCCCATCTTCTCCTATATGAAGTCTTTCGATGAGAAAAAAATCATAAGCAACCTTTCGGGATGAGACTTCGCTGCCACGAGGCGGAACCTTGGCGGAACCAATCTAGGGCTCCGGCGGAGCTGTTCTGCCGGGGGCACTTCCCTCCGGGAGGGGGAAATCATCACCAACGTCATCACCAACGCTCCTCTCATCGGGAGAGGGCAATCTCCATCAACATCTTCACCAGCACCATCTCCTCTCAAAACCCTAGTTCATCTCTTGTATCCAATTCTTGTCTCCAAGTCCGGGATTGGTGCTAGTAGGTTGCTAGTAGTGTTGATTACTCCTTGTTGTTGATGCTAGTTGGTTTACTTGGTGGAAGATCATATGTTCAGATCCATTATGCATATTATTACCCCTCTGATTATGAACATGAATATGCTTTATGAGTAGTTACGTTTGTTCCTGAGGACAGGGGAGAAGTCTTGCTATTAGTAGTCATGTGAATTTGGTATTAGATTCGATATTTTGATGAGATGTATGTTGTCTAGCCTCTAGTGGTGTTATGTGAACGTCGACTACATAACACTTCACCATTATTTGGGCCTAGACGAAGGCATTGGGAAGTAATAAGTAGATGATGGGTTGCTAGAGTGATGAAGCTTAAACCCTAGTTTATGCGTTGCTTCGTAAAGGGGCTGATTTGGATCCATATGTTTCATGCTATGGTTAGGTTTACCTTAATACTTTTGTTGTAGTTGCCGATGCTTGCAATAGAGGTTAATCATAAGTGGGATGTTTGTTCAAGTAAGAACAGCACCCAAGCACCAGTCCACCCACATATCAAATTATCAAAGTACCGAACGCGAATCATATGAACGTGATGAAAACTAGCTTGACGATATTCCCATGTGTCCTCGGGAGCGCTTTTCTTATTATAAGAGTTTATCCAGGCTTGTCCTTTGCTACAAAAAGGATTGGGCCACCTTTCTGCACTTTATTTACCTTTGTTACTTGTTGCTCGTTACAATTTATCTTATCACAAAACTATCTGTTACCACTTATTTCAGTACTTGCAGAGAATACCTTCTGAAAACCGCTTATCATTTCATACGCTCCTCGTTGGGTTCGACACTCTTACTTATCGAAAGGACTACGATAGATCCCCTATACTTGTGGGTCATCAAGACTATTTTCTGGCGCCATTGCCGGGGAGTGTAGCGCCTTTGGTAAGGAAAAATTTATATAGTGTGCTGAAATTTTTGGTCACTTGTTACTATGGAAAGTAATTCTCACGAGGGGCTTGTTGGGGTATCTTCACCCGTCCGATGAGAGCAAAGAGTTGCTCCTCAACCTCTTGAACCTATTGAAAATGAAGCTCCTTTTGAAGTTCCTTGGTATGATGGAAAAATTGCTAGCTAATACTTCTACAGGAGATGGAACAAAGCATCTGATGAACATCTACTCTATGTGGATGAAGTTTGTGGATTATTTAAGCTTGCAGGTATACCCGATGATGTTGTTAAGAAGAAGGTCTTCCCTTTATCTTTGAAGGAAGACGCATTGACATGGTATAGTCTACGTGATGATACGAGATCATGGAACTATAATAGATTGAAATTGGAATTTCATCAAAAGTATTAACCTATGCATCTTGTTCATCGTGATCGCAATTATATATATAATTTTTGGCCTCGCGAAGGAGAAAGCATCGCTCAAGCTTGGTGGAGGCTTAAATCAATGTTATATTCATGCCCCAATCATGAGCTCTCAAGAGTGACAATTCTTCAGAATTTTATGCTCGGCTTTCTGATAACAATCGCACCATGCTCGATACTTCTTGTGCTGGCTCTTTTATGATGAAGACTATTGAATTTAAATGGAAATTATTGGATAGAATAAACGCAACTCTGAAGATTGGGACCTCGACGAAGGTAAGGAGTCAGGTATGACACCTAAGTTTGATTGTGTTAAATCCTTTATGGATACCGATATTTTCCGTAAGTTTAGCACTAAATATGGACTTGACTCTGAGATAGTAGCTTCTTTCTGTGAATCTTTTGCTACTTATGTTGATCTCCCTAAGGAGAAGTGGTTTAAATATCATCCTCCCATAGAAGTAAAAGTGGCTGCACCTATTAAAGTTGAAGAGAGGACTGTCACTTATAATGATCCTATTGTTCCTACCTTTTATGTTGAGAAACCACCTTTCCCTGTTAGAGTAAAGGATCATGCTAAAGCTTCAACTGTTGTTCGTAAAAGCAATATAGAACGTATACACCTCCTGAGCAAGTCAAAGTAGAACCTAATATTGCTATTGTTAAAGATCTCTGGTCTGATAATATTGATGGGCATGTTATTCAATTACGTGGTGAAACTGCTATAATTGCCAATCCTAGTGCTAAAGATAAACATAGACCCGTGGTAGGTGTGCCTGTTATTTCTGTTAATATAGGAGATCATTGTTATCATGGCTTATGTGATATGGGTGCTAGTGCTAGTGTTATACCCATTGACTTATATAAAGAAATTATGCATGATATTGCACTTTTCTGAGTTAGAAGATATTGATGTTACAATTAAACTTGCCAATAGAGATACTATATACGCAATGGGAATTGTTAGAGATGTTGAAGTCTTGTGTGGAAAAACCAAATATCCCGCTGATTTTCTTGTTCTTGGTTCTCCACAAGATAGCTTTTGTCCCATTATATTTGGTAGACCCTTCTTGAATACTGTTAATGCTAGGATAGATTGCAAAAAGAATGTTGTTACTATTGGCTTGGATGATATGGTTCATGAGTTTAATTTCTCTAAATTCAGTAAACAACATCGTGAGGAAGAATTGCCTAGTAAGGATGAAATTATTGGTCTTGATTCTATTGCCGTACCTCCTAGTGATCCTTTAGAACACTATTTGCTATACCATGAAAATGAGATGTTCATGAATGAAAGAAGGGAAATAGATGAAGTATTCTTTAAACAGGAACCTATTCTTTAACACAATTTGCATGTTGAAATCCTAGGGGATCCTCCTCCACCCAAGGGTGATCCCGTGTTTGAGCTTAAACCGTTGCCTGATAATCTTAAATATGCTTATCTTGATGAAAAGAAAATATATCCTGTTATTATTAGTGCTAACCTTTCAGAGCATGAAGAAGAAAGACTATTGAAAACTCTGAAGAAGCACCGTGTCGCTATTGGATATACTCTTGATGATCTTAAGGGCATTAGTCCCACTCTATGTCAGCATAAAATAAATTTGGAAGTGGATGCCAAACCAGTTCGTGATCCTCAACGACGTTTGAATCCTAAAATGAAAGAAGTGGTAAGAAAAGAAATACTCAAGCTTCTGGAGGCAGGTATAATTTATCCGTTCTTTGATAGTCGATTGGGTAAGTCCTGTCCATTGTGTCCCTAAGAAGGGTGGTATTACTGTTGTCCCTAATGATAAAGATGAATTGATTCCGCAAAGAATTATCACAGGTTATAGGATGGTAATTGATTTCCGCAAATTAAATAAAGCTACTAAGAAAGATCATTATCCCTTACCTTTTATTGATCAAATGCTAGAAAGATTATGCAAACATACACATTATTGCTTTCTAGATGGTTATTCTGGTTTCTCTCAAATACCTGTGTCGGCTAAAAATCAATCAAAGAGTACTTTTACATGCCCTTTTGGTACTTTTTCTTATAGACGTATGCCTTTTGGTTTATGTAATGCACCTGCTACCTTTCAAAGATGCATGATGGCTATATTCTCTGATTTTTGTGAAAAGATTTGTGAGATTTTCATGGGCGACTTTTCCGTCTATGGTTCCTCTTTTAATGATTGCTTGAGCAATCTTGATCGAGTTCTTGAGAGATGTGAAGAAACTAATCTTGTCTTGAATTGGGAAAAGTGCCACTTTATGGTTAATGAAGGTATTGTCTTGGGACATAAAGTTTCTGAAAGAGGTATTGAAGTTGATAAGGCCAAAGTTGATGCTATTGAAAAGATGCCATGTCCCAAGGACATGAAAGGTATAAGAAGTTTCCTTGGTCACGCCGGATTTTATAGGAGGTTCATTAAGGACTTCTCAAAAATTTCTCTGCCTCTGACTAACTTATTACAAAAAGATGTACCATTTGTCTTTGATGATGATTGTGTAGAAGCATTTGCAATACTTAAGAAAGCATTAGTCTACACTTTTTGTTGTTCAGCCACACGATTGGAATTTACCCTTTGAAATTATGTGTGATGCTAGTGATTATGTTGTAGGTGCTGTTCTAGGGCAAAGAGTTGATAAGAAATTAAATGTTATCCATTATGCTAGTAAGACTCTAGACAATGCTCAAAGAAATTATGCTACTGCCGAAAAGGAATTTTTAGCAGTTGTATTTGCTTGTGATAAATTCAGACCCTATATTGTTGATTCTGAAGTAACTATTCACACTGATCATGCTGCTATTAACTATATTATGGAAAAGAAAGATGCTAAACCTAGACTTATTAGATGGGTTCTCTTCTTTGCAAGAATTTGATTTGCATATTGTTGATAGAAAAGGAGCTGAGAACCTCGTTGCAGACAACTTATCTAGGTTAGAGAATGTTCTTGATGACCCACTACCTATTGATGATAGCTTTCCTGATGAACAATTAAATGTCATAAGCACTTCTCGTAGCACTCCATGGTATGCGGATTATGCTAATTATATTGTTGCTAAATTTATACCACCTAGCTTCACATACCAACAAAAGAAAAAGTTCTTTTATGATTTGCGACATTACTTTTGGGATGACCCACATCTTTATAAAGAAGGAGTAGATGGTGTTATTAGGCGTTGTGTGCACGAGCATGAACAGGAGGCAGATCCTACGCATAAGTGTCACTCCGAAGCTTATGGAGGACACCACGCTGGAGATAGAAGCGCCCATAAGGTATTGCAATCCGGTTTTATTGGCCTACTCTCTTCAAGGATGCCCGTAAGTTTGTTTTGTCTTGTGATGAATGTCAAAGAATTGGTAATATCAGTAGACGTCAAGAAATGCCTATGAATTATTCACTTGTTATTGAACCCTTTGATGTTTGGGGCTTTGATTATATGGGACCTTTTCCTGCCTCTAATGGATATACGCATATTCTGGTTGCTGTTGATTACGTTACTAAGTGGGTAGAAGCTATTCCAACTAGTAGTGCTGATGACAATACCTCTATTAAAATGCTTTAGGAAGTTATTTTTCCGAGGTTTGGAGTCCCTAGATATTTAATGACTGATGGTGGTTCACATTTTATTCATGGTGCTTTCCGTAAAATGCTTGCTAAATATGACATTAATCATAGAATTGCATCTCCTTATCACCCACAGTCTAGTGGTCAAGTAGAATTGAGTAATAGAGAGCCCAAATTAATTTTGCAAAAGACTGTTAATAGGTCCAGGAAGAATTGGTCCAAGAAACTTGATGATGCATTATGGGCCTATAGAATTGCATATAAGAATCCTATGGGTATGTCTCCGTATAAAATGGTTTATGGAAAAGCATGTCACTTACCTCTCGAACTAGAACATAAGGCATATTGGGATATTAAAGAGCTCAACTATGATTTCAAACTTGCCGGTGAGAAGAGGTTATTTGATATTATCTCACTTGATGAATGGAGAACCCAAGCTTATGAAAATGCCAAGTTATTTAAGGAAAAAGTTAAAAGATGGCATGACAAAAGGATACAAAAGCGCGAGTTTAATGTAGGTGATTATGTATTGCTATACAACTCTCGTTTAAGATTTTTTGCAGGAAAACTTCTCTCTAAATGGGAAGGTCCCTACGTTATCGAGGAGGTCTATCGTTCCGGTGCCATACAAATCAACAACTTCGAAGGCACAAATCCGAAGGTGGTAAACGGTCAAAGAATCAAGCATTATATCTCAGGTAATCCCATAAATGTTGAAACCATATTATTGAAACCGTAACCCCGGAGAAATACATAAGGGACACTTTCGAGACCGTTTCAGACTCCGAAAAGGAATAGGTATGTGGTACGGTAAGTAAACCGACTCCAAAACAATTTTTAAGGCAATATTTCTCCGTTTTGGAATATTTAGAAAAATAGAAAAATAAGTGGAAGTCCGGGAAGGACACGAGATCCCCACGAGGGTGGTGGGCGCGCCCTACCCCCCTGGGTGCGCCCCCTACCTCGTGAGCACCTCGTGTGCCCTCCAGACTCCGTTTTCTTGCACGATACGTATTTTGGTCGGTAAAAAATCATTATATATTCTCCCGAAGGTTTTGACTCCCGTATCATGCAATTATCCTCTGTTCTTGTTTCGAGCTGTTTTCTGTCAGGGTTGTCAAGGCTAGGCATCATGTCGTCCCCCTCCTCCGACAATGGTGACAAAGATGCTTGGCTAATGAAGATAGAGCTGAAGAGGGAAGAACCCATGGAGATCAACAAGGATGAAAGGATCAAGGAGGCCACGGAGGACCAAGCTCCGGCAGCAGAAGATACCCTCCAGCTTGATCACAACTTTCTCACCCCAACTGAAATCGAAGCTTTCAAGATGATTGAGTTATCTCGTATTTAAAGCAAGTATCTCACAAGTGAAAATATTTTGTTGAAGGAGCATATTGTTGCACTCAAGGGCATTATCCACAAGCTGGAGGACCTCTTACGCTCGATGTGCGATTATCCATCACCTCCACCTTCTTCACCGACAAAGAAGGAGAAATAATCACATGGGTATGGGCACTCCCCTTGGCAACTGCCAAGCTTGGGGTAGGTGCCCCTGTATCGTATCACCATCACAACTCCTATCTTTACCGTTTTTCTTAGTTCGATCCTATTAGTAGTATCTTGATCTAGTAGAATAAAGTTTATGGCATGATCTAGTTTTGAGTTTTGCTTTATGATCCCTCTATGTAATCGAGTCCGTGAGCTATATATAATATAGTTTAGTGTTGAGTCAAGGGCTTGATTATTTGCCATGATCTTGGGTGGATAATAGAAAGGAAAAGAAAAAGAATAAAAAGAAACAAAGAGTTCATATTGATCTTATTGAAAGTAATGACTTCACATAGAAAGAGTATGATGATTAAAAGTTATTGGGATTTGGCAAATATAGCTTTGGTCATTGTTGCAATTAATAGGAAGTAATAAGGAAAGAGAGGTTTCACATATAGATATATTATCATTGACATCTTTTATGATTGGGAGCACTCATTAAAATACAGCATGCTAAAGAGTTGATGTTGGACAAGGAAGACAACGTGATGAGTTATGTTTTCTTATATCTGAGATAAAGTATGTTGTCATGGATCCTCTAACATGCTGAGCTTGCCTTTCCCCCTCATGCTACCAAATTCTCAGCACCAAGTAGAGATACTACTTGTGTTTCCAAATACCACCAAACCGGTTTAGCCATGAGAGTCCACCATATCTACCTATGGATTGAGTAAGGTCCTTCAAGTAAGTTGTCATCGGTGCAAGCAATAAAAATTGCTCTCTAAATATGCATGACTTATTAGTGCAGAGAAAATAAGCTTTATGCGAACTTGTTGTGGAAGTAATAAAAGCGACTGACTGCATAATAAACTTCCACATACAAGGGGCAATATAAAGTGACGTTCTTTTGCATTAAGATTTTGTGCATCCAACCATAAAAGCGCATGGCAACCTCTGCTTCCCTCTGCGAAGGGCCTATCTTTTATTATTATCTTCTACCTTATGCAAGAGTCACGGTGATCTTCACCTTTCCTTTTTTCATTTTATCCTTTGGCAAGCCCAGTATGTTCGAAAGAACATGATATACATATCTAATTGGATGTAGGGGAGCATGAATTATTATTGTTGACATTACCCTTGATGTAAAAAGTTGTGGGGCAAAACTATAAGCCCCTATCTTTCTCTGTGTCCGATTAAAACTCCATAACCACAAGTATTGCGTGAGTGTTAGCAATTATGAAGGACTAAATGATAGTTGAGTATGTGGACTTGCTTTTAAGCTCTGACATAGACTCTTTCCGATGTTATGATAAATTGCAATTGCTTCAGTGACTGAGGTTATAATTTGTTGGTGCCCAATAAGGTTTCTGATTCATACTTTTGCATTGTGAAAAGATCATCACTTGAACATAAGTAATCATATGACAAAATCTATATATGTTGCTGTTATGAGAATAATCATGATGCCTTCATGTCCATATTTTATTTTTATCGACGCCTCTACCTCTAAACATGAGGACATATTTATTGTTATCGGCTTTTCGCTTGAGGACAAGCGAGGTCTAAGCTTGGGGGAGTTGATACGCCCATTTTGCATCATGCTTTTATATCGACATTTATCGCATTATGGGCTATTATTTCACGTTATGTCACAATACTTATGGCTATTCTCTCTTATTTTACAAGGTTTACATGAAGAGGGAGAATGCCGCAAGCTGGAATTCAGGTGGAAAAGGAGCAAATATTGGAGACCTATTCTGTGCAACTCCAAAAGTCCTGAAACTCCACGGAATATTTTAAAAGAAATAAAGAAAAATCGTCGCCAAAGATGAAGGCCAGGGGACCCACACCCTGCTCACGAGGGTGGGGGGCGCCCCCCTACCTCGTGGGCCCCCTGGTGGCTCTCCAATGCCCATCTTCTCCTATATGAAGTCTTTCAATGAGAAAAAAATCATAAGCAACCTTTCGGGACGAGACTCCGCCGCCACGAGGCGGAACCTTGGCGGAACCAATCTAGGGCTCCGTGAGCTGTTCTTGGGGACACTTCCCTCCGGAGAGGAAAATCATCACCAACGCGTCATCACCAACGCTCCTCTCATCGGAGAGGGCAATCTCCATCAACATCTTCACCAACACCATCTCCTCTCAAAACCCTAGTTCATCTCTTGTATCCAACTCTTGTCTCCAAGTCCGGGATTGGTGCTAGTAGGTTGCTAGTAGTGTTGATTACTCCTTGTAGTTGATGCTAGTTGGTTTACTTGGTGGAAGATCATATGTTCAGATCCATTATGCATATTATTACCCCTCTGATTATGAACATGAATATGCTTTGTGAGTAGTTACGTTTGTTCCTGAGGACAAGTGTAACATCCCAAATTTTCAATTTGGAATGTTATACATTAGGTCATCATGCATATCATATTTTTCTCGCATTTTTCCGATCCTAGAAAATTTCATGCAACTCAAGGACCCTCGGAGAGAGTTGGAAGTTTCATTATTTTCATATTTGGGATTTCTCAAATTTGAAAATAGGATCATTGGATTTATTTAATTATCTTCATAAAGTTTTTCCTATAAAAATCTCAAGAGAGGGAATAATATGACTTTCCCAATATTTAGAAAAAATGAAGATATTATAAATAAATCAAAAATTTGGTTTTGGAAGATTTATTTTGCTTAGGCACAAATGAGCATTTTAAAAATATTATGCATGTTTGCCGTTTTTAAAGTTCGTTTTGTTCGACTCATTTTTAGGAGTCGGGGAAAATTTGTTTTATTTAAATCGGAGTTCGTTTGATATTCTTTTTAATTCGTTTTGTTTAAAAAACGCCGCTTCAGGCCAAGGCCCGACCAGCCAGCCCGGCGCCCGCCTCCCTCTCCCTCGCTCGCCTTGGCGGGAAACTCTCCCGCCAAGACGCCACCTCACGCCGCCGAGTCCGCCGCCGCCCGGCTCCCGTTGCCCTTCCCAAGCCGAGCACCCCTCCTATTTATACCTTGGGACCCCCTCTCTCTCACCCGCCCGCCACACCGCCAAGCCGAGCCGCCGTCGCCGCCCAAGGGCCTTGCCGCCGTTTCCGTCGCTGACGGACCCCGCCGCCTCGTCTCTCGAACCCCTGGAGCCCGCGCCCGAGCCCCGCCGGACCTCGCCATGGCCCCGCCGGAGGTAGCCGCCGCCCAGCGCCGTTCGATCCGGTTTTCCCTAAAACCCGATCCGGTTTATTTTAAAAAAGATGTTCGGTTTTTTCAAAAACCTAGATTGGTTTTTTCGGTTTTCTTATTTAGTGAACGTTCACCGACCCGTTCGTTTCAATGAACGCGTTCGTTGGATTAGTTACGTTAACGAACGTCCGTTATTTAATCCGTTCGTCGTTTTCTTTTAAATCGGATTTAATCCGTCATTTTTCGATTCGATTTACGATCCGATTTTCAAATCTGTTTTATTTCTTGCTCGTTTATCGGAATCGGGTGATTCAAGTGCACGGAGTTTAAATGTGAAACCGCCGTTCAAACTAACCTACTTACGAGTTTTGCTACTGTAAAATTTTGACTTAATTTCAGATTTGCTAAACCGAGTCGTTCTCTCTCGAGTTCCGACTTTCGATGCTTTATTTGATTCGATTCTTTTGCAACTGTGGTTCTTAAGTTGAACTATCTGGTTAGATCTTTTATTCGAGATTTCCTGTGCATTAGATGAGTACTTATTGTATGCTTTTATTTGTCTGCGTTAGATCACCGGAGTGCCGCTTGTTACTTGAATCTCTAGGACTCATGGATCATCAGCAAGGCAAGTAACACTTTGATCATACTTTTCTACTACCCAGTTTTTATTGCATTAGATCAAACCCTCAAACACTTGCATGTTAGGATCTAATTAAATTGTGGGATGGGAAGTAGATTGAGGTAGTACCTATTACTGTTTTACTTATGAAACCTTGGGAGTTACTTCTACGTTTGCTTGATCATGCCATGCTATGCTAGTAGACGTGGATTGGGTGAGTGAATATCCATGACAGATGTGAGATTGTTAATTAATGGTTTATCTAAGGTGGCAACTTAAACACACATCTGGGTGGATTGAGGCACTGGTTTCTATCGAGGACTTGCGTATTTCTTGGGACCGCCACCTGTGCTCTAAGGGATCATAAGATTATTCAAACTGGAAACTTCCGTGTGCAGCCACAAGCCAATTATGGGCTCTGGCGTAGTTGACTAAGTTGTGCGAACTCTTACGGGTAGGCTAGCTGATGTAGGGGATGTAGGTTGGTACGGTCTACCCACATGTAAGGTGCTAAGCGCCACGAAAGAC
This sequence comes from Aegilops bicornis, assembly GCA_021605145.1. Lineage (NCBI taxonomy): Eukaryota > Viridiplantae > Streptophyta > Magnoliopsida > Poales > Poaceae > Aegilops > Aegilops bicornis. The sequence continues at coordinate 388,116,936 of CM038672.1, forward strand.
TATGTCTCGGTCATCCGTTTCTCAAACACCATGTAGTCACGAGAACCAAGCGGAGGCGATCGAGTCTTAATGGGGAAAAGTGCGCAAACCTCTGCAGAGTGTATAAACTAATCATGATTAGCCGTGTCCCGGTTATGGACAATCTTGAGTATCTAGTACTTGAATATCATGTGAATCTCAACATGTTACTTCTAATAATAAAGTTATTGGGTTTTAATGAGTACCTTTTAATTGGGATTGAGGATGTTGTCAACCATTCTCAATGTTTAACAACCACCATGATAGTTAAATAAAATTATTCCTTTGATGTAGGGAAAAATCAGCTTTATGCAAAAATGTTACCGTAGAGCCTTACCACCAGCCATATATGCATGTAGTATAGGTTTGTTGCTTCATTGTTCTCTATGTGTTACATTGCGGCATATTCCATGTCTTGACCCGTTAAGCTGCAACTTTTCACGTTGCGAGACTTTTGAGCAACGACAGTAAGGTGTTAGGTCGTGGTTCTATACTCGATGATGCCGTTGGAGTTGATGGACTCACTCGTTTTCCAAGCCTTCATTGTTATTATTAGATGGCCTTAAGCCATATTATTGTATTAAGTTCCCTTGTGGACAACGATGTAATAAGTGTGTGATTGCTACTCTGCTATAAATCCTTGAAATCTTGTGTGGTGTCGACATTCGATCGAGGATGACCTTGAGCACGAGCGCTGGATCCATTCAGATGCAGTCGCTCTGAGAGAATGGTATCGAGCACCACCGACTATAGGACACGACCACTAAGATAAAGCCATAGATCACTATTCTCTTCCCATTTTCTAACTCCTCATCTTTTCTACTCTCTTTAGGATGACGGACGCTTGAAGATCAAGTACACCCAACGGATGAAGGCACACCTTTTGGATTTCACTTGAAGGAAGTTACCAAGTACACGAACATTGGATTACCAAGCTTCACGGGACTTTCAACGCCACTCTGCACGAAGAGGAGCTGGAAGATTCACGCTCACGTTCGGGAAGGACATTCGCCCCAATCACCAAGCCTATAGATAGTGTTTTCGATTGCACCAACTTGGAGTGCAGGAAAGAGCATGGCAGCTCACATCACCATGGGACGCATTGGAGAAGTTTATCAAGAAGACCTCAAGGACACAATCTACCAGATTTGCGGACGCCGAGATGACAAATGGGACATCGTCGGCACCAAGAAGGATAGATCCATTGCGGCATTCATCCAGAGTTAAACCACACATTCGGCGCCGGAGAACCGGATGTGCAATGATATGTTGGAGTTCTGAAAGCAAAGGGAAGGATCATCGAACTTGAAGAAGAACTAAAGACAACTCGCAAGGACTATATGGACGAGATCGTAGCTCTAGCAAGACACAATAACGATCTTAAGTACGAGATTGAAGAGCTCAAGAAGAAGTTGGCGCTCGGGAATGAGGACGATATGTCGATTGCCCAGCGACTACATCAACATCGACGACACCGATTCGGATCCAAGTGAACCCGACTTTGAAGACGAAGCAGAGCGAGACATTATGGAGTCTTCCACGGTTCAAATTAGTAGAAGTCCCCACATATTAGTAGTATTCCTCCATGTAAATCCTTATAGTACACGCACTTTTGCGATAGTTAGACCGTTGTAAGCCTTTGTTTGATTGAATGAAGTGATTTTGTGTGTATTTGCTCATGTGCATTTGGGTAGTGATTCCCCTTAGCCCTCATTCTATTCTAAATTCTCATCTTTTCTAAACCCATCAGATGCCTCCGAGACGCGACCCCGGATTTGTTTTCCGCCAGAGATCACCCAACCGATCCAAAGAGAATACCTGATTCAAACATTGGTGCGAGAACCGAGGCAACAACAACAACAACAACAACAACCACCGCCACCACCACTGCGGATCATCGACTCGTTTCCTTAGATGAACCGCGGTGTATTCCAAAGAGCACCGAGCCGATTGTAGCGGATGGTGGCTCCGCAAGATAGGAAGGAGCTGACCCGCTGCAGGATGCACGGATGGAGAAAAGAGTGAAGTTTGCAAAGACATCGGCTTGAAGGACCCGCGGCTGACATGGTGGGAGAATTTCTGACCACTTACCACCTGTGAATCTTGTCACATGGGATCAATTTCAGCAAGCTTTTCGCCTTGCCCATGTTTGGCAGGGAGCTATGGCCATGAAGAAGCGTGAGTTTCACAACTTACGCCAAGGAGGAAGGGCTGTTGGCGATGCGTGGATGACTTTAGTAAACTAGCACGTTATGCCCCGGATAGCGTTGCTACGGATGCTGACTAAGCGGAGAAGTTTCTAGAAGGACCGAATGATGAGTTGACATGCCGTTGATGGTAGCAGTTTCAATAACTACCAGGAGTTAGTAGACCGAGCCCTCATGATTGAAGGAAAGCAAAGACAAATTGAGAACTGCAAGCGGAAGTATGGGCAAGGAAAGTATAACTCTGGAGCTCAATGAAACCTCGTTATACCCCCAAATCAGGAATTCAGTTTGACATACCCATGGAGGAGGTAATTCGCATAACCATAACGGCACCAAGAATGGGAGCGGGAATGGAGGAAGTAATGGACAGAATCGCACCAACCCGTCAACACCATCCAAAGTAGACTGAGTCATATTACTTGCTTTAAGTGCCGCAAGGCGGGCATTATGCCAATGACTGTCCGAAGGCGAATGGAAATGGCAATGGAAGCTCTGGAAAGAAGCCCAACCCTTTCAATAGGGGACGGGTGAACCACATTGAAGTGGAGGAGGTTGAAGATCAGCCCGATGCGATGTCGGTAAGTTTTTGGTTAAGTCATTTACTACAGTTGTTCTTTTCGATCTTTGGTGCATCGCATTCATACATATCAAGGGATTTGTGGATAAGTACAAGTTACCAACCCAAGCCCTTAGGTCACCCATGCTAGTAACCTCACGGGAGGCAGTACATGGCTAGTAAATGGTGTGATCGATTGCCATTAAGGATTGGACACTATGTTTTCCCCTCGGACCTAATAGTTACGGAATCCCAAGGATTGGATGTGATATTAGGAATGGATTGGTTATCAAAGTATGGAGGAAACATTGATTGCTCCACTAGATCAATTTTGCTCACCACACGAAGGAAGAAGGATTAAGTATGTATCACTACGAGCCGAGGAGAGCACAAGTTAATTGCTTATCGAGGGTGGTACGGAAGAAGTACCGGTGGTGAAGGATTTTCTGATGTATTTCCGTAAGAGTTGCCGTGAATGCCACGGATAGAGACATTGAGTTTTTGATCGAGCTGTTGCTGTGAACAGGCCCAATATCGAAGCGACCATATAGGATGCCAAAGACACGAGTTTGGCGGAAATCAAGAAGCAGATTAAGGAACTATTGGATAAAGGTTTTATCGCCCAAGTTCTTCACCTTGGGGATCACCCGTTTGCTAGTGGAGAAGAAGGATGGATCGTTAAGAATGGTTGTTGATTATCGTGGATTGAATGAAGTAACAATCAAGAACAAGTACCCACTACCTATGATAAATGATCTGTTTGATCGCTTGCAAGGAGCCAAGGTGTTTTCGAGATCGACTTGCGATCGTGGTACCATCAATTGAAGATTCGGGAGCAGGACATACCCAAGACAGCATTTACCACGAGATATGGACTATCTGAGTATACCGTTATGTCATTTGGATGACTAACGCACCAGCCTATTTCATGAACACGATGAACAAAGTGTTTATGGAGTTTTTGGATAAGTTCGTCGTGGTGTTCATTGATGACATTTTGATTTTCTCGAAGAATGAAGAGGAACACAAGGAACATTTGCGATTGGTTTTGGAGAAACTAGGGAACACCGGTTGTATGCCAAGTTCAGCAAATGTGAGTTTTGGCTAAAGGAAGTTGGATTTCTCGGACATGTTATATCAGGAGAAGGGATAGCAGTTGACCCCACAAAAGTTGAGACCGTAACCAAATGGGAAGCACCAACGGCAGTTGGAGAGATTCGGAGTTTCCTTGGACTCGCAGGATACTACCGAAGGTTCATTGAGAATTTCTCAAGGATTGCTAAGCCTATAATGTAATTGTTGAAGAAGGAAAACAAATTCATATGGTTTGAAGACTGTGAGGCAAGTTTTGAGAGTTGAAGAAAAGATTGGTCACCTCACGGTCTTGATATTGCGAGATCGAGACTAAGGATTATGAGGTGTATTACGGCGCTTCACGTCGAGGACTTGGAGCGATGCTTATGCGGGAAGGAAGAGTTGTTTCGTATGCTTCACGACAACTTAAGCCCCATGAGTTGAATTATGCCACTCATGATTTGGAGTTAGCGGCGATTGTGCATGCCACGAAGACGTGGAGACATTTTCTCATTGGAAATCATTGTGAAGTATATACGGATCACAAGAGTTTGAAGTACATCTTCACCTGAATGAATTGAATCTCGAGACAAAGGAGATGGTTAGAGCTTATCAAGGATTATGACATGAGATTGCATTATCACCCGGGAAGGCTAATGTCGTAGCAGGCGCATTGAGCCGTAAGAGCCACGTCAATACCCTAATGATGGGAGGAATACCCAAAGAGTTAGCCGAGGACCTTGAGAGCTATGTTTGGAAATAGTTAGAAAGGCTATGCGTGACATTGGAGATTCGATCGACAGCGATGGACAAAATCGAGAGAAGCCCAAAAGGCGGATAAGGAAGTTGCCTCTATAAAAGAGAAAATGAGCAAAGGAAAGGGTAAAGGATTTCGTGAGGATGAGCATGATACCCTATGGTTTGAAGACCGTGTTTATGTGCCCAATGACCGGAGATCGGGAAGTTGATTTTACAAGAAGCTCATGATTCACCCTATTCGATTCACCCAGAAATACCAAGATGTATTTGGATTTGAAGAATACTTTACGGTGGACCGGAATGAAGAAGGATATTGCGGAGTATGTAGCGATTTGCGATGTATGTCGAAAGTAAAGGCGAGAACATCGAAGCGGCGAGGATTGTTACAACCATTGCCGATACCGAATGGAAGTGGGATAAAGTAGGCATGGATTTTATCAGGATTCCCAAAGACTCGTTCGGGATATGACTCGATTTGGGTTATAGTCGACCGTTTAACAAAGGTAGCTCATTTTATTCGATCAAGACCACCTATAGCGATTGCTAAGTTGGCAAAGATATACATGACCAGAATTGTGTGCTTACACGGAGTTCCGAGGAGCATCGTATCGAGATAGAGGAACCCGGTTTACCTCGAAATTTTGGAACCCGGTTACACGAAACATTGGGAACCCGATTGGAATTGATCGACTTTCCACCCACAGACCGATGGACGGTGAGAGAGAGTCAATCAGATTTTGGAAGATATCTTTGAGAGCTTGTGCCCTAGATTATGGATCTAGCCGGGATGAAAATTTGCCGTATGCAGAATTTTCCTACAACAACGATTACCAAACCAGCTTGAAGATGGCACCTTCGAGGCTTTGTATGGAAGAAGGTGCAGGACACCGTTGTTATGGGACTAAACCGAGATCGTCAGTTGTTTGGACCAGATTGGATTAAGGAGTGCGAACAGAAAGTTAAGTTGATTCGAGACAGGCTCAAGGTAGCCCAGTCCGGACAAAGAGCTATGCCGATTCAAAGCGCCAAAGCGATTGAATATGAAGTTGGAGACAGTATATCTCGAGTATCCCGCTTCGAGGAGTTAAGCGTTTTGGAGTTAAAGGAAAGTTAGCACCACGTTTTGTTGGACCGTATAAGATTTTGCAACGCATGGGAGAAGTTGCTTATAAGTTGGAATTACGGAAGGACTATCGGGAGTTCATGGCGTATTCCATGTTTCTCGATTGAAGAAATGTCACCCCGAGATAGCAGAGGTACCGTTAAGAGACACGGTGCCACTGGAAGCAATTCAGTTGAAGGATGACTTGACATATGAGGAAAAACTGTTAAGATTCTCGATTATGCGGCAGAAATTACCCGCAAAGAAGGTTATCAAGTTTTGCAAAGTTCGGTGGAGCCACCACACCGAGGATGAAGCCACCTGGGAAAGAGAGGAAGTTTTGCTCAAGGACCACCTCACCTATTTTCTAGCCAACCCGAATCTCGAGGGCGAGATTCATCTTAAGGGGGTAGGTTTGTAACATCCCAAATTTTCAATTTGGAATGTTATACATTAGGTCATCATGCATATCATATTTTTCTCGCATTTTTCCGATCCTAGAAAATTTCATGCAACTCAAGGACCCTCGGAGAGAGTTGGAAGTTTCATTATTTTCATATTTGGGATTTCTCAAATTTGAAAATAGGATCATTGGATTTATTTAATTATCTTCATAAAGTTTTTCCTATAAAAATCTCAAGAGAGGGAATAATATGACTTTCCCAATATTTAGAAAAATGAAGATATTATAAATAAATCAAAAATTTGGTTTTGGAAGATTTATTTTGCTTAGGCAAAAATGAGCATTTTAAAAATATTATGCATGTTTGCCGCTTTTAAAGTTCGTTTTGTTCGACTCATTTTTAGGAGTCGGGAAAATTTGTTTTATTTAAATCGGAGTTCGTTTGATATTTTTTAATTCGCTTTTGTTTAAAAAAACGCCCCAGGCCAAGGCCCGGCCATTGACCAGCCCGGCCAGCGCCCGCCTCCCTCTCCTCGCCTTGGCGGAGCTCTCCCGCCGCCGCCACGCCACCCCGCCGCCCGAGTCCGCCGCCCGGCTCGGTGCCTTCCCCAAGCCGAGCACCCCTCCCTATTTATACCCGCGGACCCCCTCTCTCTCCCCCCGTGTCGCCGCCCCCAAGCCGAGCCGCGCCGCCAAGACGCCGCCCTTGCCGCCGTTTCCGTCGCTGACGCGGACCCGCCTCGTCTCCCGAACCCAGCCCCGCCGCCCGAGCCCCGCGGACCTCGCCGTGAAGCCCCGCGGAGGTAGCCGCCGCCCGCGCCGTTCGATCCGGTTTTCCCTAAAACCCGATCCGGTTTATTAAAAAAAGATGTTCGCTTTTTTTCAAAAACCTAGATTGGTTTTTTCGGTTTTCTTATTTAGTGAACGTTCACCGACCCGTTCGTTTCAATGAACGCGTTCGTTGGATTTGTTCTGTTAACGAACGTCCGTTATTTAATCCGTTCGTCGTTTTCTTTTAAATCGGATTTAATCCGTTATTTTTCAGATTCGATTTCTGATCCGATTTTCAAATCTGTTTTATTTCTTGCTCGTTTATCTAATCAGGTGATTCAAGCGCTGGAGTTTCAGAACGAAACCGCCGCCCGGCTAACCTACTTACACAGAGTTTTGCTACTGTAAAATTTTGACTTAATTTCAGATTTGCTAAACCGAGTCGTTCTCTCTCGAGTTCCGACTTTCGATGCTTTATTTGATTCGATTCTTTTGCAACCAGGGTTCTTAAGTTGAACTATCTGGTTAGATCTTTTATTCGAGATTTCCTGTGCATTAGATGAGTACTTATTGTATGCTTGTTGTTTGTCTGCGTTAGATCACCGGAGTGCGCCGCTTGTTACTTGAATCTCTAGGACTCATGGATCATCGACAAGGCAAGTAACACTTTGATCATACTTTTCTACTACCCATTTTTTTTTTCATTAGATCAAACCATAAATCACTTGCATGTTAGGATATAATTAATTTGTGGGATGGGAATTAGATTGAGGTAGTACCTATTACCTGTTTTACTTATGAAACCTTGGGAGTTACTTCTCGTTTGCTTGATCATGCCATGCTATGCTAGTAGGCGTGGATTGGGTGAGTGAATATCCATGACAGATGTGAGATTGTTAATTAATGGTTTATCTAAGGTGGCAACTTAAACACACATCCGGGTGGATTGAGGCACTGGTTTCTATCAGGACTTGCTGTATTTCTTCGGACCGCCACCTGTGCTCTAAGGGATCATAAGATTATTCAAGCTGGAAACTTCCGTGTGCAGCCACAAGCCAATTATGGGCTCTGGCGTAGTTGACTAAGTTGTGCGAACTCTTACGGGTAGGCTAGCTGATGTAGGGGATGTAGGTTGGTACGGTCTACCCACATGTAAGGTGCTAAGCGCTTACGAAAGACTATGTCTCGGTCATCCGTTTCTCAAACACCATGTAGTGCGAGAACCAAGCGGAGGCGATCGAGTCTTGTGGGGAAAAGTGCAAACCTCTGCAGAGTGTATAAACTAATCATGATTAGCCGTGTCCCCGGTTATGGACAATCTTGAGTATCTAGTACTTGAATATCATGTGAATCTCAACATGTTACTTCTAATAATAAAGTTATTGGGTTTTAATGAGTACCTTTTAATTGGGATTGAGGATGTTGTCAACCATTCTCAATGTTTAACAACCACCATGATAGTTAAATAAAATTATTCCTTTGATGTAGGGAAAAATCAGCTTTATGCAAAAATGTTACCGTGAGAGCCTTACCACCAGCCATATATGCATGTAGTATAGGTTTGTTGCTTCATTGTTCTCTATGTGTTACATTGCCGGCATATTCCATGTCTTGACCCGTTTTCGGGCTGCAACTTTTCACGCTATGAGACTTTTTCGCATTTACGCAGTAAGGTGTTAGGTCGTGATTCTATACTCGGTGATGCCGTTGGAGTTGATGGACTCACTCGCTTTTCCAAGCCTTCCATTGTTATTATTAGATGGCCTTAAGCCATATTATTGTATTAAGTTCCCTTGTGGACAACGATGTAATAAGTGTGTGATTGCTACTCGCTATAAATCCTTGATATCTGTGTGGTGTCGACATTCTTGATCCAGGGATGACCTCGAGCACGAGCTACCGGATCCATTCGGGTCTGGTCGCTACAACAAGGGAGAAGTCTTGCTATTAGTAGTCATGTGAATTTGGTATTCGTTTGATATTTTGATGAGATGTATGTTGTCTAGACTCTAGTGGTGTTATGTGAACGTCGACTACATAACACTTCACCATTATTTGGGCCTAGAGGAAGGCATTGGGAAGTAATAAGTAGATGATGGGTTGCTAGAGTGACAGAAGCTTAAACCCTAGTTTATGCGTTGCTTCGTAAGGGGCTGATTTGGATCCATATGTTTCATGCTATGTGTCGTGGATTTGTCACGTCAGATGTCCTTAGTGTCAGGACTTAGTCGCGAGGCCAACGCATCTATGTGGTAGCTTGAGAGGGGTTGAGCGGAATCGAGAGACGCAACACAAGACAGGGATTTATGCTTTCGGCCCCGGAAACATCATCCGGTAAAAACCCTACATGTTGTTTGAGGCTAGGTCTCATTATCATCACGAGGAGTCGCCAGAAACCGGCTCTCCTCTTTGTGTCTAGCCCTAAGATTGTTTCTTCTTGCTTGTCGCCTCCCCTCTTTGGGAGCCCCGCCCTCCTTATATATGTTGAAGGGCGGGTTACATGTGGAGTCCTATTAGGATTAGGACTAGTCTATCTCTAATACAAACCGGATACAAGTCCGTGTCTTAACTCCTTGTAAGACAAATATTCCTTATGCCTTTCCTCTTAAGCGGCCCACCATAGTATGAACCGGCCTTCATGAACCGCCCGTTGGGCCACCAGTCTTGTCGCTCCTCGCACCCGCTGCCGGATTACCAATGAGTCGTGAACCGCCAGGTCCAAGCGGGTCGCGGTGAACCGCCAAGTGTCGTGAGGTCTCAAATAAACCGCCTAGTCGGCCGGGTTAACTTAGGCCGGTTTACACCATGATGTATATCCCCGACATTAGCCCCCAAGTTTAGCTTGGATTTATCCATGGTAAACTTATCTTTATAAAAATAAACACGAGAACAAATTTGGCAGGTTGTGCTCGGGTTAAGAATTCTTGTAGACCAAGACCGATCGTCCTTAAGTCCTTTGTCATTTCCTCCTTCCGAAAAATCCGAGTCAATAGACCCGACTTCATAATCAACTTGCGACATTGGTTTCTCATAGAAAATATATTGTGAAGAATAACTCCTTTGATTCAGCTCCCAATGCTTAAAAACAATATCGGTCCTTGAAATACTCATCCAATCTTCAGGTGTAAGGGCGTAGAACTTGCGGTTTATCATTGCCAAGATCACGGTTTATAAATATTGATGGTACCAGGTCATACTTGTAGTTAACATCCAGCTTGAAAATATACCTCTTATATACCTATCACTTGTAGCCCCCAAGTCTTAAGAAGGTAGCATAGCAACAGCTTTAGACTTGCTTCAATATAAATATCACAATCTTGAATAAATCCGGGTTGTTCATCTCAATCACTAGTCGAATTGAATATTCCACATATGTAGCCCCCAAGTGCGGGTTGTCATGCTTGCGGCAACACGGAACTTATAATTACTGATGCTCATAAAAACTTCAACCAGTATAGCCCCCAAGTGCTTAGGGTCATTATGCCAATAATAAGAAGGGACTTGAAAATATGATCATGTAGACTTTACTTGACAGCGTGTAGCCCCTAAGGGCCGGCTCAAGAAGAATAATATTGAGCTGGGACTTAATATATACTTCAATGAAAATAACATCATATGATGTAACCCCCATCATGGGACTTGAATCCACGTCCACAAGGTTAAGAGCCTTGTGCTTTACCAACCGAGCAAAGTGGACCCTTCAATATAAAAAAGCTTTGTACCTTCAACTGTTGTGAGGAGCAATTGGTAGCCCCCAAGGTCCGACCCGTATAATATGATGAGTCGGGTCTTCAATAATATGAGCAAAAATTACTTTGCATTAGCCCCCAAGTGTCATGGTGCATGCTTGCGGCGACATGAGACTTGCATATTCGATATAATCTCAACTTAAATAATGTAGCCCCCAAGTGCCGGGTCGTCTTTATGACAAGTCGGGACTATTCCCTCCATTGTAGAATAAATCATACCCATTGATGAAATAATAGCCATTCTTGTTGAAGCGACTTTGAAAACCTCAATCATAATATTGGTTATTGTTAACCATAATAAATATCTAGCCATGTTGACTATTTGAAGATTTGAATAATATAGTCCAATGATTTATGAGCGCATGATTCCAATGGCGCAATCCAAATATGTACTGGCGACTTATAGTCCAAAACCAGGCCGGGTTAACAAACACCGGATAATTTCTCATCATATCTTGGCGACTTATTGTCTTAAAGCGGGCGGTTTAATAAACACCGGATAATTTATCATCATGCTTTATTCAACCTGTCTCTGCATACAACAAGTTTAAAGTGTCTGGCGGTTTACCACCTGGACGGGTCATAATGCTTAACATATAACCCGAGTTTATAACCAAGGCTGCACTTTAAGAATAATCAAATATGAAATATATCATACACTGTGACATTGAATCACATCATTGGTTTACCAATTTTTGTAGTATGGGTGATAACCCCAATCTTGAGTAATGATAACTCCTTTCATCTTGTGCGGTTTATGATAAAACCGCATCGGGTTGTGATAAACACCGGTTTAACCATATATAATCTTGGCGACTCGTAGTCAAACTGCATCGAGGCGGATAGTCTCCGGATTATGATTTGATCATGTCTTGACAATTTGTAATTGAAAGTCAAACCGGGTTAATGAACACGGTTTACTCCATAATAAGATGGTAACATAGAATCAAACCGGGCGAGATAGTCTCGGATTAGGATTTGACCGTGTTCCGCCAATTTGTAATTGGCAGTTTGAACCGGATTAATAATGTCGGTTTAAAAACACAACAAAAAGTAAATAACAGCTATGATAAGAATATGGAAGCAAAGGCAATGATAAGACCGTTTGCAAAAAGAGGCTTTCTTGAGCCGATCGAGATGGTGTTACCATGGTCGGACACGACCAAGCTCCCAATAAGGTGTAGCTATGGTTCAAGTCAGCGGTGTCCCCAACTGAAACCGTGGCATTATGCCGATCAAGTGGCGTGGCAATGGTTCGGGTTCGACCAAGCCCCCAAGTGACTCTATGGCCTTAGGCCGATCAAGAGGCATGACTATGGTTCAGACGTGACCACAAGTCCCCAAGTGATGCATTGGCATTACACCGATCAAGAGGGGTGACGATGGTTCGGGTTCGACCAAAGCCCCCAAGAGATTCTGTGGCCTTAGGCCGACCAAGAGGCGTGTTGGTTGAGACTTGACCATGTCCCCAAATGATCTGGTGGCTACGCCTATCAAAAGGTGTTGCATTGGTTCGGACACGACCAAGCCCCCAAGTGATATGATATAAAGCTTTTGAAAAGCTAACTCGAGGGTAAACCGGAGGCCGCTTTAAAGATGAACCTCCGTGTAACCACGCATGATGTAAAAAGAACAGAGACCCGCTTTATGAAGCGAAGCCCCCATGTGATCAATAATATGTCGAGGCCAATAAGGCAGGATACCCATGTTTGAACCGGCGCATCATGGCAGCAGGTCCTCTTCGGCAATTTTAACTTTTGCAAGAGATAAATTCTTCTTGAACAGGATCTTGAACCGGATATTGAGAGCTTCAAAGCTTTGTGGGAGACATCTTCCCTTGAGCGGATATTAAACCGGAATCCTTCTTTTTAAGCGGAAATTTTCTAACGGCCTTTAAATTTGCACCAATATGGCGGTTTAGGGTCCTGCATTAGAAAATTTTGCAAACCGGAGTAATTGCTCTTTTAAAGAAGGCAATATGTAATATAAAATATATTGGATGGATTTCACCTGATATATCATGCCAGGGGTTATCCACCGTGGAGTTGATGATCACCATGGTGAAGCTGAAATTAATCACGACCGAATCGGCCACGGCGTTGTAAACCGGTGCGGACGAGCGAGTCAATCGCATGCACACTTCTCCCGCAAGTTGCTGACGCCCGTTGTTGCGTCTGTTGTTGAGCCGCCGCTGGGCGGTCGCGGGACCACCAACTCACCGCCGCTAATGTGGTGACTCGGCGCCGGAGCGGCTCAGATGCAGAACAATTTATGGAACAACATCGAGCATGACGGCAGTGACCCGGCGTGGCAAGGCAACGGAGGTGAAGGTAGGCAAGTCCAACAAGGGTTCAAGACCGACCGCCGACCCAGGCGTAACAGAAGAGGCATAGAGCCGGTTTGAGGATCTAAGATACAGATCGCCAAGACAGCGGATGTTGAAGCGGACAGCGGTTCATTGGGCTCGGCGGCGGCGACTCAACGCGGTGTCCGGGCGGGCGAATAACAGTGACGACCAGAGGCCACGAAAGCAGACAAAGGGACGGGGTGACCAGCGGCAAAACTGAGCGGCGGCGGCTCAACGCAGCGTCCGTGGCGGGTTGGAAGCGAGGAGAGGCCGTGGCCGGTTTAGCGAAGGCAGTAACGCAGAGCCGGAGGTGTTTTGGTGGCAAACCGAGGCGGCCGGGCGGTTTGGAAACTTAGCGAAACGGCGCTTGAAGCGACGGGTCGACTCGGCGGCCAGCTTGGAACAGCTTCAAGTGTAACTTGACGGCGACAACGAGGGTGACCGCTTTGATGCGTCCATGGTGTTGGTCGGCTGCGAGAGGCGGCTCGGAGGATCCCGGCGAGTCTGTGGTGGAAGAAGCGCGTGAACCACTTGCAGAGGAGACTCCGGCAGGCGGCGGTTTATAGCAACCAGCCAGACCAGAGCGGCGATCGCGGAGGCGGTTCAGAGCGGCGAGATTCGGCGGCTGCACTGAAGCAGCTAATGGATCTGAACCGGGCGGGCGAAGGTCGAGCCTATGGGCCCGGTTCTTTGTCTTATTCGTTTCAGTCGTGGACTTGTAGCTGCACCTTGTAATATCTCGGGAAGCGGCATTGTTCCGGTTTGCTGTCGGGCTATTCCGGTTTATTGAAAATCAGGTGGCCTTCTTGAGACTTGAACCAGCGGTAGGGGAACTCGGCGAATCCGACCGTGCAGCAGACCAACCCCTTGTCAACCTTAGACTCAACATAGAATCGGTTTCGGCGGATCGCCTCGTTACGTTTAGCGGCGCAGACGATGGAACCCTAATTTCTTGATTTCAAAACCCCTCGTGTTGTAAATTCCAAAGTTAATCATGATTTTGACCATCAAACCATCTTTTCTTCATCTGACAAATCACGAGCTTATCGATCCCTGAGAAGTGATCCCTCCAAGAACTCAACACCATCGTGCGTGGGCCCCACGGTGGGCGCCAACTGTCGTGGATTTGTCACGTCAGATGTCCTTAGTGTCAGGACTTAGTCGCGAGGCCAACGCATCTATGTGGTAGCTTGAGAGGGGTTGAGCGGAATCGAGAGAGGCAACACAAGACAGGGATTTAGGCGACTTGGCCCCGAAACATCATCCGGTAAAAACCCTACATGTTGTTTGAGGCTAGGTCTCATTATCATCACGAGGGAGTCGCCGTAAACCGGCTCTCCTCTTTGTGTCTAGCCCTAAGATTGTTTCTTCTTGCTTGTTTGTCGCGTCTCCTCTTTGGGAGCCCTGCCCCTCCTTATATATGTTGAAGGGGCGGGTTACATGTGGAGTCCTATTAGGATTAGGACTAGTCTATCTCTAATACAAACCGGATACAAGTCCAGGTCTTAACTCCTTGTAAGACAAATATTCCTTATGCCTTTCCTCTTAAACCGGCCCACCATAGTATGAACCGGCGTTCATGAACCACCCGTTGGGCCACGAAGTCTTGTCGCTCCTCGCACCCGCCTGCCGGATTACCAATGAGTCGTGAACCGCCAGGTCCAAACGGGTTGCCGGTGAACCGCCAAGTGTCAGCGGGGTCTCAAATAAACCGCCTAGTCCGGCCGGGTTAACTTCCGGCCGGTTTACACCGGGGGTATATCCCCGACACTATGTTTAGGTTTACCTTAATACTTTTGTTATAGTTGCGGATGCTTGCAATAGAGGTTAATCATAAGTGGGATATTTGTTCAAGTAAGAACAGCACCCAAGCACCAGTCCACCCACATATCAAATTATCAAAGTACCGAACGCGAATCATATGAACGTGATGAAAACTAGCAGACGATATTCCCATGTGTCCTCGGGGCGCTTTTCTTATTATAAGAGTTTGTCGGGCTTGTCCTTTGCTACAAAAAGGATTGGGACACCTTTCTGCACTTTATTTACCTTTGTTACTTGTTGCTCGTTACAATTTATCTTATCACAAAACTATCTGTTACCACTTATTTCAGTACTTGCAGAGAATACCTTGCTGAAAACCACTTATCATTTCCTTCTGCTCCTCGTTAGGTTCGACACTCTTACTTATCGAAAGGACTACGAAAGATCCCCTATACTTGTGGGTCATCAATGCATACTAGTGACACTCTGTTTGTCTATGTATTCACACATGTACTAAGTTTCCGGTTAATATAATTCTAGCATGAATAATAAACATTTATCATGATATAAGGAAATATAAATAACAACTTTTTTATTGCCTCTAGGGCATATTTCCTTCAGTCTCCCACTTGCACTAGAGTCAATAATCTAGATTACCACAGTAATGATTCTAACACCCATGGAGTCTTGGTGTTGATCATGTTTTGCTCGTGAGAGAGGCTTAGTCAAAGGGTCTGCAACATTCAGATCCGTATGTATCTTGCAAATCTCTATGTCTCCCTCCTTGACTTGATCGCGGATGGAATTGAAGCGTCTCTTGATGTTCTTGGTTCTCTTGTGAAATTTGGATTCCTTTGCCAAGGCAATGGCACCAGTATTGTCACAAAAGATTTTCATTGGAACCGATGCACTAGGTATGACACCTAGATCGGATATGAACTCCTTCATCCAGACTCCTTCATTTGCTGCTTCCGAAGCAGCTATGTACTCCGCTTCACACGTAGATCCTGCCACAATGCTTTGCTTAGAACTGCACCAACTGACAGCTCCACCGTTCAATATAAAAACGTATCCGGTTTGTGACTTAGAGTCATCCGTATCAGTGTCAAAGCTTGCATCGACGTAACCATTTACGACGAGCTCTTCGTCACCCCCATAAATGAGAAACATATACTTAGTCCTTTTCGGGTATTTCAGGATGTTCTTGACCGTTGTCCAGTGATCCACTCCCGAATTACTTTGGTACCTCCCTGTTAAACTGATAGCAAGGCACACATCAGGTCTGGTACACAGCATTTCATGCATGATAGAGCCTATGGCTGAAGCATAGGTAACACCTTTCATTTTCTCTCTATCTTCTACAGTGGTCGGGCATTGAGTCTGACTCAACTTCACACCTTGTAACACATGCAAGAACCCTGTCTTTGCTTGATCCATTTTGAACTTCTTCAAAACTTTATCAAGGTATGAGCTTTGTGAAAGTCCAATTAAGCATCTCGATCTATCTCTATAGATCTTGATGCCCAATATATAATGACTTCACCGAGGTCTTTCATTGAAAAACTCTTGTTCAAGTATCCTTTTATGCTATCCAGAAATTCTATGTCATTTCCAATCAACAATATGTCATCCACATATAATATAAGAAATGCTCTGAGCTCCCACTCACTTTCTTGTAAATCTGAGGCTTCTCCAAAAGTCTGTATAAAACCATATGCTTTGATCACACCATCAAAATGTTTATTCCAACTCGAGATGCTTGCAGTCCATAAATGGATCGCTGGAGCTTGCACACTTTGTTAGCATCCTTTGGATCGATAAAACCTTCAAGTTGCATCATATACAACTCTTCTTACAGAAATCCATTCAAGAATGCAGTCTTTACATCCATTTGCCAAATTTCATAATCATAAAATGCAGCAATTGCTAACATGATTCAGAATGACTTAAGCATCACCACGGGTGAGAAGGTCTCATCGTAGTCAACTCCTTGAACTTGTCAAAAACCTTTCGCAACAAGTCCAGCTTTGTAGACAGTAACATTACCGTCAATGTCAGTCTTCTTATTGAGGATCCATTTATTCTTGATGGCGTGCCGATCATCGGCCAAGTCAACCAAAGTCCACACTTTGTTCTCATACATGGATCCCAACTCAGATTTCATGGCCTCAAGCCATTTCACGGAATCTGGGCTCATCATCACTTCCTCATAGTTCGTATGTTCGTCATGGTCAAGTAACATGACCTCCAGAACAGGATTACCGTACCACTATGGTGCGAATCTTACTCTGGTTGACCTACGAGGTTCAGTAGTAACTTGATGTGAAGTTACATGATCATCATCATTAGCTTCCTCACTAATTTGTGTAGGAGTCACAGGAACAAATTTCTGTGATGAACTACTTTCCAATAAGGGATCAAGTACAGTTACCTCATCAAGTTCTACTTTCCTCCCACTCACTTCTTTCGAGAGAAACTCCTTCTCTAGGAAGGATCCATTCTTAGCAACGAATGTCTTGCCTTCGGATCTGTGATAGAAGGTGTACCTTGATCTCCTTTGGGTATCCTATGAAGACACATTTCTACGATTTGGGTTCGAGCTTATCGAGGTTGAAGCTTTTTCACATAAGCATCACAACCCCAAACTTTAAGAAATGACAACTTTGGTTTCTTGCCAAACCATAGTTCATAAGGTGTCATCTCAACGGATTTAGATGGTGCCCTATTCAACGTGACTGCAGCAGTCTCTAAAGCATAACCCCAAAACGATAGCGGTAAATCAGTAAGAGACATCATAGATCGCACCATATCTAGTAAAGTACGATTACGACGTTCGGAGACACCATTCTGTTGTGGTGTTAGGGTGGCGTGAGTTGTGAAACTATTCGCATTGTTTGAATGAAGACCAAACTTCGTAACTCAAATATTCTCCTCGCGATCAGATCGTACAAACTATATTTTCTTGTTACGATGATTTTCCACTTCACTCTGAAATTCTTTGAACTTTTCAAATGTTTCAGACTTATGCTTCATCAAGTAGATATACCCATATCTACTCAAATCATCTGTGAAGGTGAGAAAACAACCATACCCGCCGCGTGCCTCAACATTCATCGGACCACATACATCAGTATGTATGATTTCCAACAAATCTGTTGCTCGCTCCATTGTTCTGGAGAACGGAGTTTTA
This sequence comes from Aegilops bicornis, assembly GCA_021605145.1. Lineage (NCBI taxonomy): Eukaryota > Viridiplantae > Streptophyta > Magnoliopsida > Poales > Poaceae > Aegilops > Aegilops bicornis. The sequence continues at coordinate 388,134,876 of CM038672.1, forward strand.
GTCATCTTGCCCATGAGGCAAGGTTACATGAAAGTACCAAGCGATTCATAACCAAGTGACTCCAAAAGTCCATCAGAATGGAGCTTCTTCATGCGCTTTACACCAATATGACCCAAACGGCAGTACCACAAATAAGTTGCACTATCATTATCAACTCTGCATCTTTTGGCTTCAATATTATGAATATGTGTATCACTACGATCGAGATTCAATAAAATAGACCACTCTTCAAGGGTGCATGACGATAAAAGACATTACTCATATAAATAGAACAACCATTATTCTTTGATTTAAATGAATAACCGTCTCGCATCAAACAAGATCCAGATATAATGTTCATGCTTAACGCCGGCACCAAATAACAATTATTCAGGTCTAAAACTAGTCCCGAAGGTAGATGTAGAGGTAGCGTGCCGACCGCGATCACATCGACTTTGGAACCATTTCCCACGTGCATCGTCACCTTGTCCTTAGCCAATCTTCGCTTAATTTGTAGTCCCTGCTTCGAGTTGCTTCGCTTAATTCGTAGTCCCTGCTTCGAGTTGCAAATATTAGCAACAGAACCAGTATCAGATACCCAGGTGCTACTGCGAGCATTAGTAAGGTACACATCAATAACATGTATATCACATATACCTTTGTTCACCTTGCCATCCTTCTTATCCGCCAAATACTTGGGGCAGTTCCGCTTCGATGACCAGTCCGTTTGCGGTAGAAGCACTGGGTCTCGAGCTTAGGTCCAAACTTGGTCTTCTTCACTTGAGCAAAGAACTTGCTTCTTTGTTCTTCTTGAAGTTCCCCTTCTTCCCTTTACCCTTTTCCTTGGCTGGTGGTCTTGTTGACCATCAACACTTGATTCTCCTTCTTGATTTCTACCTCCATGACCTTTAGCATTGCGAAGAGCTCGGGAATTGTCTTATCCATCCCTTGCATGTTATAGTTCATCATGAAGCTCTTGTAGCTTGGTGGCAGTGATTGAAGAATTCTGTCAATGACATTATCATCAGGAAGATTAACTCCCAGTTGAATCACGTGATTGTTAGACCCAGACATTTTGAGTATATGCTCACTGACAGAACTATTCTCCTCCATTTTGCAGTTGTAGAACTTATTGGAAACTTCATATCTTCCAATCCGGGCATTTGCTTGAAATATTAACTTCAACTCCTAGAACATCTCATATGCTCCATGACATTCAAAACGTTGTTGAAGTCCCGGTTCTAAGCCGTAAAGCATGGCACACTAAACTATCGAGTAGTCATCAGCTTTGCTCTGCCAGACGTTCATAACATCTAGCGTTGCTCTGCGGTGGGTTTGGCACCTAAGCGGTGCTTCCGGGGCGTAATTCTTACGTGCAGCAATGAGGATAATCCTCAAGTTATGGACCCGATGCGTGTAGTTGCTACCATCATCTTTCAACTTAGCTTTCTCTAGGAACGCATTAGAATTCAACGAACAACAGTATGGGCCATCTATCTACAACAACATAGACATGCAAAATATTATCAGGTACTAAGTTCATGATAAGTTAAAGTTCAATTTATCATATTACTAAAGAACTCCCACTTAGATAGACATCCCTCTAATCATCTAAGTGATCACGTGATCCAAATCAACTAAACCATGTCCGATCATCACGTGAGATGGAGTAGTTTTCAATGGTGAACATCACTATGTTGATCATATCTACTATATGATTCAAGCTCGACCTTACGGTCTCAGTGTATCGAGGCCATATCAGCATACGAAAGGCTCGTCAAGTTTAACTCGAGTATTACGCATGTGCAAAACTGGCTTGCACCCATTGTATGTGAGCGAGAGCTTATCACACGATCATCACGTGGTGTCTCGACACGACGAACTTTCGCATAGCGGTGCATACTCGGGAGAACACTTACACCTTGAAATTTAGTGAGAGATCATCTTATAATGCTACCGTTGAATTAAGCAAAATAAGATGCATAAAGGATAAACATCACATGCAATCAATAGTGATATGATATGGCCATCATCATCTTGTGCTTTTGATCTCCATCTCCAAAGCATCGTCATGATCACCATCGTCACCGGCGCGACACCTTGATCTCCATTGTAGCATCATTGTCGTCTCGCCAACTATTTCTTCTACGACTATCGCTACCGCTTAGTGATAAAGTAAAGCAATTACATGGCGATTGCATTTCATACAATAAAATGACAACCATATGGCTCCTGCCAGTTGCCGATAACTTTGTTTCAAAACATGATCATCTCATACAATAAAATTTAGCATCATGTCTTGACCATATCGAATCACAACATGCCCTACAAAAGCAAGTTAGACATCCTCTAATTTGTTGTTGCAAGTTTTACGTGGCTGCTACGGGTTGAGCAAGAACCGTTCTTACCTACGCATCAAAACCACAACGATTTTTCGTCAAGTATGTGTTGTTTTAACCTTCAACAAGGACCGGGCATAGCCACACTCGATTCAACTAAAGTTGGAGAAACTGACACCCGCCAGCCACCTGTGTGCGAAGCACGTCGGTAGAACCAGTCTCGCGTAAGCGTATGCGTAATGCCGGTCCGGGCCGCTTCATCCAACAATACCACCGAATCAAAGTATGACATGCTGGTAAGCAGTATGACTATTATCGCCCACAACTCACTTGTGTTCTACTTGTGCATATAACATCTACGCATAAACCTGGCTCGGATGCCACTGATGGGGAACGTAGTAATTTCAAAAAAATTCCTATGCACACGCAAGATCATGGTGATGCATAGCAACGAGAGGGGAGAGTGTTGTCCACGTACCCTCGTAGACCATAAGCGGAAGTGTTATGACAACGCGGTTGATGTAGTCGAACGTCTTCATGATCGACCGATCCTAGTACCGAAAGTATGACACCTCCGCGATCTGCACACGTTCAGCTCGGTGACGTCCCACGAAATCACGATCCTATAGAGTGTCGAGGGAGAGCTTCGTCAGCACGACGGCGTGATGACGGTGATGATGAAGCTACCGGCGTAGGGCTTCGCCTAAGCACTACGACGATATGACCGAGGTGGATTATGGTGGAGGGGGGCACCGCACACGGCTGGAAACAATCAACTTGTGTGTTCTAGGGTGCCCCCTGCCCCTGTATATAAAGGAGCAAGGGGGAGGCGGGCCGGCCTTGGGGCGCGCCAAGGAGGGGGAGGAGTCCTCCTCCTAGTAGGAGTAGGACTCCACCTTTCCTAGTCCAACTAGGAGGAGGAAGGGGAAGGAAGGAGAGGGAGAGGAGAAGGGGGGCGCCCCCCCTCCCTAGTCCAATTCGGACTCCCTATAGGGAGGGGGCACGACTGCCCCTTGTGGGCTGCCTCCCCTCTTCCCTATGGCCCATGTAGGGCCAATAGTCCCCCGGGGGTTCCGATAACCCCCCGGCACTCCGATAATTATCCGGTGACCCCCAGAACTCATCCGGTGTCCGAATATAGTTATCCAATATATCAATCTTTATGTCTTGACCATTTCGAGACTCCTCGTCATGTCCGTGATCACATCCGGGACTGCGAACTATCTTCGGTACGTCAAAACACATAAACTCATAATACCGATCGTCACCGAACGTTAAGCGTGCGGACCCTACGGGTTTGAGAACTATGTAGACATGACCGAGACACGTCTCCAGTCAATAACCAATAGCGGAACCTGGATGTTCATATTAGCTCCCACATATTCTACGAAGATCTTTATCGGTCAAACCGCATAACAACATATGTTGTTCCCTTTGTCATCGATATGTTACTTGCCTGAGATTCGATCGTCGGTATCTCAATACCTAGTTCAATCTCGTTACCGGCAAGTCTCTTTACTCGTTCCGTAATGCATCATCCTGCAACTAACTCATTAGTCACATTGCTTGCAAGGCTGATGCGGAGCATCCTTCCATCATCCCCATGGACTCTACATCGACACATCCAACCCCACGAGGACCCACGACGAGAGCTCGAGCACGTGCTATTCAATCCGAGGTTAACTCTCTCCTTGTTGAACTTCACTTTGACCCACTTGAGACATGGCTACTACCTAAAGCGGAGATGCTTTGTGTGCTCGGTACCGGGTAAGCAACCAAGGAGAAGGAACGGTGCAAGACGGACATCAAGATCAAGGAAGCATTCGGACCAACCTGGAGGGACCCGGTACAACAGCGCCACAACCGGCAAGGCGGAACAACCGCCTACTACCGCAACAACCGGACGCTATTCGGTGATCAAGCGATGCAAGGCGGTACAACACGGATGTACGGTAAAACCCAAATGGCCGGAACTACCGGCCACACGACCGGTACAATCATTGGGGTCCCGGCGCCCATTGCAGGCTCAACACGACCCGGCGGTAGTACCACCTTCCTCGACCGGTACTTCCGCTCCCCCTGGATCGCCAGCAGTACAACCGCCCCCTCGACCGGAACAACCGGCCTGTCTGCGCACAGGGCTCGGGCATGAGGCCCATGTACCCCTTCACTTCGCCCCCATTTGCACTAAGACTATAAATATAACTCCCCCACCTCCTGATTAGGTTAGCTTAGGTTTAGCTCATGTTTGTGTGAGAGCCGTGCTCATCCACTTGGTTACTTCTCCTCGGAGCTCAGGACCTCTTCGAAGAAGATCCCCCAAGCGGATTCAAGACCCCCTTCTAGGGTGGACCCCATCAAGACCTCCTCTCGGAGAAGAACGGCTACTCGTGTATCCTTACCTTTGTTGATCTTGAATCTTGTGCCACCTTATGTGATCGGTGATCTAGCATTTGTGTGACCGATTCCTTGTTGGTTGAGTGTTTTCCCTCGTTCCTCCACGTGTTTCCCTCTTGTTCTTCCGCGTGTTCTTCATAATCCACCGTAGGATCCGCTCCAACATGAAAGATCATCCACGTAGGGTTCCGCCCTACATCATCTATGGTATCATGAGCCATGTTGATCACGTTTTCGGAGCCCCTACCCCTCTTTTTCTAGCTTGATTTTGTTGTTTTGTCCAAATTCCGAAAATTCCCCACAAAAATAGCCCCAATTTTTTTTTTGTGATTTGTTTGTGAGTTGAGATTTTGTTGGATTTGGTCCATGGATTTGTGTTGCTGCGTGTGGATCTAGCTTTCCCACCCTCCCACCTCTTTCCATCCACGAAACCCACCCAATTTTGCCCCGAAATCCTCCATTTCCGCCACAAAATCGTTTCGACTCGGCGGTACAACCGCCCCTCCGAAGCGGTACCACCGCTGAGTACCTCGGCGGTACAACCCGACCGTCCGGCGGTACTACCGCGAGCCAATTTCATCATTCTGAGTTTCACCATTTTCAGCATAACTTCCACATCCGGAGTCCGATTTTCGCGTTCGTTAGCTCATTGAGAAGCTATTGACATCCCCCATCCACCACCACTTTCCGTTTCCACCATTGTTGCTTTTGGTCTTTGAGAATTTGAGTTGTGGTTCCCGTGTCCTATTGTGTTTCGGCTATATAGGTACGGTTCGACGTCAACATAACCACCGCTCATCTTCGCCAAGGACTCATCATCGCCAGGGCGGTAACTTCAACGACATCTTTGTCATACCTTGCAATTGCATTGATACCCACATGGCCTTATTTTTGCGTGGCTTACCCATCGAGACTAGCCATTGAGTATTGAAACAGCGTGACTTGTGCACATTAGTGATCATACTCCATAGCATACATACCATACCAAAGTGGTGCATATCTTAGCATCAACTTGTGTGTCACAAAGTTGTCATCCCATACACAATTGCTATCTTGGTTCGTGAAGTTTTGCATGAGAAAAGAGCTCAAAAGAGAAAGAGCCAATCAAGCTTTTAAGCAAAGAGAGAAAGATAAGCAATGAGCTTACGAGCAAGAACCATAGCATCATACAACATTAAGATTGTCATACTTGATCATCTTGGATCAACACATAGAAACACCATACATATAGCATACTTGGGATAGAAGTCGTTGCATTTTTGCTTAGTAGGTTGTGCACAAGTTAAGTATCCGCCTATTGTGCCCAATCGTGCTAAGCGTCTCTCTAGTGTTGTGCAACAAGAGCATCTTGGTGAATTCCACATTTTGGCTCATCCTTGGTTGCATAACCCCATATTATCTATTTGCGTGTGTGTTTCCGTGTACCATATCTTGCTATTGGTCTACTTGTTGCATTTGCAAATTTGTGAATCATTTCCAACATTATTGAGTCTCACTTACAATTGCATCAAATTTTGTGCCACCATCCTAACCGAGCTCCACCATAAGCTTTTATTTGTGTAGGTGTGAGAACCGACAAGAATCGGTACCAAGAGTGCTATTTCATTGTCCGCATTTGAGTGAACTTGATTCATCTTCAACATCGGTCAAAGGTACATTGGTATAAGTTCTTTTCCGTTCTACCACTCACATTTTGCTTGGAATGATGGATAGGCCAAGTACCTCTACCAACCCACTCTTCACCGAGCAAGACGACGACATGTCATCATACGTCACCAAGAGCCACCTCTTTGGTGCACAATGAGCGTTGCACCAAGAACAACAAGCAATGAGCGACCGCATCGACAACCTCACCACCGACTTGCGACTTTCCGAGCAACGTACAAGAGACTACTTCGACAACAAGTTCGACGCTCACAAGCAAGAGAATGATGCAAGAATGGACGAGATCCGCGCCTTGATGAGAAACCGGCATCATTCCACTTCTTCATCATCAAGACGGAGCCGCTCGAGTCGACACTCCGACGACACCTTCTACGACTCAAGTACACCTACTTAGAACACTCTTTGTCGTGCAAGACGTCAAGACCGTCATGCATCTCGCAACCCGCTGCATGACAAGCATTCACAAGAGCAAGTTGATGAGCAAGTCCCTCGTCCTCAATCAAACCAAGACGCTTTTGCTCAAGCTTGAGAACGACAACAACTACGGCGACAAGAGGAAGAACGAGCACGTCTTCACCAAGACGAACAAGACGCCAAGGCTCAACGTCTTCAACAACAACAACGTGAAGCGCAAGCTCTTGAAGCGCAACGTGCCCTTCAAGAATCAAGTAGAGCCTTCGCCAACCGCAATCGCGAACGGCGCAATCAAGAGGAAGCCCTTCGAGAAGAAATCCAAGAGAGGAACTACCAACCTCATGTACAACGTCAAGTTCCTCAAGCCCCTCCACAAGCTCGTCAAGCTCCACCTCAACCTCAAGTTCAACAAGGGCAAGTTGATCATGGTCTTCCTCCGCCAAGAGCAACATGAAGACGATTACAATCCACGTCAAGGACGTCATCATCAACATCGCCAACAACACAATGAAGAGCAACGCTACGGCAAGCTAAAATTCACCATGCCCAAGTTCAATGGAAGCAATGACCCCGAAGACTACCTCTTATGCTTCATTTGCTCCTTTTCCAGCCAGAATTCCAGCTGCCGGCATTCTCCCTCCTTATGTAAACCTTGTAAAATAAGAGAGAATAGGCATAAGTATTGTGACATAATGTGTAATAACAGCCCATAATGCAATAAGTATCGATATAAAAGCATGATGCAAAATGGACGTATCAGTTCGCAAGTACCAAGTGATTCATAATCAAGTGATTCCAAAAGTCCATCAGAATGGAATTTCTTCATGCGCTTTACACCAATATGACCCAAACGGCAGTGCCACAAATAAGTTGCACTATCACTATCAACTCTGCATATTTTGGCTTCAATATTATGAATACGTGTATCACTACCATCGAGAAAAAAAGACCACTCTTCAAGGGTGCATGACCATAAAAGATATTACTCATATAAATAGAACAACCATTATTCTGTGATTTAAATGAATAACCGTCTCGCATCAAACAAGATCCGGATATAATGTTCATGCTTAATGCTGGCACCAAATAATAATTGTTCAGGTCTAAAACTAATCCCGAAGGTAGATGTAGAGGTAGCGTGCTGACAGCGATCACATCGACTTTGGAACCGTTTCCCACGCGCATCGTCACCTCGTCCTTAGCCAATCTTCGCAATCCATGGGTCCCTGTTTCGAGTTGCAAATATTAGCAACAGAACCGATATCAAATACCAGTGCTCTGCGAGCATTAGTAAGGTACACATCAATAACATGTATATCACATATACCTTTATTCACCTTGCCATCCTTATTATCCGCCAAATACTTGGGGCAGTTCCGCTTCTAGTGACGAGCCCTTTGTAGTAGAAGCACTCAGTCTCAGGCTTAGGTCCAGACTTGGGCTTCTTCACTTGAGCAGCAACTTGCTTGCCGTTCTTCTTGAAGTTCCCCTTCTCCCCTTTACCCTTTTTCTTGAAACTGGTGGTATTGTTGACCATCATCACTTGATGCTCCTTCTTGATTTCTACCTCCGCAGCCTTTAGCATTGCGAAGAGCTCGGGAATTGTCTTATCCCCTTGCATATTATAGTTCATCATGAAGCTCTTGTAGCTTGGTGGCAGTGATTGAAGAATTTTGTCAGTGACACTATCATCAGGAAGATTAACTCCCAGTTGAATTAAGTGATTGTTATATACCCATACATTTTGAGTATATGCTAACTGACAGAACTATTCTCCTCCATCTTGCAGCTGTAGAACTTATTGGAGACTTCATATCTCTCAATCCGGGCATTTTCTTGAAATATTAACTTCAACTCCTGGAACATCTCATATGCTCCATGACGTTCAAAACGTCGTTGAAGTACCGGTTCTAAGCCGTAAAGCATGCCACAATCGAACTATCGGTAGTCATCGGCTTTGCTCGCGCGACGTTCAGAACATCCGGCGTTGCTCTTTGCAGCTGGTTTGGCACCTAAGCGTTGCTTCCGGGGCGTAATTCTTACGTGCGGCAATGAGGATAATCCTCAAATTCTGGACCCAGTCCGTGTAGTTGCTACCATCATCTTTCAACTTAGCTTTCTCTAGGAACGCATTAAAATTCAACGGAATAACAAAGACGAGCCATCTATCTACAACAAGCATAGACATGCAAAATACTATCGGTACTAAGTTCATGATAAATTAAAGTTCAGTTAATCATATTACTAAAGAACTCCCACTTAGACAGACATCCCTCTAATCATCTAAGTGATCACGTGATCCATATCAACTAAACCATGTACGATCATCACGTGAGATGGAGTAGTTTTCAATGGTGAACATCACTATGTTGATCATATCTACTATATGATTCACGCTCGACCTTTCGGTCTCAGTGTTCCGAGGCCATATCTGCATATGCTAGGCTCGTCAAGTTTAACTCGAGTATTCTGCGTGTGCAAAACTGGCTTGCACCCGTTGTATGTGAACATAGAGCTTATCACACCCGATCATCACGTGGTGTCTCGGCACGACGAACTTACGCAACGGTGCATACTCAGGGAGAACACTTGTACATTCAAATTTAGTGAGAGATCATCTTATAATGCTATCGTCGAACTAAGCAAAATAAGATGCATAAAGGATAAACATCACATGCAATCAATATAAGTGATATGATATGGCCATCATCATCTTGTGCCTTTGATCTCCATCTCCAAAGCACCGTTATGATCACCATCATCACCGACGCGAAACCTTTATCTCCATCGTAGCATCGTTGTAGTCTCGCCAACTATTGCTTCTACGACTATCGCTACCGCTTAGTGATAAAGTAAAGCAATTACATGGTGATTGCATTTCATACAATAAAGCGACAACCATATGGCTCCTGCCAGTTGCCGATAACTTTGTTACACAACATGATCATCTAATACAATAAAATTTAGCATCATGTCTTGACCATATCACATGACAACATGCCCTGCAAAAACAAGTTAGACGTCCTCTAATTTGTTGTTGCAAGTTTTACGTGGCTGCTACGGGCTGAGCAAGAACCGTTCTTACCTACGCATCAAAACCACAACGATTTTTCGTCAAGTATGTGCTGTTTTAACCTTCAACAAGGACCGGGTGTAGCCACACTCGATTCAACTAAAGTTGGATAAACTGACACCCGCCAGCCACCTGTGTGCGGAGCACGTCGGTAGAACCAGCCTCGCGTAAGCATACGCGTAATGTCGGTCCGGGCCGCTTCATCCAACAATACCGCCGAATCAAAGTATGACATCTTTGGTAAGCAAGATGACTATTATCGCTCTGGCCCGACTTGTGTTCTACTTGTGCATATAATATCTACGCATAAACCTGACTCGGATGCCACTGTTGGGGAACATAGTAATTTCAAAAAAATTCCTACACACACGCAAGATCATGGTGATGCATAGCAACGAGAGGGGAGAGTGTTGTCTACGTACCCTTGTAGACCGTAAGCGGAAGCGTTATGACAACGCGGTTGATGTAGTCATACGTCTTCACGATCGACCGATCCTAGTACCGAAAGTACGACACCTCCGCGATCTGCACACGTTCGTCTTGGTGACGTCCCACGAACTCACGATCCAACAGAGTGTCGAGGGAGAGCTTCGTCAGCTCGACAACGTGATGACGGGGATGATGAAGCTATCAGCGTAGGGCTTCACCTAAGCACTATGATGATATGACCGAGGTGGATTATGGTGGAGAGGGGCACCGCACATAGCTAAGGGATCAACGATCAACTTGTGTGTTCTAGGGTGCCCCCTGCCCCGTATATAAAGGAGCAAGGGGGGAGGCTGCTACATCTTGAGCACTGCGTTGGTTTTCCCTTGAAGAGGAAAGGGTGATGCAGTGTAAGTATTTCCCTCAGTTTTTGAGAAACAAGGCATCAATCCAGTAGGAGGCTACGCGCGAGTCCCTCGCACCTACACAAAACAAATAAATCCTCGCAACCAACGCGATAAAGGGTTGTCAATCCCTACACGGTCACTTACGAGAGTGAGAACTGATAGATATGATAGGATAATATTTTTGGTATTTTTATGATAAAGATGCAAAGTAAAATAAAAGCAAAGGAAAAAGCAAAGGAAATAACTAAGTGTTGGAAGATTAATATGATGAAGATAGACCCGGGGGCCATAGGTTTCACTAGTGGCTTCTCTCAAGAGCATAAGTATTTTACGGTGGGTGAACAATTATTGTTGAGCAATTGACATAATTGAGCATAGTTATGAGAATATCTAGGTATGATCTTGTATATAGGCATCACGTCCGAGACAAGTAGACCGACTCCTACCTGCATCTACTACTGTTACTCCACACATCGACCGCTATCCAGCATGCATCTAGAGTATTAAGTTCATAAGAACAGAGTAATGCCTTAAGCAAGATGACATGATGTAGAGGGATAAATTCATGCAATATGATAAAAAACCCCATCTTGTTATCCTCGAGGGCAACAATACAATACGTCCCTTGCTACCCCTACTGTCATTGGGAAAGGGCACCGCAAGATTGAACCCAAAGCTAAGCACTTCTCCCATTGCAAGAAAGATCAATCTAGTAGGCCAAACCAAACTGATAATTCGAAGAGACTTGCAAAGATAATCAATCACACATAAAAGAATTCAGAGAAGATTCAAATATTGTTCATACATAAATTTAATTATAAACCCACAATTCATCGGTCTCAACAAACACACCGCAAAGGAAGATTACATCGAATAGATCTCCACGAGAGAGGGGGAGAACATTGTATTGAGATCCAAAAAGAGAGAAGAAGCCAGCTAGCTACTAACTATAGACCCAAAGGTCTGAGGTAAACTACTCACACTTCATCGGAGGGGCTATGATGATGATGTAGAAGCACTCCGTGATCGATGCCCCCTCCGTGAACTCTAACATGCCCCAAGATGGGATCTCGTGGAGTCTGAGAAGGTTGCGGCGGTGGAATTAGGTTTTTGGCTCCGTATCTGATCGTTTGGGGGTACGTAGGTATATATAGGAGGAAGGAGTACGTCGGTGGAGCAACAGGGGGCCCACGAGGGTGGAGGGCTCGCCTGGTGGGGGTGGGCGCCCCCCTACCTCGTGGCCTCCTCCTTTATTTTGTGACGTGGGGTCCAAGTCTCCTGGATTTTGTTCGTTCCAAAAATCACGTTCCCGAAGGTTTCATTCCATTTGGACTCTGTTTGATATTATTTTTCTGTGAAACTCTGAAATAGGCAAAAACAACAATTGCAATTTGGGCCTCCAGTTATAGGTTAGTCCCAAAAATAATATAAAAGTGAATAATAAAGCCCAATAATGTCCAAAACAGTAGATAATATAGCATGGAGCAATCAAAGATTATAGATACGTTGGAGACGTATCAGAGGCCGGCCGGCCTTGGGGCGCACCAAGGAGGGTGAGGAGTCCTCCTCCTAGCAGGAGTAGGACACCCCCTTTCCTAGTCCAACTAGGAGGAGGAAGGGGGAAGGAAGGAGAGGGAGAGGAGAATGAAAGGGGGGGCGCCCCCCCTTGTCGGTGTCAAAACCGGCGGATCTCGGGTAGGGGGTCCTGAACTGTGCGTCTAAGGTTGATGGTAACAGGAGACGCGAGACACAATGTTTACCCAGGTTTGGGCCCTCTCCATGGAGGTAATACCCTACTTCCTGCTTGATTGATCTTGATGAATATGAGTATTACAAGAGTTGATCTACCACGAGATCATAATGGGTAAAACCATAGAAATCTAGCATGTATGACTATGATTATTCTTGTTCGGACTAATCCCTCCGGTTTATATAGACACCGGAGGAGACTAGGGTTGTACAAAGTCGGTTATAGAGAAAGGAATCTTCATATTTGGACGCCAAGCTTGCCTTCCACACCAAGGAGAGTCCCATCCGGACACAGGAGAGAGTCTTCGGTCTTGTATCTTCACAGCCCATTAGTCCGGTCCATGTCCCACAGGCCGGACGCCCGAGGACCCCTTAGTCCAGGACTCCCTCAGTAGCCCCTGAACCAGGCTTCAATGACGAGGTGTCCAGCGGCAGATTGTCTTCGGCATTGCGAGGCGGGTTCCCTTTTCTGAATACTCCAAAAAAGTCTTCGGACGCAACGAATGTATCTGGATCTGCAACACAAGTACCACACACAACCGCAGAGAGTATAATATTTCACGAGTCCAATCCGCCGACAACTTTTTGCAATGTGACATCACGTCTGCCCGGTCATTATTTGGAGCCGTTTCTTGTTCTGTCGTTCCACGTTTCGAGGCACGGTTTTTATTGGCACGTCTTGTCGAAGCAGAGATCGTGTCCCCTTATTGCGGGATCCTCATCAATACGGGCGTGGGTAACCCAACCGTCCGTCGGTATGATTCCTTAGGAATAGGCAGGTTTCCAGGTTTAGGTGGAGGCGTTCGACATCTATCGCCTTTATAAAGGAGCCAAGGGTCATCTCTTTCTTTTATGCCGATCCCTTCCAACCTCGAGTTCCAGCACCAAAGGTTCGACTTCATTGCTTCCAACTTCCCAGTCATGTCCGGACCCAGCCCACCAGGCCGATGGGTGGCTTCCTCCGTTACAGAGGAGGACATTGCGAAGCTCCGGGCGGCCAGATACCTGACCGCGGAGATCCCCCACGGACTTCCTGCTCAAGGACGGGTTATTCCGACTCCCAGATTTGGTGAGAGGGTCGTATTCATCTCTCACTTCCTCCGAGGGCTAGGATTTGCTCTTCATCCCTTCGTCCGGGGCTCATGTTTTATTACGGACTAGATTTTCACGATCTAGCCCCAGATTCTTTCCTCCACGTCTCATCGTTTATCATCACGTGCGAGGCCGTCCTTCGTATTACCCCACACTTCGGCTTATGGCTCAAGACCTTCAGTGTGAAGATGAAGGTGGTCGACGGGAAACAGGCGGAGTGCGGTGGTGCTACAGTGAGCGAGCTTACCAATGCTCTCTGGCCAAAAGGCTCCTTCACCAAAACTTCCAACCTATGGCAGCGAGAGTGGTTTTACGTCACTGAACGCCGCGGTACCAAGTGGGCAGCTATACCTGCGTTCCGTTCTGGCCCTCTGTTACAGCTTGCATCATGGATTAATAAGGGGCTGGACTGGGGATCAGTTGATGAATTGCAGACTCTACAGAGTCGCATCCGAAGCCTCCTTGAGAAGGACATCGATCTTGTCAACGTGATTCAAGTAATTCTAGTCCGCCGAGCCCTGCCATGCTAGCGTCAGCCTCTCCGTATGTGGGAGTTTAACCCGGAAGGACCACGGACCCTCCAATACTTGTTTGGCGCTACACATAAAGGAATGTCGAAGTTCTTTTCGGGAAAAGAAAACAGTGGCCGGACACCACCGAGGACATCGGCCTCGACTGCAACCATCCGGATACCTCGGTAAGCGCCCGACTCCTGAACACTTTTTAGTTAAGTATGCCATAATATGTTACTGAGCAAACTATCTTCTTCCAGGGCTGGATAAAGAAAGCGGAGTGAATTAGGTGTTCGGCCCCCCTTCCCAAAGATTCAGCGGATCCTGTGCTAACAAGGATCTTGGCCCGAGACCGCACTGTGCCCGTGAAGGAAGACAAGGCGAGAGGCGGGAAGGCCAAAGGTAGCCTCCATTCTGAGGGGATACCACACACTGTGTCCGGGGAGATCAAGGTTCCCCCGCCCGAAGACAAAAGTGAAGGAGAAGCCAACATCCCTTCTCCCCTTGGTAAGAGAAGGGGTGCCTCCGAATATTGGGAGGAAAGGGCTCCTAAGCGAGGCAAGATGCCCCTGTCGGGCGGCTCGGGCTTGGAGGACGACGTCGTCGCACAGTCCCACGATGAGGACAAGCCTCTGGCCAAATCGTAAGTGAACAAGGGTGTTTTTAAACATATCCTGTTCCTTTCCTGTTACCAAGGTAACATCTAGAATATATGTTTTTGCAGCTCGGCACACAGTCTTCTTCACCAATCCTCTTCCTCGGGGGATCTTCTCCCGGAGATGATGGAAAATGAGACACCTCCACCGGTCTCCTCGCCCAATAGGGCAGACGATTTCGAGGTATCGTCCCAGAGGGTCTCTCCTGATCAACAAGTGGTGCGAGGGGTGATGAAGACACTACCCGAAGGTGATACTTCGGTAGCCCAGGGTCCGGGGGCCAACAATAAAGGCCCCGGACTGTCCGGTTTACAGCTGGAGACAACTTTAGGGACAAGTAAACGGATCCCTTCGAAGGGAGGCCATACTCCTACAGCAGCTTCCGGAGATCCAGAAGCGCCGGATATATTGACGAACATGCTGCATCAGGCGTCCGTCTCAGAGGAACATCATACCTTGATGGGTACGGTGGTTGAAAGGGTTCTGTCCATGAAAAGCGGATTGAATGAAGCCTTCACAAGCCTGCTAAGAGGCTTCGAGGTTTGTACTGTAATATTTTCGATTGTGTTTTATTCACAAAACGCACCCGTGTATAGATAGTAGCCCCTGAGATTCTGATTGGATTCCCAAGGGAGGCGATCAGAGGATCAAAAAGATGTGCCCAGGAAATAATTTGATCAATTGGAACACATGTTGTTTCCTCCTTGGCGACTGCCCGGACTACAGAGGTTGCAGATCTGCAGCGGAAGCTTGATGTGGCAGATGATGACATCACGCTTATCAACAGGCGGCTTGACGAGGCATAAGGTATGTCTAGGGGGTAGTCATTACATGCACATGCTTATAATATAAGCCTGACGCTAAGAATTGTATACTGAAATATTCATGACTGCAGATGGTGCTGCCGCAGTTCAGATCCTTCGGGCTGAGTTGGCCCGGGCCAAGGAGCAGGGCCGGATTAGTAATGCGGCTGCCGAGAAGGCACCGGCCGTATTAAAGGCCGAACAGGCTGCTCGGTGCCAGTATGAGGAGAGAATATCCACAATGGCGCTCGAGCTAAAGGATGCTGCTAGCCGCTGCGAATTTCTCGAGAAGGATAATAAAGCTAGAACGGCTGATCTTGACAAGGCCTTACGAGAGGCGAAAGAAGCGCGGTCCGAGTCTATAGCGGCCCGGGAGGAGATCCGGCAAGCGGGGGAGATCGCGGCTGGTAAGCCCTTTTTATTACAAACTATGTTTGGCAATCCGAATTATGCCCCGCTGAATCAAGTGTGGAGTTCTCTAGACACATTGTTGGACTTGTGGAAGAGTGTCTCCGATGCGACGCAGTTTTTCTAAGCGCAAGAAGGACGTGCAATAGAAAAGCTGTTCTGGTCGCAGTTTAGCATGCCGAAGCGTCCGTTGTTGCTGAACGAACAGATGACTCAGTGGGCACAAGGTATCCGGATCTGCCATGAAGGACGTCGTGGTCCGGCTATGGCCGACCGAGCCAATTCCGGATAGTTATTTCGGTTTGGTGCAGTGACTTGTTGATGCGGTGCCGCATATCGACGTCGTTAAGCGGTCAACATGCATTAAAGGTGCATGGATGGCCTTTGCCCGTGTTAAGACATACTGGACGAAGATGAAGGCCACCAACGTTGCAGTGAAGAGTCCACCCAAGGGCAAGGACCACCACGCACCGGAGCATTATTTCGAGGATGTCTTAGAGGGTGCCCGCTTGATAGAGGGTCAGTGCTCGAAAGACATAATATTCAAGTGAAATGTATTGGAATTGTAAAAGACAATATTATGATATAATAAAATTATTTTTCATTGGCTCCTCCTGTGCAACCATTTTTGTATAGTCTAAAAGTTTTCCAGTCGTTGGCTTCAACCCCCTCGTAGAAAATACGGGGGTGTTCGGAAAAGCACTTGATCACTCTTAACCCAATGTCTTGGTCCATGAAGGAAGTGGCAATGCGGTGAACTAGGCAATTAGACTATAGGGCGTTAACACTTTCACTTATCCATAGGAGTTTTACGGTGGGTCTACGATATAGACCCTGGTATGTACGCGGTTACCCCAATATGGTGCGTTACATGTATGACCTGAAGAAAGGTCCATCGTGTAATACGAAGGGAATCGCGAAAGATTCTGATAAGTCATCGAGTGGTTGACCAGCTCTCACTGCACCATGACAGTTAGTTTTCAGCTTTATCTACTGAGGTGTTTGACCAGATGAACCGGAAACACAATCGCAGTAGTTCTCCCTTTACTATCCTAGCCAATAGAGCGGAACGTGAGGTAGTAAGCACAGGAGCCGGGCAACCCAACTATTGACCCAAGACATGATTCAGAGCTGATGCATATAAGGCCAAACTCGCGACGCCGAAGTATGCTATAAAACTGTTCGGACTTGTTGGCAACTCATTTTGTTCCCATACTGAGCCCCTGGCAAGTTATGTCGGGGTGCGCCTGTGAAACAACCAAAGGAGCAAAATTCAGTTCTTTAGAGAAAAGTGAATACTGAGTATGGATTATGTTTCTTTGGAACCTGAGTGATATGCCAATCGTCATTTTACAGATAATAACGCCAAGCAACCCGGCTTTTTAACATGCCATGGGTCGACGGTGAGGAAAAAGGCACTTTACAAAGCTAAAAAAATAGAGCGCGGTCTACAAAAAGTTGTTTTGGACCTCCTGCCGCACGTCTGCGTCGCCTTTCCTAGGTGAAGGGCTCTTAACAGGAGTGGCCTTTGGGTGAATGTACGAACCCGAACTCCGATAGAGTCCGTGAGATAACCGGCCTTTTGAGCCACATGTGGTGAAGGATAATGAAAAAGAAAGAGTAGTTAGAAAAGAAAAAAGAAGGAGTTTATGGGAGTACTTGTAGGCCCGTCCATATTGTGCTTCTGCCGATGCCCAGGGTATTTGAAGTGCATAGTTATGTATGCGCGATACAGATTTCGTAGGTACATGAGGCGGACGGCGGAAGTCGAACTGCTAGTCCAGCTCCAAATTTGGTCGGTCCTTGGATGGAGACCAACGGCTTAATGGTTGACGAGGTATGTGGTTTAATAAGGTCGCTTTGTACTTCGTTTGAAGTAGCCGCAGTATGATCATCTATTCGGAGGGAGCGCTTCTTACGCTCCCCTATAGAGGTGTGTGTTATGTATACCATGTTCACTGTTTTTACTTCGGTGGGAAATTGCTTCTGACCCCCGGTATTTTTTTGGTGAGTCTCTTCGTCATCGCTATCACCGGGCGGCCTCTTCCCCTTATGTTCGGTGTTGAGCTTGCCGGCCTGTTTGATGATCCAACAGCTTCTGTTGGTGTGATTAGCAGGTTTATCAGGGTTGCCATGAATTTGGCAGGGCCGATCCAATATCTTGTCTAAATTGGATGGTCCGTCCCTGTTTGCCTTGAATGGCTTTTTCCGTTGACCGGATTTGGGGTCATTGAATCCGGCGTTGACCCACCGTGGACGTCGTTCCTTCATTATCAGTGTGATGTTTCTGTTTATTGCGTCGTGGCTTGCCGTTGCCGTCTCGGACTTCAGAAGTGCCCAGCTCGCTGGCGCTGTTACTTCTACAAGCGAGCCAGCTGTCTTCTCCCGCGCAAAAGCGGGTCATCAGAGTGGCAAGGGCTGAAATGGATTTTGGTTTTTCTTGACCGAGGTGGCGGGCGAGCCACTCATCCCAGACACTGTGTTTGAAGGCCGCTAGGGCTTCCGCGTCCGGACAGTCGACGATTTGGTTCTTTTTAACTAAGAACCTAGTCCAGAGCTTCCTGGCTAACTCTCCGAGCTGCTAGACGATGTGACTTAAGTCGTCGGCATCTGGTGGCTGGACATATGTACCTTGGAAGTTGTTGCGGAAGGCGTCTTCCAAATCCTCCCAGCTGCCAATAGAATTTTCGGGCAGACTATTTAACCAGTGCCGAGCTGGCACTTTGAGTTTTAGTGGGAGGTATTTGATGGCATGAAGGTCATCTCCGCGGGCCATATGGATATGGAGAAGGAAATCCTCGATCCATACTACGGGGTCAGTTGTTCCATCATATGATTCGATATTCACGGGGTTAAACCCTTCTGGGAATTCATGCTCCATTACTTCGTCATTGAAGCAAAGAGGGTGTGCGGCGCCTCTATATCGGGCCACATCGCGACGTAGCTCCGATGGAGTCCGTCTGCGGTTTTCGGCCCGAGCGTGACTGGGCTTGTCACGTCCGAATAGATAGCCGTCGTCGCGTGTCGGGGGCGTGCTCGCGATCCGTAGATCGATCTAGTATGTCCTGCTCTATCGTCCGGGTCCTGCCGAAGGTCATATGTATAACCCCGAGCTATTTTATCTCTGCCTTTACAATGATGCGGGGCGGGCTGGTGTTCGGCTTGAGTTGTCGCTTTATCCCGACCACGTGGTGGTCGGTCAGTCGCATTGCGCGATGATGCTACGGGCTCCGGCGCCTCATCATCAAACCGAGGTAGCAATTTGCGCTTCAGATAGCTTTTGGCTGGGCGCTTGAGGCCGTATTCTTCGGCTGCTAGGACATCAGTCCATCTATCATTGAGGATGTCTTATTTAGCTTGAAGCTGCTGCTGCTTCTTTTTCAGGCTCCTTGTAGTGGCTATTAGCCGGCGCTTAAAGCGCTCCTGCTCGAGAGGTTCCTCAGGCACGATAAAATCCTCGTTGCCGAGGCTCACCTCATCCTTGGAGAGCGGAAGATAATTACTATCCTTCGAGTCGTCGTTTATGGCCCGTTCGTCAGGGCTAACTTGCCCGTTTTCCCGTTCCTCCTGTTCGGAAGTTATCTCAACGGGGTCTTCATTATCTTCGGCATCATCCGGAGTATTGTTTTCTCCCGTGCCGGTATTGTTGTCTTTTCCATGACGTGACTTAGAGCGGCGCCGCTGACGCCGGCGTTTTGGCTGTATCACAGGAGGTTCATCCTCAACTAGATTTTCTTTGTCATCGTCGTTAGTTATTTTAGGTGTATCCACCATGTACACGTCGTAAGACGAGGTGGCCGTCCAACGCCCAAAGAACGGCGGAGTTTGGCTCGCTCTTCATCGGCATCGTCGTCCATACCATTGATGTCTTCGGAGCCGTAATCGAGCATGTTGGTTAAGTCTTCGACGGTGGCTATAAAGTGGGCGGTGGGTGGGAAGCGAAAATTCTCCGTCATCAGCCTCCAGTTCAAACCAGATATAATTTGGCTGTGAGCCCTCCGCTAAGGATAGCACTTTTAACGAGTTTAACATATCGCCCAAAGGCGAGTGCTGAAAAATGTCCACGGAGCTGAGTTCAACGATCGATGACTGATCAAGCTCGACGCATGTGGATGTACATGGTTCAGAACCTGTAGCCGGAAACGAGTCCGAGGCTCCGGTGACACAGATCCCACTCGAGGTTGGGTCTGTGTGTGGCTCTGACGCTGCTGGGACTGCGGTATCCGTAGCAGGGTTGAGCTTCCCGTCTTCGGATGGCGTGATCTGCTCTGGATCTAAGGCCGGAGTAGTTACAGGTGCTATCTCCTGGGTATGGTCCGATGACAGATTTAAGTCATGTTCATCGTGGTGACGGGGAGCGACTGCCGTGGTCTCGAATCCGTCGAAGATCAAGTCTCATAGGATATTCACAATGTAGTTCAAGCTCCCGAATCTGACCTGGCGGCCAGGGGCGTAGCTATCGATTTGCTCCAGATGGCCAAGCGAGTTGGCCCGCAGTGCGATGCCACCGAACACGAAGATCTGTCCGGGGAGGAAGACCTCTCCCTGGACAACATTGTTCTAGATGATTGAAGGGGCTATCAAACCTTTTGGGGACGGTGTCGGTGTCAAAACCGGCGGATCTCGGGTAGGGGGTCCCGAACTGTGCGTCTAAGGCGGATGGTAACAGGAGGCGGGGGACACAATGTTTACCCAGGTTCGGGCCCTCTCGATGGAGGTAATACCCTACTTCCTGCTTGATTGATCTTGATGATATGAGTATTACAAGATTCGATCTACCACGAGATCGTAGAGGCTAAACCCTAGAAGCTAGCCTATGATTATGATTGTTGTTGTCCTACAGACTAAACCCTCTGGTTTATATAGACACCGGAGGGGGCTAGGGTTACAGTCGGTTACAAGGAGGAGATCTACAGATCCGAATTGCCAAGCTTGCCTTCCATGCTAAGGAGAGTCCCACCCGGACACGGGACAAAGTCTTCAATCTTGTATCTTCATAGTCCAACAGTCCGGCCAAAGTATATAGTCCTTCTGTCCGGGGACCCCCTAATCCAGGACTCCCTTAGACGGCACAGTGGAACTCTTAATGAAAGCACCAATGTCGGTGTCAAAATTGGCGGATCTCGGGTAGGGGGTCCCGAACTGTGCGTCTAAGGTTGATGGTAATAGGAGACGGGGGACACAATGTTTACCCAGGTTCGGGCCCTCTCTATGGAGGTAATACCCTACTTCCTGCTTGATTGATCTTGATGAATATGAGTATTACAAGAGTTGATCTAGCACGAGATCGTAATGGCTAAAACCCTAGAAATCTAGCCTGTATGACTATGATTATTCTTGTCCGGACTAAGCCCTCCGATTTATATAGACACCGAAGGAGACTAGGGTTGTACAAAGTCGGTTATAGAGAAATGAATCTTCATATTTGGACGCCAAGCTTGCCTTCCACGCCAAGGAGAGTCCCATCCGAACACAGGAGAGAGTCTTCGGTCTTGTATCTTCACAACCCATTAGTCCGGCCCATGTCCCACAGGCCGGACGCCCGAGGACCCCTTAGTCCAGGACTCCCTCACCCCTCCCTAGTCAAGGGAGGGGGCTAAACCCTAGAAGCTAGCCTATGATTATGATTGTTGTTGTCCTACGGACTAAACCCTCCGGTTTATATAGACACTGGAGGGGGCTAGGGTTACACAGAGTCGGTTACAAGGGAGAAGATCTACAGATCCGAATTGCCAAGCTTGCCTTCCACGCCAAGGAGAGTCCCACCCGGACACGGGACAAAGTCTTCAATCTTGTATCTTCATAGTCCAACAGTCCGGCCAAAGTATATAGTCCGGCTGTCTGGGGACCCCCTAATCCAGGACTCCCTCAGTATCCCCTGAACCAGGCTTGAATGACAATGAGTCCGGCGCGCAGATTGTCTTCGGCATTGCAAGGCGGGTTCTTCCTCCGAATATTCCATAGAAGATTTCAAACACAAGGATAGTGTCCGGCTCTGCAAAAAAAATTCCACATACCACCATAGAGAGTATAGTATTTCCACAAATCTAATCTGCTGACAACTTTTCATAATGTGACATCATGCCATGGCCCAGTCATTATTCGAACCATTTTTCTCAACCAGCTACTGCACATATTGCGAGGCGGTTTTCTTGGCACGTCTTGTCGAAGCAGAGATCGTGTCCCCTTATCACAGGATTCTCGTCAATACGGGTGTGGGTAACCCATCCGCGCCATTAATCACGACGCTTGGGGAATAAGCGAGTTTACCAGGCAGGTGGGGAGGCGCATAGTTTCCTCCATCCTTATAAAGGGACAAGGACTCCTCCTTTTTACCCACGCCTTCTTATTCCCTGCCCATCCATTCTCGCGCACTCGAGCTCCAGCGCCCAACTTTGCATTTTCTCCGCAAAACCACTCCAAACATGTCCGGAGCAGGAGGCAAGTGCATGGTCTCCTCCGTTACGGAGGAGAACATTACGAAGCTCCGGGAAGCCGGATACCTGGCCGCAGATATCACGCACCGGCTCCCAGATGCGGGGCAGATCATCCCCACCCCCGAACCCCACGAAAGGGTTGTATTCCTTACCCATTGCGCCCGCGGGCTGGGATTTCCCCTCCACCCATTTGTTCACGGGCTGGACTTCCATGATCTGGCCCCCAATTTCATCCTCAACATCTCGGAGTTTATCGTCGTGTGCGAGGCCTTCCTCTGCATCAAGCCCGGCCTGTGGCTGAAGACCTTCAATGTTAAACCGAAGGTGGTGGTCGGCCGGCAAGCGGAGTGCGGAGGCGCCATGGTGGGCAAAATGCCCAACGTCACCTGGCTTGAAGGCTCCTATGTGGAGACCGTAAAAGGGTGGCAATCGGGGTGGTTTCTACATCACCGAGCCGCGCGACACCAACTGGGTGGCGGCCCTCGAATTTCGATCCGGCATCCCCATGCGGCTCACCTCCCGGAAAGAGAAGGGCCTATCCTGGGGTTCATCGGTGGAGCTGACCGGACTCCAGAAATGCGTCAAAAACATGATAAGCAAGAAAATCAAGCTTGTCAACGTGGTCCAAGTCATGCTCTTCCGCCGGATCCTCCCGTGTCAAAGACGGGCATTCAATTTGTGGGAGTTCGACCCGGCTATGCACCAGACGCCGCGAGAGCTCTTCAACACGACGCACTAAGACATCTGGAAGGTGCTGTTCAAGTCCGCCGAGGTACCTCCTCTCCTTACCGAGGATCACGGACCCAGCGTGAAGCGCCATGCCAATCTGGTAAGCTCCTTATATCTCACAAGATGTTTCTTTCCCCAGTATAATCATGTGAGGGATCTAAGCCTCCACACCATTAAACAGGATTGGGTCGCGACAGCGGAGCAGATCGATTGTCCGGCCTCACTGCCCGAAGATCCAGCAAGGACTCTCTTAATGGAGATGCTGGTTTCGGCGCCCTATGAGGCACCGGAGAAGAAGGCCAAGAAGAAGGCCACGGGGACCAGGAAAGGTCTCCGGCGCAAGGTTATATCGGACTCATCATCCGATAACACCGAGGCGCCCTCCTCCCATGAAAACGAGGAGGAGGAGGAAAGTTCTCCCCCCCAGCCGGGGGAGACAAGAAAAGGAAGGCCGCCCCGTCTGGGGAGGCCAAAGGGTCCAAGAAGGAAAGGACTCTCCTTCCGGACTGCTCCACAATGGCCGCTTCGGTGATTTAGGAGTGGTTACCCGAGGACAAGCCTGGCGAAATCGTGAGTATCCGGATACCATAATAATTCTTGGTATGTTTTATTTTATTGCTTCTTATCATGCCAAACATGATCATGCAGTCCATCCAAAGCCCATATCAACGTATCCTCTTCGGATGATTCTTTGGGCCCGTCGGATATGAACAGCAATTCACTCATGACCGACTCCTCCCCCCGCCCTACGGACGACGTCGAGGTGTTGTCTCAAAGGGCACTGGACCAAGGGGAGACAGTTCCGGAGGCGCCCCACGGTGACATTCCAGACGCTGGGCGCACGAGGGGCAAGACTCCCATGGGCTCTAATGCCGGGGGCAGCAAGTCTAGCCTCACCAAATCTTGTGCAGAACCTCCGGTGGTTCCGGATTGGCCAAAGCGACCCCTCACCAAGGGGGGCAAGCCATCTGTGCCGATGGCCTTTGTCCATCTAGAGGCATCGGACAATTTACTGGAAGCGCTTCATGGCGCTTCCATTGACGAAGTGCACCGCACTATCATGAGTGCGGTGGTCAAGAAGGTTCAGTCTGCCAAAAGCGGACTGACTGAAGCCTGTGCCAGCCTCCAAACAGGCTTTGAGGTAAGTAATCAATTTATGAGAAAAATGTCACAGCATAGACAGTAGCCCCTGATGCTCTATTTGGTGTTCGCAAAGAAAGGCCGAACAGAGGATCAAATAACAATCACAGGAGTCTAATCAAAATATGTCTATGTGAATAAGCGAGCTTCATCATTGGCCAGCCGCCTTGCAGTGGAGGTTGCCAAGATGAAGCGGGACCTTGAGCGGTCCAAGGAAGAGCTCGACCTTACCAAGAGGCAGCTCAAGAGAACAAAGGTAAGTAGTACCCGTCTGCTTATTGATAAAGAAAAGGAAGGTGGTTTGTTAGATCACAGGATCGTCATGAATTTTTCTAGGGGCCACGACCGAAGTGGCGGCCCTGAAGAAGGCGCTGTCCGAGGCCGAAGGCAAAGCGGCCACGGAGCACGCCGAGCGCGAGAGGCAAGAGGCCCGAATCGACGACGTGCAGCAAGAGCTCCAGGACTTTGTCAAGAAGTACGAGTCCTTGGAGCATGACTCTAAGACGCAAGGGTCCGAGCTTGCGAAGGCCCTCGAGAACGCACAAAATGCCAAGGCTGAAGCCCAAAAGGCCCTCCGGGAAATTGAGGCGGTCAAGAAGATAGCGGCAGGTAAGGCATTCATTATGCAAAGCAAGCATGTGAAGGAAACTTTCCTTTTACTTACCCGACCCGGAGCTCTCCAGAGCGTTCGCAGATCTGCCAAAGAAGGTGTAGGATGGCGCGGAGTTCTACGGGACGAGGAAGGGAGCTCGACGGAGAAGTTGTTACGGTCTCAGATTATCGGGACCGAACATCCGATGCCCTTGAGCGACCAGTTGAAGCAACCGGTCGAGCTTCACAAGGCGGCCGAACTGGCCATGAGGGGCCTCATAGTCTGGATGTGGCCTGGCGAGCCCCTGTCTGGCAGCTATTTCGGCCTGGTAAGGCGACTTGTGAACGCTTGCCCACGGCTTGAAGTCATCAATCGGTCCGTCTGCATTGAGGGTGCGCGCAGAGCTTTTGCCCGGGCGAAAGTGCACTGGGCTAAGATGGACGCCGAAAAGCTAGTGAAGGAGGGGCCGTCGGAGGGCAAGGAGCATCGCCACCCCAAAAAGTATTATGACAGTGTCCTGAAGGATGCTCGCCTTGTGGCAGAGGAATGTGCTAAGGATGTAATATTTGAATGAATGTACTCATGTCATCCTGTAATATGAAACGAGTTCATTTGTGCTATGTAACGCTTGCTAATTTAAAATATTACCTTCTGTGCGGCCGTTTATAAAATTTGGGAGTTGGCGAGTTGTTAGCTTCTGCCCGCATGTAACTAGTACTGGGGTGTTCGGGATAAACCTGATCACTCTTTGTCCCAATATTGGGTCCTTCGAAGGAGGTGTTCAGCACAACGAACCAGGCAATCGGACTATAAAGCTTTATCACTCTCACTTAGCCATAAAAGTCTACAATTTTAAATTTTGGCGAAGCCCCTAGTATTCGGAAGGTTGAACTTGGGGTGCTATGTACGCCTAAATCGGACAAGGCCGACTCCTTGCCCAAAGCGGAAAAAATCTTTAAGGATTTGAGACCTCTCGAACAGCGACCAACTCTCGCCGCATCATGACAGTTAGTTTTTGGCTTTCTCTACTGAGGTGCTCGTCCGGAAGAACCGGGACACATTCACAGTAGTTCTCCCAGTGCTACCTTAGCTGATATAGCGGAACGTAAGGTACCAAAACATGGGAGCCGGGCAAACCCAACTATTGACCCAAGACATGATTCGGAGCTGATGCATATAATGCTATAAGTTCGTGGTGCCGCACTGTCGAAAGTGTTCGGACTTTTCATGCCATGTTATGGGGTACACCAAATCCCCTGGCGCACTGGTCGCATCAAAATGTACGGGTGCAATTTGTCGTAAATAAGCAGACAAGGAAAAAAAGATAAAGGAATGCAATAATGAGCTAATGTTGTACATTGTTATTTAAATGATACGTCAAAGCGTATGCATACATGTAGTGCAATAAGTAGAAAATAAGACTATTTGACATGTCCTATCCAAGGGCAAGCTGCGTGTGGGTATGCAAAACAGGTATATCGATCATTATCAGAGACCACCTGAGGATTCCCTTGTACGTCAAAGCTTCTAGCTTCCTTGGTGTTTCCTTCCCGTGACGGGTCCGATAATCAGACGATCGGAGAGGGCCTTCAGAGAATAAGGGCCTGAAAGGAAGAAAATGTTAAAGGTATACAGGTCCTGAAGCGGTTGAGCCACATTGTGGGCCGTGCCATGGTCGTGCCTCCGCCTATGCCCATGGTATCTTGAGTACGTAATTATGTATGCGCGACGCAAATTTCACCGCTTGACTGGGGCTAGGACGGAGGCCGAATTGCTAGGCGAGCTCTAAACGTGCCTGGCGATCCTCTTGCATGGTACTCCGGACTCGCTTGAAGGTGTCCGGGGTCTTTTTCGCCGAATTGGCAGTTTGCCTCATAAGGCTGCTTTGCGCTTCTGCTGCGAGGGCCGCAGTGTGCTCCTCCGCGCGGAGCGAGCGTTCTGTGTTTCCATTAACTGTTATAACCCCGCGAGGTCCTGGCATTTTGAGCTTAAGGTATGCATAATGCGGTACCGCATTGAATCTGGCAAATGCGGTTCGTCCGAGCAGTGCGTGATAGCCACTACGGAAGGGGACGATATCGAAGATTAACTCCTCGCTTCGGAAGTTGTGGGAGATCGAAGACCACTTCCAGTGTGATTGAGCCCGTGCAATAGGCCTCTACACCTGGGATGACACCTTTAAAGGTGGTTTTGATGGGTTTCATCCTCGAGGGGTCTATGCCCATTTTGCGCACTGTATCCTGATAGAGCAGATCCAGGCTGCTGCCACCGTCCATAAGGACTCGAGTGAGGTGAAATCCGTCAATGATGGGGTCAAGGACCAATGCGGCAGAACCGCCATGACGTATACTAGTGGGGTGGTCCCTGCGATCGAAGGTGATCGGACAAGAAGACCATCGGTTGAACTTTGGGGCGACTGGCTCCATCGCATAGACGTCCCTCAGTGCGCGTTTACGTTCCCGCTTGGGAATATGGGTTGCGTATATCATGTTTACCGTTTTCACTTGGGGGGGAAATTTCTTCTGTCCTCCTTTGTTCGGCGGCCGGGGCTCCTCGTCGTCGTTGTTATGCAGCCACTTTTCCTTGTTTTCGACATTCAACTTGCCGGCCTGTTTGGGCACCCAGCATTCTCTGTTGGTGTGGTTGGCTGGTTTATCGGGGGTGCCGTGAATTTAGCACGAACGATCGAGTATGCGGTCCAAGCTGGACGGACCCAGATTGCTTCTTTTGAACGGTTTTTTCCGCTGACCGGATTTAGAGCCACTGAATCCGGCATTAACTGCTGTGTCTTCGGCGTTGTCGCCAAGTTATTGGCGCGCTTTGTGTCCGCTTGGCGCCGTGGCTTCGCGTCGCTATCTTTGGCATCCGAATTGCCAGGATCTCTCGATGTGTTGTTGCTGCGAGCGGCCAGTACATCCTCGCCCGCACAAAAGCGGGTCATGAGTGTCGTGAGGGCTGCCATGGACTTGATTTTTCTTGGCGAGGTGTGGGCGAGCCACTAAATCACGGATGTTATGCTTAAATGCCGCTAAGGCCTCAAAGATCCGGACATTCGACAATTTGGTTCTTTTAGTTAGGAATCGAGTCCAGAATTTCTGGTGATTCCCCTAGCTGTTGGGTTATGTGACTCAAGTCATCGGCATCCGGTGGTCGCACATAAGTGCCTCGAAGTTGTCAAGGAATGCGTCCTCCAAATTTTCCCAACCGCTAATGAAGTTTGCCGGGCTATTGAGCCAATGCCGAAGCGGTGTCCTTTGAGTTTTAATGGGAGGTACTTGATGGCATGTAGATTGTCACCGCGGGCCATGTGGATGTGGAGGAGGAAATCTTCAATCCATACCGCGGGGTCTGTTGTACCATCAGATGATTCAATGTTCACGGGTTTAAAACCTTCTAGGAATTCGTGATCCATTACTTCATCAGTGAAGCATAGGGGGTGTGCGGCGCCTCTATGCTGGGCTATATCACGACGCAGTTCATACAAGTCTTGTCTGCTGTATTCAGCCCAGCCGGATTTGCTTTTAGTATATCCGGTGTGACGGTCGTCGTCGTGCGTTGGGGTGCGCCCGCGTGATCCGTAGATCGATCTTACATGTCCTGCTTTGTTTTCCAATACGTCTCGCAGGTCCTGTGTGTTACCCCGGGCCTTGGTATTTTTGTTTGACTGGCGGCGGGGTGCGGCTGGACTTCGGCCTGATATGCCGCTTTGTCTCGGCCACGAGGTGGCTGGTCAGCCGCATCATATGCTGGAAGCATAGGCTTTAATGCTTCCTCCTCGAGTTGGGGTAGCAACCTGCGCTTTGGATAACTATTGGTTGGGCGTTCGAGTTCGTATTCCTCGGCCGCTAGGACCTCAGTCCATCTATCCGCTAGCAGATCTTGGTCAGCTTTAAGCTGATGTTGCTTTT
This sequence comes from Aegilops bicornis, assembly GCA_021605145.1. Taxonomy (NCBI): domain Eukaryota; kingdom Viridiplantae; phylum Streptophyta; class Magnoliopsida; order Poales; family Poaceae; genus Aegilops; species Aegilops bicornis. The sequence goes on from CM038672.1 coordinate 388,163,602, forward strand.
TCTTCAGCCTTTTTGCTGTGGCTATAAGCCGGCACTGGAAGCGCTCCTGTTCGACGGGATCCTCATGCACGATAATTCTTCGTCGCCGAGGCTCACCTCGTCTTCGGAGAGAGGCATGTAATTGTCATCCACTGATTCTCCGTCTGCTGCCTATTCCTTAGGGCTAGCTTGCCCATCCTCCCACTCGAAGCCTGGCTGGAGTGGATTGTCTTCATCTTCGGCACTATCCGCAGCGTTGTTGTCTCTTGTGCCGGTATCACCGCTTTTGCTATGGCGGGGCTTAGAGCGGTGCCATTGATGCCGGTGCTTAGATTGCTTCTCGAGGGGATTATCCTCTGTTGACTTATTGCCATCGCTTTCTTTGGGGGTGTCCACCATGTATATATATCATATGATGAGGTGGCGATCCGGTATACAATGGCGGTGGTTCCTGTTCTTCTCCTACATCGTCGTCCATACCGTCGATGTCTTTGGAGCCGAAATCAAGCATGTCGATTAAGTCATCGACAGTGGCTATTAAGTGGGCGGTGGATGGGGAACGAATTTCTTCGTCGTCTGCTTCCCACTCAAGCCGGACACAGTTCGGCCAAGGGCCTCCTAACAAGGAGAGAGACCTTAATGAATTTACCACATCGCCCAGGGGCGAGTGCTGAAAGATATCCGCGGAGGAAAACTCCATGATCGGTGCCTGATCAGATTCGATAGGCAGCCTTGGTGATTCGGAGCCCATGGCCGGGGACGAATCCAAGAGTCCGGCAACACAGGTCTCGTAGGAGGTGAAGTCAACATTCGGCTCTATTGCCACTGAGTGTGCGGCCTCCGTGGCAGGGTCCATCCACCCGTCATTGGACGGCGCAATCTGCTCCGGATTGAGGACCAGAGTAGCCATAGGTGTGATCTCCCGAACACCGTCCGAAGGCAGAGCTAAGTCATGTTTGCCGTGGATCAGGCGGGCGCGACTGACATGGGCTCGAATCCGCCAAAGATCAAGTCTCCGCGGATGTCGGCAGATAGTTTAAGCTTCAAACCCGACTGACTGACGGTAGGGCGTAGCTCTCGATTCTGCTTCCAGATGGCCAAGCGAAAGTTTCGCGGCAAAGTCGCCGAATACGAAGATCTGTCCGGGAGAAAAACCTCACCTGGATCGCATCGTTGCCGATGATCGAAAGAGCCATCAAGCCTTATGGTGACGCGATGGAACTCTCAATGAAAGCACCAATGTCGGTGTCAAACCGGCGGATCTCGGGTAGGGGTTCCGAATCAGGCGTCTAAGGCGGATGGTAACAGGAGGCGGGGACACATTGTTTACCGGGTTCGGGCCCTCTCGATGGAGGTAATACCCTACTTCCTGCTTGATTGATCTTGATGATATGAGTATTACAAGAGTCGATCTACCACGAGATCGTAGAGACTAAACCCTAGAAGCTAGCCTATGATTATGATTTTTGTTGTCCTAAGGACTAAACCCTCCGATTTATATAGACACCGGAGGGGGCTAGGGTTACACAGAGTCGGTTACAAGGGAGGAGATCTACAGATCCGAATTGCCAAGCTTGCCTTCCACGCCAAGGAGAGTCCCACTTTGGGACACGGGACGAAGTCTTCAATCTTGTATCTTCATAGTCCAACAGTCCGGCCAAAGTATATAGTCTGGCTGTCCGGGGACCCCCTAATCCAGGACTCCCTCAGACGACACAGTGGAACTCTCAATGAAAGCACCAATATCGGTGTCAAAACTGGCGAATCTCGGGTAGGGCGTCCCGAACTATGCGTCTAAGGTTGATGGTAATAGGAGACGGGGGACACAATGTTTACCCAGGTTCGGGCCCTCTCTATGGAGGTAATACCCTGTAACTCCCCAAGACCGGCGCGCCAGAAGCCTTCCATGTTTTTCGTTGTCGTCGTGTGTTTTATTTGCTTGTTGCATTTCATCATCGCATCATTCGCATTGCATCGGCACTCCATTGCCGTCATGTTTTAAAACTTGCACCCGTTCGTAGTTGCCGCGTCCCCCCTTGCCTTCGTTGCCCGTTCCGAGACCAACCGTGTTTTCGGTCCCTCTTGTCAATCCAACTAACCTCTCTTGTCAGCCCACGATCCCCCTCGCGTGAGCGTCCGAAACTCCCCCGAACCCGACTCAAGTTGTTGTTACCGTCGGGTCAGGATCATCCCCACACATCTATAAAATATCTTCGGTTTCTTATTTGTTTTCCCTAACCTATTTTTCTGTCCGTCGGATCTAAATCGATGAGTCCCTAAACCTTCTTCTCTATCTATAAATAGACCACCTACCTACCTAACCCTAGAATTTAGGAGCCTTGTCCCATCCACCAAATCCCCTCAGCCGCCGCCGCCAGTTCTCTTCCACCTCGGGATCCCTCCCGATCCATCTCCACCCAATCAGATCGCAGCGGCCACCACTCCTCTCGTTCACCATCCGTCCTTCCCGTAGCTCCCCGCAGTCACCTCCCTCGAGCCCGAGGCCATGCCTCCTCTGCTCGATCTCCCCTGCCTAGCCGTGCCTCGTTCCCCTCGTCGCGAGCCAGGGAGAGGAGCTCCCTGCCGTCTCCCACCTTGTGTCGTCCCCGCCGTCTACCACCACCAGCAGCAGCTAAGCTACGTCGCCCCCTTCCCTTCTTGCCGCACCTCCTCTCTCTCTCCCCCTCCTGACCTCGTTTTCCCTCTCATGGTTCAACAGCAGCAGGAGTCCTGCCATGGCCGTCCGAACCCCGCTGCTGCATCGCGCTGCCGTCGGGGCCTCGTCTCCACCACCAGACCCGGCCGACCTTCGTCGCCCTTGCCCGTTCCCGGCCGGATCCCACCGCAGGGCCCCGTCCCCGGCCACCGGTGCCCTCGCCGGAGACCACCTGCGTCGCCCGCCAAGTCCTGCGCCGCTATGCCTCCTCGTCAGCCACGTCGCCGGCGACCAAGGCCACCAGGACCTCCTCAACGGTGCAACGCCGCCGGCCACCTCTCCGAGCAGAGCCGCCGGACGAGCAGGTCCCCGTCTCGCGCCCTTTCTTCCCTTCTTTTTCCCTAACTCCCTTTCTCCTCTGACCTTCCCTCTCTTGTATACTCGTGTTCCAGCCGAGCCATGGCCACTGCGACTCGCTCAAGCCCCCTCTGTTCGCCGCTTGGACGCTGCCAAGCCGTGGAGCCATCGCCGTTCCTCCTTCGTCGCCTGGATCCGGCGCCCTTCGTCCGTCCTCGCCGGAGCCGTGCCAAGTTCCCCTGCATCGCGCGTGCGTTGACCGCGTCTCTACCCCGCTCGACCTGTAGACCGCGCCTCCACGCGCCTGGGCCGCCTCCTCTTTGCCTGTTGACCGAGGCCCAGTCCCCACCTCACCGATCTGGCCCGAGGCATTTGGTGAGCAGCCCCTCGGCCTTTTCCCTGTTGGGCTTCCTGCTCAGATTCGGCCCAGTTCTTGTTTTTTTTCAGCGTCTGCGAATTTAGACATTATTCCAGAGAGTGCAGTTTTACAGAAAAACCCTCATATTCATGCATTTAATAACTCCACAACCGTGCATCGGTTTAAAATGTTTCATATATGCAAAATGCTTAGAATTTCATCTAGTTTCATAATATGCTGTTTTCATCCATGTTAAAAATGTTTAAGTTGCTGTTTACATTTATTTTGCATAAATGCCATGCTAAATTATTTATTTCATAACTAAATAACCGTAGCTCCAAATTTAATAAATTTTATATGTAAATGGGGTAGAAAAAAATGCATAGATTAACTTGTTGCACTTTATTTCCCTGTTTAACAACAATAAAATGTGGTTTTAGACAAAACAGTAGCAAATTCGAAATATGACATATGGGGATTTTCCGGAATAGTTGTTTGTTGTTCCGGCCTCATTTAAACTTGCCTAGATAGGTAGTTTTATTGTGCTTCACCTCTTGCCATGTTTAACAACATTTAATATTGTTTGGTACATAACCAAGAGAGAACTAAATGAGTCATGTGGTGTTTCTTCAATATGCAACTCGTTGCATATTGAACTCCACTTAATTTGTAGTATTGTTTGTTGCACTTTGCCATGTCATGCCTCATTTAAACCGGACATGCATCATACTTGATTGTGCATCATGCCTTGTTTATGATTATGTGTTTACTATTTTATTTGTTTCTTTCCGGGTTGCTTCTCTCGTTAGCTTCGGTTTCGTTCCGGAGTTGTGAGGATTCGTTCCACTACATCCGTCTTCTTCATGGACTCGTTCTTCTTCCTTGCGAGATCTCAGGCAAGATGACCATACCCTCGGAATCACTTCTATCTTTGCTTGCTAGTTGTTCGCTCTATTGCTATGCCGCGCTACCTACCACTTGCTATATAATGCCTCCCATTTTGCCATGTCAAAACTCTAACCATCTTTTCCTAGCAAACCGTTGTTTGGCTATGTTACCGCTTTTGCTCAGCCCCTCTTATAGCATTGTTAGTTGCAGGTGAAGTTGAAGTTGGTTCCATGTTGGAACATGGATATTTTGGGATATCACAATATCTCTTATTTAATTAATGCATCTATATACTTGGTAAAGGGTGGAAGGCTCGGCCTTATGCAGTGTTTTGTTCCACTCTTGCCGCCTCTAGTTTCCAATCATAGGTGTTATGTTCCTTGATTTTGCGTTCCTTACGTGGTTGGGTGATTTATGGGACCCCCTTGACAGTTCGCTTTGAACAAGACTCCTCCAGCAAGGCTCAGCCTTGGTTTTACCATTTGACTACCTACACCTATACCTTTCCCTTGGGTTTTCGCGAGCCCGAGGGTCATCTTTATTTAGCCCCCCCGGGCCAGTGCTCCTCTGAGTCTTTGGTGCGAACCGAGTAGATCATGGGGCCACCTCTGTGGAAACTTGAGGCTTGGTTTTACTCGTAGGATGTCTCATCCGGTGTGCCCCGAGCAGAGATATGTGCTGACTCCTATCGGGATTTGTCGGCACGGTCGGGTGGCTTTCTTTGGTCTTGTTTTACCATTGTCGAAATGTCTTGTAAACCGAGATTCCGAGATCGACGGTCTTCCTGTGAGAAGGAATATCCTTTGTTGACCATGAGAGCTTGTGATGGGCTAAGTTGGGACACCCCTGCAGGGTATTATCTTTCGAAAGCCGTGCCCGCGGTTATGTGGCAGATGAGAATTTTTGTTAATGTCCGGTTGTAGAGAACTTGACACTTGACTTAATTAAAATACACCAACCTTGTGTGTAGTCGTGATGGTCTCTTTTCGGCGAGTCCGGGAAGTGAACACGGCCTTGTGTTATGCTTGGGCGTAAGTAGTTTCAGGATCACTTCTTGATCATTTCTAGCTTCGCGTCCGTGCGTTGCTCCTCTTCTCGCTCTCATTTGCGTATGTTAGCCACCATATATGCTTAGTGCTTGATGCAGCTCCACCTCACTACCTTCTCCTATCCATAAGCTTAAATAGTCTTGATCTCGCGGGTGTGAGATTGTTGAGTCCACGTGACTCACAGATTCTACCAAAACAGTTGCAGGTGTCGATGATACCAGTGCAGATGACGCAACCCAGCTCAAGCGTGAGCTCGATGAAGTTCTTGATTGTTGCTTTGTTTCGTTTCCCGTTGATCAGTAGTGGAGCCCAGTTGGGACGATCGGGGATCTAGCATTTGGGGTTGTCTTCTTTTATTTTGGTTCCGTAGTCGGACCTTGCTTGTACTCTGAATGATGTATGTTTAATTTATGTATTGTGTGAAGTGGGGATTGTAAGCCAACTCTTTATCCCATTCTTGTTCATTACATGGGATTGTGTGAAGATGACCCTTCTTGCGACAAAACCTACAATGCGGTTATGCCTCTAAGTCATGCCTCGACACGTGAGAGATATAGCTGCATCGTGGGCGTTACATACCCTACTTCCTGCTTGATTGATCTTGATGAATATGGGTATTACAAGAGTTGATCTACCACGATATCGTAATGGCTAAAACCCTAGAAATCTAGCCTGTATGACTATGATTATTCTTGTTCGGACTAAGCCCTCCGATTTATATAGACACCGGAGGAGACTAGGGTTGTACAAAGTCGGTTATAGAGAAAGGAATCTTCATATTTGGGCCAAGCTTGCCTTCCACGCCATGAGAGAGTCCCATCCAGGACATAGGAGAGAGTCTTCCGCCTTGTATCTTCATTGACCCATTAGTCCGCCCATGTCCCACAAAGCCTGACGCCCGAGGACCCCTTAGTCCAGGACTCCCTCACCCCTCCCTAGTCAAGGGAGGGGGCGCGGCTGCCCCTTGTGGGTTGCCTCCCCTCTTCCATATGGCCCATGTAGGTCCAATAGTCTCCCCGGGGGTTCGATAACCCCCCGGCACTCCTATAATTATCCGGTGACCCCCGGAACTCATCCGGTGTCCGAATATAGTCATCCAATATATCAATATTTATGTCTCGACCATTTCGAGACTCCTCGTCATGTCCGAGATCACATCCGGGACTCCGAACTATCTTTGATACATCAAAACACATAAACACATATCTGGTAGATCACCGAGCGTTAAGCGTGCGGACCCTACGGAGTTCGAGAATTATGTAGACATGGCCGAGACACGCCTCCGTTCGATAACCAATAGCGGAACCTAGATGTTCATATTGGCTCCACATATTCTCTGAAGATCTTTATCGGTCGAACCGCATAACAACATACGTTGTTCCCTTTGTCATCGGTATGTTACTTGCAGAGATTCGATCGCAGATCTCAATACCTAGTTCAATCTAGTATCTAAGAAGTCTCTTTACTCATTCCAGTAATGCATCATCCCCAAGAACTAACTCATTAGTCACATTGCTTGCAAGGCTTATAGTGATGTGCATTACGAGAGGGCCCAGAGATACCTCTCCGGCAATAGGAGTGACAAATCCTAATCTTGATCTATGCCAACTCAACAAGTACCATCGAAGACACACAGAGAGCACCTTTATATTCACACTATTACTTTGTGACGTTTGTTAGAACACATAGTTTTCCTCAGTTATTCGGGAGTTACACAATCTCATAGTCATAGGAACATGTATAAGTCATGAAGAAATCAATAGCAATATACTAAACGATCAAGTGCTAAGCTAACGGAATGGGTCAAGTCAATCACATCATTATCTAATGATGTGATCCTGTTAATCAAATGACAACTCATGTCTATGGCTAGGAAACTTAACCATCTTTGATTCAACGAGCTAATCAAGTAGAGGCATACTAGTGACACTCTGTTTGTCTACGTATTCACACATGTACTAAGTTTCCGGTTAATACAATTCTAGCATGAATAATAAACATTTATCATGATATAAGGAAATATAAATAACAACTTTATTATTGCCTCTAGGGCATATTTCCTTCACTCGCATCCTCTCCATTAATGGCGCCCAAGCCACAGTTTAATTCTCTTTTTAAATATAAGACACTCATCGCAAACATTTTAGTTAGAACACCCGTATGCAAACCAACAGCTTCCCCAGGAAGCCAAGAGAAAATGTGCCGAGCAGGATTTCTGCAGCTCTTGATCGCAAAAGTTTTAGATAGAACACCCATATGCAAAGTGAGAGTAGCGAAGGATTTGTGCATCCCTTCAACACAAACGTTTTTTTGGATGACCCGTGTGCAACCACGTACAAACAATTTGGTAAGATTTGTCAATCCTTGTAACACTGCGATTTGTCAAAATATGAAGCTAAAAATCACTAGCCGTATCTAGTTTTTGCAACTAAAATTCAGTAATTAAGCATAAATTTCATTCATAGATTAAGCAGACGTTCTAAATTTATACAAACAGTTCAACTCGACAGCTGAACCGACCAAAATTTTCCCCAATTGTTGCCAACCACGTACTGAAATAGCTAGTTCAACTATATATACTAGCTAATTTTAAGAAATGCCAGGCTGATCCCACCACATCTATAATCGGATGAACGAACAAAATAGCCCTAAATACTACTACTATTACTCTTTGCGGAGGGGCTTTCAGATTACTTTCAGGCGCCTCTCCTCTGGCTTGGCGCCAAGAAGAAGTGAGGAGGAGGAGCCTATCTGACGAGTCAGTGTAAAGCCGCAATGATGCGGTGCGCTGCCCGCTAATGCCTTCGTGACGCTCACCTCGAACGCCCTCTGCCGCTCCAGACGACCCCTCTCGAAGCATTGGTTGTCGGATGTGGGGTTCCGGCAAACACTTAAGGTTCAAACACTGGGGTGCGCGCGAAGTCTTTCCCTTCTACCGATCTACGCTCTAGCTCGCTAAGATCTTGCGGACAAACTCGAGGAACTCACAACACAGAATGACACGGGGTTTATACTGGTTCGGGCCACCGTTGTGGTGTAATACCCTACGCCAGTGTGGTGGTGGTGGTGGATTGCCTCTTGGGCTGATGATGAACAGTACAAGGGAAGAACAACCTCCCGAGGTTGAGGTGTTCTTGTCGCGATGAACTTGTGGTGTGGGGATTCGATCGGGTCGGATCCGGCTAGGATGAGATGCCTCTCTTGTGGTGGCTAGTCCTATTTATAGAGGCCCCTGGTCCTCTTCCCAAATATCGGCGGGAAGGAGCCAACAACGGTGAAGCAAATTTGAAGAGGGGACTAGTACAAGCTATCCTGACAAAAGCGGTCTTCGCCTGCGAAAAGCTCTGGGGTGACGCCGTCTTGGGCTCCACGATGACCTCCGCCTCGCCGTCCTCCTGGTCTTGGTCTCGTTGCACCAATATGGCAACCTTTGCCTAATGCCTCGGTACTTGATGACCCACAAGTATAGGGGATCTATCGTAGTCCTTTCGATAAGTAAGAGTGTCGAACCCAACGAGGAGCAGAAGGAAATGATAAGCGGTTTTCAAAGAAGGTATTCTCTTGCGAAATCTTGAAATAAGTGGTAACAGATAGTTTTGTGACAAGTTAAATTGTAACGAGCAACAAGTAACAAGAGTAAATAAAGTGCGACAAGGTGGCCCAATCCTTTTGTAGCAAAGGACAAGCTGGACAAACTCTTATAATAGGAAAAGCGCTCCGAGGACACATGGGAATATCGTCAAGCTAGTTTTCATCACGTTCATATGATCGCGTTCGGTGCTTTGATAATTTGGTATGTGGGTGGATCGGTGCTTGGGTCTTTGTTCTTACTTGAACAAGCATCCCACTTATGATTAACCTCTATTACAAGCATCCACAACTACAACAAAAGTATTAAGGTAAACCTAACCATAGCATGAAACATATGGATCCAAATCGGCCCTTACGAAAACAGCATATAGACTAGGGTTTAAGCACATTACTCTAGCAACCCATCATCTACTTATTACTTCCAATGCCTTCCTCTAGGCCCAAATAATGGTGAAGTTTTATGTAGTCGACGTTCACATAACACCACTAGAGGCTAGACAACATACATCTCATCAAAATATCGAACGAATACCAAATTCACATGACTACTAATAGCAAGACTTCTCCCTTGTCCTAAGGAACAAACGTAACTACTCACAAAGCTTATTCATGTTCATAATCAGAGGGGTAATAATATGCATAAAGGATCTGAACATATGATCTTCCACCAAATAAATCAACTAGCATCAACTACAAGGAGTAATCAACACTACTAGCAACCTACTAGCACCAATCCGGACTTGGAGACAAGAATTGGATACAAGAGATGAACTAGGGTTTGGAGATGAGATAGTCTTTGGTGAATATGTTGATGGAGATTGCCCTCTCCCGATGAGAGGAGCATTGGTGATGACGATGGTGATGATTTTCCCCTCGGGAGGAAGTGTCCCCGGCAGCAGCTACTCCGGAGCCCTAGATTGGTTCCGCCAAGGTTAGCCTCGTGGCGGCGAAGTCTTGTCTGAAGGTTGCTTCTTATTTTTCTCATCGAAAGACTTCATATAGGAGAAGATGGGCATCGGAGAGCCACCGGGGGCCCACGAGGTAGGGCGCGCCCGGGGGCCCACCCTCGTGAGCGGTGCACGGCCCCCGGCCATCATCTTTAGCGATGATTTTTCTTTATTTATTTTAAGATATTCCGTGGAGTTTCAGGACTTTTGGAGTTGCATGCAGAATAGGTCTCCAATATTTGCTCCTTTTCCAAATTCATTCTGTACCGCCAAGCATTCTCCTCTTCATGTAAACCATGTAAAATAAGAGAGAATAGCCATAAGTATTGTGACATAATGTGAAATAACAGCCCATAATGCAATAAATATCGATATAAAAGCATGATGCAAAATGGACGTATCAACTCCCCCAAGCTTAGACCTTGCTTGTCCTCGCTTAAAAGCCGATAACAATAAATATGTCCTCATGTTTAGAGGTAGAGGCATAGATAAAAAAATAAAATACGGACATGAAGGCATCATGATTATTCTCATAACAGCAACATATATAGAATTTGTCATATGATTACTTATGTTCAAGTGATGATCTTTTCACAATGCAAGGCTATGAATCAGAAACCTTATTGGGCACCAACAAATTATAACCTCAGTCATTGAAGCAGTTGCAATTTATCATAACTTCGGAAAGAGTCTATGTCAGAGCTTAAAAGCAAGTCCACATACTCAACTATCATTTAGTCCTTCATAATTGCTAACACTCACGCAATACTTGTGGTTACGGAGTTTTAATCGGACACAGAGAAAGATAGGGGCTTATAGTTTTGCCCCACAACCTTTACCTCAAGGGTAATGTCAACAATAATAATTCATGCTCCCCTACATCCAATTAGATATATATATATATATCATGCTCTTTCCAACATGCTGAGCTTGCCAAAGGATAAAATGAAAAGGGAAAGGTGAAGATCACCGTGACTCTTGCATAAGGTAGAGGATAATAATAAAAGATAGGCCCTTCGCAGAGGAAGCGAGAGGTTGCCATGCGCTTTTATGGTTGGATGCACAAAATCTTAATGCAAAAAAACGCGTCACTTTATATTGCCGCGGTAATACGTGGACCTTTATTATGCGGTCGAGTCACTTTTATTACTTCCACAACAAGTTCGTTACAAAGCTTATTTTCTCTGCACTAATAAGTCATGCATATTTAGAGAGCAATTTTTATTGTTTGCACCGATGACAACTTACTTGAAGGATCTTACTCAATCCATAGGTAGATATGGTGGACTCTCATGGCAAAACTGGGTTAAGGGTATTTGGAAGCACAAGTAGTATCTCTACTTGGTGCTGAGTATTTGGCTAACATGAGGGGAAAGGCAAGCTCAACATGTTAGAGGACCCATGCCAACATACTTTATCTCGAGATATAAGAAAACATAACTCATCACGTTGTCTTCCTTGTCCAACATCAACTCTTTAGCATGTTATATTTTAATGAGTGCTCCCAATCATAAAAAGATGTCAATGATAATATATCTATATGTGAAACCTCTCTTTCCTTATTACTTCCTATTAATTGCAACGATGACCAAAGCTATATTTGCCAACTCCCAACAACTTTTAATCATCATACTCTTTCTATGTGAAGTCATTACTCTTAATAAGATCAATATGAACTCTTTGTTTCTTTTTATTCTTTTTCTTCTTTCTATTCTTTTATTCACCCAATATCATGGCAAAACAATCAAACCATTGACTCAACACTAAACTTTATTATATATATAGCTCACAGACTCGATTACATAGATGGATCATAAAGCAAAACTCAAAACTAGATCATGCCATAAACTTTATTCTACTAGATCAAGATACTACTAATAGGATTGAACTAGGAAAAATGGTAAAGATAGGAGTTGTGATGGTGATACGATCTGGGCACCTCCCCAAGCTTGGCATTTGCCAAGGAGTGCCCATACCCATGTGATTATATCTCCTTCTTTGTCGGTGAAGGTGGAGGTGTTGTTGATGATGCAGGCTTGTCGTCCACCTTCCATGGCATAGGCTCACCATCATAGAAGGATGATCGACTCTCCGGAATCCTCAATTCTGCAGCCAAACTCATCCTTTTGAATCTATATTCATACTCACAGTTTTGGTTTTGCAGATCATAGATTTGAGCTTGGAGGTGCTCGATCTTCTCATGTAGCTTGAAGATGGCCTCCTCGGTGTTCTTGGCATCCGGCTTGTAGTTGTTGGTGAACTCCGTGAGCATCTTATGGCTAGCGTTGATTCCGCGCTCCACCATCCCCTGGCACTTGAAAACTTGTTGCTCCATTGCTTCGAGCCTCGACTCCACGCTTAGGTTCCTTTGGTCCCTCAACATCGCGGATGTGTAGCAACCCATCACGCATCTCAATGGTTTGAGGGTGTCGCAGCACCTCCGCGAGGTAAGGGTTGATCACCTTCTCGAAGAACTTGTCCTTGGAAGCACTTGGGGTCGTTATGATGATATAGACTGTCGAAAAACATTTCGAAACAAGAGCGAGGGAGATTTGCGTGATAATGGAGTCAAAACCTTGAGGAGAATATATAATGAATTTTCACCAGCCAAAATACGTGTCGTGCTAAAGCGGAGTCCGGAGGGCACACGAGGTGCTCACGAGGTGAGAGCGCGCGCGCCACCACCTCGTGGGGCCTCGTGTCCTTCCCGGACTGCTACTTATTTTTCTATTTTTCTAAATATTTCAAAATGGAGAAATATTGCCTTAAAAATTGTTTTGGAGCTCGGTTTACTTACCGTACCACATACCTATTCCTTTTGAGATGCGAAATGGTGCGGAAAGTGTCCCTTATGTATTCCTCAGGGGTTACTGGTTTCAATAATATTGGTTTCAACATTTATGGGATTACACGAGATATAATGTTTGATCCTTTGACCGTTTACCACCTTGGATTTGTGCCCTCGAAGTTGTTGATTTTTATAGCACCGTAACGATAGACCTCCTCGATAACGTAGGGACCTTCCCATTTAGAGAGAAGTTTTCCTGCAAAAATCTTAAACGAGAGTTGTATAGCAATACATAATCACCTACATTAAACTCACGCTTTTGTATCCTTTTGTCATGCCATCTTTTAACTTTTCTTTAAACAACTTGGCATTTTCATATGCTTGGGTTCTCCATTCATCAAGTGAGCTAATATCAAATAACCTCTTCTCACCGGCAAGTTTGAAATCATAGTTGAGCTCTTTAATAGCCCAATATGCCTGGTAAGTGACATGCTTTTCCATAAACCATTTTATACGGAGACATACCCATAGTATTCTTATATGAGGTTCTATAGGCCCATAATGCATCATCAAGTTTCTTGGACCAATTCTTTCTAGACCTATTAAAAGTATTTTTCAAAATTAATTTGATCTCTCTATTACTCAAATCTAATTGACCACTAGGCGTGGGTGATATGGAGATGCAATTGCTCGGATTTGGTTTGGCCGAGACCCTCTAGGTTCAAACTACTGGGTGCACGCGGAGATCTCACCTCCAACCTACCTACACCTCGTCGCCTCGCAAGGATCTAAACTACACAATGAGCAACACAAGGAGACAAGGTTTATACTGGTTCGGGCCACCATTGTGGTGTAATACCCTACTCCAGTGTGTGGTGTGGTGGATTGCCTCAGGGGCTGATGATGAACAGTACAAGGAAGAACAACCTCGCGAGGGTCTGTTCTTGGCCGGTACGACGAATTGATAGGGGGAGTTCAGTCGCTCTCTCTCTCTCCCTCTCTAGATTGCTTGATCTCTCTCCCTACCCTGTGGGTGGCTAGTCCTATTTATAGGTAGAGGCCCTGGGCCTCTTCCCAAATATTGAGCGGGAAGGGCGCCAACAATTGGCCATTTTGAAGGGGAACATCTAGTACACTTATCCTGACTAAAGTCGGTCCTCGCCGCCAAAGGCTCGGCGATGACGCGGCTTGGGCTCCACAATGACCTCCTTCCTGCCGTTGTGTTGGTCTTGGTCTTGTTGCACCGAAATGGTTGCCTTTGCTTGATGCTCTTGCCTGCGCTTGCCTCCTTTGCACCAAAGAGGAAACGAGGACATCACATGGATGGCGCCTTTGGCGCCCTTGATAAATCATGGCTTGCGTCATGGGCACCTCGTGAGGTACCCCGCCTTGATCTCTCCGCCTCCTCATGAGCCACTGAGGCCGTGGCTCGAGGAAGCTTCATGTCGTCCGCCATGAGAGGCTTGGCCCCTCGCATGGGTCTTGAGCTTGTCTTGGATGAAGATGGGCGTCTTGGGCCACCCCTTGAGCCACGCATGGTATGAGCGCAGCAAGTCTGGTACCCCGTTCGAGAACACCAACAGAGCCCCGGGCCCAAAGCGCGCTGGACTTGGCTTAGCAGAGAAAGCGGCAAGTGGCGCGGTTACTGGTGGCCCCTAACCAAGGGCCTTGGGCGCCGCGTGGCGGATGACTGGACGCGGGCGTCTCCACGACCCCACGATGCCTCGGCAATCGCGACGAATTGACAAGTCCTCGCATGCAAGCGGGTCATGATTACTGTGATCGTGGAGGTCGATGGTTGGCCTTCCCGGCTATAAATGCGAACAGTCGTGCCCTTCGGTCCATCTCTTCTTGCTTCTCCTTCTTCTCCATGGCTCACCAAGAGGTTCTCGGCTGCGGAGAAAGGAAAGGCCCGCCAGGTGGATCCTGACTCTCCCCCGGCCAAGCGTGGTCGAGGCCGTCCTCGCAAGCACCCTGTGGCTCCCGTAGCGGCTTCCCGCGGCCATGGAGGCGATCTCCCGCATGGCGAGGGCATCAGGCCATTGATGGGGGGCGCGCTATGGCCGAGCGACCCCCTAGGCCATGCTTCCACTCGGCAGAGGTGCTGCCGGAGTTTGTCGTGTGGTCAGTGGAGCTGACCAGCACCTGGCTCCAGCTTCCCCGCTTCCTTTTAGGTGAACTTCCGCCGCCTGCCAGGCGACCTCGGCTCCAAAGTGATTCGGTTGTCAGCACCGGCCTCCTAGGCTCATTGGAGGTCTCCAGTGAGCGTGTACGACCCGCGGTTGGCAAACGTTTACTGTGGGTCCGGCCGGCACCCTGCAGACTTCAAGTTCGACGGCGATGCCACCCCCACGTGAGGGTGTTCGGGGAAGACTGCGCCGGCTACACTTGCCACAGGGGACAACCCATCACGTCGTGGGCCTAGCCCCGGCGATGATTGGGATGAAGATGGCTGTAGCGTGGTCGGCGGCTTCGGGGCTCGTCGAGCTTGGCAACTCTTCTTAGGACGTGGCTCTCCTCGGTGGTGGCGCGATTAGCCTCCTGCATGGCCTTGCCGCTGGAGGGAGGTAGCGGAATGCCACGCCGTCGCGCCTCGGTGAAGCGAGTGGGAGTCCGCTGAGCTCGGAGCGATTCGAGCCTTCGCCATGAAGTTGGTGTCAAGCGGCCGTGCCCGCTTTGTTCTTTTCCTTTTCCTGCCCAAAGAGCGATGGTCTGAGGGCCTGGTGGCGTGCTTGGGCTATTCGCATTAATTATCGTCTTGTTTCCGCTATTTACGTATTAGGCTTACATGCCTACTGCAGCCAGATAGAAATTACTTAGCTTGGGGCGACTGTCGCGGTCTTCGCCTCCGAGGCCGAGGCCTCGTCGACGCAGCTTCATGCCTGCAAAGATTAGCGAGGATAGGTAGCTTAGGCCTCGGCCAGGAGGCGACCGACCCAGGTCCTGTGTTCGCGTCGCGGTGCCCGTGGGGCACGGACTGGAGGGGTGCTCCCGTAGTGGACCCGGTTAGGGAAGCCTCAAACAATAGGGGCAGAAAACACTCACGAGGGTGCTCGGGTTGCTCCCTCGCGAGACTCGCGCGAGAGAAATTGAGGTAGGAGAGTGAAGAAGGCAAGGAATCACAAGCCAAAGACGGCAACAACTTCAATAAAACTTCAAATGGGAATGAACAAGCCAACTGCAGAAAGCAAATGAAAAAGCCGCGTCCGGCACCTAATCTAGTCTTCGACGTCTTCTCACCAACATGTGAGCTAAGTGCCGCCATTTGGGCGTGGGAGGGAGCCCCAAGGCTCGAGGCCGGGCGCTCACGAGACTCCGGGGCATGTACAGCCCCAACTCATTATTACATGAGAGTGTCACGGGCGGCGAGCTTCACAGGCATTGGCCTTCTTCACAGGCTCCGGGCCTTTCTTGGGGAAGCGAACTTCACAGGCGTTGGCCTTCTTCATAGGCACCGGGCCTTTCTCAAAAAGATAAGCTTCACAGGTGTTTGCCTTCTTCACAGGCTCTGGACCTTTTCCAAAACTCAACAACTTCACAGGCATTCGCCTTCTTCACAGGCACCAGGCCTTTCTCGGAAAGATAAGCTTCACAGGCGTTTGCCTTCTTCACAGGCTCTGGACCTTTTCCAAAACGCAACAACTTCACAGGCATTCGCCTTCTTCACAGGCACCGGGCCTTTCTCAGAAAGATAAGCTTCACAGGCGTTTGCCTACTTCACGTGCTCTGGACCTTTTCCAAATGCAACAACTTCACGTGCATTTGCCTTCTTCCACAGCAGGGCCTTTTTAGGGGTAAAACCTCCGGAGGTGCTTTGGATGTTCCACAGCGTTACGGGCGGGCACCCCCTCTGAAGTCTCCAAGCGGCGGGCCGGGCACAGAAACATGAACAACCTTGAGCAGGCCCTCCCACATGGGAGAGAGCTTATGCAGACCCCTCTGCGGAGAGAACCCGTCTGAGCACGAGGTCCCTACCTCAAGAGTTACGGGGCGAATGTTGCGGCGATGGTATCGCCCGGTGCTTGTTGGTACCTCGCCCGCAGAAGCGCTGCTTCTCGACGATGCTCCTCCCCAAGACGAGGTCTGTCCCCGCATGGCGTCTCGCTGCCGCCTCATCGAACGCCCGGGACCCGTGCGGAATGACGTCGACCTCGTGAGGGAGGACCGCCGACTCCATCGACCGGAAGAACACGGTCTCGCCCGATCGGCTTGGTCGCTGATGCGTGCGGATGGACCACAACACGGATTGAAGCTTATCGTACCCGCCTTCCGCAGCCTCCGGCTTCTTCTTGAAGGTCTGGTTTTGAGGCCCTCGGGACCTCTGCGATGGCAGCTTCGGCACGACCGTTGCTTTCCGTGGGTGCGCTTATCAAGCGTAGCATACCGCTGGCCCCAAGGTTAGCCGCTGATGTTTTGAAGAGGTTATTGGTGAACCGCGAGCAGTTATCGATGATGATGCGGTTCGGCACTCGAACCGACTCACGATGCCCTTGATGAACTTGACCGCAGAACTTGCGGGGATGGTGCGCGACGGCTTCCACTTCAGCCCACTTGGTGAACTTGTCCACGTCGGCGTAGAGGTAGCGATAGCCTCCGGGGCCGAGGATTGGGCCGGGATATCTAACCCCTGACTGCGAATGGCCATGAGAGGGGTATAGTTTGCGAGACCTCCGGCCTACCGATGGATACGCTTGGCATGGAATTGGCGAGCCTCATAAGCCTTCACAGTTCCACGTCATCATTGGCGCGGTGGGCCAATAGAACCCGGCTATGAACGCCTTTGCCAACGAGGGTCCGTGATGACGAATGATGCCCACAGTCTCCACCATGTATGTCCGCGGCAGCTCCTTCCCTTGCTCCTGGAAATGCAACATAGGGACACATCATTCGATCAAGCTTCGGTGAAACTCTCCATCCTCGATGCAAGACGCCGTGGCTTGCCGCGCCACACACCTCCGCTTCCTCCTCCTTTTAGGAAAGGTCCCTTGCGTCGGGTAACTCGGAGCCTGTGATCCGGCACCCCTCCCGAGGCTCCAACGCCGGGAGCAGACGCAGCTCCCCGAGGCCGGGACACGGGCATCGGCTCCGAGGCAGGTGGTCGGGAGCTCTTCCCGAGGCTGCACTGCTTGACAGGCGATGGCGTTGCCGAGGGCTTGAAGAGCCGCTCCTCAAGACGCCAGTTCTCGAGGTAGCCGCTGGATGCCCGTTTGGCGATGTCATCGGCCTCTTGATTGGTGCCATGAGGCACATGTCTGCAACTCCAGCCCCGTAATCGCTTCTCCATCTGCGGACCTCCGCGAGGTAGGCTTCCATGTGCTCATCCCTCGGCTCGTATACTTTGTTGGAGAAGTTGGCGAGGAGTTGTGAATCACCCTTGATGGTAAGGCGCTTCACTCCCGAGGCGATCGCTGACCTTGAGCCTGGTATCGAGCCTTCATATTACTGCTATGTTGTTGGAGACCTTTTCTCCGCGTCTTTGGAAACAAAGCCGCAGCTGCAGTAGTAGAGCTTGTCTTGAGTAGGAGATATAAGCATTGCGCCAGCCCAGCGCCGTGTCTGGAGAACACCGTCGAAGTACATGACCCAACCGTCAGGTGCCTCGCTTCCGGGAGAGGATCGATCCTCATCCGCCTTGAGGCAGGCGCCTCCGTCCATTCCGCCACAAAGTCCGCTAAGCATGGCCCCTTGATGACTCTGGTGGTCTTTGAATTCTATTTGAAGCGCTTGCGGCTCGATGTTCCACTCAACGACTCTTCGGCCGAGTTGGGGCTCCTGAGCACCCTTTCCAAGGGGTACTGTGAGACAACCTTGATGGGATGGCCACTGAAAAATAGAATTACGCATGACTTCTTGCGCGAGGCCACCAATAGCAGCGAGGAGGAGTTTACGGGGCATGGGGTACCGCCCTACGCGTCATCACACCGTCTTGACAATCTGAGAGGGTGTTCGATGAGGTTAGAATCTTTGATGCCTTGGCGTCCAGGCCCTCCCCGAGATGTGCCTGAGCCCCCAGTGGTCGCTGTGAGGGGTCTCTTCATTTCGAAAAGTCGCTTCCTGCGGCCGATCCTTCTCGGCTGTGGTAGTGGCCTCTGTGAGGCCCCCTTGATCTGCCCGCCTTGACCAGGGCATTGCGCGACTTTGGTCTAACGCTCCTCCCTAACGCCACAGGGGCAGCTGGCGAGTAGGGAGTGGGCGCAAGGTAGAGCACTAGGGGCTCTTGAGACGCACGGAGCCACCATTACCCGGAGGGCTGGTTAAGTACCTTTTGAGATCTTGGAACGCTTGTCGGCCTCTTGATCCATTCAAAGGGCCCTTTTTCTTCATCGGCTTGAAGAAGGGTAGCGCTTCGTTCCCCAACTTGGAGATGAAGCGTCCTAGTGCAGGTCCGCAGCGCCCATGATGGCTCTGCATCTCTCTGAGGGTCTTGGCGGGCTCATGTCCTCGATCGCTGACCTTTTGCAGGTTAGCCTCGATGCCACTTTTGGGACACGAGGAAGCCCAAGAGTCAGCTCGAGGGGACCCAAACACACACTTCTCCGGGTTGAGCCGAGGTCCCGCTGCGTTGAGGCTCATGAAGGTTTCCTCTGTGTCTTGTATCGGGGTTACGGCCTCCAGAGACTTCACCACAATGTCATCGACGTAAGCCTCAACATTCCTCCCGAGCTTAGGCCCAAAGGCGATGTGCATCGGCCCGGCTGAAAGGTCGCTCTGCGTCTTGACCCGAGCGACATGCATGTGTAGCGATTACACTCCACAGGGGTCAGAAAGCCGTTTTTCCCGTCTTCTACCGCCATCTTGATCTGGTGATAGCCGAGAAGGCATCCAGGGAAACATAACGGTCGCGATTCGAAGGAGTTGACGATCCGATCGATCTGAGGGAGGCGGGAATGGATCCTGGGCGAGGCTTTGTTGAGGTTGGAGAAGTCAAGACACATCGTTCCTTCCCCTTTCTTTGGCACGACAACCGGGTTAGCCAACCAATCTGGGTATCGGACCTCGCGAATGACCCCTGCCGCCTCTAGCTTGCGGGTCTCTTGGACGATGAAAGCCTGCTTCTCAGTGGACTGCCGTCTCACTTTCTGCTTCACGGGGCGCACATTGGGGCACACATTGAGGTGGTGCTCGATTACGCCTCTCGGAACCCCTGCCAGCTGATCAGGTTCCCATGCAAACACCTTCTTGTTCGCGCGTAGGAACTTGACCAGGGCCTCCTCCTGCTCGGGCTCGAGGTTGGCGCCTATGGTGAAGGTGGCATTAGTGGATACGTCCTCGTCGACCCGATGTCTGCTTGGTTTACGCCTTGTCTTGGGTGAGCAATTTGCTTCTTCTTGGCGCTGACAGCCGGCCCTTTGGGCTCAGGCGTCTGAGTCGTGGTTGTGCCGCCTTGCCGTAGTCTTGAAGGCGAGCTTGAGCACTTGCAACGCATCCGGTGTCTCCGGACCTGATTAAGTCTGCCGCTGCTCCGGGCATCTTCATGAGGTTGTAAATTTGGGTGAGTCGCGGCCATGAATCGGGCTAGTCTTTGGGTAGTAGGGATGGTGTTGTATGGGAGGCCGATGGGGAGGCGATGTCGAAGTCGATTAGCTCCGTCTTGGAAGTTGTCGTGGGTGACGAAAGGTCACGGAAGACGGATTTGTCGAGGCCGTGGGAACCGCCTCGACGCCAAGAAGGGACTCTTTGGTGAAACGCTCCGGCCCAGATGCGTGGAGAGGTGAAGGCTTCGGCAAAGCACGCTGAGGCTGCGCCGCCGTTGATGAGAGTCTGGTAATGGCCACTGGCGAGATGGTGGGGTGCACGGCATTGGGAGGCGCTACCAGCCCGGCGGTGAAGTTGGAGGGTGATCCTCCAGTGAAGGCCGAGATCGGCCTTGGGCGCCGACCGACGGAGGAGCCCATGCTACACGGAGAGGCGGTGCCGTCTGGGCGAATAATGGCTTGATGTGGTGGCACGAAGGCGGCGCTGCGAGCCACCTGTGCAGAGAGCCGCGACAGCCGAGGGCGCCTTGGCAGCAGCGTCTTTGGGCGAGGAAGAGGTCGCAGCTCCTCCCAAGAGCCCGCAGGCTTGGCCGGGTGTGGAGCAACCACATGCGCGGCGGGGTGCCGGTGAGGGCCATGGGAAGCTGATTAGCCATGACCACAAATGCCGCCTCGCTTCGAGGCGGCCCCCTAAATGCGTGACGCCAGCCAGGAAGGCGGCGGATCGGTCGATTTGCCGTCGTGGCAGCGATGGCGTCTCCGGCTTGAACTTGTTCGACCTTTGCACCGTCCGCAGGGCTAAGGCTTCGGATCTACTGGCCCTAACGCGTCTTGGCGACAGAGCGGCTTGCTGCGCTCATCATAGGGCGAATCGCGATGTTGGCGGAGAGCGGGTCAAGGCGAAAGCTCGGCCAAGACTCTACCGGGCGCGCCAAATGTCGGATTTTGGGTTCGCACCCTCTAGGTTTGAACTCACAGGGGTGCGCGGAGATCTCACCTCCAACCTACCTACACCTCGTCGCCGCAAGGATCTAAACTACACAAAGAGCAACACAAAGGGACACAAGGTTTATCTTGGTTGGGCCACCATTGTGGTGTAATACCTACTCCGATTAATGCGGTGTGGTGGATTGCCTCAGGGGTGATGATGAACAATACAAGGAAGAACGACCTCATGATGCATTCTTGGCCAATCTTGACAAGGCGATAGGGGAGTTCAGTCCCTCTCTCTCTCTCTCTCTCTAGATTGCTTGATCTCTCTCCCTACCCAGAGGGTGTCTACTCCTATTTATATGCAGAGGCCCTGGGCCTCTTCCCAAATATTGAGCTGGGGAAGGGCGCCAACAATTGGCCATTTTGAAGGGAACATCTAGTACACTTATCCTCGACTAAAGTCGGTCCTCGCCGCCAAAGGCTCGACAATGACGCCGGCTTGGGCTCCACGATGACCTCCTTCCTGCCGTTGTGTTGGTCTTGGTCTTGTTGCACCGAAATGGTTGCCTTTAGCTTGATGCTCTTGGCTGCGCTTGCCTCCTTTGCACCAAAGAGGAAATGAGGACCTTCTGTGGCTGGCGCCTACCTGGCGCCTCTTAATCGCCATGGTTTATGCCATGGGCACCTCGTGAGGTACCCCCGCTTGATCTCTCCGCCTCCTCTCATGAGCCCGGCCACCGACGAGGCTGTACCGAGGAAGCTTCTCTCGTCCACCTCAGCGAGGCTTGGCTCCTCGCGAGGGTCTTGAGCTTGTGCCGATGAAGATGGGCCGTCTTGGGCCACCTTGAGCCACGCCGCATGCCGCAGTGTGCAAGTCTGGTACCCGTTCCCAAAACACCGACAGTAGCCCGGCCCCAAAGGCGGCGCTACCGGACTTGGCTTAGCGGAAAGCGAAGAGGCGAAGTCGGCCTTGTGAGCCTAATAAATATGACCTTTTGGGCGCGTGGCGGTTGATTGATTGGACGTGGGCGTCTCCACTTCCCCATGACGCCTCGGCAACTGCACGAATTGACGAGTCCCTGCATGCAAAGCGGGTCATGATTACCTGTGATCGTGGAGGTCGACGGTTGGCCTTCCCCGGCTATAAGTACAGAACGGCGTGTGCCCTTCCAGTCCATCTCTGTAATGTCCTTCTCCTTGACGGAGGATACCCGGCCGCCCGAAGCTCAGTAATGTCCTTCTCCTTGACGGAGGAGGCCATCCACTTGCCTTGCCCCCTAGATCCAGACATGGTTGAGTGCTTGCTCGAGGTGGAAAAGATGAGGACTTGGGCGCTGGGGCTCAAGAATGGAAGGGCAAAGGAAGAGAGGAGGCGTGGGTGAAGAAAGGGAATCCTTATCCCCTTACAAAGGCAGTGAATATTGAACGCCTTCCCACTTGCCTTGAAACTCGCCTATTCCCAAGGGTTGTGCAAACGACACGGTTGGATTACCCACGCCCGTATTGATGTGAATCCTGCAATAAGGGGACATGATCTCTGCTTTGACAAGACGTGCCAATGGAAACCGCATCTCGAAACGTGGAGCAGCATTTAAAACGGGTTCGAATAATGACAGGCGGGGCGTGATGTCATCTTGCAAAAAGTTGTCAGCGGACGGGACTCGTGAAATACTATATTCTCTACAGCTGTGTGTGTGGTATTTGTGTTGCAGATCAGGACACGTTCGTTGCGTCCAAAGACTATCTTGGAGTATTCGGAAAGGGGAACCCGCCTTGCAATGCCGAAGACAATCTGTAGTGGGACACACCTCGTCATTGAAGCTTTGGTTAGGGACTCTTTGAGGAGTCTGGACTAAGGGTCCTCAAGCGTCCGACCCTATTGGACATGGGCGGACTAATGGGCTGTGAAGATACAAGACCAAAGACTCTCTCCCGTGTCCGGATGGGACTCTCCTTGGCGTGGAAGGCAAGCTTGGCGACCAAATATGAAGATTCCTTTCTCTGTAATCGACTTTGTACAACCCTAGTCCCCTCCGTGTCTATATAAACCAGAGGGCTTAGTCCGGAAACATATATAGTCATACATGATAGACTTCTAGGGTTTTAGCCATTACAATCTCGTGGTAGATCAACTCTTGTAATACTCATATTCATCAAGATCAATCAAGCAGGAAGTAGGGTATTACCTCCATAGAGAGGGCCCGAACACAGGTAAACATTGTGTCCCTGTCTCTGTTACCATCGACCTTAGACGCATAGTTGGGACCCCTACCCGAGATCCGCAGGTTTTGACACGCAAGCGGTCATCACCCGGCTCCACTCACCGCCCAAGGCGGGAGGGAGGTGGATGCCGCATGTGCTTGACAGCGACCTTGCTGCTACACCGAAGTTCTGCGGGAGGAGGAGGAGCGCCTCGTCGAAAGCATGCAAAAACCTTACCGCTTCAAGGCATGCGGCTACGCCGCCTCGTGAGGCGAGGAATCGAGATCTATGAGGAGAACCCTTTGTCGATTGTTGCGGGAACGGGGTCCCCAGACTTGCTCTCGCTGCCCACCCGCGTGTACAAGGAAGAAAGTCAGCCGTGGGCCCATCTTCATCAACAAGACACCCAAGACCCTCGCGAGGTGGACGATGCAAGACCTCCTCTGGAGTGGCCTAGCCAAGCAGGCTCACGAGGAGCGGAGATATCAAGGCGAGGCAAACCTCACGAGGCTCTCGTGACGTGAGCCATGACGAATAACGCCAGGCGGGTGCCAGGCGGGCGCCAGTGCGTGCAGCGTCCCCACTTGGGACTGTGGCTCAAGATCTTCAACGTGAAGCCGAAGGTGGTGGATGGCCAACACGCGGAGTGCAGAGGAGCCATGGTGAGCAAGATGCCCAGCGTCACATGGCCCAAAGGCATGTTTGTAGAGACTGTCAAGGAGTGGCAGAAGTTGTGGTTCTATATCATAGAGCCCCGCGACGCCACCTGGGCCGCGGCTTCCGAATTCAAGTGTGGAGCTCCAATGCGGCTTACCTCCTGGATGGAGAAGGGCCCAAATTGGTCCTCGTCGGATGAGCTGATAGCACTGCAAACGCGCATCCAAAGCATGGTGGACAAAAACATCAAGCTCGTCGACGTGATCCAGGTGATGCTAGTTCACCGGATCCTCCCCTGCCAAAGCCGAACCTCCCCTTTATGGGAATTCGATCCGGAGAAGCACCAAACCTTGGTGAGGCTCTTTGGAGCCACTCATGAAGATGCTTGGAAGTTGCTCTTCAAGGGCGACGAGAAGCCGCCGGCCATAGACTTGGACCGAGAGCACGATCTTGCCCATCCCGCCAATGCGGTAGGTCCTTCACGTCTCAAGGCGTACCCTCTACTTGCTTGTTCAAGGAGGGTAACTAAACTTTACTAATTTATTCTTTCAGGTATGGACAGAGAAAGCGGAGCGGATTCAATGTTCGACTCCGCTGCCCGAAGAACCAATCATCCCGCTCCTGGCGAAGATGCTAGTTCCAGCGCCCTACAAGGCGCCGGATAAGAAGGCCAAGAAGAAGTCCAAGGGGGCCAAAGGTGGCCCTCGCCGCAAGGGCGCTTCGGACATGATGTCCGAAGACAAGACACACTCCTCTGCCGCCGAAGATGACGAGGAGGAGGAGGAAAGTAACTCTCCCCCTGATGGGGGGAGGAAGAAGAGGCGGCCTCCACAAATCTGAGGCGGAGGCGCCTCAAGAGGAAAAGGCCTCGCGGATAACTCGCGTGGGGCGTCGGCAGCAGACCCAGGCGACCCCACGATGCAAGCCCTTGGCCACATCGTAAGTAAAAAAAAGCTCAGATGCATCCATGTATCCGACCTCTCCTCTTTATGGTATTAATATGGTTAATCATGTTATTGCTTGGTCAGGCCCATGGCGACTCCAGTGATCCTCATCAAGAGGCTCATTGGATTCAGCGATGGCAGTGAGTCACCAGCAAGCCGTTTACTCTCCACGGCAAAGGGCGATGCTTAGAGGTGCTTTGTCGTGAAGGACCTTCCCGGGCCGTGAAGAGCCTCGGGAGGCCCGTCGATGGGCGCGGAGGGTCAAACCTCGACCATCGGACACACGGGGGAGTAGATCCCCATGGAGACTGGTGATGGGGGCCATGTTCAGTTCGGCCCCCATCCGGATACGGTTCCGGAGACCTATACGGCTCCGGAGTCTGGCGTGCAGCCTCGTTTGAAAGGAGGTGTGCCTATCCCGCCGGTGACCTCTGTCCAACCAGGGGCACTGGACAATCTTCTGGAAGCGCTACGAGGCGCTTCCATTGTGGAGGAACACCGTATCCTTATGGGTACGGTGATTGAGAGGGTTCAGTCCGTCAAGAGCGGATTGACCGAAGCCTGCAGCGGCCTGCTGACAGGTTTTGAGGTAAGTGACGCAAAAGAGAAAATCCCAATATAGACCATAGCCCCTGAGACACTGTCCGGTGTTCGGAAAGAAAGGTCGGACAGAGGATCAATTCATTTTTGCAGGAAACTAACTAAATGTGTCTTATATGAATAAGCAGGCGTCGTTGCTGGCTGTGACCTCACACACTGCCGAAGTCTCCGAACTAAAGCAGAGACTGGAGCGCGCCGAGGAGGAGCTCGGCCACGCGAGGAAGCAGCTAGAAGACAAGCAAGGTATGTAATGACTCGCCATATATTCGGAAAGAATAAATGATGTGTATTGACCGTAGTGTCATGATATGTGTAGAGGAGTGGCAAAGGTTGAGGCCCTTAAAAGTACATTTGAAGCTATCGGTGTTAGGAGCAGGGGTCCCCAGACTTGCACATGCGGACCCATGGCGTGGCTTCGGCGAGCCCGTCTTACCCATCTTCACCAACAAGCTTTCCATACCCTCGCGATGAGGCCAAGCCTCGCGAGGAGGAGATTTATTGACAAGACCTCCTCGGGAGCGGCCTCACCAGTGGCTCACGAGGCGGAGAGATCAAGGCAAGGCAAACCTCACGAGGTTCAGTGGCGTGAGCCATGGCATCGAGACCCGAGGCCCGGGCGCCCGGCGTGCACGGTGTCCTTGTTTCCTCTTTGGTGCTAAGGAGGCAAGCGCGAGCGAAGTCTCGAGGCGTCGAAGCAAAAGGTTTCCATATCGGTTACCTGTGAGACCAAGACCAGCAGGACGGCAGGACGGAGGTCACCGTGGATCCCAAGACGGCGTCACCACCAGAGCCTTTGGCAGGCGAAGACTTCTTTTGTCAGGATAAGCTGTACTAGCTGTCCCCTTTCAAATTGGCCATTGTGGGATCCATTCCCGCTCAATATTTGGGAAGAGGACCAGGGCCACTATAAGGACTAGCCACCACAGTAGAAGGCAAACTGGATCTCATCTTGATCGGATCCTCATCCACACAAGTTGACAAAGCACAAGAACACCTCTCCTTGGGAGGCTGTTCTTCCCCTTGTACTGTTCATCCTCAGCCCGAGAGGCAGTCCACCACCACCACACTGGAGTAGGGTATTACACCACAACGGTGGCCCGAACCAGTATAAATCTTGTATCCTTTGTGTTGCGAGTTCGTCGAGCTAGCTTAGAGATCGCGAAGCGTGTGAGGGCGTGATCTGTGAGGGAGAGATCTTTGCGCGCACCCCAGAGTTTGAACCTTAAGGGTTTTGCCGGAACCAGAGATCCAACATTTGGCGTGCCAGGTAGGTTTGCGCCGGAGTTTTCCTTCCGTTGATCCACGTCCCATCGCTTTGCCGCGTCGATGGAGGATGATGTCTACTACGCAACCTTCTTCTTGTAGAAGTTGTTGGGCCTGCAAGTGCACAGGTTTGTAGGACAGTAGCAAACTTCCCTCAAGTGGATGACCTAAGGTTTATCAATCCGTGGGAGGCGTAGGATGAAGATGGTCTCTCTCAAACAGCAACCTGCAACCAAATAACAAAGAGTCTCTTGTGTCCACAACACACCCAATACTATGGTAAATTGTATAGGTGTACTAGTTCGGTGAAGAGATGGTGATACAAGTTCAATATGGATGGTAGATAAAGGTTTTTTAAACTTAAAATATAAATACAGCAAGGTAACAAGTGGTAAAAGTGAGCGTAAACGGTATTGCAATGCTAGGAAACAAGGCCTAGGGTTCATACATTCACTAGTGCAAGTTCTCTCAACAATAATAACATAACTGGATCATATAACTATCCCTCAACATGCAACAAAGAGTCACTCCAAAGTCACTAATAGCGGAGAACAAAAGAAGAGATTATGGTAGGGTACGAAACCACCTCAAAGTTATTCTTTCCAATTAATCCGTTGGGCTATTCCTATAAGTGTCACAAACAGCCCTAGAGTTCGTAATAGAATAACACCTTAAGACACAAATCCACCTGTCGGTGTACTAGAGTAGGGGTACCCTAGTACCCCGTGCACTCGTCTACCAGACGATTCTGCAAAGACCATGGCGGTGGTTTGCCTAAATCACCGCCAAGATCTCTTCGTGGCTCCTTTTGGAGCCATTCAAGAACAAAGTATTTGATTGAGAAGGCGAGGCCCCGACAAGAAGGAAGCTTGTCCGGGAAGGCCGCGAGCACGCAGAAGACAAGGCCCCGGCAAGAAGAGCTTCTTGGGAAGGCTCGAGCGCTGACAAGGATTCGCCGCGGCAAGGCGCTGGCTGCGGCATGCAACCTCTCTCCGTCTCCGCTCCAAATTTCACCCAAATGACGTGTCGCCATGGGACCGTTCCATGGAAGCGCGTGTCGGCGAAGCGGTCGTAAGACCAGCCGGAGAAAGCGATTGATAAGCCCGTACGGCCAGCTTGCTTCGCCATTGTGGCGGTGAGGCGCACTGACGGCCTCTGTTTTGTTTGGGCGGCAATGACGGGCATTTATTGCTTTTGTCCCTTAAGTCGAGTTAGGTATTTTGCAGCGTACCTTTGTTCGAGTAGGTGTACCAACTCCTGTTTTTACATTTTACCCCGCCTATGTTGCCACTGTCAAGACCCCTTGAGCATATAAAAGGAGGCCCGAGTGCAACGTAGAGAGGGTTCCGATTCGGTTCGGTTCGCAGTTCGTCTCGTTGGGTTCATTCGACCCACTCGAGACCAGAGTAGACTCACGCTAGGTTTTGTAGCTCTCGTTGCTCCCTAGCAAGAACACAATAGATCAAACAAGCGAGTAGTAGGAGTTTTATCTCTCGGAGAGCTCGAAGCTGGAGTAAACTGCTCGTGTGCCTCGCCTCGATCCGCTCTTCGTGCGATCTCCGCCCCTCCGAACCACAAGGGGCACTGCTCCGCCCGGCCCCATAGGTGTCCGTGGAGTACGATCGGCCTCCCCGACATCTCCGGCGCGCCCGGAGTAGAAGCGTCGAGGCCGTGTGAATCTGATCCGGCGTTCACACGAGCAGCGTCATCAACATCTTCCTCAACATGCCACCAAAGAAAGAAGGCTTGGCGGCAGTGAAGCCGTCGCGTCGTCACCCACCCTCACCGCGACAAAGCGGGTGGTGGGGCGACAATGGCGGAAGAAACGGCGGCAAGCGAAGGTGCTCGCGACGTTGCCAAGTCCAAGGACAAGGCACGCAAACCTCGGCGTCCGCGCATCCCAGCGCCCATCTCGGGAGGCAGCGGGACCAACAACGTCATGGCGTTCATAACGCCATACGTTCGTTGAATCGAGACCCTCAAGACTAAAGATGCGGCGCCAACATGCCGGGTACGAGTGAATCTGATGCGCCGGACGGTGCGGCTCCTTCTAACATAGTTAGAAGTCCGAGCGTGTCCCGCTCCTTGCACCGTTCTCCAATGCCGCCTACTACTCCGGCGAAGCTTCTGGCGAGAGCTTCGGTGCTCCTCGACTACCCTCCAACGGCCCGACAAAAGGTCGACGAGTGGAGGCCTACTATCGAGCCTCATCGGCTTTGCAACGGCGACGCTTCGCTGCAACCAACCCCATCGTTGCCGGCGTAGAGCGACAAAACGCGAGCGGTGGCGGCCAGGCTGTCGGAGGTGCAACCACCGTGCACTCTCCGCCAAGAAGGCCAAGATCGCCGAGCCAGCGGATCCATCTCGACAGCGACTCCAACTGCGTATCCGGGATCCGGCGCTTCGCCGCTTGATCAGCGCCAAAGTTCTTCATGGCGACAAGAAGAGGGCGCTTTCGAACTCGCATCGGCGCGCCGAAGAGAAGCAGCGACGTCGATCCATTTCAAGGCCGGGCCTTCGTTGACATCGTCGCCCGGAGGAGCAGGCGACTTCTTTGTCAGACGCTAGGTTGCCCTGCGTTCACTCGTGAGCTGCGGCAAGTCGATGGCTGACGAAAAACTTCAAACCCGGCGTCTGGGAGAAGTATGATGGTCAGACGATCCGTCGGAGTTCCTCGGCATCTACACCATCGCGGTGCAGGCTGCGGGGGGGGGGCGACAAGATCCTCGCCAACTACTTCCGCTTCGTGCTCAAGCCCAGCGTCGAGATCTTGGCTCATGCACTTGCTAGACAGCTCCATATCCTCTTGGGCAGATCTGTGCCATCGGTTTGTTGGCGCCTTCACAGGTGGCCACAAACCTCATGGCCAAGAGAGCGACCTTCACACCTGCCGCCCGGAAGGAAGGAGAGTCCCTGCGCCAAGTTCATTCAGAGATTCAGCGCGTGCACTACAACATCGTGACGTCCACCACCGGCGGTGATCGGCGCATTTCATCGTAATGTGCGAACCCGCGGGATGAGGAGGAGATGGCGATGTGCAAAAGTCAAGGACGTCGGTGAGTTATGCGCCTTGGCCGACAAGTGTGCCTTGTGAGGAAGGAGGAGACTCCACAGAGAATCTGAAGCAGGATCGGCGGTGATGACACCGCCCCAAGCAAAGAAGGGCCGCGGCGAGGCAACAAAAGAAGAAGAAAGCGGAGAAGTGCTAGCGGTCGGCGGTCCGAAGCAATGGAGGTGGCGACAAGAACGCCAAGGCTGGTGGCTCGGCAAGGAGGTTGCCGACGCCAACCACCCGGTCGGTGGCGACGCCGACAAGGTGACGACTCCGCAAGCGATATTGAAGATCCACCGCACCAAGGGCCACGATCTCGGGCTGCAAGAAGGTCGAGCAGCTCGTCGAGCAACAGAGCTGAGTCTGGCGGCGCGACAAGGAGAAGGCCAGGAAGGTCTTTGGGGGAAACAAGCAAAAGCGTCCGGCGGGGAAGAC
Source organism: Aegilops bicornis (assembly GCA_021605145.1). Lineage (NCBI taxonomy): Eukaryota > Viridiplantae > Streptophyta > Magnoliopsida > Poales > Poaceae > Aegilops > Aegilops bicornis. The sequence continues at coordinate 388,193,776 of CM038672.1, forward strand.
GCCGCGGCAAGGCCAAGCAGCGGCAAGGAGATAGACCTCCCCGCGGCCGCGACAAAGATGAAGAGAAGACCGCATTCATCACACCATGTGGCACATACTGTTTCATACGGATGCCTTTCGGTTTGAAGAATCTTTGGTTCAACATTTGCAAGGGTAGTCCATGACGCTTTCGAGCCGCAAATGCACATAAATGTAGAAGCCTACATGGATGACATAGTTGTCAAGAGCAAGGACAAAGCAACTCTGGTTCAAGATTTGGATGAGACCTTTGCAAATCTGCACAAGATCAACCTCAAGCTCAACCCGAGAAGTGTGTGTTTGGAGTCCTTCCGGCAAGCTTCTCGGGTTCTTCATCAGTGTCTCGGCGAGGGATTGAAGCAAATCCCGACAAGATCAAGGCCATTGAGCAGATTGAAGCACCAAAGCGGCGTCAAGGATGTACGAAGACTTGCGGTTGCGTGGCTGCTCTCAACAGTTTATTTCTAGGTCTGCTGGCCGCCTACGCCATTTTTCAAGATTTTGAAAAAGGCAGGTCGATAAAATGGACTCCCGAAGCGGAGGTCACTGCAAGCAGACTTGAAGAGATACCTGTCCTCCACTCCAACACTTGTCGCACCTAGGCCACAAGAGAAGTTCTTTGCTATATATAGCGGCAACCAATCAAGTGGTTAGTGTTGCGTTCTTGGCGGAGAGGAGGCGGATGATGAGCGACAAGAACCACGGCAAACACATCCAATGACAAGCGGGGGCTTCGCCGACAAGCTCTGGTCCCGACAAGGATGAGTCCGCCTTGGCACGTGAGCAGATCACGAGAAAAGGATGGTGCGGCGCTTGATCTACTTTGTCGGTTCCCATACGCAAGGGGCTAGGTCAAGGTATTACGGTGTGCGAGAATTGCTTGATGAAGCGCCTTCTCCGGCCTTGGTAGACCTGCATTTGGGGCTCCTCGAACTGGCGCATGGCGGCGGGAAGTCAGGCTGTCGGTGTAAGGCGCTTGCCGCTCCTGCGACCTCGAGGCCGTCGATGCGATCGCGGAAACCCCTCGCCGGCCTCGGCGTCGGCAGCCTCGGTAACCTAGCCTCGCCATATGAGGCTCGTCGGCAGCCTCTTCCTCCACGACGATGACCTCTTCTTCTTCGACGGCGGCCTCGTCGGTGTTGTTGCTGCGTTCCTCCTCGGGCGGCCTCGACCTCCATCGGGTCTGCGTCAAGACGACCAAGAAGGGCAATCAAGCAGATATTCAAAAAGAGAAACAAAAGAAAGCAAGCCCAAGGGAGATTTTGGCGTAAGGAGTTACTCTGCAGCGGATCCGCAGCCGTGACCTCGATCACTGGAGGGTCACCGGCGCCGTCCCCTTGCCGGGTAGCCTCCCTTGCGGAGTGGCCTCCTTGCAGGGGTGGCCTCCCCTTGTCGGAGGAGCTCCCTTGCGGGAGTTCTCCCTTGGCGGCGTAGTGGCAGCGGGCAGGATCTCGGAGGCGGCTTCCGAGCCCTCCTGATGAGGCTGCTCTGCTCCTACACAAGCACACAGTCAGATATCAACAATAAAGGAGCACCCCTGCACACCTAATAGTAAGAAGAAAGCTGCACACTTACTCTGGGGGCTGTGCTGGGGGCTGCTCTGAGGGAGGGTTGCTGGGTCCGGCAAGGCGGTCTCGGACGCGTCCCCCGTCGCCACGGGAGAATCGTCCTCAACGACGACCGTCGGGATCTTGGCCCTCTTCGCCGCTCTCTGGGCCAGCGTCCTGAAAAGGAAAGAGTCCAGAACGAAGCAAATCAGATTCAAGATGAAGCAATAAGAATTGAAGGAATACAAGCACAATCGTGAGAAGCTTACTCTTCGCCTTCTCCTCCTGAGCCGAGCGGAGAAATCAAACTCGCCCGCCCGCCTCGGTGCGATGAGGCGGGGAGGCTCTCTTAGCCGCTTGGCGAGGCGTCAGGGCGGCCTCGAGAAGATTCCACCTCAGCTTGTCGCTGCGGTTTGGGGCGCTCCGTGGCAACCTCTCTTGCCGCGGTGGAGCGCTGGGCCGAGCGGCAGCTGGCTGTGGCCGGTCTGCCGCCCGACTCGTCTCCAACCCTCGCGGAGGCGCCTCCTCGGCGGAGCCGGGGCTCATGGCGGCAAGTCGCAAGCGGAGGAGAAGAAGCGCCCTGGCGTGAGTCCACTCGACCTGGCCTCGGTCCCGACAAGCTCGTCCTCTTGGCGACCTCCCTCGCTCAGCAAGGCTTGCCGCCTTCGCTGCCTCCGCCTCCTCCACGGTGAACACGAAGGCTCCAGCGGCGGCCTGCCGCCTCCTCCACCTCGGTGGCAATCCGTGCCATCTCCCGCTTTCCGGTGGTGTCTCGGGTGAGCCTCTTACGCTTTCGTCGGAGCGGATCGGCACCTCTTGCAAGTCGTCGAAGAATTGCCGCCGACCTCGTCGGGGGGCTCGCTGTGTCGGGACGATCCGTGGGAGTCGTGACAGTGGCATCATGGCGGCGGATGCTTGATCGAAGCGCCGAAGTTGTTGTAAATGGGACGACCCCGCGGCAACCTGAACCACTCGGGATGTTCGGGGTCGTTCTTGAACAGCTCGAGCAAAGACTGAATCCAGCTCCATGACGGTGAAGTTCCAATTCAGGCCGGCGTAGCCTCATGATGTCCGCTGCATTCGGAACTCCCCATGAGGCCTCCCCTTTCTGCAAGGGAGCGATGCGGGCGGCGAATGAAGTCTGCGCTAATCGCTTCCTATCACAACCCGGCAAGCCCGAGGCGCAGACTGTCACAGCTACCTTCAACTTCGCATCCTCCGGCGCCAAGTTACTCCAATCCTTGCAGGCAAGAATTGGGTTCATGGCGCCTGGCGGTGAAGGGTGTGGGTTCTCCTCCACGACCCAAAGCACCAGTTGGCTCTCCACTCCTCCCACTTGTTCCGAATTCCCCTCTAGGTAGGCCTCCTTCTTGCCGATCCTAGAGACCCAGGCTATTCCTCTGGCAAGTGGCTCTCCTCTCTCGACGCGGGGAACAAAGAAATGGCGGAAGAGTGCCATGTTCGGGTAGACTCCGACAAAGTTTTCGCACAAATGTGCGAAAACCGCCATGGTCAAGACGGCGTTGGGGGTGAAATCAAGTAGGAGGAGGCTAAAGGTGTTCATAATGTCGCAAAGAACTTCCGGAAAAGGCGGCAGAGCCTGCAATAGAAGAAAATGGCGAAGAAAGGGTACCCTGTTGGGGCCAAATCAGCGGCGGAGGCGGGAGCACCTCGTCTTGCGGATGCGCACGGGTCTCCGTCGACCGTAAAAGGTAGAAGACGTCCGCAGCTCCCGTGCGCCGAGCTGCGGGGAAGATGGTTCGCTCCTTGCGCTGAAGGCCATGACAGCTAGCTTGCCTCGGCCGACTTAAGCGCCTTCTCCTTATCGGCTTTGAGCCATGGCGAGGAGGCGGAGGAGGTCGACGGCAGTGAGTGTGCTTGCGGCGAAGGGGCGGGCGCTCTCTTCTGCACCGGAGAAGAAGAGGGAGCGGCGGTGGTTTCTTGACAAGACGGCAATGGCGAGGGTGGTCGGCATGCCTCTGTTTCCTCCGCTTATAAAGGGAGGAGGGGTGGGCGTTCGCTTATATCAATAAAGAATCCCCATGACCGCGCCCACGATCTCGCCGACGCCACGTCCGGTGCGTGCCGTTAGTGGGGATCGTGGTGGGTCCGGCGAGATTGACGCGGTCGAGGCAGCGGCGTGTCCGTAGATGCAGGGCCTGGCCCGACAAGCGCTTCGGCACCGTGTGTACGGCCCAGAGCCGGGGGCTCTGTCGGTGTACTAGAGTAGGGGTACCCTAGTACCCGTACTTCGTCTGCAGACGGTTCTGACACCATGGCGAGGGTTTGCCTCGTCACCGCCAAGATCCTTCGTGGCTCCTTTTGGAGCCATTCAAGAACAAAGTATTTGATTGAGAAGACGAGGCCGACAAGAAGAGCTTGTCGGGAAGGCCGCTCGAGCACGCAGAAAGACAAGGCCCCGGCAAGAGGAGCTTGCGGGAAGGCTCGGAGCGTGACAAGTCTCCGTAGCGACAAGGATTCGCCGCGGCAAGGCGCTTTGGCGCATGCAACCTCTCTCTCCGTCTCGCTCCAGCTCACCCAGCTGACGATGTCGCCATGGGACCGTTCCATGGGCGGCGTGTCGGCCATTTGTCTGACGGCGGAGAAGCAGCGATAAGCGGCGACAGGCTCGCCATCGTGGCGGCGAGGCTGACGGCACCTCTGTTACCTTTGTTTGGGCGGCAATAACGAGCATTTATTGCTTTTGTCCCTTGCCCGTCGAGTTAGGTATTTTGCAATGTACCTTTGTTCAAGTAGGTGTACCAACTCCTGTTTTACATTTTTACCCCGCCTATGTTGCCACCGTCAAGACCCCTTGAGCATATAAAAGGAGGCCCGAGTGCAACGTGAGAGAGGTTCCAGATTCGGTTCGATTCGCCAGTTCGTCTCGTTGGGTTCATTCGACCCACTCGAGACGAGATAGAACTCACGCTTAGGTTTTGTAGCTCGTTGCTCCTAGCAAGAACACAATAGATCAAACAAGCAAGCAGAGGAGTTTTATCCTCCGGAGAGCTCCGGTGGTAAACTGCTCGTGTGCCTCGCCTCGATCCGCTCTTCGTGCGATCTCCGCCCCCCCTCCGAACCACAAGGGGCCTGCTCCGCCGGCCCCATAGGTGTCCGTGGGTACGATCAGCCTCCCCGACACCACCAAAACCCCAACGTCACCTAGATACTCCATTGTCACCTCAAGTATCCGTGGGCATGATTATACGATATGCATCACACAATCTCAGATTCATCCAACCAACATAAACGTACTTCAAAGAGTGCCCCAAAGTTTTTTACCGGAGAGTCAAGAACGTGCCAACCCCTATGCATAGGTTCATGGGCGGAACCCGCAAGTTGGTCACCAAAATATACATCAAGTGGCACATGATATCCCGTTGTCACTACAGATAAACACGGCAAGACATACATCAAGTGTTCTCATAAAAGACTCAATCCGATAAGATAACTTCAAAGGGGAAACTCAATTCATCACAAGAGAGTAGATGGCGAGAAACATCATAAGATCCAACTACAATAGCAAAGCTCGGGATACATCAAGATCATTCCATAGAGGGAACACAAGAGAGAACACGAGAGAGAGAGAGAGAGAGATCAAACACATAGCTATCGGGTACATACCCTCAGCCCCGAGGGTGAACTACTCCCTCCTCGTCATGGATAGCACCGGATGATGAAGATGGCCACGGTGATGGGTTCCCCTTGGCAGGTGCCAAACAGGGTCCTGATTGGTTTTGGTGGCTACAGAGGCTTGCAGGCGGAACTCCCGATCTATCTTACATTGCAGGAAGTTTTACGACACGTAGGTATATATGGGTGCGAAGTGCGTCGGTGGAGCTTCGGGGGCTCCACGAGGCAGGGGGCGCGCCCCCACCCTCGTGGCCAGCTCCCGTATCTTCTGACGTAGAGTCCAAGTCTATCCGGTGGCTTTACTTCCAAAAATAACTTCTCCAGTTGATTTCGTTCTGTTTTGACTCCGTTTGATATTCCTTTTCTTCAAAACACTGAAATAGGCATAGCAAAGAAATCTAGGCTGGCCTCCAGACATGGACGTCACGAGCCCGCTGCTTGAGCGCAGTGGCTGCTCGCCACCCGCTCGCCCCAGACGACTCGAGGGCGGGCCACCTGCCGTTTCTTCTGTGCCGCCGCCACCGCCCGGTGGGGAACGAGCAAAGAAGCATCCTCGCTGCACCCCTTGGTGCGGCGGGACGGCTGCACCGCCACTCCATCGCTGACCCTGGCCGGTTCGTCATCCCATGCTCGTCGCGCTCCCGTGGACGCGCAGGCCACGCTGTGCATGGCACACGAGCTCCTGCGCTACCGTCCCATCGACGACCTCTACGAGGACTGGCTGGACCGCATCGCCGAGCTTGTTAGCGCCACAGGGGGCTCCCCCGCACCGTCCGTCTCGCTGCCTCGTCCACCGCCAGCTACGGGTGACGTAGCTCATGGAGCACCTCCACCACCTTTGCACCAAGATGGCACCCTGGTGCCAAGGCACGCGGCTCCGCGGCGCGACCCACCGCGTCCGGCGCCCGTGCGCGAAGAAGGGCGCTACCAAGAAGTCCCTCGCCCGCAAGAGAACGCTCCACCGCTCCCCGCACCGCCACGTCAGGATCGCTTGCTGCGGCTGGGCCCCGCGCCGCTTGCCGTGGCGGTGCGCGGGCCCCAAGACCATGCTCCACCTCCAAGACGGGCCCCGGTGACCACGGCCGGTTGCCGCGCCTTCACCCTAGAGCTGCGTAGCGTCGCCTGGCCAGGCAAGTTCAAGCCAGACCTGCCTCCGCGCTACGATGGCACCCCCGACCCCGGGGAGTTCCTGCAGCTCTAAGAGCTTAGCAACGAGGCGACCAACAGTGACGAGAAAGTCATGGCGAACTGGTTCCCCATGGCGCTCAAAGACGGCGCTGCTCGTGGCTCTGAACTCGCCTCCGTGCTCGATCTCCTCTGGGGACGAGATGCGCCACCGCCTTGCCGCCAACTTCTAGGGCACTTCGCGATCGCTTCGTCAGCATGGGTGATCTGCTACCAAGGAGGCAACAACCAGAGAGACCTTGATACGTCTCCAACGTATCTATAATTTTTGATTGCTCCATGCTATATTTTCTACTGTTTTGGACCATATTGGGCTTTATTTTCCACTTTTATATTATTTTTGAGACTAACCTATTAACTGGAGGCGCAACCCAGAATTGCTGTTTTTTTTTGCCTATTTCAGTGTTTTGAAGAAACGGAATATCAAACGGAGTCCAAATGACCTGAAACTCCACGGAACCTATTTTTGGACCAGAAGAATCCCACGGAGTACCGGAGCTGCACCAGAGGAATCCCAGGCTGACCACGAGGGTGGGGGGCGCGCCCCCTACCTCGTGGACAGCCCGGAGGTCCACCGACGTACTTCTTCCGCCTAAATAACTCTATATACCCTAAAACCTTTGGGGAACAGAATAGATTGGGAGTTCACGCAAAGCCTCCTCAGAGCCACCAAAAGTCAATCGGGACCCTGTTCAAGACTCACCGGGAGGGGGGGAACCCTCACTGTGGCCATCTTCATCATCCCGGCGCTCTCCATGACGCATTTAGGGAGTAGTTCACCCTCGGGGCTGAGGGTATGTACGAGTAGCTATGTAATGATCTCTCTCTCTCGTGTTCTTGATTTGGCACGATCTTGATGTATCGCGAGCTTTTCTATTATAGTTGGATCTTAAGCTTCTTCTCCCCCTCTACTCTCTTGTAATGAATTGAGTTTTCCCTTTGAAGTAATCTTATCGGATTGAGTCTTTAATGACTTGAGAACACTTGATGTATGTCTTGCCGTGTGTATCTGTGGTGACAATGGGATACCACGTGATTCACTTGATGTATGTTTTGGTGATCAACTTGATGGTTCCGCCCATGAACCTATGCATAGGGGTTGGGTACACGTTTTCGCCTTTGATTCTCCCAGAGAAACTTTGGGGCACTCTTTGAGGTTCTATGTGTTGGTTGAATAGATGAATCTGAGATTGTGTGATGCATATCGTATAATCATACCCACGGATACTTGAGGTGACATTGGAGTATCTAGGTGACATTAGGGTTTTGGTTGATTTGTGTCTTAAGGTGTTATTCTAGTACGAACTCTAGGGCTGTTTGTGACACTTACAGGAATAGCCCAATGGATTGATTGGAAAGAATAACTTTAAGGTGGTTTCGTACCCTACCATAATTTCTTCGTTTGTTCTCCGCTATTAGTGACTTTGGAGTGACTCTTTGTTGCATGTTGAGGGATAGTTATATGATCCAATTATGTTATTATTGTTGAGAGAACTTGCACTAGTGAAAGTCTGAACCCTAGGACTTGTTTCAACGCATTGCAATACCGTTTACGCTCCACTTTTACCACTTGTTACCTTGCTGTTTTATATTTTCAGATTACAAAAACCTATATCTACCATCCATATTGCACTTGTATCACCATCTCTTCGCAGAACTAGTGCACCTATACAATTTACCATTGTATTGGGTGTGTTGGGGACACAAGAGACTCTTTGTTATTTGGTTGCAGGGTTGCTTGAGAGAGACCATCTTCATCCCACTCCTCCTACGGATTGATAAACCTTAGGTCATCCACTTGAGGGAAATTTGCTACTGTCCTACAAACCTCTGCACTTGGAGGCCCAACAACGTCTACATGAAGAAGGTTGTGTAGTAGACATCAAGCGCTTTCTGGCGCCGTTCTTGGGGAGGCTATGCGACACTCACACCCGTCAACTAAGCTCTTTTCTCAAGGCGCCGTTCTTGGGAGGTGAGTGCTTGAAGGTATATCTTTAGATCTTGCAGTCGAATCTTTTTGTTTCTTGTTTTAGCACTAGTTTATTTTATAAAATAAAACTACAAAAAAATGGAATTGAGTTTGTCTCATACGCTTCATCTTTTAAATATCTTTCGTGAGTATGATGGAAAAGAAAATTTTGCCAAAGTGTTAGAAGAAGAATGCATTAAAATGTTTGGCACTAAATCTTTGAATGGTGAGCATGTTGCAATGTTGTTAGTATGAGCTCCTTGAATATCCATAGTACTAATGATGATTGCACTAGTTATGATGAAAATGTCTCCTATAAAAATGTCAATTTTTGTGGAGTGCATTGGGTTTGCAAGTACACACCAAATAGGGAAAATAGATATTGCAAGAGGCATAAGTACTTAGAAACTAAATTGTTGCAAGAAAGTCTTGATGATTGCTTGAAAGATTCAATATTTATCGCACCCCTTGTGAACTTTGCAATGAACATGGTCATTTAAAGCTCTAATGCTATTTGTTTCATGATCAAGTCGTGGTCCAAATATTGTGATAATTTGATTACCCTTGAGCATCATAAAGAGCTTAGCCTTCTTTTGGGGTATGAAGAAATGAAACGTATAACTGAGGGTATTCCAAAATTTAATCTTGATAGATTTCTTGATTTTGATCTAGAGAAGATTGTATGTATTGTTCGGTGAATTGCATTGAAAATCCTTATATTGCCAATTACACAAAGAAAATAAAACAAATAGAGGATGAAGAGAATACTAACGAAAGGGAAGAGATTTCCCAATATCCTCCTATTATTTCTTATGATGAATCAGGTAACGAGGAGGAGCCTTCTATTCAACCAATCTCATTAATAAGGAGATCCAAAAAGAGGATTGAACCCACACATGATGTGGTGAAGAAGAAGAAAAGAAAAAGGAAGAGAGGTAAAAAGATATCTCTCCCAAATAAAGTTGCTCCTATTATTGTTGTGCCTCATGAAAATGAATCAAAAATAATTGTGGAAGATGATGTACTTGATGATGATCTCGTTATGCCTATTGCTTGTTGTGATGATTATGATTGGGAAGATAATGATACTTCTTATGATCTTGAAAATCTTTTGGCACTTGCTTGGAAGAATATGATAATTGCTATACTATTGGTGCTATCCATACTATTAATGATGAGAGTGATTATGCTTATGATATGAAAAGGCCCAAGATTGGGGAAGCTATGTTTGATGAGGATGACATATTTGAGAATATATTTGCTGAAATTAATGTTTGTCCCAAGCTTGGGGATGCTATGTTTAATAATGATGATATTTTTAGCCTCCCAAGTTTAGATATGCAAAGTTGTTATGATGATAGCATGCCTTCTACCTATGATGATTATATTGATGAAAGTGGGTTTAGAAGAGTGTCAACTTTAGGAAGTAATGATCCCACTATTTTGGAGGATGTTGAATCTTATAATATTTATGAAAGTGGATTTGGAGAGGTCATGACTTTATTTAGTGATGTATCCACTATTTTGGAAGAGGTTTCAATTGATTATGATGAGAACAAAGTTGCTACTTATGATGATTACTGTGATGAAACTTATGCTATAAAGAGTAGTGATGATTATATTTATAAAACTTGTCATGATTATGAGTACCCTTTTTCTGAACATTACTCTTTTAATGTGGAAACAATTTGTAGTATTCAAGTCTCTTATGATACTCCTACTATTCTGAATGAGAAGAATTTTTCTTATATGGAGAGTAATAAAATTTCTATGCTAGTAGATCATGAAAAGAATGCTTTAGGTGCTGGTTATATTGTTGAATTCATTCATGATGTTACTGAAAGTTATTATGAGGGAGGAACATATGTGTCGGTGTCAAAACCGGCGGATCTCGGGTAGGGGGTCCTAATCGTATGCCTAGGCGGATGGTAACAGGAGACAAGGGACACGATGTTTTTACCTGTGTTCGGGCCCTCTCGATGGAGGTAAAACCCTACTCCTGCTTGATTAATATTGATGATATGGGTAGTACAAGAGTGAATCTACCACGAGATCGGAGAGGCTAAACCCTAGAAGCTAGCCTATGGTATGATTGTTGTTCGTCTCTACGGACTAAAACCCTCCGGTTTATATAGACACCGGATAGGGTTAGGGTTACACGTAGTCGGTTACAATGGTAGGAGATCTACATATCCGTATCGTCAAGCTTGCCTTCCACGCCAAGGAAAGTTCCATCCGGACACGGGACGAAGTCTTCAATCTTCTATCTTCACAGTCCAGGAGTCCGGCCAACGGTGATAGTTCGGCTATCCGGACACCCCTAATCCAGGACTACCTCAAGAGCCCCTGAACCAGGCTTCAATGACGCATTTAATCTGGCGGCGCCTTATTGTCTTCGGCGTTGCAAGGCGGGTTCCTCCTCGAATACTTCATAGAAGATTTTGAACACAAGGATAGTGTCCGGCTCGCAAAACGAGTTCCACATACCACCGTAGAGAGAATAACCTTTGCGGATCTGCTGGCGTATTCCACGGCATGACATCACACCACGGCCGGGCCTTTATACTGAATCGCTTTTCTTGTTCCACCTCGGTAGCGTTTAGCGAGGCAGTTTCCTTGGCATGTCTTATCAAAGCGGAGATCGTGCCCCCTTATTCCGGGATTCCCATCAATACAGATGTGGGTAACCCAACCGCGCAATTGATTATGGCGCTTAGGAGATAAGCGATTTTTACCAGTCAAGGGGACGATAGCTTCGTCGCCCATATAAGGGATAAGGATCCACCTTTTAACCCACGCCTTCTTCCTCCTTTGCTCATCCATTTCACAAGACTTTCGAGCCCCAGCGCCCAAGTCCGCACATCCCTCCTCAACCTTCTCCAGCCATGTCCGGAGCGGGAGGCAAGTGGATGGTCTCCTCCATTACGAAGAGACAAGTCAAAAAGCTGCGGAAGGCCGGATACTTGTCCAACGACATCGTGCACCGGCTCCCCGATGAGGGGCAGCTCATTCCCACCCCCAGGCCCCATGAGAGGGTGGTGTTCCTCACCCACTTCCTCCGCGGACTAGGTTTTCCACTTCACCCATTTGTCAGGGGCTCACGTTCTACTACGGCTCGGATTTCCACGATCCGCCCCGAACTTCATCCTCAACATCTCGGCGTTTATCGTCGTGTGCGAGGCCTTTCTCTGCATCCAGCCCCACTTCGGCTTATGGCTGAAGACCTTCAATGTCAAGCCGAAGGTAGTGGGCGGTCGCCAAGCGGAGTGCAGAGGTGCCATGGTTGGCAAGATGGCCAAAGTCCTATGGCTCGAAGGCTCCTTTGTGGAGACCGTGAAGGGGTGGCAATCGGGGTGGTTCTATATCACCGAGCCGCGCAACTCTCAATGGGCGGCGACCCCGAATTCCGATCTAGCTTCCCCACACGGCTCACATCATGGAAAGAGACGGGCCTGACGTGGGGTGATTTGGAAGAGCTGTCCGGACTCCAAACCTGCGTCCGAAACCTGGTGGACAAGAATCTCAAGCTTGTCAACGTAATCCGTGTGATGCTCATCCGCGGATTCTCCCATGCCAAGAACGGGCCTTCAATTTGTGGGAGTTTGATCCGCACAACACCGAATCTGAGCCGGCTCTTGACACTACGCATTTAAGATGCCCGGAAGGTGTCGCTTCAAGGGCGCTGAAGCTCGCATCCGCTACCAAAGATCGCGGATTCAGCTCGCAGCGTCAAGCCGAGGTAAGTTATTTTACCCTTTATGGGACTCTTTTTCATAGTTTGACTCTATGCGGGATCTAAAACTCCCTAACCTTTGTGACAGATTTGAAAGACGTCCGGACAGATTATTGTCCGCCCCTTGCCAGAAGACCAGCGGACGCCCGATTGACGGGGCTGCTGGCTCCGGCACCTCACGTGGTGCCAGAGAAGAAGGCCAAGAAGAAGGCCACGGGAACTCGAAGGAGCTCCCGGCGCCAGGTGTTGTCGGACTGATCGTCCGACGACTCTGAGGCGGAATCCTCCCCTGAGGATGAGGAGGAGTAAAAAGAAGCCTCTCCCCCAGCGGGGGGGAGAGAAGAAAAGGAAGGCCGCCCCGACTGGGGAGGCTGGAGGGTCCAAGAACGAAAGGACCCTTCCTTCAGACTTCTCCACCAACGCCGACAACGACGAGGAGGAGTGGCCACCAAGGGCCAAGCCCCTGGTGAGATCGTAAGTGTCCGGAGTCCGGAATAGCTCATGACTTTTTATTTGTCGCATAGTGTCTTCTAACGCCGAATATAACCATGTAGCTCGCCCAGGGCAGGCTCGCCACTGCCGAAGCGGCTCCTGGATTCGCCGGATGTGAATAGCACTTCACTTCCGACCGCCTCCTCTCCTCGTGACGCAGATGACACCTGGTGGAGTCCCAAAGGCCCCACCAGGAGGAGGTGGTCTCGAGGCGCCCGCAAGGCGACCTCTCGGACTCGGCGCAAAGAAGGCGAAACCCGAGAGGCTCTAAGTCCGGCCCTGTCGGGACTCCGTCTGAAACCGGTGGTTCGAAGTCCGCAAGCGGCCCTTCGTGAAGAAGGGCAAGACTGCGATGCCGGTGACCTCCGGCCCATCCGGAGGAACCGGATAGCTTTGGCCGGAGGCGCTTACCGGCGCCTCCATCGACGAGGAGCACCGCACTATTATGAGTGTGGTGATCCAGAAAGTTCGATCCGCCAAGAGCGGCCGATCAAGCCTGTACTCAGCCTTCTAACGGGCTTTGAGGTAAGTTTAGAATATGTAAAAATATTACCGCATAGACAGTAGCCCTGATGCTTAGTTTGGTGTTCGGAAAGAAAACCGACTGAGGATCTAAAAAGATATACGCAGGAGTCTAACATAAGTATGTCAATATGGGAATTCAGGGCTTCTGGCCGACCTGCCGCATCGCGGAGGTCAATGCATTGAAGCGAGCCTCGAGCGGTCCGAGAGCAGGTCGGCCTTGCCAAGAAGCAGCTCGAGGACAAGGAAGGTAAGTAATACCTTCTTAAAGTAATACCTTATAGAAAGGATTTGGTTGCAAAAATGACAGGACTAACGTGGGTATTGTAGGGGCCACGAACGAGGTGGCAACCCTGAAGGAAGCGGTGTCCACGGCCGAAAGCAAAGCGGCCGCGGAGCGCACCGAGCAAGAGAAGCAGGAGGCGCGGGTGGCGGAGGTGCGGCAAGAGCTCTAGGCTCTCGTGGAAAAACACGATTGTTTGGAGCGTGACTCGAAGACTCGAGAGTCCGAGCTCGCCTCGGCTCTTGAGAGTGTCAAAGCCGCTAAGGCCGAAGCCCAAAAAGCCCTCCAGGAAATTTAATCGTTAAAGAAGATAGCGGTGGGTAATGCATTCTTTATGCAAAGCAAGCATGTGAAAGTGAATTATCTATTACTTACCCGAACCCGGAGCTCTCCAGGAGCATTCGCAGATCTGCCCCGTAGTGTGTCTGATGCTTCCGCGTTCTACCGCGCCGAGGAGGGGAGCTCGACGGAAAAGGTGTTCTGGTCTCAGTATGCTAAGGCCGGACATCCGGTGCCCCTGAGCGACCAGCTGAAGCAGCTGGTCGAGCTCCACAAGGTCGCCGAACAGGTCATGAAGGGCCTCATAATTTGGATGTGGCCTAAGGAAGCAATGCCTGGGAGCTACTTCGGGCTAGTGCGGCGGGTGGTGGGCCTTTGTCCATGGATTGAAGTCATCAGCGCTCTGCGCATCGAAGGTGCTCAGAGGGCCCTTGCCCTTGCTAAGGTGCACTGGGGCAAGATGGACGCCGAGAAGCTTGTGACGGATGCATCACCACCGAAGAAGGAGCATCGCAAACTGAAATGTATTATGAGGGCGTCTGAAGGGTGCCTCGCCTTATAGCGGATGAATGCTCCAAAGATATAATTTTGAGTAGACTCGCATTTGTTATCCCAGTATGCTGAAAACTTGTTCATATGCGCTAAGCAACACTTTTGAATTTAAAATATTACCTTACGTATGCATAGTGTATTAAATTTGAGAGATGGCGAAGTCGTCAAATTTCAGCCCCCATGCCACGAGTCTTTGGGGTGTTCGGGATAAACTTGAGCGCTCTTGTTCCCATCCTTGGGTCCTTCGATGGAGGCGCTCAACGCAACGAACAAGGCAACCGGACTATAGTGCTTGAACACTCTCACTTAGCCATAGAATTCTATAATTTTAAATTTTAGCGAAGCCCCTAGTATTCGGAAGACCGAGTTCGGGGCGCTATCCACGCCTAGGCCGGACAATGCCGACTCCTCGCTCTAAGCGGCATAAGTCTTTAGGGACCCAAAAAAACCCTCTCGAACAGCGACCGGCTCTCGCCCTATCATGACGGCCAGTTTTAGCTTTCTCCACTGAGGTGCTCAACCCAGCTCAACCGGGGCACAATCGCCGTGGTTCTCCCAGCGCTACCTTAGCCGATATAACGGAACGTAAGGTACCAAAATATGGGAGTCGGGCAAACCCAACTATTGACCCAAGACATGATTCGGAGCCGATGCATATAATGCTATAAGTTCGGGGTGCCGCACTTGCGAAAGTGTTCGGACTTATCACACCATTTTTTTGGGGTACTTAAGCCCCTGGTGTATTGGCCATACCACAGTGTACGGGTGCAACATGTCATGAATGAACATATATATAGATAAAGAAAGGAGTGCAATAATAGGCAAAAGCTATGTATTGTTTATTCGAAAAGGTACTGCAATGAAAGCAGAACGATACAAATAGTGCGATAAGCAAGGGATGGGACTATTTAACATGTCCTCCTCCAGGGGTAAGCTGCGGATGGTATGTAAAACATGTATAATGCTCGTAGTAGAGACCACCTGGACGCTCGACGTAGCTACGCTTCTCGGCTGTTGCATCGTGAGTTCGGCAATTCTAGTGTCGGACAGGGCTTCTGGAAAACAGAGTCCTGAAAGTAAGAGAAAAGAAGAAAGAAAAAGAATGAAACAATCGGGAGCCCCTGGTGCGGTTGAGCCGCATTCTAGGAGTGCCATGGTCGTGCCACTCCCCTTATGCCCATGGTATCTCCAGAGCGTAGTTATGTACGCGTAATACTGGCTTCGCAATTTCGCGAGGGCTGGGGTTGGGGCCGGATTGCTACGCATGCTCGGATCGTGCCAGGCGGTCTTGTTGTAGGTTACTCCGGGCGCGCTTGACGGTGTCCGGACGTTTAATAGCCGGACTCGAGAATTGCTGTGAGAGGCTGCTTTGCACCTCCGCCGCGAGGGCCGCCGTGTGCTCCTCCGCTCGAGAGAGCGTTCGGTGTTTCCATTGGCCGTGATTACTCCTCGAGGGCCTGGCATCTTGAGCTTGAGGTAATGCAGCGTGGTGCGGCACCGCATTGAACTTTGCAAATGCGGTTCGTCCCAAGCGATGCGTGATAGCCGCTGAACGGGACTATGTCAAAGATTAACTCATCGCCGGAAGTTATCCGGGATCCAAGACCATCGAGTGTAATCGAGCCTCGCATAATTGGCCTCTACACGGTATGACGCCTTTAAAGGTCGTCTTTGTGGGTTTAATCCTTGAGGGTGCATGCCCATTTTATGACCTTTGTATCCCGATAGAGCAGGTTCAGTTGCTACCGCCCATTCATCGGGACTCTAGTGAGGTGGAATCGGTCGATGATTGGGTCAAGAACCAATGCGGCGAATCCACCGTGGCGGATGCTAGTGGGTGGTCCTTCGATCAAAGGTGATCGGGCAGGAGGACCATGGGTTGAACTTTGGGGCGGCGGCTCCATCGCATATACGCCCTTTAGTGCACGCTTCCGCTCCCTTTTGGGTATGTGGGTTGCGTATATCATGTTCACCGTCCGCACTTGTGGGGGAAGCCCTTACATCCTCTATTGTTCGGGCGTCGGGCTCCTCCTCGTCATCGCTATGCAGCCCCTTGTCATTGAGTTCGCATTTAACTTGCTGCTGTTTGAAGACCCAACAATCCCTGTTGGTGTGGTTGGCTAGTTTTTCGGGGTGCCATGTATTTGGCACGAGCGATCGAGTATCCGGTCCAGATTGACGGGCCTCGAGTATTTCTTTTGAACGACTTTTTTCACGACCGGTTTAGAGCCTCGAATCCGGCATTGACCGCCAGATCTTCAAAGATTATCGCCCGTTAATGCGGCGCTTGTGCTTGTTGCGACGCGACCGCCATTCTTGTCCTTGGTATCCGAACTACGTGGTTTTTGGTCAAGTTGTTGCTCTGAGCTAGCCAGCTGTACTCTCCCGCGAAAAAGCGGGTCATGAGTGTTGTGAGGGCTGCCATGGATTTCGGCGTTTCCTTTCATAGGTGCCGGGCAAGCAACTCGTCGTGGATGTTATGTTTGAAGGATGCAAGGACCTCTGCATCCGGACAAATAACGATTTGATTTTTTCTTGGTTAGGAACCGTGTCCGTAATTGTTCGGCCGATTCTTCCGCCGCTGAATTATGTGGCTGAGGTCATCGGCGTCTGGTGGTCGCACATATGTGCCCTGGAAGTTATCGAGGAATGCGGCTTCCAGGTCCTCCCAACAACCAATTGATTCTGCTAGAAGGATGTTAAGCCAATGCCGAGCTGGTCCTTTAAGCTTGAGTGGGAGGTATTTGATGGCGTGTAGATCATCACCGTGGGCCATGTGGATATGGAGGAGGTAGTCCTTGATCCAAACCGCAGGATCTGTTGTGCCATCGTATGATTCGATGTTTACGGGTTTGAAACCCTCGGGGATTTGATGATCCATCACTTCGTCTGTGAAGCATAGTGGGTGTGCGGCGCCTCTGTATTGAGCTATATCATGACGCAGCTCAAATGAGCTTTGTCTCATCGTGGTTCGCCCGCCGTAATTGTTGTATCCGGCGTGACGGTTATCGTCGCGGTCGTGGCGCCCACGCCGATCCATAGATCGATCTTGTTTGCCTTGCCTTGTCCTCCAATATGTCTCGCAGGTGCAGCGCGTTTCCCCGTGCCTTGGTACTTTTCGAGCGACGCCAGGGTGCGGCTTGAATGGAGGGTCTAGAGGCCTCTCTGTCGCGACCACGGGGTGGCTGGTCGGCCGCATCATGCGCTGGTGAGGTAGGTTTGGGTGCTTCCTTCTAATTGGGGTAGCGACTGCGTTTGGGTATCTTGGAGGGCGTTCGAGTTCGTACTCTTCGGTGCAAGGACTTCATCCATCCGTCGACTAGCAAGTCTTAGTCAGCTCTAAGCCGCCGCTGCTTTTCTTGAGGCTGCTTGCCGTGGCCATAAGCCCGCGTTTGAAAGCGCTCTGTTGGGCGGGATCCTCAGCACGACAAATTACGTGCCGCCGAGGCTTGCCTCGTCTTCGGAGGAGGCATATAATTATCGCCCTCCACCTCCCCGCCCCGCCGCTCTATCATGAGGGCTGGCTTCTCCCTCCTCATCTTTGAATCCTGCTTTGGAGGGTTGTCTTCGAATCTTGTCCGGTGTTATTATCTCCTATGCGGAATCACCGTTTTTCTTTGTGGCGGGATTTAGAGCGGCCTTGGCCGACGGCGCTTAGGCTGTTTCTTGGAGGGGTCATCCTCCGTTGTTCCATCGCCGTTCCCATCTTTTGGGATGTCCACCATGTATATGTCGTATGACGAGGTGGCCTTCCAGTGCCCTGTGGGCGCTGGTTCTGGTCGCTCTCGACATTGTCGTCCATACCGTCGATGTCTTGAGTCGAAGTCGAGCATGTCGGTTAAATCATCGGCAATGGCTACAAAGTGGGTGGTGGGTAGGCGTTGAATTTCTTCGTCATCCGCATCCCAACCTTCCCTGTAGTCCGCCAGGGCTCTCGATAAAGAGAGAGACTTTAGTGAATTCGTGGATGTCGCCAAAGGGCGAGTGCCGAAGATGTCCGCGGTGATGAACTCCATAACCGCGCCCAATTGGATTTGATTGGCGGGCGCGGAGGGTTCAGAGTCCGGAGAGGAGTCCGCACCTTGGAGTCACGGTCTTCGCAGCGACAGGGGATGGAGTTCGGCTTTATCGCCAGAGAGATCGTGAGCCCCGAGGCGGTGTCCAGCCACTGCCCTCGATCGCGGAGTCGGCTCCGAGCTAAGGGTTGGAGCGGACGCTGGTGCGGCCTCCAGGGCACTGTTCGGTGGTAGAGCTAGATCATACCCATCGAGACAGTGCGGCGCGCTTCGATGTGGCTCGAATCCGTTGAAGATCAAGTCTCTGCGGATGTTGGCCGTGTAGTTCAAACTCCCAAATCTGACCTGATGGCCAGGGGCGTAGCTTTCGATCTGCTCCAGATGGCCAAGTGAATTGGCCCGCACTGCAAAGCCGCCGAATACGAAGATCTGTCCGGGGAGAAAAGTCTCACCCTGGACCGCGTCGTTGTTGATGATCGAAGGAGCCATCGGGCCTAAGGATGAAGACACAGAGGAACTCTCAATGAAAGCACCAATGTCGGTGTCAAAACTGGTGGATCTCGGGTAGGGGGTCCCGAACTGTGCGTCTAGGCAGATGGTAACAGGAGACAAGGGACACGATGTTTTTACCTGTGTTCGGGCCCTCTCGATGGAGGTAAAACCCTACTCCCGCTTGATTAATATTGATGATATGGGTAGTACAAGAGTGGATCTACCACGAGATCGAGAGGCTAAACCCTAGAAGCTAGCCTATGGTATGATTGTTGTTAGATCCCACGGACTAAAAACCCTCCGGTTTATATAGACACGGATAGGGTTAGGGTTACACAGTCGGTTACAATGGTAGGAGATGTACATATCCAGACGCCAAGCTTGCCTTCCACGCCAAGGAAAGTCCCATCCGGACACGGGACGAAGTCTTCAATCTTGTATCTTCATAGTCCAGGAGTCTGGCCAACGGTGATAGTTCGGCTATCCGGACACCCCCTAATCCATGACTCCCTCAATATGCTTGTAGGAATTGCAATAATATCAAGTTTCCTCTCTATGTGCTTAAAGTTTTGAAGTTATGCTTGTTTTGCCTTCCTATGCAAGTTGATTCTTGTTCCCATAAATTGTTTGATCACAAAATCCCTATGCATAGTAAGTGGGTTATACTTAAATGTGCTAGTCATATTCTTCATGATGCTCTCTTTATGTTTCAATTCCTATCTTTTATGTGAGCATCATTGAAATCATCATGCCTAGCTAGGGGCGTTAAATGAGAGCGCTTGTTGGGAGGCAACCCAATTTTATTTAGTTTCTTGCTTTTTGGTTATGTTTAGTAATAAGTAATCCATCTAGCCTCTGGTTAGATGTGGTTTTATGTTTTAATTAGTGTTTGTGCCAAGTAGAACCTTTGGGAAGACTTGGGTGAAGTCTTTATGATCATGCTGTAAAAAAACAGAAACTTTAGCGCTCACGAGATTAGCTTCAACTTTTTACTGGAGAGTGCTATTTAGTTGATTATTTTTGAAGATTATTACTAGACACATTCCTCAGGTCCACCAATTTATTTTAGAATTTTTGGAGTTCCAGAAGTTTGCGTTAGTTCTGATTACTACAGATCGCTCTGCTTTTGACAGATTCTGTTTTTCGTGTGTTGTTTGCTTATTGTGATGACTCTATGGCTAGTAAAATAGTTTATAAACCATAGAGAAGTTGGAATACAGTAGGTTTAACACCAATATAAATAAAGAATGAGTTCATTACAGTACCATGAAGTGGTGTTTTGTTTTCTTTAGCTAACGGAGCTCACGAGATTTTCTGTTAAGTTTTCGGTTGTGAAGTTTTCAAGTTTTGGGTAAAGATTCGATGGACTATGGAATAAGGAGTGGCAAGAGCCTAAGCTTGGGGATTCCCAAGGCACCCCAAGGTAATATTCAAGGACAACCAAGAGCCTATGCTTGGGGATGCCCCGGAAGGCATCCCCTCTTTCGTCTTCGTTCATCGGTAACTTTACTTGGAGCTATATTTTTATTCACCACATGATATGTGCTTTGCTTGGAGCATCGTTTTATTTTCTTTAGCTTTGCTTGATGTTTGAATAAAATGCCAAGATCTGAAATTATTAAATGGGAGAGTCTTCACATAGTTGCATAATTATTCGACTACTCATTGATTGTCACTTATATCTTTCGGAGTAGTTTGTCGTTTGCTCTAGTGCTTCACTTATATCTTTTAGAGCACGGTGGTGGTTTTGTTTTATAGGAACTATTATTCTCTCATGCTTCACTTAGATTATTTTGAGAGTCTTAAATAGCATGGTAATTTGCTTAATTAATCCTAATATGCTAGGTATTCAAGAATAGTAAAAACTTTCTTATGAGTGTGTTGAATACTAAGTAAGTTTGATGCTTGATGATTGTTTAGAGATATGGAGGTAATAATATTAAAGTCGTGCTAGTTGAGTAGTTGTGAATTTGAGAAATGCTTGTGTTGAAGTTTGCAAGTCCCGTATCATGCACTATGGTAAATGTTATGTAACAAATTTGAAACATGAGGTGTTCTTTGATTGTCCTCCTTATGAGTGGCGGTCGGGACGAGCGATGGTCTTTTCCTACCAATCTATCCCCCTAGGAGCATGCTTGAGTGCTTGGTTTTGATGACTTGTAGATTTTTGCAATAAGTATGTGAGTTCTTTATGACTAATGTTGAGTCCATGGATTATACGCACTCTCACCCTTCCATCATTGCTAGCCTCTTGATGCAGTGCATTGCCCTTTCTCACATTGGGAGTTGGTGCAAACTTCGCAGGTGCATCCAAACCCCGTGATATGATACGCTCTTTCACACATAAACCTCCTTATATCTTCCTCAAAACAGTCACCATACCTACCTATTATGGCATTTCCATAGCCATTCCTAGATATATTGCCATGCAACTTTCCACCATACCGTTTATCATGACATATTCATCATTGTCATATTCCTTAGCATGATCATGTAGTTGACATAGTATGTGTGGCAAAGCCACCATTCATAATTCTTTCATACATGTCACTCTTGGTTCATTGCATATCCCGGTACACCGCCAGAGGCATTCATACAGAGTCATACTTTGTTCTAGTATCGAGTTGTAATCATTGAGTTGTAAACAAATAGAAGTGTGATGATCATCATTTTCTAGAGCATTGTCCCAAGTGAGGAAAAAAGGAGAAAGGCCATAAAAAAAGAGAAGGCCCAAAAAAAAGAGAAAGGCCATAAAAAAAGAGAAGGCCCAAAAAAAGAGAGAAAAAGAGAGAAGGGACAATGATACTATCCTTTACCACACTTGTGCTTCAAAGTAGCACCATAATCTTCATAATAGAGAGTCTCTTGTTTTGTCACTTTCATATACT
Source organism: Aegilops bicornis (assembly GCA_021605145.1). Lineage (NCBI taxonomy): Eukaryota > Viridiplantae > Streptophyta > Magnoliopsida > Poales > Poaceae > Aegilops > Aegilops bicornis. The sequence continues at coordinate 388,215,388 of CM038672.1, forward strand.
AGTGGGAATTTTTCATTATAGAACTTGGCTTGTATATTCCAACAATGGGCCTCCTCAAGTGCCCTAGGTCTTCGTGAGCAAGCAAGTTGGATGCACACCCACTTAGTTTCTTTTGTTGAGCTTTCATACATTTATAGCTCTAGTGCATCCATTGCATGGCAATCCCCACTCCTTGCATTAACATCAATCGATGGGAATCTCCATAGCTCATTGATTAGCCTCGTTGATGTGAGACTTTCTCCTTTTTTGTCTTCTCCACATAACCCCCTTCATCATATTCTATTCCACCCATAGTGCTATGTCCATGGCTCGCGCTCATGTATTGCGTGAAGGTTTATAAGTTTGAGATTACTAAAGTATGAAACAATTGCTTGGCTTGTCATCGGAGTTGTGCATGATGAGAGCATTCTTGTGTGACGAAAATGGAGCATGACTAAACGATATGATTTTGTAGGGATGAACTTTCTTTGGCCATGTTATTTTGAGAAGACATAATTGCTTAGTTAGTATGCTTGAAGTATTATTATTTTTATGTAAATATGAACTTTTATCTTGAATATTTCGGATCTGAATATTCATACCACAAGTAAGAATAATTACATTGAAATTATGCCAACTAGCATTCCACATCAAAAATTATCTTTTTTTATCATTTACCTAATCGAGGACGAGCAGGAATTAAGCTTGGGGATGCTTGGTACGTCTCCAACGTATCTATAATTTTTGATTGCACCATGCTATATTTTCTACTGTTTTGGACCATATTGGGCTTTATTTTCCACTTTTATGTTATTTTTGGGACTGACCTATTAACCGGAGGCCCAGCCCAGAATTGCTGCTTTTTGCCTATTTCAGTGTTTCGAAGAAACGGAATATCAAACGGAGTCCAAATGACCTGAAACTGCACGGAACCTATTTTTGGACCAGAAGAAGCCCACGGAGTACCGGAGCTGCACCAGGGGAGTCCGGGCTGCCCACGAGGGTGGGGGGCGCGCCCACCCCCCTAGGGCGCGCCCCCTACCTCGTGGACAGCCCGGAGGTCCACCGACGTACTTCTTCCGCCTATATAACTCCATATACCCTAAAACCTTCGGGGAACAGAATAGATCGGGAATTCCGCCGCCGCAAGCCTCTATAGCCACCAAAAGTCAATCGGGGACCTGCTCCAAGACTCCCACGGAGGGGGGAACCCTCACCGGTGGCCATCTTCATCATTCCGGCGCTCTCCATGATGAGGAGGGAGTAGTTCACCCTCGGGGTTGAGGGTATGAACCAGTAGCTATGTGTTTGATCTCTCTCTCTCTCTCTCTCTCTTGTGTTCTTGATTTGGCACGATCTTGATGTACCGCGAGCTTTGCTGTTATAGTTGGATCTTATGCTTCTTCTCCCCCTCTACTCTCTTGTAATGAATTGAGTTTTCCCTTTGAAGTAATCTTATCGGATTGAGTCTTTAATGACTTGAGAACACTTGATGTATGTCTTGCCATGTGTATCTGTGGTGACAATGGGATATCACGTGATTCACTTGATGTATGTTTTGGTGATCAACTTGCGGGTTCCGCGCATGAACCTATGCATAGGGGTTGGCACACGTTTTCGTCTTGATTCTCCGGTAGAAACTTTGGGGCACTCTTTGAGGTTCTATGTGTTGGTTGAATAGATGAATCTGAGATTGTGTGATGCATATCGTATAATCATACCCACGGATACTTGAGGTGACATTGGAGTATCTAGGTGACATTAGGGTTTTGGTTGATTTGTGTCTTAAGGTGTTATTCTAGTACGAACTCTAGGGCTGTTTGTGACACTTATAGGAATAGCCCAATGGATTGATTGGAAAGAATAACTTTGAGGTGGTTTCGTACCCTACCATAATCTCTTCATTTGTTCTCCGCTATTAGTGACTTTGGAGTGACTCTTTGTTGCATGTTGAGGGATAGTTATATGATCCAATTATGTTATTATTGTTGAGAGAACTTGCACTAGTGAAAGTATGAACCCTAGGCCTTGTTTCAACGCATTGCAATACCGTTTACGCTCACCTTTACCACTTGTTACCTTGCTGTTTATATATTTTCAGATTACAAAAACCTATATCTACCATCCATATTGTACTTGTATCACCATCTCTTCGCCGAACTAGTGCACCTATACAATTTACCATTGTATTGGGTGCGTTGGGGACACAAGAGACTTTGTTTTTTGGTTGCAGGGTTGCTTGAGAGAGACCATCTTCATCCTACGCCTCCTACGGATTGATAAACCTTAGGTCATCCACTTGAGGGAAATTTGCTACTGTCCTACAAACCTCTGCACTTGGAGGCCCAACAACGTCTACAAGAAGAAGGTTGTGTAGTAGACATCAACCCTCCAGAAGTACATCTAGCGCTTCAACAACATTTGTCTCAAGATCCCCAAGGTGACGGACGAGGCCATCATCTTGGCGTTCTCCGATGTCGTCCGTGACGTCAAGATGAAGGAGGGGCTCACCATCCACGAGGAGTTGTCCACATCCCTGGAGCTTTTTAACCTGGCGACCAAGTGCCCAAGAGCTAAGGAAGGGCGCATCTCCCTCCTCGAGCTCCCAGCTGCGGACTCGAAGGAGAAGAAAGCCAAGGCCAAGGACGTGAAGCGCAAGGGAGCAGCCATACTCACGGCAGAGCCAGACACGAAGCGTGGCAGGTACCAGCCCGAGTCATCCAAGAGCAGCCGACCGTTTTGCGCCTTCCACAACCTGCATAGCCACAACACCAGCGACTGTCAAGAGCTCAGGGCCAATCGACAAGGATGTTCGGTCGATGCCCCGAGCACAATGACCGGGGCTATGGCCGAGGAGGAGGACGTGGTGGCGAACGCTGGGATGACCGTGGCCCATGCCAGGAGTGGCGCGACCGGCCTCGTGAGGACTGCTGGCAGGATCAACCTCGCAAGGGTGCCTGGAGGGATCAACCTCGCGAGGATTGTCCTCAAGGCAATGCCGGGCTTCCTCCGCTGCCGCCACCATCAAGGAGGAACGACGACCACCATCAGGACGAGGGGACTGGGGGCTTCCAGGAGCCGCGTGTCATCGCTTGCATCCTGGGCGGAGCTCAAGCCCCAGCCTCACATCGAATCTTCAAGCAGTTTGCCCACGAGGTGAACGCAGTCCTCCCCAAGCTCGAGGCCACACGCCTGCTCAGGTGGTCCAAGTGCGCCATCACTTTCAGTTTGGCAGATCAGCTCAAGTGTGCGGCCACTGCTGGCACTCTCCCGATGCTCTGTTCACCAATCATCAGCAACGTACAAGTCACCAAGTCTCTCATCGATGGCGGCGCAGGGCTAAACGTCTTGTCCGTCGACACATTCGACAACCTCCAAGTGCCCTACGACCAGCTTCAGCCTACCAAGCCTTTCTCAGGAGTGACCGATGGTTCCACCACACCGATAGGGCAGGTCCGCCTCCCTGTCACCTTTGGAGAACGAAACAACAACCACATCGAGCTCACGTCACTCACATCCGTCTGCCGTACAATGCCATCCTCGGGTATCCAGCCCTGGCCAAGTTCATGGCGGTCACGCACCATGGCTACAACGTCCTCAAGATGCCAGGGAGCAGCGGGATCATCACGGTCCCCTGCGAAGAAAGGGATGCGGTGTGCTCCCTCGAGTATGCCTTCCAAGCAGCGTCAATTGAAGACCCCGACAACAATGCAGCTCAAGCCATCCCCAAGAAGAAGAAGCAACTGCTTCGCGCCGGACCGCAGGAGAGTGGCACCGCAAGTGGTACCTCGTCAGGATCAGCGCCCGTGCCTGGGCGCCTCCCTCCATCGCATAGGAAGGCGCGCCCGGCGCCCTCCTGGGGCAGGGCTCCGGGGCTCTCTTCTAGAGGGCCTCAGACCTTGCCAACATCACGAGGGTGGCGCTCGGGCACCACTTGGAGGCGTGCTTCGCGGCATGTTTCCCTCAGGAAGACAACGGGCGAGGAGCGCCCAATGCTCGAGAGTTCATCACCAAAACCACTCAGGAACTGCAAGAAGCAAGAGCCATGCGTGGCGACGGCCGCCCACCTGCCGCAGCCCCCCATCCAGGCAAGGATGGCGGGTTGCGCGTCTGCATCGACATTCCAGGGCTCAACAGAGCCGCATCTCAGGAGCTCTTCTGGCCTTCGCGCATGGGACGCTGCGAGGGCCCGCCGCACAGCTACTTTCGCATGCCTTTTGTCCTGCCGAGCGAGGCATCCGCTTATCAGCGCAACCTGCGGCGTGTCCTGGCGTCTCAAGAGGCCAGGCACTACGCATTCCTAGCGGAGATGGAGACGGTCCTCAAGGAACCGCCTGGACCCCCAGAGCCTCCTGAGGCTCAGGGCCCCGGTGGCTCGTGAGGAGCAACCCCTTCACCGCGTACCTTCAGCCGCCCCAACATCCCTTCATCAACAGAACCAGGTGACATTTTCCAAGTTTATTTAGCTGGGAGCACCCTCAGGGCTGCATCATTCCCAGGCCGCGTGGGTCCGTCCCTATGGCATGTATCCCTTTTTTATGTCTTTAGCTTACCCTGCCGAGGGCGCCCCTCGGGCTGCGTTATCCCCAAGCCGCTTGGGCCTGGCCCAGTGGCGTGTACCTTCCCTGCATTTGCTTGAGCTAGTTTGCTTTCCATGCCTAATCTATCTATGACCATCACCCGCTTGATTGTCACCTACCATGGGAGCTGCTCACGCTGGCACGGCGCTTGTGCTCGGGTCCGTCCCTGCAACGTCGACAAACCTGAGCGGTCGAGCTCTGGCTCGCGGCACGCCCCGCGCACGTCACCTCACCAGGCCCTCAGTGCCTTCATCTCCTCGCGGAGCAACCGGTGGCAGACCGGCAACCATAATGGCAAGCTGTGTTTCTCCTTGTGCTGGCTTGCAGGAATCCCCTGAGGATGACGGCAGGCGGCACCGCGAGCTCCCTCTTCTCCCATGCAATCCGCTTGCGCATTAAAAGGGGGGCTCCTGAGCATCGCGACTCAGGAACTCTTACTGGATCTCCAGCCCTCACCCCCTGGTCTTGACCACGGCACGCGATCTGGCATACCAGCGGCGACTGAGCTCGCTCGAGGGCCGGGACCTGTGGACGTATAGCACGAAGGAGAACATGGAGAAGAGGGGAAGGCTCGTATGGGCCTGGCCAAGCTATGCTACGGACACCCGCGTACGGATCTGGCGCATCATGAGGAATCGACTCCAGACTGTCAAGATAAGTCTCGCGCCCGGGTTTTCTAAAACCGCTAAGGCCTAGGAACCACACTAGCCGCAGCCCTGCTGCGGCAACGTCATCTCCCTTTCTTACCTCCCGACGGCTGCTTGAGCGCTAAAGGGGACCTCCTAAGCATCGTGCCTCAGGAACTCCTATTGGACCTCGGGCCGCTCACCTCCTAGCCTTGACCACGGCACGCGACCTGGGACCGGGACCTGTCAGCATAGAGCACCAAGTCATCGCGATGATAGAAAGGGGAGGCCAAGCTGAAGCAGGACTCGCGCCTGTGCAAGTTCATAATAAGGATAATATTGACAAAAGACATTACAGACCCTTTACACGCCCCCACGGGGTACTTGTCGATTCTCCACAGGAAACAAAAGGGAAAAGCTTCAAGGAGTCCTATCTATATGCGCCCCTGCAACTGACGCCATCATCAACAGTGGGCCACCAGAGGCCGGCGCCAACCTCATCCAGATCAGCGGCGGCGGCGGCCGGACGCTGCAGCCCTACTCCGGGCTCGGCGAGAGCTCGGGGGCACGTAGCTGTGGTCGCTCGTCTCCGGAGTCTCGTAGAGCTCGGGAGAATCGCTAGACTCCCAAGCACCACCGCTGCTTCTGGAGGAGCCGCTGGCTACGCGGGCAGCAGGCCCTGCCCCTGCTGTGGTGTCAGCCTGATGACCCTTCCCGGAGCAACACTCCAGGCGGCGGCCTTCAGCGTCAAAGACCTTGAAGAAGAGCGTGGAGGCGCCATCAAACTCAAAATGGACCGCGAGGGTGCCCTCCGCACGGCACACCCGAGCGACCTCGCCCCAGCCTCGGGTCATGAAGATCTTGCCCGAGGAGACGGCCTCAACCTCCGCTCCAGTCGTCGGTGTGTCGTAGTCGGCGTGCTGCAGCCAAAGCTCGAGAGGTCCCCTTGGCGGCATCTCGGCAGAGAAGAAGGAAGGGAAGCGGATCCAAGTGCTCGGGGGCATCACCGCCCACAGCACAAGCTCGTGCGAGGAGTCCGTGGTGTGGACTCCAGGGGCGGCGACACGTGCCACCGCGGCACGGCGAACATGGCCACGGCGCGCGCGCCGACATTGGTCACCTCTTCATCCTGAGCCCACGGCTTGGGCGTACAAGGGTAACGGATACCCAGGACGAGGCCGCTCGCACCAAGGCCTCGTCACCACCTGCATCGCCGCCGCGTCGCGGCGGTGAACCGGCCTCTTCTTCGGCGGGAGCGGCCCTGGCCCGTCGAGGGGAGTATTTCCTTTCTCCGCAGCAGAGAACCTTCGGATGGGCGCCATTGGTGGCGGCAATGGAGCAAAGGGGGAGAAGCGAGCGAAGTGGGAAGAGATGGGCGACGGGGGCTCTGCCCCCTCCCCATTTATAGCAGGAGAAGGCCAACCAGCACCCCTCACGATCACAGGTAATGATGGTTTTTCCTTGCATGTCGCAGGGACTTGTCAAGTCGGGTAGTTGCCGAGGCAGCGTGGGGAAGCGGAGACGCCCACGTCCAATCAACCGCCACACGTCGACCAAGGCCGCATGCTATTGGGGCCCATGGCGCTCCGCACAAGCCAAGCCCGAGTGCGCCTTGGGCCCGGGGGCTACTGTCGGCGTTCTGGGAACGGGGGTCCCTAGACTTGCCTTCCTGCGGCCCACGGCGTGGCTCTACGAGCGGGCCCGTACGACCCATCTTCACCAACAAGCTTTCCATACCCTCGCGAGGGGCCAAGCCTCGCGAGGAGGACGACACAAGACCTCCTCGGGAGCGGCCTCACCAGGCTGGCTCGCGAGGGGCGGAGAGATCAAGGCAAGGCAAACCTCGCGAGGTTCCAGTGACGTAAGCCATGACGATCGAGACCAGGCGGGCGCGAGGCGGGCGCCAGTGTGCATAGTGTCCTTGTTTCCTCTTTGGTGCTAAGGAGGCAAGCGCAGGCGAGGAGTACCGAGGCGTCAAGCAAAGGTTTCCATATCAGTGCAACGAGACCAAGACCAGCAGGACGGCAGGGCGGAAGTCACCGTGGAGCCCAAGACGGCGTCAGCACCAGAGCCTTTGGCAGGCGAAGACTACTTTTTTCAGGATAAGCTATACTAGTTGTCCCCTTTCAAATTGGCCGTTGTGGGATCCCTTCCCGCTCAATATTTGGGAAGAGGACCAGGGCCACTATAAATAGGACTAGCCACCACAGTAGAAGGCAAACTGGATCTCATCTTGATTGGATCCTCATCCACACAAGTTCACCAAGCACAAGAACACCTCTCCTCAGGAGGCTGTTCTTCCCCTTGTACTGTTCATCCTCAGCCCGAGAGGCAATCCACCACCACCACACTGGAGTAGGGTATTACACCACAACGGTGGCCCGAACCAGTATAAATCTTGTGTCCCTTGTGTTGCGAGTTCATCGAGCTAGCTTAGAGACCGTGAAGCGTGTGAGGGCTTGATCTGTGAGGGAGAGATCTTCGTGCGCACCCCAGAGTTCGAACCTTAAGGGTTTTGCCGGAACCCGAGATCCGACAGAAGCCAGGAGAAAGCTGCCAAGGAGCAAGCCGCCCATAAGAAGCTCAAGGCCAGGTTTAACAAGGTCCAGCAAGAGCTCCAGGATGCTGTGAAAAAATGCGAGACCTTGGAGTGCGATGTTTTGGCTCGAGAGACCGAACTCGCCAATGCTCGCCAAAGTGCAGAGGAGGCCCGGGTTGAAGCCCAGGGCGCCCTCCAGGAGATCCAGGAGGCCAAGAAGATCGTGGCGGTAGGCGTTTAGTATGCAAAGCAAGTATGTGAAGAAGAAGTATTTCTTACTAACCCGGATTCGGAGTTCTCCAGGGGCGTTTGCGGACCTGCCGCACAGTGTGTCAGACGTTGTGGAGTTCTTCCGAGCCGAAGAAGGGAGCTCAACGGAGAAGCTATTCTGGTCGCAATACCTTATGCCAGAACATCCAGTGCCCTTCACGGATCAGCTAAAACAGTTTGTCGAGCTGCATAGGGTGGGCGAACTGGCCATGAAGGATTTAATAATCCGACTGTGGCCTGCCGAAGCTATACCCAGCAGCTACTTCGATCTCATGAAGCGGCTGGTAGATGCCTGTCCTCGGCTGGACGTCGTCAAGCGGTCGGCCTGCATCGAGGGCGCGCGCATGGCCTTCGCCCGCGTCAAGGTGTGGTGGGCGAAGATGGATGCCGTCAAGCTTTTGACCAAGGGGCCGCCCGAAGGCAAGGAGCACCGCACGCCCGAGCGGTATTTTGAAGACGTCCTGGAGGGGTCTCGCATTGTGGCGACGCAATGTGCACATGACATTATCTTTGAATGAATACATTCATGTTGTCTTTGCCTTATATGATGAAACAAAGTTGTTATGTAATATAATGTTTTTTTTAAATTACCTCCTGTGCGGCCGTGTTGTATTAAATTTGAGAGTTGCCCAGTCGTCGGCTTCTGCCCCCATGTAGGTAGTACGGGGGTGTTCGGGATGGAATCTAAACACTCTTTGTCCAATTGTTTGGTCCTTGAAGGAGGTGTTTAGTGCAACGAACCGGACAATCAGACTATGCGGCTTAGCACCCTCACTTAGCCATAGGAGTTTGACAATAAAAATGTGGGTGCAACCCCTAGTATCCGAACTACGATGCTATAAGTACCTGATCAGGTGAGTACCGATCCCTCGCGTAATGCGGAAAAATCTCTAACGATTTGAAACCTCCGAAGAGCTAACCGGCTCTCGCCGCATCATGACAGTCAGTTTTCGGCTTTCTCTACTGAGGTGCTCCTTCGGGTACACCAGGGCACAACCGCAGTAGTTCTCCTTTTACTACCTTAGCCAATATAGCGGAACTTAAGGTAGCAAGCACAGGAGCCGGGCAACCCAACTATTGACCAAAGACATGATTCGGAGCCAATGCATATAGTGCTAAATTCGGGGTGCCGAACTATACTGTAAAAAGTGTTCGGACTTTGTTGCTGTAGTGTGGGGTGCTATGAAGCCCGTGACAAATGTGAAACGTACCAAAGTGTACGGGTGCTATCTGATAAGGTTATCAACAGAAAAAGGAAAACAGAGAGGGAGCAAAGGTAATGAGCTGGGGCCCTAAAATTTGGGCCGCAAACTGTTTCCATTATAATTTGATTAATACGTCAAAGCATGTAGCGACCCGACCCAAAATCGGTCAAGTCTCTGTGTAGCTGTACCATCCCAAGATCATGCTGGCACACACAGTACATTGATGAAGTATTCAAAGTTCAATCACACCTGAATTTATTACATGATTCTCATATCGAGTCTTTATTACAATAGAATAAATTTGGCCGAAGGCCAACTCATGAGAAATAAACTAAATAAAGCTGCGGAAGCGTAGACGAATAGCGAGTCCATCCGACTAAATAGGGCAATCGCCAAGCGTGGATCGTAGCCTCACTCCAGATCGAAAACTCCTCTCGCAACATAAGACGTTGCAGCCGTGTAGGTCAGCATTTTGAATATGCCGGCAAGTCAAGAGAGAACAACAATAAAAACTTCTAACACTATATGCAATTTGGCTGTGGGGCTCTAAGTTTCATTGTTTTGCGAAAAAGCCAGTTTTTCCCTACAACAAGGACTTGTTTGCAAATACTACAAAATGTTGGTAGTTATTGAGATGGTTCCGCCAACCAATGTCTCATTCCCAATTATTAAATAATCCCCTTAATTAATTTATTAAGTTCGGTGTTGAGATATCCGAAATACTCCAAGTTCCAGAGGCTCAAATTGTCTGTAACCGGGGACCCGGCTAACCGATTAGATGTTCACTCTGCAGAGGTATGCGCACTTTACCCGCACGAATCGTTCCCTCCTTTAAGTCTTCGCACTTCACGGTGTTTGAAGACGGACGAACAAAACAGTGGTCTTCCAAGAGTTCCTCCGGTCCACCGCCGGTGCCCATCCAATCCTACCGTTCTTCTACATCTCGTAGCACCGTCCGCCAGAGTCACACCTAGGGTCGACCAAGCCAGAGCCCATAATGGCTTGCGGCTGCAGTAAGCTTCCGTCAATGGGGTATCCATCCGTCTCTTCGTGGCTGGGTGAAGCTTCGCAAGATGTCATGGCGCTTCTCCATGCATCCCGCCATCCGCTGGTTTCTCCAGGTGCCCGTCAACTGCTCCTCCACCCAAAGAGTGAATTTTGAAGTCCATCTTGAGCTTGAAGTCATGGGGTTGTCATCATCTTGACTCTCACATCTCCCTTATGAATCACTCAACCAACCCCGTCTACGAGCATAGCAAAAATAAACTACTTCGTCCCGGGCCATGGTAACAAGGGAAATTGGTTTCATCCTACCTCATGATACTACTCAAGAACATAACTTAAAATTCTCCTACTGCATGCATGGTGGGGAGGTATAATTCTAATGCAATAAAATCATAGGTATTGTAAAAGAAATCATGATCAAATGACTTGCCTGGCTGACGGTCTTCAAAAGCTAGGGACTCGTAATAGCAGGCTTCGCACTCCGGAAATTCTATCGAATCAAACAATAGCACAAATAAGTATAGCACAATATAACATAACAGCAAGTTGGAAGTAAAACACCCAAGCACTCAAACCAAAATCCAAAGAAAAACTCGGACAAAGCAAATCAAGGTTTTCACCACATCAAGCAACAACTAAGAAATAGTTTTACACAACTAAAACTTTTCTTAACAGAACCTAAGCATGGGTTTTGCTAACCAACAGAAGGGAAAACATCATACAAACTAGGAGCAAAAAAGAATCACATCACAAGCTATTATAGAACTCCTATTATGCCTATAACAATCCTAGCAAGGAAAAATAAAATAAAAATTTTATTCTACTGTAAATAAAAGTTCATCCTCTGTAGCTACAGAAACTAATCTCAAATAAACTATAACATAGGTAAAATAAAATTATTTACTAAATAAAACAATAGGAAAACAGTAGCTAGTTAAATAAACAAGAAACACATGATTTTGACTAAAACTATTTTTATTAAATCTAAAAGACCCAAATAAATTCCTACTACTAGGCAAGGTCAAAACAAAGCAGTGACAAAAAGAATCACTAAAATAAAATAATCCTAACTCATTTTATAGCAGAAATACTAATCTGTCTAAAACTAAAATAAAACAATTTATAATAATTTAAACATGGCCGAACATATTTTCTATAGAAACTACAACAAATTTGCAAACTAACAAAAAAAGAATCAACTAAAAATATTAAGTAACCTAAAAGATATGGATTTTACAAAACTGGAACTATTCTGTTAAAACAGAAACGAAAAAATATAACTAAAAGAAAAACTAGCGCTAACGGGCCTATCTAACGCTCAGGCGTCAAATAACTAAAGCGTGCCCGAGGGAATAAACCTATCGGGCCGGTCTAACTAAACCGCTAACTAAACCAAAAAAATAAACGGTAACTAAACCGGTCTAATCTAAATAAACCTAACCCTTCGTGTGATCTAATCTAGGCCCTAGATTTTTGATCGAACGGTGGGGGGGGGGGGGGGTTCCGGCGACTTACCGCGGTGGCGACAACGGCGACGGACCACGGCGGCTCGGGCGGCGACGGCGCGGTGGCTCCTGTGGTCGGGAAGACGGCGGAGACGTCCCGTGGTCTGGCGTCTCGAGGGGAGGTCGGGGGTGGAGTCGGTGGAGCTCGGGGGGGTCGGAGGAGCTCGGTGGGGCGGCAATGGCGCGGCGGGGGCGCTCGGCTCCGGCGAGCGATTGCGGCGAGGGGAGAGGGTTTCGGGCGCGGCGAGGGGGCGGAACGGGGTGAGGGGGTCGGTATTTATAGGGGGGGGGGGGTCGGCTTGGAGGAGGGGGCGAATCGGGGAGGCGATCCCGGGATCTCGGGGATTCCGGCGGCGGCGCGGCGGTGGTTGGCGTGGCGTGGCGGGCGAGGGAAAGAAGAAGGAGTGGGCAGTGGCGTCCGAGAGAGAGGAGGGGGTTCGGGCGACCGAGGGGAGAGGTTTGGCCAAGGCCAACAGGCCGGCTCGGGCGTGGTGGGCTGCGCCTGGTGGGCTGCCTCGGCGCTGGCTGGCGCCTGGGGTTTTTCTTTTTCCTTTTTTTTTGAATTAGGGAGAGGAGGGAATATATATAATAAATATATTTTTTATATAGGACATATATATATCAAAATGATCAGGGGAATTTACCCTACAACTTGGACATTTTTCCAGGGGCAAAACTCAAACTTTTAAAAAAACATTTTCTAGAAATCCCAAATAAAATTAAATTTTGAATTCAAACTTTTTGGCAAAAAATTTCATCTGACATTTTTGGAGTGTCATGTTTACTCCTCTCATACTTTTTCTCAAGTATTTGTCAGGCATTGTTTTGGAATAAATTTCAACTGCCAATTTGAATTCAAATTCCACAAACTCAAAAGCCTCTGAAATACTTCAAATGTCACTCAATTCAAACAATATGCATAGATGCTTAGTTATAATTGTAAAACATTCCAAATGGGAAATTTGGGATGTTACAAACCTACCCACCTTAAGATGAATCTCGCCCTCGAGATTCGGGTTGGCTAGCAAATAGGTGCGGGTGGTCTCGGCGGAGGTCTTGTTCTCGCTCCCAGGTGGCTTCCTCCTCGGAATGATGACTCCACAGCACCTTGCAAAACTTGATGATCTTGCTGCGGGTGACTCTGTTCGCAGTCTCGAGAATTCGGACGGGTTTCTCCTCATAAGTCGAGATCCTTTGTCGAGCTGTATGGCCTCTAGGGCCTTTGTGTCTCTCAACGGAATATCGGCCATCTCGGCATGGCATTTCTTCACCGAGAAACATGGAAGACATCATGAACTCCGGACAATCCTTCCAGCAATTCCAACTTGTAACCAACTTCCCCACGACGTTCGAGGATTTTGTAGGGGCCAATGAACCGGGGTGCTAACTTTCCTTTAACACCGAACCTCTTGGTTCCACAAAGTGGGGACACACAAAGATATGCCCGGTCTCCCGCTTCGTATGTTACTTCCTTAAGTTTACTGTCGGCATAACTCTTCTGCCTCGACTGAGCTACCTTGAGCCTATCTCGAGTCAGCTTGACTTTCTTCGAATCTCGATAAGATCGGGACCGAAAAGTTTTCGATCTCCCACACCATCCCACAACAATGGTGTTCTGCACCTCCTTCCGTATAGAGCTTTGAAAGGGGCCATCTTTAGACTGGTCTGATAACTGTTATTGTACGAGAACTCCGCGTATGGCAAATTATCATCCCAGCTAGACCCATAGTCTAGCGCACAAGCTCTCAACATGTCCTCCGTGATCTGGTTGACTCTCTCGGTCTCGTCCATTTGTCTGCGGATGAAAAGGCATCGAACTCCAGCCTCGTACCCAAAGTTTCATGCAACCGATTCCAAAACTTTGAGGTAAATTGTGTTCCTCTATCGACACGATACTCCTCGGAACTCCATGCGAGACATACGATCCTGGTCATGTATATCTTGGCTAACTTAAGCGCTGGTATAGGTAGTCTTCACGGGAATGAAATGAGCTACCTTGGTCAATCGATCAACCACTACCCAGATGGAATCATAACACGAACGGGTCTGGGTAATCCTGTGATAAAATCAATTCCAAGTTTTTCCCATTTCCACTCGGAATCGGCAAGGGTTGAAGTAACCTGCTGGCTTCGATGTTCGCCTTTACTCATTGGCAAACATCGTGATATTGCTACGTACTCGGCAATATCCTTCTTCATACACATCCACCGAAACTTTCCTTCAAATCCAGATACATCTTGGTGTTACCGGGTGAATCGAGTACGGTGAATCATGAGCCTCCTGAAGAATTAGCTTCGAGTTCGGGATCATTGGGCACATAAATACGGTCCTCGTACCATATAGCTCCGTATTCATCCTTACGAAACCCTTTAGCTTTTCCTTCATTCATCCTTTTCTTTATCTCATCAATTTCCTTGTCCGACTTACGGGCTTCACGAATTCTTTTCGGCCAAAGTGGACTGAACTTCCAGAGCTGCAACATATCCTCTCGGAACTATCTCCCGATCGGAGATCTCGAGGCCATCGACTAACTCCTGGGGTAATCCTCCCGCTATAAGAGTATTCACATAACTCTTAGGGCTCAAGGCATCTGCTACAACATTAGCCTTTCACGGGTGGTAATGCAATCTCATGTCATAGTCCTTGATTAACTCTAGCCATCTCCTCTCTCGAGGTTCAACTCTTCTGCGTGAAAATATACTTCAAGCTCTTATGATCTGTAAACATCACAACTATTTCCGATAAGGAAATGTCTCCAGTCTTGAGTGCATGCACTACGGCTGCTAACTCCAAATCATGTGTGGCGTAATTCATTTCGTGAGGTCGTAGCTGTCCGGAGGTATAAGCTACAACTTTTCCTTCCTGCATGAGTACTCCTCCGAGTCCACTGGCGAGAAGCGCCACAATATACCGTAATCCTTGTGTATGTCCGCAAAATCAAGATCGGGGCTGTAACCAAACGTTTCTTCAATTCCTGAAACCGGCTTCACAATCCTCGGTCCAAATGTACTTGGCGTCCTTCTTCAACAGCTCGGTCATGGGCTTGGCAATCTTCGAGAAATTCTCAATAAACCTCCAATAATATCCCTTGAGTCCGAGAAAACTGCAGATCTCCTTGATCGAGGTGGGTGATCGCCAATCGGTGGTGATACAACCTTGGTGGGGTCAACTGCTATTCCTTCTCCTGAAATAACATGTCCGAGGAATCCGACTTCCTTGACCAAAATTCACATTTACTAAACTTGGCATACAACTGATGTTCTTGGAGTTTCTCCAGAACTAGACGCAAATGTTCCTTATGCTCTTCCTCGCTCTTGGAGAAAATCAGTATATCGTCGATGAACACCACGACAAACTTGTCCAGATATTCCATAAATACCTTGTTCATCAAATTCATGAAGTATGCAGGGGCATTAGTCAATCCGAAATACATGACAGTATACTCATATAAACCATACCTGGTGGTAAATGTTGTTTTGGGTATATCCGTTTCACGGATCTTCAACTGATGATACCCTGATCGAAGATCAATCTTGGAGAATACCTTGGCTCCAACTAGCTGATCAAATAGATCATTAATCATTGGCAGAGGGTACTTGTTCTTGATGGTCACGTCGTTCAACGAACGATAATCCTAACCATTCTCGAGGTTCCATCCTTCTTCTCTACCAAAAGAACTGGGGCTCCCCAAGGTGACGAGCTTGGCGAATATATCCCTTCTCCAATAGCTCATTAATTTGCTTTTTGATCTCTTCCAATTCGTTCGGGGCATCCGATAGGGTCTCTTGGATATTGGGGCTGTCTTGGGCAATAACTCAATAAGAAATTCAATGTCTCCGTCCGGTGGCATTCTGGTAATTCCTCCGGAACACATCGGGAAAATCTTGTACTCTGGCACTTCCTCCTGAACAACTCCCGTGAGGGTATTCACCGATTCTTCATCGGGATACGCCTGGATACATACTTGATCCTCTTACGCTCCGGAGTGGTGAGCGTAATCGCCTTGAGCACAGTCTATGTTTCCTTCAAACTTCGTCAACCAATCCATGCCTAGGATTACATCCAAGGTCCGGGTTTCCAATACTATGAGGTCTGCGGAAATTTATGGTTTCCAATGTTGAGGGTTGCATGACAGCCTAAGCCCGCCATCATTTCTCCTCTGCGAACCGACGTGAAGAGGGCTTCTAAGGGTTCTAGTGGGCAACCCGTACTTTTCCACAACTACCCTTGATATAAATGAATGAGTTGCACGGAATCAAAGAGTACCAAAGATCTTTGGATGTGAATTTAATAAAAACTTACCAACCACGATTGTCCGGCTGATCATAGACGTCCTCCACGTCAATGTGGTTCACCCGAGCACGAGGAAAAGGGTTGGGCTTCTTTGCTGAAGCTTCCATTGCCGTTTCCATTCCTCTGCTTGGCCTCCGGGCGATCGGTGGCATAGTGCCCTGTTTTACGGCACTTGAAACAGGTGATGTGACTCAGATCCTTCTGAGCCGGGGCAGGACGATGCTGGTTACCATTGCCGTTTCCATTGCCTGACTTGTTGTCGTGGTTGCGGTTGTTCCCATTCCCTCCATGGTTATGTCCTCCATGGGTGTGATGAGTATGTCCTCCCGAGTATGGGGCATAACGGGGCTTCTGCTGAGCTCCAGAGTTGTACTTCCCCTGGCCATACTTCCGCTTGCGGCTATCAATCTGCTGCTGCTTGCCTTCGAGTATGGTGGCCTTGTCTACCAGCTCTTGGTAGTTGTTGAAGGTAGCCACCATTAGCTGCATTCCCAGCTCGTCATTGAGTCCCTCGAGAAACTTTTCCTGCTTTGTGGCATCTGTGGCCACATCATCCGGGCATAGCGAGCTAACTTGCTGAACTCATCCACATCTTGCCCACAAGATGCGGTTCCCCGGGCGTAAGTTGCGTAACTCACGCTTCTTCGCACTCATGGCTCCAGCTGAGACATGAGCGGTGCGGAAAGCCTGCTGAAACTGATCCCACGTGATGGTGGCGATGGGATAAGTGGCGGTGTAGTTCTCCCACCAAGAGGCTGCAGGTCCATCAAGTTGATGTGCGGCAAAGCGCACCTTCTCTGCATCTGTGCATCCAGCAGTGGCTAACTCCCTTCCGACCTTGCGGAGCCAATCATCGGCCACAATCGGCTCAAGGTACGCTAGAGAACACCGGGCGGATTCAGCCTTAGGAAGCGGGTCAAGTTGTCAACAGGGGTGGTGGCGGTGGATTGTTGTTGTTGTTGTTGTTGTTCTGGTTACGGATGAGCATCTGCATGAGGGCATTCTCGCTGCTGGATCACCGGGTGAGCTCCGGCGGAAAGTTGAAACCGGGTCACGTCCTCGAGGCATCGATGTTTTGGAGTGGATGAGATAATTAGAATAGAACAAGGGTCTAATGAGAAAATATCACTACCCATATGAATGCACAATCATAATCACACCAATCATTTATTCAATCAAACATGGTTCAATCTCGGATTACAAATTCTCACGACTAATCGAAAATAACGGCCTAACTGATCGACGGAAAAATAAAATAACATGGCGGTCGACTAAATGTCTTCATCAATTATCCTTGCGTCCTCTGGTGCGGCGTCCTCCGGTGTGGCGTCCTCCAGTGCGGCGCCTCCTCTTGCGGCTTTCTTCGGTGGAGCTCTCTTCATAATCCTGGTCATTGCTCACGAGGGGTCCGTCATCTCCACTCGGAAAAAGGTCTTCTACCAGGTCCATCTTCTCCTCTAATGCGGCAACATCCATCTTCAGCTTGTCGTCTCTCTCCATGAAATCCTTGATTTCTTCTTCATGGTCAAGGAAGTCCGCGTGTGCTTTCTCCTCAAGTTCGATTCACGGAACAACAGCCTCTGTGTACCTTCGAAGTTACGGCGAGTCCGGATTTCTGCTTCCGAGGAGACTCTCCAAGTCTTGGACATAAGAGAGAATGGAGTCGTCCTCTACAGTACGGATGATGTCTCCATTCCTAGCTCTGCGAGAAATCATGGCGAGGTCTGATGGGTCGAGCTCGGCCCTATACTCTTCTCGGAGATGTCCAAGTGCACGATATATCGCCATGTCTCTTCTGAGAATCCAACTGAAATCGGTAAACTCAAAATCAATGGGCTCTGAATGTCCTCCGAAGGTCCTCCCTAGAATGTGCACCTTAATCCTGTAGCGGGTATCCGTCGGGAGTGCATTGGTAGGCTTCCCAGTGATTGAGGGCAGAGCAATCTTCAGCTTCTTCACGATCTGAACCAGCTTCTTGCCGAGAGGCATCGTCTCATCTGGTAGCAAAACTCCGTAGCGTAAGCTGGGGTGAACTCGTGCCATCTAGAATGTTGAAAATCGGAGAGAAGTCAGAAATGAACAGGGGAGAATTACGGAATGATAAGGACATAAAATAAATAGTCTCTTCCTATGGCTTTCCGATCCTAGGGGTTACGTCCTACGGTCAGCGTGTGCTCTGATACCATCTCTATAGCGACCCTACCCAAAATCGGTCAAGTCTCTGTGTAGCTGTACCATCCCAAGATCATGCTGGCACACACAGTACATTGATGAAGTATTCAAAGTTCAATCACACCTGAATTTATTACACGATTCTCATATCGAGTCTTTATTACAATAGAATAAATTTGGCCGAAGGCCAACTCATGAGAAATAAACTAAATAAAGCTGCGGGCGTGAGCGAATAAGCGAGTCCATCCGACTCCATAGGGCAATCGCCAAGCATGGATCGTAGCCTCACTCCTGATCGGAAAACTCCTCCGCAACATAAGACGTTGCAGCCGTGTAGGTCAAAGCATTTTGAATATGCCGGCAAGTCAAGAGAGAACAACAATAAAAACTTCTAACACTATATGCAATTTGGCTGTGGGGCTCTAAGTTTCATTGTTTTGTGAAAAGCCAGTTTTCCCTACAAAGAAGGACTTGTTTGCAAATACTACAAAATGTTGGTAGTTATTGAGATGGTTCCGCCAAACAATGTCTCATTCCCAATTATTATATAACCCACTTAATTAATTTATTAAGTTCGGTGTTGAGATATCCGAATTACTCCAAGTTCCAGAGGCTCAAATTGTCCGTGAATCGGGACACGGCTAACCGATTAGATCTTCACTCTGCAGAGGTTTGCGCACTTTACCCGCAAGAATCGTTCCCTCCTTTAAGTCTTCGCACTTCACGGTGTTTGAAGACGGGATGAACGCAACAGGGTCTTCCGAAGAGTTCCTTCCGGTCCATCGCCGGTGCCCATCCAATCCTACCGTTCTTCTACATCTCGTAGCACCGTCCGCCAGAGTCACACCTAGGGTCGACCAAGCCAGAGCCCATAATGGCTTGCGGCTGCACAGGTAAGCTTCCGGTCAATGGGGTATCCATCCGTCTCTTCGTGGCTGGGTGAAGCTTTTCGCAAGATGTCATGGCACTTCTCCATGCATCCCGGCCATCCGCTGGTTTCTCCAGGGTGCCTGTCAACCGTCCTCCACCCAGTAGTGAATTTTGAAGTCCATCTTGAGCTTGAAGTCATGGGGTTGTCATCATCTTGACTCTCACATCTCCCTTATGAATCACTCAACCAACCCCGCTTCTCTGAGCATAGCAAAAATAAACTACTTCGCCGTCCCGGGCCATGGTAACAAGGGAAATTGGTTTCATCCTACCTCATGATACTACTCAAGAACATAACTTAAAATTCTCCTACTGCATGCATGGTGGGGAGGTATAATTCTAATGCAATAAAATCATAGGTATTGTAAAAGAAATCATGGTCAAATGACTTGCCTGGCTGACGGTCTTCGAAAGCTAGGGACTCGTAATAGCAGGCTTCGCACTCCGGAAATTCTATCGAATCAAACAATAGCACAAATAAGTATGGCACAATATAACATAACATCAAGTTGGAAGTAAAACACCCAAGCACTCAAACCAAAATCCAAAGAAAAACTCGGACAAAGCAAATCAAGGTTTTCACCACATCAAGCAACAACTAAGAAATAGTTTTACACAACTAAAACTTTTCCTAACAGAACCTAAGCATGGGTTTTGCTAACCAACAGAAGGGAAAACATCATACAAACTAGGAGCAAAAAGAATCACATCAAAAGCTATTATAGAACTCCTATTATGCCTATAACAATCCTAGCAAGGAAAAATAAAATAAAAATTTTATTCTACTGTAAATAAAAGTTCATCCTCTGTAGCTACAGAAACTAATCTCAAATAAACTATAACATAGGTAAAATAAAATTATTTACTAAATAAAACAATAGGAAAACAATAGCTAGTTAAATAAACAAGAAACACATGATTTTGACTAAAACTATTTTTATTAAATCTAAAATACCCAAATAAATTCCTACTACTAGGCAAGGTCAAAACAAAGCAGTGACAAAAAGAATCACTAAAATAAAATAATCCTAACTCATTTTATAGCAGAAATACTAATCTGTCTAAAACTAAAATAAAACAATTTCTAATAATTTAAACATGGCCGAACATATTTTCTACAGAAACTACAACAAATTTGCAAACTAAAAAAAAGAATCAATTAAAAATATTAAGTAACCTAAAAGATATGGATTTTACAAAACTGGAACTATTCTGTTAAAACAGAAACGAAAAAATATAACTAAAAGAAAAACTAGCGCTAACGGGCCTATCTAATGCTCAGGCGTCAAATAACTAAAGCGTGCCCGAGGGAATAAACCGATCGGGCCGGTCTAACTAAACCGCTAACTAAACCAAAAAAATAAACCGTAACTAAACCGGTCTAATCTAAATAAACCTAACCTTTCGTGTGATCTAATCTAGGCCCTAGATTTTTGATCGAGCAGTGGTGGGGGTTCTGGCGACTTATCATGGTGGCGATGGGCTGACGACGGCGGCGTTTCGGGCGGTGACGGCAGTGGCTCAGTGGTCGGGAAGGCAGCGGAGACGTCCGTGAGTCTGGCGTCTCGAGGAGGCCAGGTGGAGTCGGTGGAGCCTGGGGTCGGAGGAGCTCGGTGGGCGGCAATGGCCTTGGCTGGGGCGCTGCCCCATGAGCGATTGCGGCGAGGGGAGAGGGTTTCGGGCAAGTAGGGGAGGCGGAACGGGGTGAGGGGTCGGTATTTATAGGGGTCGGCTTGGAGGAGGGCGAATCGGGAGGCGATCCCGGGATCTCCGGGATTCCGGCGGCGGCGGCGGTGGTTGGCGTGGGCGAGGGGAAAGTAGAAGGAGTGGGGACGGCGCGTCAGCGAGAGAGAGAGGAGGGGGTTCGGTCGGGCGACCGAGGGGGTGAGGTTTGGCCAAGGCAAGCAGGCTTTCGTGGTGGGTCACACTGGCTACGCCTGGTGGGCTGCCTCGGCTGGTGGCTACTGGGTTTTTCTTTTTCCTTTTTTGAATTAGGGAGAGGAGGGAATATATATAATAGATATATTTTTTATATAGGACATATATATATATATCAAAATGATCAGGGGAATTTACCCTACAACTTGGACATTTTTCCAGGGGCAAAACTCAAACTTTTAAAAAAACATTTTCTAGAAATCCCAAATAAAATCAAATTTTGAATTCAAACTTTTTGGCAAAAAATTTCATCTGACATTTTTGGAGTGTTAAGTTTACTCCTCTCATACTTTTTCTCAAGTATGAGTCAGGCATTGTTTTGGAATAAATTTCAACTGCCAATTTGAATTCAAATTCCACAAACTCAAAAGCCTCTGAAATACTTCAAATGACACTCAATTCAAACAATATGCATAGATACTTAGTTATAATTGTAAAATATTCCAAATGGGAAATTTGGGATGTTACAAAGCGTATTGATACAAGTAGTGCGATAAGAAACATGCTATTTAACATGCCACAACCAAGGGAGAGCTGCGTGTGGGTCCTGAAAACAGGTAGAGTGATCATTTAAAGAAACCACCTAGAAATTCCCCTGTACGTATGTGCTTCTTGCCATCTTGGTGTATTTATTCTTCGAAAGGACCGCGGGTCAGGCCGTCAGAGGAGGCCCGTTGAAAAGAAACCTGAAAAGGAGAAAAAGGAAATAGTGAAAGTATATGTGTCCGGGAGCGGTTGAGCCGTATTGTGGATCACAAGGTAGGTATGCCTCCGTCTATGCCCATGGTATTTTGAGTGCATAGTTATGTATGCGCGGTGCGAATTCCGCCACTTGATCTGTAGCGACCCGACCTCAGACGGTCAAGTCTCTGTGCTTAAGTGTCATCCCTGGATCGGTATGCTGACACACACAGTACTCAAGGATTTACAACAGAGGTAAATCACATGTATAAAGTAACGTAAATACTATTACCTCAATCCAAAATAGCGGAAGTAACAAGGTTGTGGATTCCCATCAACACCAACGGCAAAGTTGAGTGTAGAAATCGTAACCCTAATGTATCACTTACTCGTCGTAAGATCCTGCAACATGAGACATTGCAGCCACAAAGGGTCAGTACATTGAATGTACTGGCAAATTCACACCATAGGATAATGATGAATAATAACTATCACTACATGCATATTTGGCTGGTGGAAAGCTCTATGGTTATAGTTTTTGCAAAAAGCCAATTTTTCCCTACTACAAAGGAATATATTTTATTTAACTACAAAGTTGGTTGATAAAATATTGAGAAGGTAAACCCCCTCTCAACCCCAATTAAAAGTAACCATTAACCCAACAAATTAATTTAAGTAATATGATGAGATGCTTAAGATACTCCAAGTACTAGATACTCAAGATTGTCCATAACCGGGGACACGGCTAACCATGATTAGATTGTACACTCTGCACAGGTTTGTGCACTTTTCCCCACAAGACTCGATCGCCTCCGTTGGATTTCTCGCACTACATGATGTTTGAGAAACGGATGACCGAGACACAGTCTTTCAGAAACATTAACTCTTTAGTCCGGGCAGACCATACCAAACCTACAAACCCACTACCGCTGATCTACCTCTTCAAGAGCTTCACGTAACTTACTCAACTATGCTAGAGCCCATAATAGCTTGTGGCTGCACACGGAAGTTTCTAGCATGAAAATATCTCAGTTCCTTTGAGCACGGGTGGCGAACCATAGGATGATCACACGGTGTATCCCCGGGATCTCCTAGGACAACACTTGTATATCCCCAGGTGTCCGGGCAAGTCCACCGGTATATCCCCAGGGTGCCCCTACCAATCCACCCAGATGTGTATTAAAATTGCCACCTTAAGTTGAACCATTAAGTAAACAATCTCACATCTGTCATGGAATACACTCAAACCCAATCCACGTCTACGAGCATAGCATGGCAATATAAGCATAACGTAGAAGTAACTCCCAAGGTTTGAATGCAGGACAATAGGTTCCTACATCATCAACTACTTCCCAATACCCACATGTTATCAAACCTACTCATGCAATGTTTGAGGGTGAAGCTAATGCATAAAAACTGGGTATGAAAGGGATATGATCAAAGTGTGAACTTGCCTGTACTGTTGATGAAGATGATTCGCACTCAAAACTCTTGATAGGTCTACTCGCCACACTCCGGTCAATCTATCGTAAGCAATCAATACTAACCACACATAAGCAATCACTCGAAAGATCAGAAAGAACGAAGAAGACGATTCGGAAAACATCAAAACCAAGCAAATAACTCTTGCAACATAAAACAAATTTCTAACAGTACCAAAATTATATGAATTTGGCCTTATTAGAAAGTTTAGGTCAAGGGCTTCGATTTGCAAAAAGAATCAACTCAAACGGAGTTATAAAACTCAAGTTACGATCAAACGAAGTTCAAATTCAAATCTGGTCTAATTCAAATTTTAAACTTTCAAAAACATGTTTGAGTTGGATTACTGGATAGAGGAGATCGTAACGAAGAAGTGGGCGTTGGTTTCATCTAATTTGGATGAACGAGTAAAAAGTTATGGCTATTTGAAAAATCAGGGCCAAGCTGTTTTACGGAAGAAAAAAATAGAGATACGGCTAAAAGAATTTTAGGTCTAATGTATAAATACAGAGACAAATGGGTAATCTAGTTATTTTATCGTACTAATCTAGAAAATAATAAACTACGGGAAAAAAATGAAGAAATATACCTTTATAAGGCAGAGAAAAAAACAACTTCGGAGAGAGAAGACAATTTCCAGAAGTCGCGCCGGAGAGGAGAAAAATATTTTTCTTTAAGGAATCTAGTCAAAACAAAATATTGATTTAACCTGAATCAGATGATTTTTGGAGGCTCTATGGGTCTATGTTTATTGGTGGAAAAGAGGCTTAAAGGTCAAAGGCTAGGCAATGTGCGACTAAACATATACGTACGCAGATGAAATTTGAAAAGGATCATGGGCTAAAAGTTCGGCCCGGGCCACAGACAGTGCGGCAGTTTTTTTTTCAAAGGAAGAAAGAAAAAAATCTGGAAAGAAAAGGCTGGCTGGGCCTGGCCCACTTAGGAGAAAAAAAATAATAATAAGATGAAGCGCCCGCTACCACTATGCTATGCATGTGGGTGACAAATAACTATGGGCCGCACGCAGTTCTTTTTATATAGGCATATTATATATCAAAATTTTCAGAAAAAGATTTCCTACAAGCTGAACATTTTTTCTAGAATCAAATAAAATACACACAAATTCTAATAAAACAAAGAGTGCTTCTGCTCTAGTAAAATCCAGTAAAAAATCATTTTAAAAATACCAAAATTAATTCAAAATTATTTCTCTCCAATTTTCTGATGTAGGGAATCATGTTACCCTATTTTACATATATTTTATTTTTGAAGAAAAATAATTTGAATAAAACTCAAATAACTCCAAAGTGAAAATAAATTCAAAAGAACTTTGAATTTAATTCTTTGAAACTCCCAACTCATATTTCATATGTTTTGAAGAAGTCATTTTATCTTCGCTCGTGAAAATCATTGAGTTGCATAAAGTTCCTGGGTTGGAAATATTTTTCCAAATGAAATTCAAATATTTTCAACACCCTTGTCATTTAAATAAATGGAAGAAGTCATGTCATCTTCTCTCAGTGGTTTTGTGGTGAAAAGAATTTGAATTTACGGAGATCACGAATGCAAAATGAAAGTTTGGGAAAGTCCTTTTATTCCCTCTCATTTAACTTTCAAAAAGTTTCGATTTTCACTCAATTTCACACAATCAATCAAACAATCAATCAAATCTATCTATTTATTATAACATTCCAAAATTTAGAGTTTTAGGATGTTACAAACCTACCACCCTTAAAATGAATCTCGTCCTCGAGATTCAGAGAGGCTAGAAAGAAATAGGTTAGGTTTGGGGTCTTCTCAAAAATACATCGATCGTCTCCGTGGGTCTCGGGTGCTACCACCCTTAGAAGCATGGTTACTGTTCCATCAAAACTCATATACTCCATCCTTATTGTTGACAGTGTCGGTCTTCCCAGATCTCGGGAAATTCCATCTCTGGGCTCTTCCGGTAGCGGCATAACCTTTTCCTCAATTCTTTTGTCCTTTTTCCTCTTGGTAAGGTTATTCCGAGATTGGGTCTTTTTAGTTGACGGGTCTGGCGCCAATACCAACTAACTATCGATATCTCATGGTGGTCAACAATTTAGGGTTTCTCCTACAGGAAATGGGTCTGGTTGATCCTCACCGTATGACCTACGGTTGGCAAAAGCTGCCTTGTACAAGGGGGAAAATTCTTATACCATTCTAAGGTTTAAACAGGGTTTTGATCGTCGTCTCTCTATTATAGGTAAGTCACTCAGATTTACCATCCCATATAGCAAGGCGAACAATAAGAGTAAGTCGGTATGGTGATCAATCCATCCAGCACCCAAATAATTACCTTGTACATGGTTTAGCGAATCTCGCATTCTAACACTCGGTCATCCTCACAAGCATTGCAGAATTTCTCTTGTCGACGAACCAAGTTCGGATAAATCCATTGATTCTGCAAGCCAAACAAACATCTATCGTTCCTTAACAACTCTTAGGTTTTGCGTGAACTCCTATAGAATCGTCGGTTGATAAAATCGTAACTTCTTCCAGGGTTTTCCTTGACAAGAATGTGCTTGCTTCTTGGCAGATCCTGGGGCCTGTGGGTTATGGCCCATCTCATCACTCGTAGTCCTTGAACTTATCCTCGGGCTTCTGATCATTATTCCAACTTCCAACTTCCTAGTATTCTTAAATCCATCCAATTGTACTGTCTTCCTTCCTTCTATTGGCACCAAACTAGGACATGATTACTCAGACTCATCATGGAATTTACCTTGATCCATATTTCCAACATCATACCTCCTTTATATCCAATAGTAATTCATCTCTTCATCCTCGTGGGATATCCCACCTACCGAGATAAAAACTTATACTTATGAAGTCCATACTCCACTTCGTGGAACATCATTATCCTTTCCAGGGTCAAGCGTCCTTACAGGGGAATATTGGCAAGTTCTGCATGGCACTTCTTCAACTGGAATACGTGAAACACATCATGAACTCCTAACAGTCCTTCGGGTGACTCCAATTTGTTGGCCACTTCTCCCATACGCTCCAAAACTCGGTATGGTCCTACAAATCTCGGGGCTAACTTTCCCTTAACTTCAAATCGTTTAACTCCTCGTAGAGGGGACACATGAAGACATGCTCTGTCTCCAATTTCATAGACTACCTCCTTGCATTTTTGAGTCTGCATAACTCTTCTGCCTGGACTGAGCTACCTTCAGTCTATCTCGATCAACTTTAACATTCTCTTCTGACTCCTTGATCATATTTAGTCCAAACAACTGACGGTCTCCAACTTCATCCCACATCAATGGTGTATCTCCTTCTCCCATACAAAGCTTAAAAAGGGGCCATCTTCAAACTGACTTGGTAGCTGTTGTTGAATGAGAACTCCGTGTAAGGTAGATTATCATACCTACTAGATCCATAATCTAGCACACACGTTCTCAACATGTCCTCCAGAATCTGATTGACTCTCTCGGTCTATCCATCTGTCTGCGGATGAAAGGCTGTACTGAACTCTAGCCTAGTACCCAAAGTCCGGTGCAGCTGATTCCAAAACTTTGAGGTAAACTGTGTTCCTCTATCGTCTGATGGTCCTCAGAACTCCATGCAGACATATGATCATGGTCAAATATATCTTGGCCAACTTCTCACTTGTATAGGTGGTTTCACTGGGATAAAGTGAGCCACTTTGGCCAAGAGAATCAACTACTACCCAGATAGAATCATATCCCGATCAGGTTCTGGGAAATCCGGTAATGAAATCCATGCCAAGCTTATCCTGCTTCCATTCGGGTATCGGCATAGGCTGTAGTAATCCGACTGGCTTCTAATGCTCTGCCTTTACTCTCTGGCATACATCACCTACGACTACATACTCCGCAATATCCTTCTTCATACCAGTCCACCAGAAACGCTCCTTCAAATCCAAATACATCTTGGTGTTTCCAGGGAGAATCGAGTATGGTGAGTCATGAGCCTCCTGAAGTATTAACTTCCTGATCTTTGCATTATTAGGCACATATACACGATCATCTAACCATAAGGTGTCGTGCTCATCCTCTCTTTTACCTCAACAATCTCTTTGTCACCCTTCTGAGCTTCACGGATCTTTCCCAACAATGTAGACTGAACTTCCATTGCTGCAACAAAACCTTTGGGAACAATCTCCAACCGAAGTTCCCCGAGATCCTCGACTAACTCCTTTGGTAAACCACCGCTTATGAGGGTATTTGTCCTTATTTTCTTTATGGTTGTGTCCTATTTCTCCACAAATCTTGTATGCACAAGGTTTTTCATATCCTTTCCATAAGGCCTCAACTTCTGGGACACAAGACGAGATCTTTGCAGAGTCAACTTAAATTCTTCCCAAGTGGTTACTCCTTGCCATCCATTGATGGTTTGGTACATCCTCCACCAAGTAGCAGCACCTCTTTCGAAGCACTGAAGGGCATGCTGGGTCATATCCTTTCCGGCTATAGTGTTATTCTTCAAATGACCTTCCATGTTCTAAATCCATCGGTCTGTCTCCTATTAACTCATCGGTCCAGAAAATACAAGCTCATCTCCATTCATTCTCTATTGGGTCCATGGGTTTTGGGGTGGGATAAGAGAGATAGAGAGGGATACACACAATACAAACAATAGTTTTGAAAAGACAAGTTTTATTGTGGCTGTCGGAAAAACATCAAACAAATGACAGCTCAGAATCGTCGCATCTAACGCAGGTATATAATAGGGGTTTGGGCTTCTAATGGTCAATAAATCTTCAAAGTCATCAAACTCTTCGATTCTTGTTCATGTCTCCGATGGCTTCTTCTGATCATGCTTGTCCTACTCAGGTTCTTTTGCCAGATCATCTCTGTTGTCGCAAAGTCTCTCGTGGCGTCCTTCAATATTTCGGAGTTACGTTCCAACTTCGGATTTCATCAACCTCGACACGAACCATGATCCTCTTGTCCTTCGCCTCGACAAATCTCTGGTATCTCGAGGTTTAGCTCCTCCCGCTTGGCTATTTTAATCTTCTGGGACCTGAGTTCTTCACGAACTGCTTCCTTGTCAAATACGGCTTCCTGCAGATCCACCCTAAACTTCTTGATGTAATACTCCAGATCCTGGTGATGCACCAGCTATGTTAAAACTGCATCCTTCGCTGACAGATGCTCCTTCAGCCTTCTACCATCCAATTCTTCCATGCATCTGCACGCTTAACTCCGCATGGTGACAATAGCATAGGCGGGCAATAACACCATGGTTAGCCATGTCTATGCCCATGTCACTTCCATGAGCTTTCATTCCATAGTTGATATCTCCTGCCTTAGGGTTTTCTTGACAAACCTTTGAGTTCTAAAGCTCCATGTTCTGGTCTTTCTCCGATACACCTTGATCTCGGGTATTGACAGCTTCCATAGTCTGCCAAGTTCCATAAGGGTAGCCTTCCTAGGTCATACAAATCCAGAAATTCTTCAGAGCCTTCAAATTCTCCTAGTCTTCGGAGTCTTCACCGTTGTAGTTTCCGTCATTGAAATGCACGGTAAAAATCCTTTTTATTCCAAAGTAGTCTTAGTTGTCCGATATCTTGTACTTCTTGGAGTGGTCTCATTAGCCGAATTTTCATGTGGTCAGAAGGGGAAAGGGTATAGTCTAACTAGAAAGGAATATTTGAATAAGCTCAGAAGAGAAGAGAGGTAAGAGATCTTTTTGAAAAGAAAGTTGTCGAGGAAATCTTTCCTATGGGCTTGCCAGTTTCTAGGGTCACGTCCTACAGTCAACATGTGCTCTGATACCATCTTGTAGCGACCCGACCTCAGACGGTCAAGTCTCTGTGCTTAAGTGTCATCCCTGGATCGGTATGCTGACACACACAGTACTCGAGGATTTATAACAGAGGTAAATCACATGTATAAAGTAATGTAAATACTATTACCTCAATCCAAAATAGCGGAAGTAACAAGGTTGTGGATTCCCATCAACACCAACGGCAAAGTTGAGTGTAGAAATAGTAACCCTAACGTATCACTTACTCGTCGTAAGATCCTGCAACATGAGACGTTGCAACCACAAAGGGTCAGTACATTGAATGTACTAGCAAATTCACACCATAGGATAATGATGAATAATAACTATCACTACATGCATATTTGGCTGGTGGAAAGCTCTATGGTTATAGTTTTTGCAAAAAGTCAATTTTTCCCTACTACAAAGGAATATATTTTATTTAACTACAAAGTTGGTTGATAAAATATTGAGAAGGTAAACCCCCTCACAACCCCAATTAAAAGTAATCATTAACCCAACAAATTAATTTAAGTAATATGATGAGATGCTTAAGATACTCCAAGTACTAGATACTCAAGATTGTCCATAAGCGGGGACACGGCTAACCATAATTAGATTGTACACTCTGTAGAGGTTTGTGCACTTTTCCCCAGAAGACTCGATCGCCTCCGTTGGATTTCTCGCACTACATGATGTTTGAGAAACGGATGACCGAGACACGATCTTTCGTAAACATTAACTCTTTACTACGGGCAGACCATACCAAACCAAAAACCCACTACCGCTTGATCTACCTCTTCAAGAGCTTCACGTAACTTACTCAACTATGCTAGAGCCCATAATAGCTTGTGGCTGCACACGGAAGTTTCTAGCATGAAAATATCTCAGTTCACTTTGAGCCTGTGTTGCGAACCATAGGATGATCACACGGTGTATCCTCGGGATCTCCTAGGACAACACTGGTATATCCCTGTGTGTCCGGCAAGTCCACCAGTATCTCCCAAGGTGCCCCTACCAATCCACCCAGATGTGTATTAAAGTTGCCACCTTAAGTTGAACCATTAAGTAAACAATCTCACATCTGTCATGGAATACACTCAAACCCAATCCACGTCTACGAGCATAGCATGGCAATATAAGCATAACGTAGGGGGTCCCGAACTGTGCGTCTAAGGTCGATGGTAACAGGAGACAGGGGACATAATGTTTACCCAGGTTTGGGCCCTCTCTATGGAGGTAATACCCTACTTCCTGCTTGATTGATCCTGATGAATATGAGTATTACAAGAGTTGATCTACCACGAGATCGTAATGGCTAAAACCCTAGAAGTCTAGCCTGTATGACTATATATGTTTCCGGACTAAGCCCTCTGGTTTATATAGACAACGGAGGGGACTAGGGTTGTACAAAGTCGGTTACAGAGAAAGGAATCTTCATATTTGGTCGCCAAGCTTGCCTTCCACGCCAAGGAGAGTCCCATCCGGACACGGGAGAGAGTCTTCGGTCTTGTATCTTCACAGCCCATTAGTCCGGCCCATGTCCAACAGGCCGGACGCCCGAGGAACCCTTAGTCCAGGACTCCCTCGATGACCCCAGCGGTAGACGGTGGGCTGGCGGCCATGGCGGTCGACAACGGGGTGGCCACGACCACCACCTCCCGCCTTCGGGCTGTGGTGGCGGAGCGGGTGATTTCCATAGTGGCCGGAATTGGGGTGGCGGCCACGACAGCCACCTCCCACCTTCGGGCCGCAGCGGCGGAGCGGGAGATGGCCCTGGCTTTCGGCGGTGGTGTGGCGGCAACGGCGGTCGGCAACAGCTGCCTACGGGCACCGGCAGCGGAGCGTGTGGTGGGTGTTCCACGCACACCCAACAGGGACGCCACACGCACTACACTATGCCAGGGACTGCGCCGCCGCCGCGGTGTAGCCTCCCAGTTGGAGCTGTCCTCTGATGACAGCGGAGTGGTTGAGCAACGACAACAGACCGGTGTCATTGGTGAATGTGGAAGAAGCTGACGAGATAAGCTACGGGGATGGAGGGGAAAATGCGGCGCAGGACTAGCCGGCCGTGAGGGCTTTTATAGCAGACTGGTAAGCATTGGGATTTTGAGGGATTTCACCGAGTCGGGCAGGAAGCTTGCGCGGGAACCTGCGAGGTTGTGCGGGAACGGGTTCACCGACGATTCATTGGCGCCACCGTTTGGCAAAAAGAACGCCCCGTGCGCTGCGCAAGCTTGCACTGTAAGCCGTCTGCGGCAGCGGGGTGACAAGATGTGCGAGAGGAGGACGAAAGGCCACATACACATACGGTAATAAGAAATGTTTGCGATTTAATTACCTATTATACCACCGTCCTGGTTTATAAGTATGATTTAACTAATAAAATACGAATGCATGTCGCCTAAGATTATATAGTTGGATTTGTATTTGAACATTGTTTCCAATTATATAATTTTTAAAACATGCATCAACATTTTGTTGGTTAAATTTGAGGGCAAAGTATGGCACGAAATATAAAGGAGACTATAGACTAGACGGAGGTGGTACCACACGTCCACTCTCTACGCAGCGACGCAACTGTCGTCCGGCTTGTAGGCGACCATTTCCTGTGTGTTCAACTTCTCTATGCATGTGGTTGCTTGCGATTCAGGCGGCCGCGGCGCGCTCTGCTCGTGTCCCACCGCGCGCGCTCTGCTCTCGCGTCCCTCCGGGTGCTCTGCCCTCGTCCCTCCTCATGCGCTGCCAGTGTTTGGGGCCGGCGCACGATCACACACGTTCATGTGGAAGCGGTTGCGCCGGGCGCGGCTCAACGATGCAGTTACACACTGTAAAAACTGCCATGCGGACGCGCCGAGAATCCACGCCGCCCAACCCCCTTTTATTCTTGCGGCCATTTACCTTCATCTCTCATCTCACACGACACAATAAGCACACCCACATGGACACATACAGAGAGGACATCCAGCGGTTCCAATGGCGCTCCCCGTGGCTCCAATGGCGCTCCCAGCGGCCGACACAACGGCGGGCAATTCACCATGCATCACGTAGTGGACACCCACGTGAGGGCGAAGGCCCTCTCGGTGGTGTACACGAACGATCCGGTCTCGGTGGAGAGCTCCATCCAAACTATGGAGCAGTTCTTTGCCGAGGACAAGTACAGAGTGGTCGGCTTCGACCTCGAGTACACCATCGGTCGTGCCGGGCACGATCAGAAGGTTGTCGTCGCCCAGTTGTGCGTGTGACATGACATCCTCATCTACCACTTCCACCTTGCCACAAGGCCTTGCGAGCGTTTCTCTAGGTTTATCAACAGCTCCGACTACAGTTTCGCTACGGTGGACACCACCAACGATCTAAAAGCGCTCAAGGTTTCAGACTTGAAATGCCCTAATCTTGTCAAAATCCAGCACAACTGTCAGATGTGGGGTTCCGGCAAAGCCTTAAGGTTCGAACACTGGGGTGCGCGCGAAGTCTTTCCCTCCTACCGATCTACGCCCTAGCTCGCTAAGATCTCGCGGACGAACTCGACAAACTCACAACGCAGAAAGACACAAGATTTATACTGGTTCGGGCCACCATTGTGGTGTAATACCCTACTCCAGTGTGGTGGTGTTGGATTGCCTCTTGGGCTGATGATGAACAGTACAAAGGGAAGAATAGCCTCCTGAGGTTGAGGTGTTCTTGTGGCTAGGGTAGGCTCTTGATCCGATTGGATCAAGCTAAGATGAGCTGAGATCAGATCAGATGAGATCCCCCTACTTTGGTGGCTATCTCTACTTATATAGGCCCTGGTCCTCTCCCCAAATATTGAGCGAGAAGGGAGCCAACAACGGCAGGCGAATTTGAAGGGGACAACTAGTACAAGCTATCCTGACAAAAGTGGTCTTCGCCCGCGAAAGGATTTGGTGGTGACGCCGTCTTGGGCTCCATGATGACCTCCATCTTGCCGTCCTTCTGGTCTTGGTATCGTTGCACCGATATGGCAACCTTTGCCTGATGCCTCGGTACTCTTCGCATGTGCTGGCCTCCTTAGCACCAAAGAGGAAACAAGGGCGCTGCACACGCTGGCACCCGCCTGGCGCCGATCGTCATGGCTCACGTCACGAGAGCCTCGTGAGGTTTGCCTCGCCTTGATATCTTCGCTCCTCGTGAGCCTGCCTGACTAGGCCACTCCTGAGGAGGTCTTGTGTCGTCCACCTCGCGAGGCTTGGCCCCTCGCGAGGGTCTTGGATGCCTTGTCGATGAAGATGGGTCGTACGGCCTGCTGGCTTAGCCACGCCGTGGGCCGCAGGCAGGCAAGTCTGGGGACCCCCGTTCCCAGAACGCCGTGATAGCCCGGGCCCAAGGTGCGCTCGGGCTTGGCAGCGGAGAAGCCAAGGGTCAAATCTGAGCACCGCTGGCCCCAAAGCTCATGACCTCGGTTGACGCGTGGCGGTTGATTGGACGTGGGCGTCTCCGCTTCCCCACGCTGCCTCGGCAACTGCTCGACTTGACAAGTCCCTGCTACATGCAAGGAAAACCATCATTACCTGTGATCGTGGGAGGCGCCGGTTGGCCTCCTCTTGCTATAAATGGGGAGGGGGCGGAGCCCCCTTCGCCCATCTCTTCCTCGCTTGATTGCTTCTTCCTCCTTGCTCCACTACTAACAACAATGGCACCTATCAGAAGGTTCTCCGCCAAAGAGAAGGGAAAGGCCCCCCGCGATGATCCGGGGCCACTTCCGCCGAAGAAGAGGTCGATGCACCGCCATGACGAAGCGGCGATGCAGGTGGTGACGAGGCCTTGGTGCGAGTGGCCTCCTCCAGGGTATCCGCTATCCCTGTATGCCCGAGCTGATGGCTCAGGAGGACGGAGCGACGAGCGGCATTGCCCGCGCTGCGCCTGCGATAGTCGCGCCTCGGCGACGCACTGTCGCCCCTGGAATCCACGCCACGGACTCCTCGCGCGAGCTTGTGCTGTGGGCGCCGATGCCTCCAAGCTCTTGTATACGCTTCCCGCGGTTCTTCTCTGACGTGATGCCGCCGAGGGGGCCTCTCGAGCTCTAGTTGCAGCATGCCGACTGCATTGCTCCAGCGACCGGAGCAGAGATCAAAGCGGTCCCCACCGGCAAGATCTTCATGACTCGCGGCTGGGGCAAGATCGCACGGGTCTGCTGTGCGAGGGGCGCCCTCGCGATCCACTTTGAGTTCGACGGTGCCTCCACGCTCTTCTTCAAGGTCTTCGATGCGGAGGGCCGCCGCCTGGAATGCTGCTCCGGAGAGGAGCGTCAGGCTGATGCGCGTTCCGCTCACGGCCACTCCAGCAGCAGCAGCCCTTGGGAGTCCAGCAGCTCTCCTGAGCCCTACGAGACTCCGGAGACAAGGGACGACAACTACGTGCCGCCGGGCTCTCGCCGTGCTCGGAGTAGAGCCGCGGCGTCCGACCATCACCGCTGCTGATCTGGATGGGGTTGGCGCCGGCCTCCCGTGCCTCACTGTTGATGGTGGCGTCCGCCACGGGAGGGTGTAGATAGGATTCCCCTTAGTTTTAGCTTTTGTTCCCTGCGAAGAATCATGAAGTACCCCATGTGGGCAAGTAAGGGTCTGTAATGTATTTTGTGCTTATCTTCCCTATTATGAAAACTTGGTGAACGCATGTCCCGTTAAGGCTCGGTCCCCCCTTTCTTTCCTCGCGATAGCTTGTTGCTCTACGCTGACAGGTCCCGGTCCCCATGCAGGCTACAGCCGTTCTTTGGTATGCTGTGTCGCGTGCCGTGGTCAAGGCCAGGAGGTGTGCGGCCTGAGGTCCAGTAAGAGCCCCTGAGGCACGATGCTCAGGAGGTCCCCCTTAGCGCTCAAGCAGCCATGGTAAGGCAAGAAAGGGAGTTGGCGTGGTCGCAACAGGGTTGCGGCAAGGCAAGGGTGACCATTAGGCCCCAACATTCAGCCGATCCGAGAGCGGGACTTATCTTGTTGACTTCGTGGCGATTCCAGATGGTGTGCTAGGCTTGCGCGCCAACTTGTGCGGCATAGCTAGGTCGGCCCATACGAGTTTCCCTCCCCCTGTGCTCTCCTTAGTGCTCTACGTCCTCAGGTCCCGGCCCTCGAGCGAGCTCAGCTGCCGCTGGTATGCCAGGTCGCGATGCCGTGGTCAAGGCCAGGGGGTGAGGGCTGGAGAGCCGAAGAAGAGCTCTGAGTTGCGATGCTCAGAGCCCCCCTTTAACGCATAGCAGTTTAATTGCACGAGAGAAAAGGAGACTCGCGGTGCCGCCTGCTATCCTCCCCATGGGATCCCTGTGAACAGGCACAAGAAGAAAATGGTTTGCCGTAGCTGCCAGCCTGCCGCTGGTTGCTCTGGATGAAGTGAAGGCACTGAGGACCTGGTGAGGTGACGTGCGCGGGGCGTGCCACGAGCCAGAGCTCAACCGCTCAGATTTGTCGACGTGGCAGGGACAGACCCATGCACCAACGCCGTGCCTGTGAGGAGGCCCCGTGGGAGGCCATGATCGAGCAGGTGATAACCGTAGGCAGGTTAAGCATGGAAAGCAGACCAGCTTGGGTAAATGCAGGAAGATACATGCCACTGGGTCCGGCCCGAGCGGCTTGGGGATAATGCAGCCCGAGGGGCGCCCCCAGCAAGGTAAGCTAAAGACATAAGCAAAGGGATACATGCCACAGGGTCGGACCCATGCGGCCTGGGAATAATGCAGCCCGAAGGCGCCCCACTAAACGAGCTTGGAAGATGTCACCAGTTACGTAGACGAAGTAGAGTTGGTGCAGCTGAAGGCGTGCGTCGAAGGAGTGGCTCCTCACGAACCACCAGGGCCCTGAGCCACGGGAGGCTCTGGGGGCTCGAGAGGTTCCCTGAAGACCGTCTCCATTTCCTCTAGGACGGCGTGGTACCTGGCCTCCTGAGCCGCCGGGATACGCTGCATGTTGCGCTGATAGGCTGACGCCATGCTCGGCAGGCCGAAGGGCATGCGAACGTAGCCGTGTGGCTGGCCCTCGCAACGGCCCACACGCGAAGGCCAGAAACGCTCCTGAGATGCGGCCCTGTTGAGCCCTGGGACATCGATGCAAACTCGTGGCCCGGCATCCTCACCTGGATGGGGAGCTGCGCCTTGTGGGCGGCTGTCGCTGCGCATGGCTCTTGCGTCTTGCAGTTCCTGAGTGGTCTTGGTGATGAACTCCTGAGTGGTGGGCACTCCTTGTCCTATGTTCTTCTGAGGGAAACGTGTCATGAAGCACGCCTCCAAGTGGTGCCCAATCTCCTCCCTCGTAAGGTTGGCAAGGTCTAAGGCCCTCCAGAAGAGAGCCCCCGGGCCCTGCCCGAAGAGGGCGCCGGGCGCGCCTTCCTATGCGACAGAGGGAGGCGCCCCTGGAGCGGGCGCTGATCCTGATGAGGCTCCTGCCGCGACGCCATCCTCCTGAGGTCCTGCACGGCGCATCTGCTTCTTCTTGGGGATGGCCTCCGGAGGGCCCTCACTTCTGCTGTCGGGGTCGTTGATTTCTGCAGCTTGGAAGGCGCGCTCAAGGGAGCACACCACATCTCTTTGTTCACATGGGACCTTGATGATTCCGCCGGTTCCTGGCATCTTGAGGACGTTGTAGCCGTGATGGGTGACTGCCATGAACTTGGCCAAGGCTGGATACCCGAGGATGGCGTTGTACGGCAGGCGGATGTTCTTGCGCTCTTTGAAGGTGACAGGCAGGCAGACCTGCCCTATCAGTGTGGTGGAACCGTCAGTCACTCCTGAGAAAGGCTTGGTAGGCTGGAGCTGCTCATATGGCACTTGGAGGTTGTCGAACGTGTCGACGGACAAGATGTTGAGTCCTACGCCGCCGTTGATGAGGGTCTTGGTAACCTGCACATTGCTGATGACTGGAGAGCACAGCATCGGGAGGGCGCCAGCAGTGGCCGCACACTTGAGCTGATCTGCCGAGTTGAAAGTGATGGTGCATTGGGACCACTTGAGCGGGCGCGTGGCCTCGAGCTTGGGGAGCACCGCGTTCACCTCGCGAGCGAACTGTTTGAAGATGCGCTGAGAGGCTGGAGCCTGGGCGCTGCCCAAGATGCATGCGATTCCACGCGGCTCCTAGAAGCCCCCAGCCCCTCGTCCTGATGGTGATCTTCGTTCCTTCTTGGTGGCGGCAGTGGGGGAAGACCGGCGTTGCCTTGGGGGCGATCCTCACGAGGCTGGTCCCTCCAGGCGCCCTCGTGAGGATGGTCCTGCCAGCGGTCCTCATGAGGCCTATCGTGCCACTCCTGGCACGGGCCACGGTCCTCCCAGCGTTCGCCTCCACGTCCTCCTCCACGGCCATAGCCCCGGTCGCTACGCTCAGGGCGTCGACCGAAGTGTCCTTCTCGTATGGCTTTGAGCTCTTGACAGTCACTGGTGTTGTGGGTGTTCAGGTTGTGGAAGATGCAGAACGGTCAGCTGCTTTTGGATGACTCGGGCTGATCTCTGCCCCGCTTGGTGTCAGGTTCCGCTGCTAGCACTACTGCTTCCTTGCGCTTCATGTCCTTGGCCTTGGCCTTCTTCTCCTCTGTGCTCGCAGCTGGCAGCTCGAGTAGGGAGAGGCGCCCCTCCTCAGCTCTTGCGCCTAGCTACCTCTTGAGCACTGCGTTGGTTTTCCCTTGAAGAGGAAAGGGTGATGCAGCAAAGTAGCGTAAGTATTTCCCTTAGTTTTTGAGAACCAAGGTATCAATCCAGTAGGAGGCTACGCCATGAGTCCCTCACACCTACACAAAACAAATAAATCCTCGCAACCAACGCGATAAGGGGTTGTCAATCCCTACACGGTCACTTACGAGAGTGAGAACTGATAGATATGATAGGATAATATTTTTGGTATTTTTATGATAAAGATGCAAAGTAAAATAAAAGCAAAGTAAAAAAGCAAAGGAAATAACTACATGTTGGAAGATTAATATGATGAAGATAGACCCGGGGGCCATAGGTTTCACTAGTGGCTTATCTCAAGAGCATAAGTATTTTACAGTGGGTGAACAAATTACTGTTGAGCAATTGACAGAATTGAGCATAGTTATGAGAATATCTAGGTATGATCATGTATATAGGCATCACGCCTGAGACAAGTAGACCGACTCTGCCTGCATCTACTACTATTACTCCACACATCGACCGCTATCCAAAGATGCATCTAGAGTATTAAGTTCATAAGAACAGAGTAGCGCCTTAAGCAAGATGACATGATGCAGAGGGATAAATTCATGCAATATGATAAAAACCCTATCTTGTTATCCTCGATGGCCACAATACAATACGTGCCTTGCTGCCCCTACTGTCACTGGGAAAGGACATCGCAAGATTGAACCCAAAGCTAAGCACTTCTCCCATTGCAATAAAGATCAATCTAGTAGGCCAAACCAAACTGATAATTCAAAGAGACTTGCAAAGATAACCAATCATACATAAAAGAATTCAGAGAAGATTCAAATATTGTTCATAGATAAACTTGATCATAAACCCATAATTCATCGGCCTCAACAAACACACCGCAAAAGAAGATTACATCAAATACATCTCCACGAGAGAGGGGGAGAACATTGTATTGAGATCCAAAAAGAGAGAAGAAGCCATCTAGCTACTAACTATGGACCCGAAGATCCGAGGTAAACTACTCACACTTCATCGGAGGGGCTATGGTGATGATGTAGAAGCCCTACATGATCGATGCCCCCTCCGGCGGAGCTCCGGAACAGGCCCCAAGATGGGATCTCGTGGGTACAGAAGGTTGCGGCGGTGGAATTAGGTTTTTGGCTCTGTATCTGATCGTTTGGGGGTACGTAGGTATATATAGGAGGAAGAAGGACGTCGGTGGAGCAACAGGGAGCCCACGAGGGTGGAGGGCGCGCCTGGTGGGGGTGGGCGCGCCCCCCTACCTCGTGGCCTCCTCCTTTATTTCTTGACGTGGGGTCCAAGTCTCCTAGATCTTGCTCGTTCCAAAAATCACGTTCCCGAAGGTTTCATTCCGTTTGGACTCCGTTTGATATTCTTTTTCTGCAAAACTCTGAAATAGGCAAAAAAAACAACAATTCTGGGCTGGGCCTCCGGTTAATAGGTTAGTCCCAAAAATAATATAAAGTGAATAATAAAGCCCATTAATGTCCAAAACAGTAGATAATATAGCATGGAGCAATCAAAAATTATAGATACGTTGGAGACGTATCAAGCATCCCCAAGCTTAATTCCTGTTCGTCCTCGAGTAGGTAAATGATAAAAACAGAATTTTTGATGCGGAGTGCTACTTGGCATAATTTCAATGTAATTCTTCTTAATTGTGGTATGAATATTCAGATCCGAAAGATTCAAGACAAAAGTTTAATATTGACATAAAAATAATAATACTTCAAGCATACTAACAAAGCAATTATGTCTTCTCAAAATAACATGGCCAAAGAAAGTTATCCCTACAAAATCATATAGTCCGGCTATGCTCTATCTTCACCACACAAAGTATTTAAATCATGCACAACCCGATGACAAGCCAAGCAATTGTTTCATACTTTTAACGTTCTCAAACTTTTTCAATCTTCACGCAATACATGAGCGTGAGCCATGGACATAGCACTATAGAATGGTGGTTGTGGAGAAGACAAAAAGGGAGAAGATAGTCTCACATCAACTAGGCGTATCAAAGGGCTATGGAGATGCCCATCAATAGATATCAATGTGAGTGAGTAGGGATTGCCATGCAACGGATGCACTAGAGCTATAAGTATATGAAAGCTCAACAAAAGAAACTAAGTGGGTGTGCATCCAACTCGCTTGCTCACGAAGACCTAGGGCATTTTGAGGAAGCCCATCATTGGAATGTACAAGATAGGTTCTATAATGAAAAATTCCCACTAGTATATGAAAGTGAAAAAATGAGAGACTCTCTATCATGAAGATCATGGTGCTACTTTTAAGCATAAGTGTGGTAAAAGGATAGTAACATTGTCCCTTCTCTCTTTTTCTCTCATTTTTTTTATTTGGGCCTTTTTCCTTTTTTTTCATGGCCTCCTTTTTTCGTCCGGAGTCTCATCCCGACTAGTGGGGGAATCATAGTCTCCATCATCCTTTCCTCACTTGGGACAATGCTCTAAAAATGAAGATCATCACACTTTTATTTTCTTACAAATCAATAATTACAACTTGATACTTAGAACAAAATATGACTCTATATGAATGCCTCCGGCGGTGTACCGGGATATGCAATGAATCAAGAGTGACATGTATGAAAGAATTATGAACGGTGGCTAAGCCACAAATACGATGTCAACTACATGATTGTAGCGACCAGACCTCAAACAGTCCGATCTCTGTGCATCAGTGTCATCCCTGGATCAGTAATGCTGACACGCACAGTACTTGAAGGATTTATAACAGAGTAGCAATCACACACTTATTACATCGAATGTCTCCAAAGAGAAACTTATTACAATAGATATGGCTTAAGGCCATCTAATAACGATAACATCGGAAGGCTTGGAAGATAAGTGAGTCCATCAACTCCAATGGCATCACTGAGTATAGAACCACGATCCTAAAGCATCTTACTCATCGTCTGAAAAGTCTGCAACATGAACGTTGCAGCCTTAAAAGCGGGTCAAGACATGGAATATCTTTGGCAAAGTAACACATAGAGAAAAAATGAAAGAGTTAAGCTATTCTACATGCATATATGGCTTGGTGGATAGCTCTATGGTTACAATTTTTGCGTAAAGCCAATTTTTCCCTACTACAAAGGAATAAATTATTTAACTATCATGGTGGTTGTTATACCTTGAGAATTGTTGACGCATCCTCAATCCCAATTAAGCATCATCATTAAACAAACCCAACAATATTAATTAAAGTAACATGATGAGATTCACACGAAAATCCAAGTACTAGATACTCAAGATGTCCATAACCGGGGACACGGCTAATCATGATTAGTTTATACACTCTGCAGAGGTTGCGCACTTTTCCCCACATGACTCGATCTCCTCTGTTGGTTTTCTCGCACTACATGGTGTTTAAGAAACGAATGACCGAGACATAGTCTTTCA
The DNA here is from genome assembly GCA_021605145.1 of Aegilops bicornis. Taxonomy (NCBI): domain Eukaryota; kingdom Viridiplantae; phylum Streptophyta; class Magnoliopsida; order Poales; family Poaceae; genus Aegilops; species Aegilops bicornis. The sequence goes on from CM038672.1 coordinate 388,256,392, forward strand.
GAAGCGCTAGCACCTTACAATGGGTAGACCGGTACACCTACTTTCCCCTACATCGCTAGTCTACCCTTTGTAAGAGTTATGACGACTTAATCAACTATGCTAGAGCCCATAATAGCATGTGGCTGCACACGGAAGTTTCTAGCATGAATAATCTTATGATCCCTTTAAGCCTGGGTGGCGGTCCAAAAAGAAACAGGCAATCCTGGAATAACCAGGTACCTCAATCCACCCAGATGTGTATTAATGTTGCCACCTTAAATAAACCGTTAATTAACAAATCTCACATCTGTCATGGAAAAATCACTCACCCTATCCACGTCTACTAGCATAGCATGTCAAAATAAGCAAACGTAGGAGCAACTCCCAAGGGTTTGATAATAAAACAAGTAATAGGTACTACCTCAATCTACTTCCCAAAACCCACAATTTAATTAGATCCTAATCATGCAATGTTTTAGGATTGATCTAATGCATAAAAACTGGGTAGTAAAGAGGTATGACCAAAGTGTTACTTGCCTTGCGGATGATCCGCGTAACCTAGGGATTCGAAGTAGCAAGCGGCGCAATCCGGGTACTCTATCGCAAGCAAACAAACAAACAAGCATACATTAAGTACTCATCTAATGCACGGGTAAAACTCAAATAAGAGGTCTAACCAGAAAGTTCAACTTAATAACTCCGGTTTGCAAAAAGAATCAAATCGAACGAAGAAACAAAACTCAAACGGCGAATGAAACAAGCTTCGTTTACTAATCTGGACCTAAGTCAAATTTTACAGAAGCAAAAACTGGTTTGAGTAGATTATTCAGAAAGAGGGTTTCGAGACGAAACTCTAGGCGCTTGAATCGCCTAATTCCGATAAACGAGTGAAAAGTTATACTAGAACAAAAATCGGATCAGAAATCGCGATAAGAAAATCGCGGAATAAATCCGAGAAAAGGAAAAACGACGAACAGGTTAACAAACGAACGTTCGTTATCTGGATCTAAACGATGAACGTGTTCGTTAAAAACGAACGAACGAGTGAACGTTCGCTAATTAATCCAAACCGGAAGAAAACCGATCTAACAAAAATAACGGAATCTAAAAAAACCGACGAAAAACTGGCGGAAAAACAGAACGGTTTTTTCTAAAAAAACGGCGGCGGCGAGGTCAACCTCGGGGTGCGGGTCGGCGGTGGCAGCGACTCGGCGGGCGGCGGTGGTCGGCAGCGGACGGGCGGCGAGGCGGCGGGCTCGGCGCGTGAGGCGGCATGGCGGCGGATCGGCGGCGAGGCAGGCTAGGGTTAGGGTTAGGTGGGGCGGCGGCTTGGGTCGGCCCGGCGCTTTATAAAGACCCGGCCAGGTGAGTCCTGGCGATTCTGGCCCGTAGTCGGTTCACGTTTTTTGAAATAATGACGCGCAGAAAAACAAACGAAAGAAATACCAAACGGACTCCAAAAATCCCGAAATAAAATTTCCCCGGCTTCTAAAATCAAGCCGGTTTAGATGAACATTTATTTGGGCCTGAATGCAATTTTTGGAAAACACGCATTTTTCCTAAATTCAAATAAAATAGCCAGAAAATCCAAAATAAAATCTTATTTGATTTTTTTATTATATCCTCAATATTTCTTTATTTTGGGAAATTCATTTTATTCCCTCTCTCAAATTTATATAATTGAAATAATTGAAGATAAAATAAATAAAATCAAATGATCCTACTTCCAAAATTTGAGAAAACTCAAATATGAAAATATCAAAATCCCCAACTCTCTCCGTGGGTCCTTGAGTTGCGTAGAATTTCTAGGACTGAAGCAAAATGCATTAAATATGATATGCAATGATGATCTATTAGTATAACATTCCAAATTGAAAATTTGGGATGTTACAAACCTACCCCCCTTAAGATGAATCTCGCCCTCGAGATTCGGGTTGGCTAGAGAATAGGTGAGGGTGGTCTTTCAGCAAATCTTCCTCTCGCTCCCAGGTGGCTTCATCCTCGGTGTGGTGGCTCCACTGAACTTTGCAAAACTTGATAACTTTGCTGCGGGTGACTCGGCTGGCATACTCAAGAATCTTGACTTGTTTCTCCTCATAGGTCAAATCACTGTCCAACTGAATCGCCTCTAGCGGCACGGTATCTCTTAGCGGTATATCAGCCATCTCTGCGTGGCACCTCTTCAACTGGAAGACGTGGAACACGTCGTGAACTCCTGACAATCCCTCAGGTAATTCCAACTTGTTGGCAACCTCTCCCATACGCTCCAAAACTTTGTATGGTCCCACAAAACGCGGCGCTAACTTTCCTTTAACACCAAAACGCTTAACTCCTCGAAGTGATGATACCCGAAGGTAAACTCTATCCCCAACTTCATAAACTGTCTCCTTGCATTTTGCATCAGCATAGCTTTTACTGCTCGGTGGGCTACCTTGAGCTGTCATGAATCAACTTCACTTTCCGTTCGGACTCCTTAATCAAATCTGGTCCAAACAATCGACGGTCTCCAACTTCGTCCCAAGACAACGGGTTACGCACCTCCTTCGTATAAGGCTTGAAAGGGCCATCTTCAAACTGGATTGATAAGCTGTTGTTGTAAGAGAACTACGCATACGGCAAATTGTCGTCCCAACTAGATCCATAATCTAGCGCACAAGCTCTCAGCATGTCTTCTAAAATCTGATTGAGTCTTTCGGTCTGTCCATCTGTCTGCGGATGAAAAGCGGTACTGAACTCTAGCCTGGTACCCAAGGTTTCGTGCAACTGGTTCCAGAACTTTGAGGTGAATTGGGTTCCTCTATCTGATACAATGCTCCTTGGAACTCCATGCAGACATACGATCCTGGTCATGTAAATCTTGGCCAATTCGGCCTTTGGTGTAAGTAGTCTTCTTTGGAATGAAATGAGCTACCTTCATCAAACGATCGACTACCACCCAAATCGAGTCATAGCCTGAACGAGTCTTGGGCAATCCTGTAATAAAATCCATGCCTAGCTTATCCCACTTCCATTCGGGTATCGGCAATGGTTGCAACAATCCTGCTGGCTTCTGATGCTCTGCCTTTACCCTCTGACATACATCACAAACTGCTACATACTCGGCAATGTCCTTCTTCATTCTGGTCCACCAGAAAATCTCCTTCAAATCCAAGTACATCTTGGTATTCCACAGGTGAATTGAATACTGGCGAATCATGGGCCTCTTGCAAAATCAACTTCCCGATCTCGGGGTCATTGGGTACATAAACGCGGTCCTCAAACCGGAGGGTATCGTGCTCATCCTCACGAAATCCCTTGGCTTTTCCCTTGTTCAACCTCTCCTTTATCTCTGCAATCTCCTTATCGGTCTTTTGAGCTTCTCTGATCTTATCCATCAAAGTCGACTGAATTTCCAATGTTGCTACATAGCCTCTCGGAACTATGTCCAAACATAGCTCGCAAAAGTCCTCGGCTAACTCCTTTGGCGATCCTTGGTCATGAGTGTATTAACATGGCTCTTACGGCTCAACGCGCCGGCTACTACGTTAGCCTTTCCGGGTGATACTGCAATCTCATATCAAAATCCTTGATGAGTTCCAACCATCTCCTTTGCACGAGGTTTAACTCTTTTTGCGTGAAGATGTACTTCAAACTCTTGTGATCCGTGTACACCTCACAATGATTTCCGATAAGAAAATGTCTCCATGTCTTCAATGCATGCACTACGGCTGCTAACGCCAAATCATGTGTGGCATAATTCAACTCATGAGGTTTAAGTTGTCGTGGCGCTCTGAAACAACTCTTCCTTCTGCATAAGTACTTGCTCCAAGTCCTCGACGTGAAGCATCGCAATACACCTCATAATCCTTAGTCCGATCTGGCAGAATCAACCTTTGGTGAGGTAACTAAACGCTTTCTTCAATTCACGAAACTGTCCTCACATTCCTCAGTCCAATTGAACTTGGTATCCTTTTTCAACAACTCCATCATGGGCTTTGCAATCCTTGAAAAATTCTCAATGAATCTCCGGTAGTATCCTGCCAGTCCAAGAAAACTTCTGATCTCCCCAACTGTCGTTGGTGCTTCCCAATTAGTCACGGTGACAACCTTGGTGGGGTCTACTGCTATACCCTCTTCGGATATAATATGTCCGAGGAATCCAACTTCCTTCAACCGGAACTCACATTTGCTAAACTTGGCATACAACTGGTGTTCTCTGAGCTTCTCCAATACCAAACGCAAGTGCTCCTTATGCTCCTCTTCGTTCTTCGAGTAGACCAAGATATCATCAATGAACACCACGAAGAACTTATCCAGAAACTCCATAAATACTTTGTTCATCATGTTCATGAAATATGCAGGTGCGTTAGTCAGACCGAATGACATCACGGTATACTCATACAGCCCATACCTAGTGGTAAAAGCTGTCTTGGGTATATCCTGTTCTCGAATCTTCAACTGATGGTATCCTGATCGCAAATCGATCTTGGAAAACACCTTTGCTCCTTGTAGTCGGTCAAACAGATCATTGATCATTGGCAGTGGGTACTTATTCTTGATGGTTACCGCATTTAATCCTCGATAATCAACAACCATCCTTAACGATCCGTCCTTCTTCTCCTCTATAAATCTTGGTGATCCCCAAGGTGAAGAACTTGGGCGAATGTATCCTTTATCCAAGAACTCCTTAATCGACTTTTAATCTCCTCCAAATCTTTTGCGGGCATCTGTATGGTCTCTTGGATATTGGCCATGCTCGCAAAAGCTCGATCAAAACTCAATGTCTACATGCGGTGGCATGCCCGGCAACTCCTCCGGAAATACATCGGGAAAATCCTTCACTACTGGTACTTCCTCTGCACAACTCCCCGATAAGGAATTTACGTGCATCCTCCTTGGCTCATGCCTTGATACATACCTTATCCTTTTCCTTACGGGGTAGTAAGCGAGAATCGACTTCTTGGCACAATCAATGTTTCCTCCATACATTGATAGCCAATCCATACCCGGAATCACATCCAAACCTTGGGATTCCAAAATGATTAAATCCGAGGGAAAAACATGCTTGCCTATACCCAACGGAACTTGAAAACATCCTCGACTGGCCATATACTCTGCTCCTGGTGAGGTTACTAGCATGGGTGTTTTAGAACCCTAGTGGGCAGTCTATACTTATCCACAAATCCCTTGATATGTATGAATGCGATGCACCAGTATCAAAAAGAACGAGTGCAGTAAATGACTTAACCAAAAACTTACCTATTACTGCATCTGGCTGAGCTCCAACCTCCTCCACGCTAACGTGGTTCACTTGTCCTCGGTTGAAAGGGTTCGGCTTCTTCCTGGAGTTTCCATTGCCATTTCCAGTCTGGCCTTCAGGACATTCATTGGCGCAATGTCCAGTCTTTTGGCACTTAAAACAAGTGACTTGACTCAGATCTTTCTTGGTTGGTGTTGAGGGGTTGGTACGGTTCTGGCTACTACTTCCTCCATTCCCGGTACCATTCTTGGGACCATTGTGATTGTGCGAGCTACCTCCTCCATGGGTATCTTTGGCTGTCCTCTTGACTTTGGAGTAAAACGGGGCTTCTGCTGAGCTCCAAAATTGTACTTCCCTTGTCCATACTTCCTCTTGCGGTTTTCAATCTGCTGTTGCTTCCGTTCAATCATGAGAGCACGATCTACCAACTCCTGGTAGTTGTTGAAACTTGCTACCATCAACTGCATGCTCAGCTCATCATTCAGCCCTTCCAGAAACTTCTCTTGCTTAGCTGTATCCGTAGCGACGTCATCTGGGGCATAACGTGCTAGCTTACTGAAATCATCCACATACTGGCCAACTGATCTTCCTCCCTGGTGCAAGTTGCGAAACTCACGCTTCTTCATGGCCATAGCTCCTGCTGAAACATGGGCAGTACGAAAAGCCTGCTGAAACTGATCCCATGTGACAGTGTCTGCCGGATAAGTGGCTGTGAAATTCTCCCACCATGATGATGCGGGTCCCTCAAGCTGATGTGCGGCAAATCGCACCTTCTCCGCATCTGTGCATCCTGCAGTGATCAACTCCACAGCTGTTTTAAAGCCAATCATCTGCAACAATCGGCTCGGTGCTACTGGAGAACACCGGCGGATTCAGTCTAAGAAAACGGGTTAAGTGATCAACAGGTGGTGGTGGTGGTGGATTGTTGTTGTTGTTGTTGTTGTTCCCCGGATTTCTGATTCTGGACTAGTATCTGCATCAATGCATTCTGCTGCTGGATCAACTGGGTGAGCTCCGGTGGGAAAGCGAATCCGTTGTCACATCTCGGAGGCATCTGAGGGTTTAGAAAAGACGAGAATCTGAGAATAGAATGAGGTCTAGAGGGAAAACACTACCCATATGCACATGAGGCAAATTGCAATCAAAACACTTCATTCAACAAGCAAGGGCATACAACGGTCTATCTATCGTTACAAAGTGTTCAGACTATAATAGATACATGGAGGGAAATTCTACTACTTTATGGTGGTCTACTAGAAAAACTGCTCCGATGAAGACTCCATGATATTCGCTCCAGCTTCATCAACGTAGTCATCATCACTATCATCCGGGTCCGAGTCGGTATAAATCGATGATGATGTAATTCTCGGGACAAGTGCGATCTTCGTCTTCTCCAGTTGCTGGAAATCCCATGAACACTCTTAGTTTCTTCTTCAGATCATCATTCTTCTCGACTAGAGTTGATATTTCCTCCTCATATCCATCGCGTGTAGACTTGAGTTCTTCCTCCAGTTCCGTGATCTTGGTCATGGCTTCCTTCAGATCCATCATGCCTGCACTCATCTGGTTCTCCTGGCGTCGAATGTGCTGGTTTAACTCCTGGATGAAAGATGCAACTGATCTGTCTCTCCTGGTGTTGACCATCTCCCATTGCTCATCTTGGCGCCCACAAATCTGGTAGGTAGTATCCTTAAGCTCCTGGCGATAAACTTCTCCAATGCGTCCCATGGTGATGTGAGCTGCCATGCTCGTCCCTAAACTCCAGGTTGGTGCATCAAAGTAAAACTCTATAGGCTCAGTGACTGGCATGAACGTCCTTCCTGGAACTTGAACTTGAATCATCCAGCGCTCCTCTTCAGGTAAGGTGGCGTTGTAGGTTCCGGTGAAGCTTGGTACTCCGATCTTCAAGTACTTGGTTACTTTCTTCAGGTGTCGTCCAAAGGGTGTATCTTCATCCGGTTGCATGAACTTGTTCCTTGCATCCGCCATCCTAGAAGAATAGAAAAGATGAGGAGTTAGAATGAGAAGAGAGAGTAGTGATCTATGGTCTTTTCTTAGTGGTCGTGTCCTACAGTCAGCGTGTGCTCTGATACCATCTTGTAGCGACCAGACCTCAAACGATCCGATCTACGTGCATCGGTGTCATCCTCGGATCAATAATCTTGACACACACAGTACTTGAAGGATTTATAATAGAGTAGCAATCACACACTTATTACATCGAATCTCTCCAAAGAGAAACTTATTACAATAGATCTGGCTTAAGGCCATCTAATAACGATAACAGCGGAAGGCTTGGAAGATAAGTGAGTCCATCAACTCCAACGGCATCACTGAGTATAGAACCACGATCCTAAAGCATCTTACTCAAATAAATGCGAAAAGTGCGCAACATGAACATTGCAGCCCGAAAACGGGTCAGCACATGGAATATGCTGGCAAAGTAACACATAGAGAAAAAAAATGAAAGAGTAAAGCTATACTACATGCATATATGGCTTGGTGGATAGCTCTATGGTTACAGTTTTTGCGTAAAGCCAATTTTTCCCTACTACAAAGGAATAAATTATTTAACTATCATGGTGGTTGTTAAACATTGAGAATGGTTGACACATCCTCAATCCCAATTAAGCATCATCATTAAACAAACCCAACAATATTAATTAAAGTAACATGATGAGATTCACACGAAAATCCAAGTACTAGATACTCAAGATGTCCATAACCGGGGTCACGGCTAATCATGATTAGTTTATACACTCTGCAAAGGTTGCGCACTTTTCAACACATGACTCAATCTCCTCCGTTGGTTTTCTCGCACTACATGGTGTTTGAGAAACGAATGACCGAGACATAGTCTTTCAGAAGCGCTAACACCTTACGATGGGTAGACCGGTACACCTACTTTCCCCTACATCTGCTAGTCTACCACTGTAAGAGTTCGCACGACTTAATCAACTATGCTAGAGCCCATAATAGCATGTGGCTGCACACGGAAGTTTCTATCATGAATAATCTTATGATCCCTTTGAGCCTGGGTGGCGGTCCAAAAAGAAATAGGCAATCCTGGAATAACCAGGTACCTCAATCCACCCAGATGTGTATTAATGTTGCCACCTTAAATAAACCATTAATTAACAAATCTCACATCTGTCATGGAAAAATCACTCACCCTATCCACGTCTACTAGCATAGCATGGCAAAATAAGCAAACGTAGAAGTAACTCCCAAGGGTTTGATAATAAAACAGGTAATAGGTACTACCTCAATCTACTTCCCAAAACCCAAAATTCAATTAGATCCTAATCATGCAATGTTTGAGGATTGATCTAATGCATAAAAACTGGCTAGTAAAGAGGTATGATCAAAGTGTTACTTGCCTTGCTGATGATCCGCGTAACCTAGGGATTCCAAGTAGCAAGCGGCGCAATCCGGGTACTCTATCGCAAGCAAACAAACAAACAAGCATACATTAAGTACTCATCTAATGCACGGTAAAACTCAAATAAGAGGTCTAACCAGAAAGTTCAACTTAATAACTCTAGTTTGCAAAAAGAATCAAATCGAACGAAGAAACAAAACTCAAACGGCGAATGAAACAAGTTTCATTTCCTAATCTGGACCTAAGTCAAATTATATAGAAGCAAAAACTGGTTTGAGTAGATTATTCGGAAAGAGGGTTTCGAGACGAAACTCTAGGCGCTTGAATCGCCTGATTCCGATAAACGAGCGAAAAGTTATACTAAAACAAACATCGGATCAGAAATCGCGATCAGAAAATCGCGGAATAAATCCGAGAAAAAGAAAAACAACGAACAGGTTAACGAACGAACGTTCGTTATCTGGATCTAAACGATGAACGCGTTCGTTAAAAACGAACGAACAAGTGAACGTTCGCTAATTAATCCAAACCGGAAGAAAACCGATCTAATGAAAAAAAACGGAATCTAAAAAAACCGACGAAAAACTGACGGAAAAACCGAACGGTTTTTTTCTAAAAAATGGCGGCGGCGAGGTCAACCTCGGGGTGCGGGTCGGCGGTGGCGGTGGCTCCGGCGGGGCGGCAGTGGTCGGCGGCGACGGCGGCGGGTCCGGCGGCGACGGCGGGCTCCGGCTGTGAGGCGGCGGCGGCGGCGGATCGGCGGCGAGGCGCGGGCTACGGTTAGGGTTAGGTAGGGGCGGCGGCGCTTGGGCTGGCGGCGGCGGCTTGGGCTGGGGGTCGGCCCGGGCGCGCTTTATAAAGACCCCCGGCCAGGCGGAGTCATGGCCGGTTACGGCCCGTAGTCGGTTCGCGTTTTTTTAAATAATGACGCGCATAAAAACAAACGAAAGAAATACCAAACAGACTCCAAAAATCTCGAAATAAATTTTCCCCGGCTTCTAAAATCAAGCCGGTTTAGATGAACATTTATTTGGGCCTAAATGCAATGTTTGGAAAACACGCATTTTTCCTAAATTCAAATAAAATAGCCAGAAAATCCAAAATAAAATCTTATTTGATTTTTTTATTAAATCCTCAATATTTCATTATTTTGGGAAAGTCATTTTATTCCCTCTCTCAAATTTATATAATTTAAATAATTGAAGATAAAATAAATAAAATCAAATGATCCTACTTCCAAAATTTGAGAAAACTCAAATATGAAAATATCGAAATCCCCAACTCTCTCCGTGGGTCCTTGAGTTGCGTAGTATTTCTAGGACCGAAGCAAAATGCATTAAATATGATATGCAATGATGATCTATTAGTATAACATTCCAAATTGAAAATTTGGGATGTTACAATGATCATGCAAAGCAATATGACAATGATGGAGCGTGTCATAATAAACGGAACGGTGGAAAGTTCATGGCAATATATCTCGGAATGGCTATGGAAATGCCATGATAGGTAGGTATGGTGGCTGTTTTGAGGAAGTTTTATGGTGGGTGTATGATCTGCGTGAAAAGTGCGCGGTATTAGAGAGGCTAGCAATGGTGGAAGGAAGAAGAGTGTGTATAATCCATGGACTCAACATTAGTCATAAAGAACTCATATACTTATTGCAAAAATCTACAAGTTATCAAAGCAAAGTATTACATGCATGCTCCTAGGGGATAGATTGGTAGGAAAAGATCATCGCCGTCCCCGACCGCCACTCATAAGGAAGACAATCAATAAATAAATTATGCTCGACTTCATCACATAACGGTTCACCGTGACGTGCATGCTACGGGAATCGCAAACTTTAACACAAGTATCTCTCAAATTCACAACTACTCAACTAGCATGACTCTAATATCACCATCTTTATATCTCAAAACAATTATCAAGCATCAAACTTTTCTTAGTATTCAACACACTCATAAGAAAGTTTTTACTAATCTTGAATACGAAGCATATTAGGATTATTTAAGAAAATTACCATGCTATTTAAGACTCTCAAAATAATCTAAGTGAAGCATGAGAGATCAATAGTTTCTATAAAAGCAAATCCACCACCCTGCTCTAAAAGATATAAGTGAAGCACTAGAGCAAAAGTATATAACTCAAAAGATATAAGCGAAGCACATAGAGTATTCTAACAAATTCCAAATCATGTATGGCTCTCTCAAAAGGTGTGTAAAGCAAGGATGATTGTGGTAAACTAAAAAGATAATACCCAAATCATACAAGACACTCCAAGCAAAACACATATCATGTGGTGAATAAAAATATAGCTCCAAGTAAAGTTACCGATGGAAGTAGACGAAAGAGGGGATGCCTTCCGGGGAGTCCCCAAGCTTTGGCTTTATGGTGTCCTTAGATTATCTTGGGGGTGCCATGAGCATCCCCAAGCTTAGGCTCTTGCCACTCCTTGTTCCATAATCCATCTAATCTTTCACCCAAAACTTGAAAACTTCACAACACAAAACTCAACAGAAAATCTCGTGAGCTCCGTTAGCAAAAGAAAACAAAAGACCACTTCAAGGTACTGTAATGAACTCATTCTTTATTTATATTGGTGTTAAACCTACTGTATTCCAACTTCTCTATGGTTTATAAACTATTTTACTAGCCATAGATTCATCAAAATAAGCAAACAACACACGAAAAACAGAATCTGTCAAAAACAGAACAGTCTGTAGTAATCTGTAACTAACGCAAACTTATAGAACTCCAAAAAATCAGCCAAAATAGGACGACCTAGACAATTTTTTTATTGATCAGAAGCAATTGGAATCAGTATTTTATCACGTTCTTGTTTTTTAACAATTATTTTCGTGAACAGAAAGTTTATGGAAATTTCTGCAAGATCAAATAACTATCATCCAAGAAGATCCTATAGGTTTAACTTGGCACAAACACTAATTAAAACATAAAAAAACATATAACCAGAGGCTAGAACAAATATTTATTCCTAAACAGAAGCAAAAAGCAAAAAAAACTAAAAATAAAATTGGGTTGCCTCTAGCTAGGCATAAAAGCAAGGATAGATCTAGGTAGTGCCATAGTAATAGGATAGATCATTAAAAATCATTTCGTCTTCTCTACGTTCAGCAGCAAGTTTCCTTTGAGGCAAGCAAAAGTAATCAAACGAGCTAAATTTAATGGGACAAAAGTCCCCACGATCAATTTTAGGAGGTATAGGTTCCTCCTTCGGCCCTTCATATTGTACAACCAATTCATCATTATAAGCATTCTTTTGACAGAATTTTGTGAGCCTATACTCAAGAGAATACCCTAGCTCATTATTTCGAATAGCCAAATCATCATTAAGTTCAGAAATTCTATCAACTAGAACATTGGTAGGGACCTTTTTTCTAAGGTTTTCATTGAAAGCAACATAGTCTAGAGATTGAAAACGCATTATTTCTTCTTGATCAAAGAGGATAGCTTCTATGGGAGGACGTCCAGCGTCCACCCTATAATGCACAAAGATTTCTTTGGCCTCTTTTATTGTAAATTTGAACTCATTAGCCAAAAAGATAGTAGCGGCACGCTTAACAGAAGAATGCTCTATATTAGAAAATTCTAGGAAAATCCTTTGTATGCAAGGGTGCAAGTGCATAAATTGCCTTTCAAGTTCAACTATAAGCATGACAATAGCGTCAGCAAGACTACTAGTTCTATGAAGAATGGAACTGCCCATAGAAGGCAAAGCACCGGCACAAGTAAAGAAATCTTGAATAACTCCTTTCCCAATAATATTACCACTACCAATTCAAAATCTTTTTGTATGCAAGGTAGGGGGTTCTTCAGCAGGAGCATCAGAATTTTCCATGATATTATTATTGTCCGTATCGGCAATAATTTCCTCAATTTCAGACATAGCGACAGAAAGAGCGAGGGGCAAAAAGAAGAAGGCAAACGGAAAAGAGAAGGCGAATAAAACGGCAAGGGTGAAGTGGGGGAGAGGAAAACGAGAGGCAAATGGCAAATAAAGTAATGCGGGAGATAAGGGTTTGTGATGGGTACTTGGTATGTTGACTTTTGCATAGACTCCCCGGCAACGGCGCCAGAAATCCTTCTTGCTACCTCTTGAGCACTGCGTTGGTTTTCCCTTGAAGAGGAAAGGGTGATGCAGTAAAATAAGCGTAAGTATTTCCCTCCGTTTTGAGAACCTAGGTATCAATCCAAGAGGAGGCTACGCCAGTCCCTCGCACCTACACAAAACAAATAAATCCTCGCAACCAACGCAATAAGGGGTTGTCAATCCCTACACGGTCACTTACGAGAGTGAGATCTGATAGATATGATAGGATAATATTTTTGGTATTTTTATGATAAAGATGCAAAGTAAAATAAAAGCAAAGGAAATAACTAAGTGTTGGAAGATTAATATGATGAAGATAGACCCGGGGGCCATAGGTTTCACCAGTGGCTTCTCTCAAGAGCATAAGTATTTTACGGTGGGTGAACAAATTACTGTTGAGTAATTGACAGAATTGAGCATAGTTACGAGAATATCTAGGTATGATCATGTATATAGGCATCACGTCCGAGACAAGTAGACCGACTCCTGCCTGCATCTACTACTATTACTCCACACATCGACCGCTATCCAGCATGCATCTAGAGTATTAAGTTCGTAAGAATAGAGTAACGCCTTAAGCAAGATGACATGATGTAGAGGGATAAATTCATGCAATATGATAAAAACCCCATCTTGTTATCCTCGATGGCCACAATACAATACGTGCCTTGCTGCCCCTACTGTCACTAGGAAAGGACACCGCAAGATTGAACCCAAAGCTAAGCACTTCTCCCATTGCAAGAAAGATCAATCTAGTAGGCCAAACCAAACTGATAATTGAAGAGACTTGCAAAGATAACCAATCATACATAAAAGAATTCAGAGAAGATTCAAATATTGTTCATAGATAAACTTGATCATAAACCCACAATTCATCGGCCTCAACAAACACACCGCAAAGAAGATTACATCGAATAGATCTCCACGAGAGAGGGAGAACATTGTATTGAGATCCAAAAAGAGAGAAGAAGCCATCTAGCTACTAACTATGGACCCGAAGGTCTGAGGTAAACTACTCACACTTCATCGGAGGGGCTATGGTGATGATGTATAAGCCCTCCGTGATTGATGCCCCCTCCGGCGGAGCTCCGGAACAGGCCCCAAGATGGGATCTCGTGGGTACAGAAGGTTGCGGCGGTGGAATTAGGTTTTTGGCTCCGTATCTGATTGTTTGGGGGTACGTAGGTATATATAGGAGGAAGAAGGACGTCGGTGGAGCAACAGGGGGCCCACAAGGGTGGAGGGCGCGCCCCCTACCTCGTGGCCTCCTCCTTTATTTCTTGACGTGGGGTCCAAGTCTCCTGGATCTTGTTCGTTCCCAAAATCATGTTCCCGAAGGTTTCATTCCGTTTGGACTCCGTTTGATATTCTTTTTCTGCGAAACTCTGAAATAGGCAAAAAACAACAATTACGAAATTTGGGCCTCCGGTTAATAGGATAGTCCCAAAAATAATAATAAAGTGAATAATAAAGCCCAATAATGTCCAAAACAGTAGATAATATATCATGGAGCAATCAAAAATTATAGATACGTTGGAGACGTATCACGCACTTGGTCGCCAGGTTGAACAACTCCTGAGATGTGCATAGCTCCTCATGGATAGCGAGCTCTTCCTTCATCTTGACGTCACGGACACCGTCTGAGAACGCGGAGATGATGGCCTCGTCCGTGACCTTGGGGATCTTAAGGCAAGTGTTGTTGAAGCGCTGGATGTACTTCTGGAGGGTCTCTCCTGGTTGTTGCTTGATGCGGCGCAGGTCACCCGTGGCCGGCGGGCGGTCGCGTGTGCCCTGAAAGTGGGCGACGAAGTGGTCGCGCATCTCATCCCAGGAGCAGATCAAGCCATGCTGCAGGTTCAGGAGCCAGGAGCGGGCTCCATCCTTGAGAGCCATGGGAAACCAGTTCGCCATGACTTTCTCATCGCCGTTGGCCGCTTCGATGCTCAGCTCGTAGAGCTGCAGGAACTCCGCGGGGTCGGCGGTGCCGTCGTAGCGAGGAGGCAGATCCGGCTTGAACTTGCCTGGCCAGGCGACGCTATCCAGCTCGGGGGTGAAGGCGCGGTAGCCGGCCATGGTTGCTGGGGCTCGCTTTGGAGGTGAAACTTGGTCTTGATGAGGTCCGCGCGGCGCCGCTGCGGGCGGTGCGCGGTCTTGACGAGGCGGCGCGGGAAGCGCGGGTGCAGCTTCTCGCAGCCGAGGGATTTCTTCGCAGCTTCTCTCTTGGCGCGCGGGCACCGGACGTGGCGGATCATGCCGTGGGGCCGCGCGCCTTGGTGCCAAGGCACCGTCTTGGGGCAGAGGTGGTGGAGGCGCGCCATGAGCCACGTCGCTTGTAGCTGGCGGAGGGTGAGGAAGAGAGAGGGACGGCGCAGGGGAGCCCCCTGCTGCGCGGACGAGCTCGGCGACGTGATCGAGCCACTCCTCGTAGAGGTCGTCGACTGGGCGGTAACGCAGGTGCTCGTTCGCCGCGAGGAGCACGTCCCGCGCCTCCATGGGAGCACGGCACGTGTGAGACGAAGAACCGGCCGGGGTCAGCGACGGAGTGGAGGTGCGGCCGTCCTACCGCACCAATGGATGCAGCGAGGACGCCTGCTGCTCGTCCCTACCGGGCCGGTGGCGGGGTTGGCGGCGGGAGATGGAGAACGACGAGGTGGCCCGCCGACGGGAGCCGTCTGAGCAACACGAGCGGTGAGGGCAGACCGACGCTCAGCTCGAGCACGATGAGCATCCGCCATGGAGACGACGGAGCGACAGATCGATTGATCGACGAGAGGGAAGCTACGGCGCACCCCTACCTGGCGTGCCAAATGTCGGATGTGGGGTTCCGGCAAACCCTTAAGGTTCGAACACTGGGGTGCGCATGAAGTCTTTCCCTCCTACCGATCTACGCCCTAGCTCGCTAAGATCTCGCGGACAAACTCGATGAACTCACAACGCAGAAAGACACAAGATTTATACTGGTTCGGGCCACCGTTGTGGTGTAATACCCTACTCCAGTGTGGTGGTGGTGGATTGCCTCTTGGGCTGATGATGAACAGTACAAAGGGAAGAAGAGCCTCCTGAGGTTGAGGTGTTCTTGTGGCTATGGTAGGCTCTCGATCCGATTGGATCAAGCTAAGATGAGCTGAGATCAGATTAGATGAGATCCCCCTACTGTGGTGGCTAGCTCTACTTATATAGGCCCTGGTCCTCTCCCCAAATATTGAGCGGGAAGGGAGCCAACAACGGCGGCCGAATTTGAAGGGGGACAGCTAGTACAAGCTATCCTGACAAAAGTGGTCTTCGCGTGCGAAAGGCTCTGGTGGTGACGCCGTCTTGGGCTCCACGATGACCTCCGTCTTGCCGTCCTTCTGGTCTTGGTCTCATTGCACCGATATGGCAACCTTTGCCTGATGCCTCGGTACTCTTCGCCTGCGCTGGCCTCCTTAGCACCAAAGAGGAAACAAGGGTGCTGCGCGCGCTGGCACCCGCCTGGCGCCGATCGTCATGGCTCACGTCACGAGAGCCTCATGAGTTTTGCCTCGCCTTGATATCTCTGCTCCTCGTGAGCCTGCCTGACTAGGACACTCATGAGGAGGTCTTGTGTCGTCCGCCTCGCGAGGCTTGGCCCCTTGCGAGGGTCTTGGATGCCTTGTCGATGAAGATGGGCCGTCAGACTCTTTGGCTTAACCATGCCGTGGGCATGACGAGCAAGTCTGGGGACCCCGTTCCCAGAACACCGACAACAACCACAAGGTCTGGGGCAGCGACAAAAGCAAACTGAACTCCCTGGTTGACCTCGCCTCGGCCATCATCGACCCCTACTATGCGAAGATGAAGCAAGAGAGAAATAAGGACAAGAACGCCCGGCACAACGTGTGGCATAAGAGACTGGATGAACAACATGTCAAGTACGCGGCCATGGACGTGTACACAAGCTACGAGATGTACAGGCGGATCGTTGACATGAGGAACCGTCTTCTTCCTGACCCAGACGAGGGATCGAGCCACATAGCAGTGGCGGAGGCGTCACAAGAAGTAGATGACTAGGCGATCGTTTCTCCTACTTTAGAATGCATGCAATTGTTTATTGAGGTGTGTGCGAATGATCTGTATAGTCACTTATGTAATTGGATGTTTATTTCAGTTATATATATACATGTTATTCTCACGTAGGCAGAGCAATTCACATGGCTTATTAGCAGCAATAAATACGTGTTATTATTGGTTTTCGCACACACTTCAGATTACGGACGTGTTTGCCGCGTATCACACACATCTTGTTCAGTTGAACCGTTTCCATTGTGTTGCCTAATCACACACAGTTCATCCCAGTGAACCGTATGCTGTATATTGCACACGCCTTCATCTAGCTGCCTGTTTCTTTTGTGCCTCCTCATCCCAAACAGTTAATTGAGTTGAACCGTATGCCCTGCATCGCACACGCAACTAAATTCTGAACCGTGTTTGATGCATCTGTCATCACAAACGTTTTTGTCGGTGTACTAGAGTAGGGGTACCCTAGTATCCCGAACTCGTGCAGACGATTCTGACACCAGCGGCAAGGCTTGCCTGGTCACCGCCAAGATCCTGCTTGGTTCCTTTGGAGCCATTCAAGAACAAAGTATTTAACCAAGAAGACAAGGCCCCGGCAAGAGGAGCTTGCCGGGAAGGCCACTCGAGGCACGCAGAAGACAAGGCCCCGGCAAGAGGAGCTTGCTGAGAAGGCCCCTCGAGGCACGCAGAAGACAAGGCCCCGGCAAGAGGAGCTTGCCGGGAAGGTTCGGAGGGCGACGAGCCTCCGAGCGCGACAAGGATTCAGCCGCGGCAAGGCACTTGCCGCGGCAGGCAACCTCTCTTCATCTCCGCTCCAGCTCATCCATCAACGTGTCGCCATGGGACCATTCCATGCGCAGCGTGTCAAGAAGGCTGTGCAGCCGGTGAGGAGCAGCTATAAGCGGCGCCGACAAGCCTACCATCGTGGCAAACTGTGGGCGCTCTGACGGTCCCTGTTGCCTTTGTTTAGGCGGCGAGCACGGGCATTTAATGCTTTTGTCCCTTGCCGTCGGGGTTAGGTATTTTACCTTTGTACCTTTGTCACGAGTAGGTGTACTAACTACTGTTTTTCCATTTGTACACTCCTCTATGTTGCCACCTGTCGGAGACCCCTTGAGCATATAAAAGGAGGCCCATGCGCAACGTAGAGGAGGTTCGATTCCAACGGAACCAGAGAACATCCACGCTGGGTCTTGTAGCTCTCATCGCTCCCTAGCAAGAACACAATACAATCAGACAAGCGGCAGTAGGAGTGTTATCTCTCCGGAGAGCTCCGAAGCTGGGTAAACTGCTCGTGTGCTCCGCCTCGATCCGCTCTTCGTGCAATCTCCGCCCCCCTCCGAACCAAAAGGGACCCGGCCCGCCGGTCCCATAGGTGTTCGTGGGTCCGATCAGCCTCCCCGACATCTTTGGCACGCCCGGGTAGGGCGTCGAGGCTGTGTGAACCTGATCCGGTGTTCACACGAGCAACGTCTTCATCATCTTCAACATCTTCATCAACATGCCACCGAAGAAGAAGGCTTGGCGGCAGCGGAGCCGTCGCGTCGTACCCACCATCACCGAGCAAGCGGGTGGTGGAGCAGACGCTGGCGGAAGAATGGGCGCCGGCGAAGGAGTTCGTGACGCTGCCAAGTCCAAGGACAAGGCCGCGCAAACCTCGGCGTTCGCACATGCCCCGCGCCCATCTCAGGAGACGCGGGACCAACAGCGTCATGGTATTCACAATACCATACGCTCGTTGGATCAAGACCGAGCTGGAGGATCTCGAGACCCTCAAGACCAGCGTGCTGCGCCAACGTCTTTGGCACAAGCGAGATCTGATCGCTGGGCGGGATGCTGCTCCTTCTAACATAATTAGAAGTCCGAGCATATCCCGCTCCTCGCACCGTTCACCATTGCCACCCACTACTCCAGCAGAAGCTCTGGCGAGAGCTCAACTGCTTCTGGATTACCCGCCGACGGCCAACAAGGTCGATGAGTGGAGGGCCACCATCCAGAGTCTCATCGGCTTTGCCAACGGCGACGCTCCGCGGCAACCAACTATATCACTGCCGCGGCAAGACGACAAGGCACGAGCCGGTGGCGACGAGACTTGTGGAGGTGCAACCACCATGCACTCTCCACCCCGAAGGCCAAAATCGCCGACTCGTCGAATCCACCTCGACAGCGACTCTACTGCGTCATCGGATCCACGAGCTCGCCGCGATCAGCGCCAAGTTCTTCATGAGCGACAACAAGAAGACGCTCGAACTCGCATCGAGCGCCGAAGAGAAGCGCGGTGTCAGTCAGACCAGCGCGCTGGGCCTTCTGTCGATATGCATGCGCTAGGGGAACCAGGCGACTTGCCGTACGCGGTAGGTTGCCCTGCGTTCACTCGTGAGCTGCGGCAAGTCCAGTGGCCCAGCAAGAAAAACTTCAAGCCAGACGTGCCAGAGAAGTATGATGGCAGGACGCACCCGTCGGAGTTCCTCAGCATCTACACCATCGCGGTGCAAGCTGCGGGGGGACGAGACGACAAGATCCTCGCCAACTACTTCCCGCTGGTACTCAAGCCCAACGTTAGGTCCTGGCTCATGCACTTGCCGGACAGCTCCATATCTTCTTGGGCAGATCTATGCCATCAGTTTGTTGGCGCCTTCACAGTGACCACAAGCCTCATGGCCAAGAAAGTGACCTTCATCTGCTTTCGCCCGGAAGGAAGGAGAGTCCTGCGCAAGTTCATTCGGAAGATTCAGCCGTGTGCACTACAACATCCCAGATGTCCACCCTGCCGCGGTGATCAACGCGTTTCATCAGAACGTGCGGAACCGCAGGATGAGGGAGGAGATGGCGATGTGCAAAGTCAAGGACGTCAGCGAGTTGTATGCCTTGGCCGACAAGTGTGCACGTGCCGAGGAAGGGAGTAGACTCCCAGGAGAGAATGCAGAAGCAGGATCTAACAGTGAGGATACCGCTCCGGCAAAGAAGAGTCGGCGGCGGGGGAACAGGAAGAAGAAAGGCAGAGAAGTGCTAGCTGTTGAGCAGTCTGGCAACGGAGGTGGCGACAAGAGCGCCAAGGCTGGTGGCTCCGGCAAGGAGGTTGCCGCTGACGCCAACCACCAGTCTGTGGCGGCCGCCGACAAGCAGGACGGCTCCGGCAAGCGATCTTGCAAGATCCACCACACCAAAGGCCACGACCTCCAGAGCTGCAAGAAGGTCGAGCGGCTTGTTGAACAGCGAAGGCTGAGTCTGACGACGCGACAAGGAGAAGGCCTAGGAAGGTCTGGAGGAGCCAGCAAGAAACGCCCGGCCGGGGAGGACGCGCGGCAAGGCCAAGCAGCGGCAAGGAGACAGACCTCCCAGCGGCGCGACAAGGATGAAGATGACGACGACGACGAAGATATGGAAGGCAGCGAGGCCGATGAGCAGGAGTTTGAAAGCTAGAGGTCCTCTGCATTGTGGAGGTGCTTCCTGCATACTTCCCACCGCCAACTCAAGCGGTGGATGCGGGAAGTTAATGCAACTGAACCATCCGTGAGAGTCACGCAAGCCTCTGAAGTGGTCCATCACGCCTATCATCTTTGATATTGAGGACCACCCTGATCGCATAACTGTGGTCGGGTGCTTGCCGATGTTGGTCTCACCAACTATCCGCAACCTCAAGGTCACCAAGATGCTAGTTGACGGCGGGGCCGGCTTAAACTTGATCTCCTCGCGGTCCTCCGGAAGCTTGGATCCTCGACGGCGAGCTCGAAGAGGCGGCACATTCCAAGGAATCAATCCGGGAAGGAGCAGGCGAAGGGGAAGATCACGTTGTCGGTAACATTTGGCAGCGAGCTGAACTTTAGGACTGAGAGGGTCACATTCGACGTTGTTGATTTCCCATTGCCTTACAATGGGATACTTGGCCGTCCAGCGCTCGCCAAGTTCATGGCAGCCTCTCACTACGCCTACAACTTACTCAAGATGCCAGGCCCGATAAGCGTCATCTCTGTCCATGGCGACAAGAAGGATGCTCTTATCTGTGCCAACAAGATCTACCGGGATGCAGCAGCTGCGACAGGAAGCAAAACACTTGCCACTGAAGCTCCCGGGGGGAAGAAGACCAAGTCCAAGTCCGGCAAGAGCTCTGATGCCCACTCCGGCAAGCGCACCTCTTCGGAGTGCTGCGCTACCGTCGAGGACGCACCATCGAGCTTCACCGGCAAGTGCAAGAAGAAGATGGCAGCTCCGCCAAAGACCAAGAAGGTGTCCGCCAAGGAGGACGGCACTGGTGGTACCTTCACCATCAGTGCCTCTCTCGACCCTAAATAGGAAGGCGCGCTCGTTGCTTTCCTGCGGGCGAACGTCGGCGATGTTTGCATGGCAACCGTCGACATCCCGGTGTTCCTGTGAAAGTAATTGAGCACCGTCTTGCCGCTTTGTCCTCATCTTGTGACCCGTCAGCGAAGAAAGTCGAAGCGACGGTGGGCGCCAAGAATTCATCGCAGAAGAGATCAATAAATTGGAAGCAGCAGGCCTTGTCAGAGGAGTGCTCCATCCTACGTGGTTGGCCAATCCTGTAGTTGTGCGCAAGGCAAATGGGAAATGGAGACTTTGTATTGACTTCACGGATGTTAATAAAGCTTGTCCCAAAGACCCGTTTCCCTTGCTGCGCATCGACCAGATTGTTGACTCCACGGCTGGATGTGATTTGCTTTCATTTCTTGATGCATACTCAGGATATCATCGGATCTTCATGGCAGAATAGGATGAGGAGAAAACCGCATTCATTACTCCATGTGGCACATCTTTATTTCATACGGATGCCTTCGGTTTGAAGAATGCTTTGGTTCAACGTTTGCAAGAGTAGTCCATGACGCTTTTGAGCCGCAAATGCACAGAAATGTAGAAGCATACATGGATGACATAGTGGTCAAGAGCAAGGACAAAGCAACTCTGGTTCAAGATTTGGATGAGACCTTTGCAAATCTGCGCAAGATCAACCTCAAGCTCAACCCCGAGAAGTGCGTGTTTGGAGTCCCTTTCCGCAAGCTTCTCGGGTTCTTCGTGTCTCAGCGGGGAATAGAAGCCAATCCCGACAAGATCAAGGCCATTGAGCAGATTGAAGCACCAAAGCGCGTCAAGGATGTACGAAGACTTGCCGGTTGCGTGGCTGCTCTCAGCAGGTTTATCTCTAGGTCTGCTGAACGCGCCCTACCATTTTTCAAGATTTTGAAAAAGGCAGGTCCAATGAAATGGACTCCCGAAGCGGAGGCTGCGCTGCAGGACTTAAAGAGGTACCTGTCCTCCACTCCAATACTTGTCACACCTAAGCCACAAGAGAAGTTCTTTGCTATATATAGCGGCAACCAATCAAGTGGTTAGTGCTGCGTTAGTAGCGGAGAGGAGGCGGATGATGAGCTAGCAACCACGGCGAGACACATCCGGCGACAAGCGGGGGCTTCACCGACAAGCTCTGGTCCCGACAAGGACGGATCTGCTTGTGAGCATGCGGCGAATCTGAGAAAAGGATGGTGCAGCACCCAGTTTACTTTGTCAGTTCCCTCCTGCAGGGGGCTAGGTCAAGGTACTTTGGTGTGCAGAAATTGCTTTTCGGCCTCCTCATGGCCTCGAGAAAGCTGCGCCATTACTTCCAAGCACATGAGATAACTTGATCGTCACTCGCTTTCCGGTGAAGAGGATACTACAGAATCCGAAGCGGCAGGCGGGATTGTCGAGTGGGCATTTGGGCTATCAAGCTTTGGCCTCAAGTTTGAAAGCACTTCAACTATCCAAAAGCGAGCATTGGCGAAATTCATAGCAGAATGGATGCCAACACCAGATGAAGAAATTCGAGACGAGCATTCCGTCAAGGAAGCAAGCAAAGAGTGGCTGATGTACTTTGATGGTGCCTTCTCCTTTGCAAAGGCGCCGGTGCGGCGTCTTGCTTGTCGCACCCACGGAGAGCACCTCAAGTCGTAGTCGGATGCACTTTCCCAAGGAGCAAGCAACAAACAATACTGCAGAGTATGAAGGTTTGCTTGCCGGTCTCAGGATCGCAGTCGACCTTGGGATCAAGAAGCTGTCAGGGGTGACTCGCAGCTTGTCATCCGCCAAGTGAACAAAGATTATCAGAGTCCATTGATGGAAGCCTACGTTGATGAAGTGAGAAAGCTAGAAGAACACTTTGACGGCCTACAAATGGAACATGTTCCAAGAGCTCGAGAATGATATTGCCGATGGCTTTGTCAAAGTGCGCTGCACTTAAGTTGCACAATGGAACCAGGGATTTTGTGCTCAAGCTAACTCAACCAACCGTAACACCATCAACTGGGCCGAGCAAGAAGAGGAAGTTGATCTCTGGTGACTACTTTCCGTGAGCTTCCGAAGCCGCCGCCAAGAAAGTCCCCAAGATCGACACCAGCAGTGAGGCGGTCTGCTCCGACAAGCCCTGTGGTTTGTTTCGTTGAAGCAGCGCTCCCGACAAGTTTTGCTCCGGCAAGCTTGCGGGGAACATCAAGCTCCGGCCGAACCGCGAGTTCTTGCCGTAGAAGCTGATGTTCCGCAGCAGCAGAATGTGCCTTTAGTCCTTGATGTCGAGCCGCAAGCTCCAGCATGGGCGCAGCAGATTGTCCATTTCCTTCAGACGGGAGAACTTTCCGAAGAGCAAGAAGAAGCGGAAAGAGTAGCCCGGCGGTCAAGTATGTACCGGTTTGTCGACAAAGACACTGCATGTAAGAAGACTCAACGGGTGAAATTGAAGTGTATTTGCGGGAAGATGGACAAAAGCTGTTGGCGAGATACATGGAGGCATATGTGGTCATCACATTGGCGCAAGAAGAGCGCTTGCCGCAAAGCTTTCCGGCAAGGTTTCTTCCGGCCGACAGCCCTCTAGGATGCAAGCTGCACAAGTAACCAAGTGTGAAGCGTGCAGTTCCATTCCAAGCAGATACACCAGCTAGCTCAAGCTCTCCAGACGATCCCTTTATCCTGGCCATTTTCGATGCAGGGGCTCGACATCCTCGGCCCCTTCCCCGAAGCTGTCGGGGCTTTGAGTACTTATGCGTTGCCATCGACAAGTTCACAAAGTGGCCGGAAGTGGAAGCGATGAGGAAGGTGATAGCACGGTCGTGATCAAGTTCTTGGTCGATTGTTTGCCGTTTGGAATCCCTAACAGGATCATCACCGACAACGGCACACAATTCTGAGTCGCACCTTCATGCAAGACGTCCAAGATCTTGGCGCCAAGGTCTGCTTTATACATTGCTCATCCGAGAAGCAACGGTCAAGCGAGAGGGCAAATCTTTGAAGTCTGTCGCGGGCTCAAGACCAGAACTTTCGACAGGCTGCACAAGTGCGGAAGAAAGCTGGATTGAGGAGCTGCGGTGGTTCTTTGGTTGATCAGACGACGCCAAATCGAGCCTTGGCGGACACCTTCGCTCTAGTCTATGGAGCAGAGGCAGTTCTCCCCACGGAACTTCAGATCTGGATCGCCTCGAGTGCTCGCTTATGATGAGCTTGAGCAAGAGCAGCGCGACAAGATGACGCGCTGCTCCTTGAGGAAAGATCGTCTTCAAAGCCATTGACGAGCTGCTCGCTACCGGCCAAGCTTTGCGTCGCTACCAAAGCCGCAAAGTTAGTGCCGAAGCCTCGAGGAAAGGCGACCTTGTTCTTCGGCGCGTTCGGTCGGCCAAGAATTCAAACAAGTTGACGCCTTGAAGTGGGAAGGCCCTTATCGGGTGAAACGAGTCACTAGGCTGGCGCTGTCATGCTTTGAGACCGGAGATGGCATTCGGTGAGCAACTCCTGGAACATTAGGCATCTTCGTAAGTTTTACTCAGAAGCGCGGTTGCGGAACCTGTTCCGGCAACCACCTTAATACAAGTCTTGCCGCTGTTGCATGTAATCCTTTGTACAAAGCTGGCGCAGACCCGATGCATCGATAAAGCTCATGTGTTGCGCACAACTTGTCAAATTCATGCTTTCATCATTTTATTGCATGTTTTGGCTAACACTTTGTGCAGCAACCACACCCGGTAAGCAACATCGAGCCGCTGGGCTCCATAACTTTATTTTCTCTCCTTTCTCTTTTCTCAAAGAAGGGAAGGTTCCCTCGCGCACAAGTTAACCAGGGGGGAAGGAGAAGATAATACTATGGACCAAGCGTCGCTCGAGGAAGTTTCATTTATCGGGAAGCAAACGACAGAAAAGCTAAGTTGCCCAAGTTTGAGCAATCAGTTTTTAAATTTTTAAGTTATCTTCCTCGAACGATAGTACTTTGTATGGAAAACCCGTGCGCGGAGGAACCAACTCACGGCTAGTTGCGCCTTACTTTGTTTCGAGTCCACTCAACAACTTAAGTGAGCTGCAGCTAGTCGCGACAAGGTTGCTTGTCGGAGGCGGCATCGCCAAGAAGTCGCTGACGTTCCGACTTTTCGGCGCTTCATGACAAAGGTGCCTGCACCGACAAGTTCCCTAAAAGCGTAGGGCAAAAACGTACAAAGGAAGGAATCAAGTAAAGGAAATAACATTGCAGTCATCACCTAAGATAGAGTTATATCAAAATGGCTTGTCGCGGATCTAATAAATTGTTCTAAACATGATCAACAGCGACAAGGGAAAGATAAATTTGGCGGCCTAGTCTACGCGGTCGCCATCAACCCGCTTGATCTTGTTCACCTTGTCCATAATGGGTGCGACAAGGGCTTTGAGCGCCTCCACGTCGGCATCTGGCGGCAAGGATCTGAGGATGCCGTTGAGGTTGAGGCCTGGATTGCGGAAGGCCACCTTCATCAACACCTTCTGGAGGGCTCCTGCGAGATCTGGCGTGATTCCTCGGCCAGCTGCTTTGGGACCTCTTCCCGAGTCGGCTGGAGGCCCGTCCACCACGCCCTTGAAGAATAAGCTAAGTTTGGCGCTGGGTTGGAGATGCTCGTCGGAGGAGTATCCGAGATCCACCATCCCCAGCTCCATCATTTCGTTGTGGATGGCGGCAAAGATGTCCACAAGACCTTGATCCGATGCTCCACACTCTCCCTCAAGGCGCTCTGGGTGGCAACAGCATTCGCCAGCAGCTCCTCGTTGGCCTTGATCGTCCCCAACAGGTCCACCTCCCGCTCCTTGGCGCCGTCCAACGTCTGCGTCAGAGTGGTCAGCTTCAGCTCAAGATCTGCCTTGGAATCCTGGACGGTGTCGAGCTCCTTGCTCCTATCGGCGAGACGGCCCTGCAGCTCGCCAAGAGTGTAGGCGTCCTTCTCGCGCTCATGCTTGAGCGCGGCAAGCTCCTCGCCGCTCTTCTGGAGATTGGCCTCTAGCTGCGCCACCTTCGTCTCCAGCTCTTTCTTGGCGGCCTCGGCGGCTGCGGCAGCATCCTTCGCCTCCTTAAGAGCCCCGCCAAGTGACTCCTCGCGCGCGACAAGCTCTTCTTTGTGGCTGTCCAGGTTGACCTTCCGTTGCGCCAGCTCACTTTCCTGCGCGGACAGCTTCTCGGCGGCAAGCCGCTGCTCCTCCTCAGCTGCGGCCTTCTCGAGGATGAAGGCCGTGCGCTCTTCAGCAAGTCGCTCCCGCTCTTCCGCTATGTTTAGGAGAGTTTCTTGGTTGGCACCCCGGAGCTCTTATGCGCGTTTCTCCATGTCTGCTCCCGCCCTCGCGACAAGTGCTTCCCGGGACTCCAACTTGGCTTGTCGGGCGCGGTAGAGCGACAACAGCTTCTTCGGACTGCTCCTCCTCGGACTTCGCGCTCTTTGCTGCTTGGCGCGTCCACCAGCGTCAGCCCAGCGGAGGTGAGCAGCTCTCCGTCGAAGGTCTCTCCTTCGACCGGCGCCCTGGAGCTCGACGCCCAGGGGAGTTTGATGAAGATGCCGTCGCCGGCATTCAAGTAGGCGCCGTGCTGGGGCTCTTGAACTGAGCTGCGGCGTGGCGAAGTCGTGATCGGTGTAGCGCTGGCGCTCCTGCGGCCCAGGGCGTCGGTCGATCGCCAGACCCCTCGCCCGGCTTCTGCGGCGGCAGCAGTGGCCTCCTCGGCAGCGAGCTCGTCGGCGCCGGCCTCTTCTTCCACGACGGCGGCTTCGTCAGTGTTGTCGCGCGCGTCCTCCTCGCCGGCGACCTCGGTCTCCATCGGCTCTGTGGCGGACAAAGAAAGAACAATCAAGCAAATATTCAAAGAAAAACAGAAGAAAACAAGCCCAAGGGAAATTTTCGCGTAAGGGGATTACTGCAATGGGATCTGCAGCCATGGTCTCGACCACCGGAGGATCACTTGGTGCTGTCCCTTGCGGAGGACGCTCCTTGCCGGAGAATCCTCCCTTGGCGGCGTGGTCGAAGCAGATAGAATTTGGGGGCAGCTGGGCCCTCCCGATGAGGCTGCTCTGCTCCTACACAAACCAACGATCGAGATATCAATGAAGAAGGAGCACCCATGCACACCTAACGATAAGGAGAAAACCGCGTACTTACCACAGGGGCTGTCTTTGGGGGCTGCTCTGAGGAAGGTTGCTGGTCCGGCAAGGGGTCTCAGACGCCTCCTGTTGCCACGGGTGGATCATCCTCAACGGCGACCACCGGGGTCTTAGCTTTCTTGACGCTCTCTGGGCGGCGTCACGAAAAGGAAAGAGTTCGAGCAAGCAAACCAGATTCAAGATGAAGCAACAAAATTGAAGAAATACAAGCACAATATTAAAGCTTACTCTTCTTCTTCCTCCTCGGAGCTGGCGCGGAGAAATCAAACTCGGCTCGCCTCCAGGTCTGACGAGGCGGAGGTGGGCTCTCTTGGCCGCTTGGCGGGCGCCCGGCGGTGGCACAGGAGGATCCCGCCCGATTGTCGCAGCGGTGTGGGGCGCTCGGCAACATCGCTCGCTTGCAGCGGCTGGCCATCCTGTGGCGCTCTGTTGTCAGGCCCTTGCCGCCCGTCTCGTCTCTCGGCCTTGCGGAGACGCCTCTTTGGCGGGGGGCTCCGTTGCGGCAAGCTTGGGTGGTGGGGACGAAGCGCCCTCGGCTGGTCCGCTCGACTCGGCCTCGGGCTTGGCAAGCTCTTCCTCACCGGCGAACTCCCTTCGCTCGGCAAGGCTTGCCGCCTCTGCTGCATCTGCCTCCTCCACGGTGTACCCAAAGACGCCAGCGGCGGCAGCTGCAGCCGCCTCCTCCAACCTTGTGGCGATGCGCACCATCTCTTCGTCGGTGGTGTCGCGGGTGAGCTTCTTACGCTTTCGTCCGGGCGGATCGGCACTTCTTCCAAGCTGTCGAAGAACTGCCGCCGCGATGTCGTCGGAAGGCTCTTGCCAGTTGGAGCGATCCCATGGGAATCGCACAACGGCATCATGGCGTAGATGCGGTCGAACGCAGAGTTGTTGCACAATGGGACGACCCCCCTCGGCAACCTAAACCACTCGGGGTGATCGGGGTCATTCTTGAACAGTTCTAGCAGCACCGCATCCAACTCCAAGACGGTGAAATTCCAGTTAAGGCCCGGGCGCAGCCTCATGATGTCCGCTGCGTTTTGGAACTCCCAAGCAGGTCTCCTCCTC
Source organism: Aegilops bicornis (assembly GCA_021605145.1). Taxonomy (NCBI): domain Eukaryota; kingdom Viridiplantae; phylum Streptophyta; class Magnoliopsida; order Poales; family Poaceae; genus Aegilops; species Aegilops bicornis. The sequence continues at coordinate 388,284,624 of CM038672.1, forward strand.
TCCTGCAAGGGGGCAATGCGGCGGCGAAGGAAATCTGCGCCAACTGCGCCTACGGTTAGTTCGGCAAGCCTGAGGCGCAAAATCCGGGTCACAGCTATCTTCAACCTAGCATCCTCCGGTGCCAAGTTGCTCCAATCGTTGCCGCGCACTATTGGGGTTTGGGCACGGCAGTGAAGGGCTGCGGGTTCTCCTCTACGACCCAACACCAATTGGCTCTCCACTCCTCCCACTTGCTGCGGAACTCTCCTTCCAGATAGGCCTCCTTCTTGCTGACCCTGGAGACCCAAGCAATCCCTCCGGCAAGCGGCTCCCCTCTCTCAACGCGGGGCGTGAAGAAGTGGCGGAAGAGGGCTATGTTGGGGTGGATCCCGACAAAGTTTTCGCAAAGGTGTGCGAAAACTGCCATGGTCAGAATGGCGTTGGGGGTGAAATCAAGGAGGTAGAACCCGTAGGTGTTCATAATGTCACAGAAGAATTCAGAAAAGGGCGGGTAGAGCCCGCAATAGAAGAAAAGGGCAAAGAAAGGATACCCAGTTGGGACTAACTCTGAAGCGGTGGCGGGGAGTACCTTCGTGCGCGGATGCGCACGCGTCTCCGTCGACCAGAAGAGGTAGAAGCCCTCCCTCAGCTCCTTTGCGTCGAGCTGGGGGGAGAAGATGGCCCGCTCCTTTCGCAGCGCCGCGAGGCGCTGCGCCTCGGCCGACTTCACGCCCTTCCCCTTGTTGGCTTTCGGAGCCATGGCGGAGGCGGTGGAGGAGACCGACGGCGTTGACGGCGCTGTGGGGAAAGGGGGCGGAGCGCTGCTCTCTTCGCACTGGAGAAGAAGGGGGGAGCGGCGGTGGTTTTCAAGACAAGACAGCAATGGCGAGGTGGGCGACCTGCCCCTGTTTCCCCTGTTTATAAGGAGGGAGAGGGGGCGGACGTTCCGCTTTTCCTTATAAAGAAGCCCCACGACCTCGCCCACGATCTCTCACACGACGCCACGTTCGGTGCGTGCCGTTAGTGGGGGACGTGGTGGGTCCGGGGCAAGTAACGGCGTGATCAAGGCCGCGTGAGACCGTGCACAGTTTTGGGCCTGGCCCGACAGCGCTCGGCACCGTGTGCGGCCCGGGGGAGGCTCTGCCGGTGTACTAGAGTAGGGGTACCCTAGTATCCCGAACTTCGTGCATGGACGATTCTGACACCCCGCGGCAAGGCTTGCCTGGTCACCGCCAAGATCCTGCGTGGTTCCTTTGGAGCCATTCAAGAACAAAGTATTTAACCAAGAAGACAAGGCCCTGGCAAGAGGAGCTTGCCGGGAAGGCCACTCGAGGCACGCAGAAGACAAGGCCCCGACAAGAGGAGCTTGCCGGGAAGGCCACTCGAGGCACGCAGAAGACAAGGCCCCGGCAAGAGGAGCTTGCCGGGAAGGCTCGGAGGGCGACGAGCCTCCGAGCGCGACAAGGATTGAGCCGCGGCAAGGCACTTGCCGCGGCAGGCAACCTCTCTTCACCACCGCTCCAGCTCATCCATCAACGTGTCGCCATGGGACCATTCCATGCGCGCGTGTCAAGACATTGTCTGCAGCCGGTGAGGAGCAGCGATAAGCGGCTGACAAGCCTACCATCGTGGCAAGCGGTGGCGCTCTGACGGTCCCTGTTGCCTTTGTTTAGGCGGCGAGGGGACGGGCATTTAATGCTTTGTCCCTTGCCGTCGTGGTTAGGTATTTTGCCTTTGTAATCGCATTTGCAGTAGGTGTACCAACTACTTTTTCCATTTGTACCCTCCTCTATGTTGCCACCTGTCGGAGACCCCTTGAGCATATAAAAGGAGGCCCATGCGCAACGTAGAGGAGGTTCGATTCCAACGGAACCAGAGAACATCCACGCTGGGTCTTGTAGCTCTCATCGCTCCCTAGCAAGAACACAATACAATCAGACAAGCAGCAGTAGGAGTGTTATCTCTCCGGAGAAACTCGAGCTGGGTAAACTGCTCGTGTGCTCCGCCTCGATCCGCTCTTCGTGCGATCTCCGCCCCCCTCCGAACCAAAAGGGACCCGGCCCGCCGGTCCCATAGGTGTTCGTGGGTCCGATCAGCCTCCCCGACAGTTTTGCACCTTTTTTGACGGTTTTTTTACACCACCATTTGCCATTATGGCATCACACACAGTTTCGTCGAAGGGTCTCTGATCGTAGTGTCGCGTTTGGACCATCCTGCAGTAGTGCTAGAGGCAATAGTAAAGTTGTTATTTTATATTTCCTTATTCATGGTAAAGGTTTATTATTCATGCTAGAATTGTATTGGTCGGAAACCTGAAATACATGTGTGAATACATAAACAAATACCGTGTCCCTAGTAAGCCTCTACTAGACTAGCTCGTTGATCAAAGATGGTTAAGGTTTCCTAACCATAGACTTGTGTTGTCATTTGATAACGGGATCACATCATTAGGAGAATGATGTGATGGACATGATCCATCCGTTAGCTTAGCATTTTGATAGTTCAGTTTATTGCTATTGCTTTCTTCATGTCAAACATCACAACATAACTGGGTGATCATAAAGATGCTCTACAGGTATCTCCGAAGGTGTTTGTTGAGTTGGCATAGATCGAGATTAGGATTTGTCACTCCGAGTATCGGAGAGGTATCTCTGGGCCCTCTCGGTAATACACATCATAAGAAGCCTTGCAAGCAAAGTGACTGATGAGTTAGTTGCACGATGATGTATTATGGAACGAGTAAAGTGACTTGCCGGTAATGAGATTGAACTAGGTATGAAGATACCTGATACGTCTCCAATGTATCTATAATTTATGAAGTACTCATGCCATTATATTATCATTCTTGGATGTTTTACAATCATTTTATAGCAACATTATATCATCTTTTGGGACTAACCTATTGACCCAGTGCCCAGTGCCGATTCTTTGCTTTTGCTTGTTTTTTACATCGCAGAAATCAATATCAAGCGAGTCCAAACACCGCATGAAACTTTTTGTGGATTTTTTATGGACCGAAGACCACCAATGGGCGAGCAGCACTGAGGATGCCAGGGGGCACAACCACCAGGCGCTGAGGGCCCAACGCCCAGGTGGGTTGTGCCCACCTCGGTGGCCTCCCGCACCCCCTCTTTACCCTATAAATCCCAAATATTCCAAAAACCCTCCGGGTTAACCTAGATCAGAAGTTCCGCCACCGCAGGCCTCTGTAGCCACCGAAAACCAATCTAGACCCTTTCTGGCACCCTCCGGAGGGGGGGAATCATCATCTGTGGCCATCTTCATCATCCCGACGGCCACCATGATGAGGAGGGAGTAGTCCACCCTCGGGGCTGAGGGTTTGTACCAGTAGCTATGTGTTTAATCTCTCTCTCTCTCTCGTGTTCTTGGTATGTCACAATCTTGATGTATCACGGGCTTTCTTAATTAGTCGGATCATATGGTGTTTTCCCCTCTCTATCTTGTTGTGATGAATTGAGTTTTCCCTTTGAGATTTCGTTGTTATCAGATTGAATACTTTTATGGATTTGAGAACACTTGATATATGTCTTGCAATTGAATACTCGTGGTGACAATGGGGTATCATATTGATTCACTTGATATATGTTTTGGCACTCAAGTCGCGGATTCCCGAGGTGACATTGGGGTAATCTATTCATAGGGGTTGATGCACGTTCTTGTCTTTGTTTCTCCGGTAGAAATCTTGGGGCACTCTTTGAAGTTCTTTGTTGTTGGATTGAGTATTATGAATATGAATTTGCTTTGGTGTTATTTTAGTACGAACTCTAGGATAGATCGAACGGAAAGAATAGTTTTGTGTTATTTAGTACGAACTCTTGAATAGATCGAACAGAAAGAATAGCTTTGAGGTGGTTTCGTACCCTACAAACAATTTATTCTTATGTTCTACGCTAGATAGGAACTTTGAAGTGATTCTTCATCGCACTTTGAGGGATGGTTCTATGATCCAATTATATTAGCATTGTTGAGAGGTTGCCTTTGGCGAAATCACGGACCCTAGGCCTCATTTTCAAGCATTGCAATACCATTTTTGTGCCCGTTTACTATTTGCTACCTTGATGTTTTTATTTATTTAGATTATAAAAAATATATTTCTACCATCCGTATTACACTTTTATCACCATCTCTTCGCAGAACTAGTGCACCTATACAATTTGCCATTGTATTAGGTGTGTTGGGGACACAAGAGATTTCTTGTATTTGGTTGCAGGCTTGTTTGAGAGAGACCATCTTCATCCTACGCCTCCCACGGATTGATAAACCTTAGGTCATCGACTTGAGGGAAAATTGCTGCTGTCCTACAAAACTCTGCGCTTGGAGGCCCAACACGAGTTTACAAGAATAAAGTTGCGCAGTAGACATCAATACCGACGATCGAATCTCGGGCAAGTAACATACCGACGGACAAAGGGAATTACATATGTTGTCATAACGGTTCGACCGATAAAGATCTTTGTAGAATATGTAGGAGCCAATATGGGCATCCAGGTTCCACTATTGGTTATTGACCGGAGAGGTGTCTTAGTCATGTCTACATAGTTCTCGAACCCGTAGGGTCCGCATGCTTAACATTCGTTGACGATGTAGTGGTATATGAGTTATATGATTTGGTGACCGAATGTTGTTCGGAGTCCCGGATGTGATCATGGGCATTACGAGGAGTCTCGAAATGGTTGAGAGGTAAAGATTGATATATATATAGACGATGGTATTCGGACACCGGAAGTGTTTCAGAGTATATTGGGTAGTCATCGGAGTACCGGACACCCCCAGGATGTTAGTGGGCCTATTGGGCCATTAGAGGGGAGCACACCAGCCCAAAAGGGGCTGGTGCACCACCTATGGCAGCCGCCCAAGTGGGGAAAAGGAAGGGGGGGGGGATTCAGCCTCCCCTTCCTTCCCTCTTCCCCCTTTCCTTTTCCCTCTCCGGCAAATAAGGAAAGGGGGCGCCACTTGGGGAGGACCCCAAGTAGGATTCAACCTACTTGGGGCACCCTCCTAGATGCTCCCTCCTCCCCCACCTATATATATGTGGGAGGGGGCGCCTAGCACAACACAACATTGTCTTAGCCGTGTGCGGCGCCCCCCTCCACTGTTTATACCCCCAGTCATATTTTCGTAGTGCTTAGGCGAAGCCCTGCGGAGATCCCTTCACCATCACCGTCACCACGCCGTCGTGCTGCCGGAACTCATCCACTACCTCGCCGTCTTGCTGGATCAAGAGGCGGAGGATGTCATCGAGCTGAACATGTGTTGAACGTGGAGGTGCCATACGTTCGGTGCTCCATCGGTTGGAACGCGGAGAAGTTCGACTACATCAACCGCGTTGTCAAACGCTTCCGCTTACGGTCTACGAGGGTATGTAGACACACTCTCCCCCTTGTTGCTATGCATCTCCATGGATAGATCTTGCGTGTGCATAGAACTTTTTTTGTTTTCCATGCAACGTTTCCCAACAGATCCTTGCCCCTGCGGTGTTCTGACACCACCGCGAGAGAGGGGGAGAAAGCGCGCCTCCTCCTTCTTCTTATTCCTTGGTCTCCCCCTGGATGGGAGGACAGTTCCCCCTATGGTCCATGGCCTCCATGGCGGCGGAGGGGCGGGAGCCCCTACGAGATTGGATCTCCTATGTTCTCTTCTATTTTGCATTCCTGTTTTCTGGCCGAAAACTGTTTCTTATATTCTCGGAGATCCGTAACTCCGATTGCGCTGAGATTTTAACACGATTTTTTTCCAGATATAAGCTTCCTTGCGCCCTAAGTAGAGCTCCAACCGATGTTATAGGAGGGCACAACCCACCACCACGCATCTGGGCTGACTGGCGCGCCCAGGTGTCTTGTGGTGGTTGTGGGCCCCCGTTTTTGTTGATTCCAAGTCCCAAAAATCACATATATTCCAAAATAATTCTCTGTAAATTTTTATTGCGTTTGGACTTCGTTTGATATGGATACTCCGCGAAACAAAAAACATGCAACAAGCGAGGAACGGCACTTTGAGCCTTTGGATCAATAGGTTAGTCCAATAAGTCATATAAAATGTTGCCAAAAGTATGTGAAAGTTGTATAATATTGGCATGAAACAATCAAAAATTATAGATACGACGAAGACGTATCAACATCCCTAAGCTTAATTCCTACTTGTCCTCGAGTAGGTAAATGATAAATAAAATAAAATTGATGTGGAATGCTACCTAGCATAATCTTGCTCATATATCTAATCATGGCATGGATATTAAGACACAAATGATTCAAAGCAATAGTCTATAATTTGACATAAAGATATCAATATTCAGGCATCCCAACAAACAATCGTGTCTTTCAAAATATCAACATTAAAGAAAGCTATCCCTACGAAATCATATAGTCTTATCATGCTCTGTCTTCTTAACACAAAGTATTTATCATGCACAACCCCGATGACAAGTCGAGCAATTGGTTCATACTTTTTAACGCGCTTCAGCCTTTTCAACCCTCACGCAATACATGAGTGCAAGCCATGGATATAACACTATAGGTGGAATAGAGTATGATGATGGGGGTAAATATAGAGAAGACAAAAAAGTAAGTAAGTATCACATCGACGCGGCTAATCAACGAGCTATGGAGATGCCCATCAATTGATATCAACATGGGGAGTAGGGATTTCCATGCAACGGATGCACTAAGAGCTATAAGTGTATGAAAGCTCATCATGAAAACTAAGTGGGTGTGCATCTCATCCTATAATTAAAAGTTCCCACTAGTATATGAAAGTGACAACATAGGAGACTCTATATATCAAAAACATGGTGCTACTTTGAAGCACAAGTGTGGAATTAGCATGCCCCTTCTCTCTTTATCTTCTTTTCCCTTTTTCTTTTTTCATTTTTTTTCTCTTTGTCCGGAGTCTCATCCCGACTTGTGGGGGAATCATAGTCTCCATCATGCTTTCCTCACTGGGACATGCTCTAATAATGAATAATGATGATCATCACACTTCTATTTACTTACAACTCAATATTACAACTCGATACCTATAACCAAATATGACTCTATATGAATGCCTCTGGCAGTGTAGCAGGATGTGCAATGATCTAGCATAACAACGACATAAAAAATGGACAAGCCATGGAAATATCATGCTAGCTGTCTTACGATCATGAAGAGCAATATGACAATGAATGCTCAAGTCATCAAAATGGAAGCGGTGGAAGTTGCATGGTAATATATCTCGGAATGGCTATGGAAAGGCCATAATAGGTAGGTATGGTGGCTGTTTTGAGGAAGATATAATAAGCCTTATGTGTCATAGAGTGTATCATATCACGGGGTTTGGGTGCACCGGCGAAGTTTGCACCGGCTCTCGAGGTGAGAAAGGGCAATGCACGGTACCGTAGAGGCTAGCAAATTGCGGAAAGGTAAGAGTGTGTATAATCCATGGAGTCGCATTAGTCATAAAGAACTCATATACTTATTGCAAAATTTTATTAGCCCTCGAAGCAAAGTACTACTATGCATGCCCCTAGGGGGATAGATTGGTAGGAAAAGACCATCGCTCGTCCCCGACCGCATTAGTCATAAAGAACTCATATACTTATTGCAAAATTTTATTAGCCCTCGAAGCAAAGTACTACTATGCATGCCCCTAGGGGGATAGATTGGTAGGAAAAGACCATCGCTCGTCCCCGACCGCCACTCATAAGGAAGACAATCAATAATAAATCATGCTCCAACTTCATAGCATAACGAGAGACTATACGTGCATGCTTTGGGAATCACAAACCTTAACACCAATATTCTTACTAACCACAGCCGTTTACTAGTACCTCCCACATATTCCATCTCTATATCGCAAAACTATTGCAAGGAATCAACATATCATATTCAGTTGTCCACAAGTTTTATGTAGGATTTTATGACTAACTATGCAATTGACCAATTCCTGTTTACTCTCTAAATAGATATAAGTGAAGCATGAGAGTTTAGTTCTTTCTACAAAATACCATGCTCTAATAAGTATAAGTGAAGCAAGAGAGCATTCTACAAACAATGGTTTTCTATGTGAAGAGAAACAGGCAATCCAAACTTCAAATGATATAAGTGAAGCACATGAAGCATTCTATAAAGCCATACTCAAAAGATATAAGTGAAGTGCAATGAGCATTCTATAAATCAACCATGGACTATGTCATACCAGCATGGTGCATGAAAGAAAAATGAAAAGTAAACACAAAAGACGCTCCAAGATTTGCACATATCATGTGAAAGAAACAAAGACGGAAACATACCGATACTACTTGAAGAAAGATGGGATGCCTTCCGGGGCATCCACAAGCTTAGACGTTTGAGTCTCCTTGGATATTTACTTGTGTTGCCTTGGGCATCCCCAAGCTTTAAATCTTGTCTCTCCTCCTTCTCCTCACATCGAGACCTCCTCGATCTTTGATCACTTCATTCACACAAAACTCAACAGAGAGCTCATTAGATTCGTTAGTATAATATGCAAATCACTACTCTAAGTACTATTGCAAACCCATTCATATTTTGTTTTTGCATTGTAGCTACTGTATTATAACTTTTCCATGTCTTATACCACCGATAGAATTGATAGTTTCACCAAAACAAGCAAAACAATGCATCAAAAACAGGATATGTCTTAAACAGGACAGTCTGTAGAAATCTGAACATCTACCATACTTCTGTACTCCAAAAATTATGAAAAATTAGGAAAAAAATAAAAAATTGTATATCAATACTGTGCAAAAAGTTCCAGAAACTTTCGATGTTCCAGTAAAAAATGTAAAATCGTGCACTACAGCCAAAGTTTCTGTTTTTGCACCGCACATACCAACAAGCAATCTAATCATCCTAAATGCAAATCTTGGCACACTATTTTTATGATACAATGGATTTGTACAAGGGGATAATTATTTTTGTTAAAAACTTCCATGAAAAATTTACATTGTTTCCATGAGCATGAACACAAGTGTTCAAGGTCGACCCTCACTTCTCCAATGCATCACCTTTCAATCGCTTCTCTTTTTGAAGAAGTTTTAAGGTTCCCCTCTATTTTTTTGTTCTTAAACTTTATAAAAGCACTCAGCAGAAATAAATGACTCTCTAAAACTTCTGGGTTGTCTCCCTGGCAGCGCTTTCTTTAAAGCCATTAAGCTAGACATAAAGTGCTCAAGTAATGGATCCACCCGGATCCCAAGGTATATCAAAGCCAATTTTAATTAACAATGATTTGCCATTTAGTAGTGAGCACAAAGAAACAAATATCATGCAATGACAAAGTCTAACTCTCTTCCTATCCATCGGCATGTCATACAAGAACAATTCATGCACATCAAGTAAAGGCCAATACATAGCATAAGAAGTTTCTTGCAATTTTTTCGTGTTGGCAACATAGAGAGGTGGAGATATAGTTCCTCTCTCATAATAATTGCAAGTAGGAGCAGCAAGCACATGCATATTATATTCATCAAAATCATCATGTGCAACGGTAGAATGCAACCCATCAATATAATCCTTAATAAGAACAAACTTCTCGGATATAGTGTAATTTGGAGAATTCAAAAAGATAATAGGACTATCACTACAGGAATCAGGCACTTTGCCGTCTGCCATGGCTGACGGCAAAGGCATGCCTAGAGGACGGCAAAGGCCTTTGCCGTCAGCCAGCAGATGACAACAGGTCCGGCTGAATAGGCTACGGCAAAGGGTTCTTTGCCATCTGCTGGCGGACGACAAAGATAAAATGGTATTTGCCATCAACTAGCTGACGGCAAAGGACCTGGACGACACACGTGGCAGCTTAGGGCCGTTAAGGGGTTAACAATGCGCTTTGTCGTCTGCTGACAAATGACAAAGATGCAAAGTTCTTTGCCGGCAGAGAAACCATATAGGCCAGCCAAGTGCCCCCAGGTTGCACAGGTAGCTGCCACGTGGCAGCTTTGCCGTCTATTTGTTGTGACGGCAAAAGCTCTTTGCCGTCTGCCAACAGACGGCAAAGTGCTTGTATAGCCCCTGTTTTTTCTTAAATTCATTCAAGTTGACAGAATTTCACACACACACACACACACACATTTCAAAATAATTTCAACAAGAATACCAACAATAAGTTTCCAACAACACAAGAAACATACAAGTTTCCAACAACATATCCAATATACAATGATTTCCAACAAGAAGTTTCCAACAACATATCCATATATACATACATATCCAAAACAAGTTTCCAACAAGAAGTTTCCAACAACATATCCATATATAAATATATATCCAAAAGAAGTTTCCAACAAGTTTCCATAAACAAAAAGGAAGCACAAGGAGAAGAGTACACTCCATCAGTACAAGCTTCCTCATCTAAAGAAAATATGCAAATTGGGAAAGATGAAAGTTAGAAGAAGAAGACTAGCTAGAAGGAAAAGAAGAAAAGGAAGAAGAAAAAGAAGAATAAGAATTTATCTTCTCTTTCTTTTTCTCCTCTCCTCTTATTTATCTTCTTCTTCTTCTAACTAAGGTAGGTAAAAATGCCATTTTTTAGCTATGCTAGGTAAAAATGCTAAGTGTGTAGGTCATTTTTAGAGCTAACCTAGGTAAAAATGGATCATATTGGAGCTAACCTAGGTAAAAATGGATCATATTGGAGCTAACCTAGGTAAACTGGGTCATTTGGGATCTAACCTAGGTAAAATGGATCATATTGGAGCTAACCTAGGTAAAATTGGTAATTTTGGAGGTAACCTAGCTAATTATGCC